>JBBPDA010000019.1:3515864-3537485 GCA_037974385.1 Arnoldichthys spilopterus
TGTAAATGTAAATGTACATCTTTTTGGGCTGTGTGTATAAGTGTGAAACTTGAACTTAACCGTTTAGATCATTAAATAGCTGACACAGTTGTGTTGAGAGAGAAAAGGTTGCTGTAAAGGTTCGAGATATGTTCTAGGATGGGGCTAATGTCTGTGTAGTAGTTTTGCCAGACACACTCGGGATCAATTAAATATGCATGCACAATACAGTTTTTGCAAAGTGACCGTTTCTGTACCCCAGAGTTTTTGATTTGAAAATGAAATTATGGTTATGTGATGAAAGCACAGAAAAGCAGCTTCAGTCTGAGGCTGTCTACATCTACTCAGGTGAACCACACAGAAATAGTCATGATTAGTATTTGGTTCCAAAGTTCTTTGCAGCCTTGAAAGCCACAAGTCTGTGATTTTCAGAAATTGCATAATGCTGAACATGCTGACTTATTTATATGAACGTTCCACTTTTTGGCTGTGGTAAACCCTGCTGATGTTTTAGCAGTATTTTTGGGTCCTAAAGCTGCAGCAAGGTGTGAATAGTCATGAGGCATTTTGTTGGATCAGAGGCGTTAATGTGCTTTTATGCACTTCAGAATTCGCCCTATTGCTGTAGGGTCATTAATTAAGGCAATTGGTAGCCATACACCCATGTCACCATATTACACACTTAAAATTTTAAGGAGGTGTAGACTGGATCATGAGCAATTCCTTCTTTTTGTAGTCTTTATTTAAGACATTAACTCTATTTATATATTTTAAATACCTTTTCTTCTTCTTAACTCTGAAGTTATCCTATATCTTATTAACACATGCACTGAATTTAACCTGATTGTTCCATTTCTACCATTTGGTTTAAGTCAGTTATGGTCAAAAATCCACTGGATTTCAATGTGTCTTTAATTATTAGACCTTTCCAGTGAGCTTTTACAATAAAAAATCTTGACTGTTTGACTGAGGCTTTTTACAAACTACTGCGTTATTGCATAAAAAAATTAAACATTATTGTTGTTATTACCCCAAATTAATATCAAATGCAAAGATAACAATTTAATTGCTTTTTTCTGGTGTGGCCAATAAAGGCTGGCCATTGCTGTGAATTTATTTGATCATGAAGGTTTATCCGGGTGGTACCGTAGTTCAGTGGTTAGCGCTGTCACCTCACAGTGAGAAGGTCCTGGGTTCAATCCCCGGCTTAGCCACAGGTGCCTTTATGTACAGAGTTTGCAAGCTCTTCCTGTGTTTGGTTTCCTCCCACAGCCCAAAGGCTGCAGTAGGTTGATTAGATACTATAAAATTTCCCATAGGTGTGAGTGTGTGTATGAATAGTTGTTTGTCTATGTGTTGCCCTGTGATGGGTTGGCCTCCTGTCCTGGGTGTACCAGTGCTTTATGCCAGCAGTCAGCTGGGATTGGCTCCAGCTTCCCTGCGTCCCAGAAATGGAAGAAACGGTTGTACATGGTATATGCTTTTCTTTTGATATACCAAAAATGTTTCTAAAAGAACTGTTCTTAGTCTGGTTAAATGGTTCTTGTCTATGATAAAAACCAAATGGTTATTTAAGTCACTTTTTTAGGGGTCGGGTACTGTAACAAGTAAAGGAACCAAAGATAGAACAGTGTAGTCTTGAAATATTTATGCTTACATTTTGTTATCTTTGCAGACATCAGTTTAGTTTGAAAAGTGCTGGAGAATGTGCTGCTCATATTTATGAAGCTTGGGATGGATCATTTCAAAAAGTGGTAGGGAGGAAAGGTATTGATTGTTCAGAATATGTTGGCCATTGTTTCCTTTCAAATCTAGCATGGTGCAGCACATTTGTTGTTTACATGAAGGTCCAACATCTTTTGTACCTCACCACTTCAAGTTGTAACACAACTGCACATATAAGTGAGTGCTTGACAAGAAGGTTTTATGCAAATGTTCTCATGTCTGGGCAGGCAGCACTAAAGCCGAATGTCGTTTTTCTTATTGTACATAGGCATTAAAAGCTTCTTGAAGAGAACAGCCTGCTTTCGCCTGAGGGGAACTTTGTGACAGACGCTGTAACTGATTAATTCAGCCTAAAATGTTGCTGGCTGATTCTTACCTGGAAGTATTACAATGGTAAAGTGATACACTACTTACTCAAGAAACCAACGTGATCCAGGTTAATGATTGGTCTGACATCAGTTAAATATGTACAGTTAGCTGAAGTAAACAGCTACTTCATAGTCATTAATAGTTAATATAACTCTCTTAAACAGCTCATTCCAAAATAAGTAATTTTTTGTATTTGATTATAAAACACATGGCAAGTTTCCTAATCCCAGATTAACCCTAGGCCTAGCCTAAGTGAGATTTTCTATGCATAAAGCACCAAATCATTGCAGATTAGTCCCAGATTAGTTCCAGAAAACTGGCGCTTAATGCTTTGGATTAGTCCCTAAATAATAACTGGCATGTACATAACTAAAGGAAAGATAAAGCTCCTTAAATACCTGCAATTACACTTCTAGAAACAACATTACAAAACATATCATCCTCAAATTCAAAGCAAAATTATGAATTGATCACTTTAGAAGAAAAACATTTTATTACAGAAAGAGTTAAAATATTTAAGATTTTTTAAATCAAGTTTTACTGAGTGAATTTTACTTTATTCACTGAAAACTTTTGAAAATGGTATTTGTCTTTAACTATGCATCTTATCCCACATTTAAATCCAAGTTTCTTTTACATAACTTCTTTTCCTCCTCTCCCTCTGTTAAGGAATTCATTTTGCCTCTATGTAAAGCGTCCTTGGGTTTGAGAAACGCCATATATGTGTAACCATATGTTATAATTATTATTATTATTATTATAATGGCTAGTTTCAGTAAAAACATATTTATAAAAAAAGCTTCATACATACCTTGTGATTGTAGAGGGGTTTCTGCCTCACTCTGTCCCTTTCCTTCTTCCCCTTTCCCTAAAACTCACACAGGTTCTGAGGGAGCGAGGACAAGAGGTGGAGAAAACTGGGGGTGGGTGGTAGGTTGGTAAGAGAGGATGAGGTGGTGTTTCGGATTTTTCCCAAGATATCTTATTTAAAAATATCCTACTTTACTGCATGCCAACACAGAAGTGTGCACACACATGTGTCTGCTGTTTTACAGTTTTCTACCACACTGTGTGCAGTTTCCACTGTTTACACACTACACTGATCAAAACCTTTTGTATATATAGACATTCAGATTGGCACAGTCTGCCGGTCACAAACACATAAAATGTCCACATTTAAACCTAAGACGTGCATCAGTACATCTCAGTCCACTACATTTACAGTATTCTTCAGCACATGCTGTGGTTCGAATCTCTCTTACACACATACACTGCATAAAATAGCTGTATGTCCTGAAGCCACATGCATATGAATAACACGTGTGTCTAAAGGCAACACATCTGCTATTTAACAACCGTCTGTCCGGTCTGTCAGTGCTGAGACCCCATGCCTTATCATTAAGCCAGTTTGTGGGCCTGCTTGTGTTTATCACTTTGTGAGGACCAGCTGTCTTGATCGGAAAATATGACAGGTCTGTAGAAGCAAGGGCATTTTGCCGGTCCTTGCAAAACATGCTAAAAGTTTGCTTTTTGGTTACTAAGGTTAAGAGAAGGGTTAGGTGTTGGTGTAAGTAGCATTAATTGGCTACAGTAATACAGATGTCAATGGATGTCCCCACAAGTTTAGCAATGCCAACTTGTGTGTGTGTTTGTATGTTTTTAGGACAAACATTTTCAGCTTCTTTACCAAAACTACAAGCTTTATCATTTTAGTTTGAGGTTAAGATTAGGGTTACATTAAGTAAGAATATTTTTATTTCCAGATATTTCCATATTGTCACTGTTGGAACTAAACTCCTAAACTACTAACGATTTGACCATTTGAACTGATCTGTTTATCATGACAGTGGCTGCTGACGTTTTCAAATGACCTAAAACAGGGTAAAAGTGAAAGTTTTGTTCCATCATGGAACTAATGTGTAACCCCATATTTTGGAAAGGTATGCAAACAACTGTGTGTGTTTGTGAAACCCTTGCTTGTGATCTACGGCAGCTAATGCATGTTGTCATTGGGCACTCACAGCCTCGTGTGGTTTCAATTTGGTCTAGATCCAGTTTCAGCACTAATTCCGCTGAACTCCAGAATCAGTTACAGTAATAATGAAGCCTTAATGGGCAGTTGTAGTCTCCCGCATCGGTTTATTGCCTCCCTCGTTTGCACATTTTCCGGCCTCTTGTCACACTCTACTCATTGTTCTATTATGTTCTTTTTTTGTTAAGTGTTCTCCACTCCGATAATATTGCTGTAGAACACTATGCTACAAATCTCCACTCAATTCCACTGAGCACTTCGTATATATATAGAGCTGTATTTTACCTGCAATGAAGTTTCAAGTCACAATGATGTTACCCCTGTTGCCCTGGGCCATTCACCCTCCACCCTTTCACTCTCTCTCATCCCTGCCAGATGTACATGAAGGAATGTAAATTGCTGTCTTTAAGCTGTTTTCTTTTCATGGAAAGGAAGACGTGCACATTGTCAGACTGGCTGCAGCATAGTTATAATGGATCACAGACCAAGCTGTGCAGAAACTCCACATAAGCCTCCACAGCAAGGTTCAGTCTCAGCAGGGGAGCACAGGCCATTCTTATACATTGTTGTCCAATTATAGTCAAATACGGTTTTACGCTTCAGGAACAGTTTTACAGGCATTATCAAAACACATTAAAAACAAATGGCAGAACGTAATGAAAATGCACAAGTAAAGCACCATTAAATAATTCATGTGCTGCTCAGTGTGGGATGCACATTAGCTTTACAGGTCTGTGGGTAATGATGATTTAGCTTACGTGCTTCCTGGAACTTCTCAAGATTTCATATTATGTAATTTGTGAGTTATGTAAATTAACAGTAAACATGTCAGATATCTATTAAGTGTCAATGTCTATCAAAAAGCAGGAATGCCGGCACCGTTGTCCTTATAAGAAAATCGAAGGCTGTGCACTTAATGGTCATCTTGGCAATGTACCCTGGCAGGTCCACTCTTACAAGGCTAGGCTTTGATGTCTTTTTGAATAGGTACAGACCTATAACTTCTAAACTAAGAACCACAGAAACATTTCAAAAACATTTGAAATTAATGGTAAAAGTGTGTAGTTTGTAATGTTTGGCTCAAGTAAACAAATGCTCGAATTCCGCCATTGAAGGTGGGCTTTTGTGGCTTTATCAGAAAACCAATTGGTTCTTAAGGACTTTCCAATATAGAGGGTATGCTAGTGATAAAAAGTAAGTGGAGGTCACTGTTGTTGTACTGAGAGGGTTTGCTTAGTGTACAGGTCATTTATCTAAAATGGGAAAAAACTGTTGTGCAATTCACTGTACAAATATATTGTAACGAGAAATTGGAGTGACCTTTTCGCAGACTGCCCAAAGCTCAAGAGAATCGAATGGATGGAATCCATAGAAACAACTGATAGTTGCTGAAAGTATGTAAGTAAAAGAAAAGCAGAAAACACATTTTTGAGACACTTTGTGAGTCTTACAAAGACAACAAAGCAACAAAAGGCAAAGGCAGGACTCACAGTCCTTCAAATACTCTCAACTTACTATTCACATTAAAATTGCCATATTTCGGCCTGTGTGGCCTTCGACAGATCAGTCCGAGTGGCACCTTTCTGGTATTTTGTAATGAATTTTGTTTTTTGACCGCAACTTTTGCCTTTTGGTTATCTTCTGACTGGTGCTATAAGACCTTTAGAGGGAATTGGTTAGTAAAGGTTCTTTACATGAGCTCAAGCTCAGTCTAGCCAGAAAGAATAGGAAGCAAATGAACATAACTTCTATACACATACTGCTTCAATTCATTTACTCCTTCATCAGATAGTAGAAGAAACTGACACGTAACTGACAAATCAGCTCATTTTTATTCATTAAAAGAGAAAATGGCAAAATGTCATTTAAAATATTAGCTAAGAATATCTTTGGTGAACGCTGGAATCAATTAAAAGACAACATGTCTTTACAGTCTGAGCAGTAACAAAAGCTACTTAAAGTGAACTTTGGTGCTTCCTGTGTGTTTGTACAGTGTGCAAACAGTGTAATAGGAACGTACTGTGTGAGAATGTGTGTGTGTGTGTGTGTGTGGAGGGCTTTTCTAGGTTGTTAATCAGAGTGGTTCCGGTGATGCAGTAGCCAGCTTCTTTCTTCTCTTCATAAGAAGCGGATTGGACGAGTCCTCAATAGTCTTGATTTTCACTTGCTCGTAGTCCACTCTCATTGTGGCCAGGGCGTTAGTCATCTCTTCCTGTGTATACCAAAAAAAAACCCACAACAAAACAAACCAAAATCCACTTAAATTACTGTATAGAAATCAAGCCCAGCAGCTGATTAACTACTGTCAAAATGAATTACACAAACCACAGGGTCGCCCTATCTACTGACCTTAACGTCCTCCCAGACGTGGCTTTCTTCTGACAGGACTTGACTAGTGTGCAGAGGAGTCTGAGGAACATCCATTGATCTCTATACAGATACAGAATTGCTTGTTTTATAAAAGAGAGTTTAAAGTACAATGCTAATAATTCACATATGTCAAATGTGCATGTTATATATATATATATAACTGACCCAAAAATCTAGTCTGTAGAACCCTGGTCATATTACATGTTTTGTTGATTTTCAATGTGAAAATAAGTGCACATTCTCTACAGCACGGATGCCCAAATCTGGTCCTGTGCAGCACAGTTTGGTGATTTCCTTGCTCCAATACTTGGTTTATTTTATCTGTTGAGTATTAGATTTAGTGAGCGTGTGAGTAATAGGAGAGTTGCCAAACTGTGCTGGACACCGGCCCTCCAGGACCAGGATTTTCTACTTTACAGAGAACACGCTTTTGCATGTTATAATATTTCTTTATTTTCTCAATTCAAATATCAAAAAATAAAAAGAAGCTGTGCACTAAATGTACCAAAACAAAATACCAAAAACTTCCCCCTCTGTTGTCCAGTCAAAAGACCAGTGGGGATCTTATTGCAAGACTGGGCCTTATTTAGTAATATCTTCCTAAGTAATATCTAATTTGTTCTTGAGAATGGTTATAAAAGTCTAAATCAGATTCACATCCTGTAATTTTGCACTCAGTGTGTGTAAGTGTGCTCCTGAGTGTGCACAAACATTAAAACATTGGTGAATGTCAGAATCATCAGATCATCATTTTAAGAATTGTTGGTGAAAGAGGCCCAATGCTGGTATGCTCTTTCTTGTTTGGCATGAAAATCTGCTGCCACTCTGACCCTGGTGTGGGAAAAGAGGTGGGTCACTGATGATGTGGGGATGTTTTTTCTGCTGAAGGAAATGATATTCTTGACCATGTAACTGGCATCATGGATTCCCAGAAATCCAAGGAACGTGATGCCTTTTTTTCAGAAACTGAATCTTGGTGATCTTTCCAGCAATAACTTGATCCCAAGCACACCTCCAAGTCCACCAAAGCTTGGCTGAAAAATAGATCCTGGAATGTCTTGGAATCTCCCCAGATTTAAATCCCATTAAAAATCTTTTGTGGGATTTAAAGAAGGCAGTTGCAACACACAAGCATTCAAACATCAATGAGTTGGAGGCTTCTGCACAGGAAGAACGGGCAAAGATTCCAACAGAGAGGTGTGAGAAGTTTAGCTCTTACTGAAAATGGTTATTACAAGTCATAAAGGCTAAAGAGAAGTGAAAGTGACTATTTGTCATTGTGAGCACACTCAAGCACCACAATGACACGTGACCCCTGCATTTAAGTGCATATGCAAATTTAAGAAAGGAGTTACATTTTTAATTTGAACTCAATTTATTTCCTTAAAACAGCTCTAAAAATGTGTTGATAAGCATTTTTTGTGGTTTAATGAGGATTTTTGTCATATATTTTAATCAACCTCAAATAATGTCCCTATAATAACTTTTGAGGTAAGGGGTTTCAATATTTCTGACTGAACCTGTATATACAGTATATTTTGTATAATGTATATGTACCTTTTCACTTCATGCATGGAAGCTGATTTTTACGTGTGGACGAAGCTGTTTGCTGGCTGCTTCTCATTTGTAGGCCACCTTTTGTACCTTTAATCTGTTTGTCTATAGGTTAAATAAAAGTCAATAAAAATGATTGGAAAAAAATCCCAACTCACATTGATCCAAGGATGCCGCATGAACTCTGTGATCGTCATCCTCTCTGTAGGATCAGTTTTCAGTAGTTGGCGAATCAGCTGTTTTGCTAAAAAAACATAAAAAACGTTTTAAACTGAGACTAAGGCTTGTAATGTTAATAGTGCCAGAACTTCAAGGCTTTTCAACAAGAAAGCATTGCAGATGTAGTGTAAGGCCTTCAACTGCCATTGTGCTGGGCTAAGAATTAGCCTGCCATTAGCCACTGCCATGCACTATATTCCTACCTTCTTCTGACACCTCTGACCATTCAGGGTTAGGAAACTTGTACTGGCCATTCCGTATTCGTTTCTTCATTCCTGGGGACAGTGTCAAGCCATGGTTTGAGTAAAAAGGGGGATATCCACACAATCTAGAGAAAAGGAGAACTTTAATTATGGTGAGAGGCCACATTCACAAGGACAGTTTGGTATCCTTCGACAACACATCTCTTACCACCGATTTCAGGTGTTTAATGCAATAATCGACACTGTGGATGTTCATCATTATTTGATCCTGCATCGATTATTTTAGCCAACGATCCAAAACGTTTTCAGAGTCTTAAAATGTGCAGCAAAGCAATTTAGTTTGATGCAATTCACTTGATTCAATTCGATACTGGGGTCTGCAGTCAGTATGAAATAGGGCTGACGTCCACACAATCTACTACATTCCAATGAACTCACACATGCAAACAAATTATAGTTCTATAATTATAAATGTATTATTAAAAGTCAAATACAGCAGTCGTCTTAAGCAAAAGCAACTTCTCAGTACAAAACACTGCAAACAGTAAAATGCATTGTAGAATGAACACACATTGATTTTTATAGCACTGATACATGAGATTGTGTGCTGTTTGGGCCGATGTATCAATACAGATCGATTCATTGTTACACCCCTAGTATAAACTGCAATAATTTCAAGCCATGGGTCAGCAAATTGTGGATGGTCTGTGGTGGTAATTCAGCCAGCTCACGTCCAGAGCTGGAATATACAACTATAAAGATTTATGAGACCAGCTCACTGCACTTTTTACTTCCTTCTGTAAATGTGAAGAACAGCAACCGGCAGCATATTTCCCCTATTTTTGAATGCATTTCCTGCTCACATGATTCTGGATTATGTGGGGGAAATACTCCTACACAAACACTCCTACAACAATTTTGCAACAATGCATATATCAAAATGTCCTCAGTCTGCTGCAATATATGTAGCATTCATAAAAATCACTTACAGTATGTACATGATGACACCTAGAGACCACAAATCACACGATTTGTCATATTTCTCAGGTCCAAGCACTTCAGGGGCTGGAAAAAATGAGTGGAATGAACCATTAAAACCAGTCTCTGAACATGTATGTGCGAAAGAAACTGAGGAACTTGTTGTTTTGTGACATTATATGACCGATGACTCTTCCTTACCCACATAGTAGGGGGTGTAGCACGGTGTGGTAAGGCAGCTCTGGGCTGTGGTCTCTTTGGCGAATCCAAAGTCTGTCAGCTTGAGCTGCGCGTCAGGGTGGGTTGATGTATAGAGCAAATTCTCTGGCTGACAGATGGAGAACATATGACTTGTCTTGAGATGCTCTCAGAAATTTCCCACTGCAGAGAACTTGCTCTAAGAGCCTCAAGGGCCTCAGATCCATTTTTAAGAGTTTTTTTTTCCTGTCATTGATTGATGGTCTTTTCAGGATACATCCAGCCTTCAGAGGCCAGACATCTGCATGATCTTGTCTTTGTTTCTGCGTGTACACACAGTTCTTAATCATGCAAACTGAATTATTGCTGACTAGGGTCAGCATAATTGCAGTACTGCTCTGGGAATACAGGTGTTTAGGTTGTAGGATTGTGCATGCTTGACCTCTAGGTAATTTAGGGAGAATTCCACTGTTTTTCTGCATAACTCAATGGTTGAAATATGAGCAAAGCCATTCAGACTAGCTATTCATTCATTCATTCATTTATAAATCATTCCTTTGTACATTCATTTATTTATTAAAAAAGTGCCTTCTGAATTTTATATGCTAAACATGGTAAAATAGTGGTAAATCGGGAAAAAGTATGTTTTCCTTAGGGACTATTTTACCTCACAACACTCTGCAGGTGTTTCTACACCATGACTGGCCTTTAAAAAACATTTAGGTAAAAAAATTATCTAAAAACTACTATACAATGTCTCAGGGACATGAAAGCCTATTTATAACAATCTTATGTACTATCAACACAAAATAACGTAACAAGTGATGTAATTATGCAGAAAATGTAAAAATGAGTAGAAGCTTAGCCAGATTGAATGCATCCCTTCAACTGCAAGAGGCTGTATGTGAGTCCACACTTTAGTTCTCTCTCATAACTACATACCATACTGTAGTGTCACTAAATATTTCATAGCTCATATTAAGTAGCAGATCTCAGATGTATAGGAGGTACTGAATACTAAATATTGAGTTCATGAGTAAATAACAATCCTACAGCTTAAGGAGTTCGGTGATGATGCTCACCTTAACGTCTCTGTGCGCTATGTTAATGGAATGTAGAAAGTTGATGGCTTCTCCTATGCTCCTCATAATAGCTGAGGCCTCTACACAGAGGGAAGGCAGAGAGTGAAGAGGAAATTAGTAAAACAAAATCAATAAGACTAATGAGAGCTTTGTCTGTAGCTGAGCTGTATTAACATCTTCTTCCAGCTGCTCCCGTTAGGGGTCGCCAGAGCGGATCTTCCGTTTCCATTCTTTCCTGTCCTTCGCATCTCCCTCTTTTACACCAACCACCCGCATGTCCTCTCTCACCCTCCCCTCTTGCCTGGCAGCTCCATCATCAACATCCTCTTCCCAATACATTCAGCCTCTATCCTCCACAATGCATCCAAACCAATGCAACCTCCCTTGTCTGACTTTGTCTCCAAACGTCCGACCTGAGCTGATCCCTCTGATGTATTCATTCCTAATCCTGGACATTCTCGTCATACCCAACGCAAATCAGCAATTTTAGCTCTGCCACCTCCACCTCAGTGCCACTGTCCTCACCCCATATAACATAGCTGGTCTCACTACAGTCCTGTAAAACCTTCCCTTTTACTCTTGCTGGCACCCGTCTCCACTCACTCCACCCTGCCTGCACTCTCTGATTCACCTCTCTTCCGCACTCTGCGTTACTCTGGACTGTTGAACCCAAGTATTTAAAGTCCTTCACCCTTGCCACCTCGTCTCCCTGCATCCTAACCACTCCACTGGCCTCCCTTCCATTCTCAATACATTCATTAACTGTTATTATTACAATAAAATTAGATGCACATAAGAATATTGAAGTGAAAGTGACTCTTTGTCATTGTGAACACACTCAAGCACCACAACGAAATGTGACCTCTGCATTTAACCCATCACACGTGGAGCAGCAGGCAGCTATCAACAGCACCCGGGGAGCAGTGTAGTGGGACGGTACCTTGCTCAAAGGTACCTCAGTAGTGCCCGGGCCGGGAATCGAACCTGCGACCTTCAGGTCGCAAAGGCAGCGTCCTAACAACTAGGCCACCACTGCCCCCACTAGGCCACCACTATTAACCGAATAATGAGCGTTGTGTATGTGCAGGTTTGTGTGGTACCTCTTTCGGTAAAAGCCTGCTCGTGGCGTGCCTGGATGCGTCGAAACAGTTCACCCCCGTCCATGCTGAGTTCAGAAGAGACAGAATAATAACGCGGTCATAAAATAAACATACAGTAGTGAACAGTTAAGGAACACTTCAGCCAAAAATCAACTGATCCCAGACATAGGTGCTCAGCCAGGGCATGTTTGGAGCACAAATTGTATAACTGGATTACACTAAAGGTTAAATATCACCCAAATCACTTCTCTTTATACATTTCCAAAACACCTCTCAGACCACACACAGCTCTTCATTAAGGTGGCACAGACATGTCAGTGTGGTTTAAGACCTATAAAGATAAACAGCACAGTTATGATTGTAGATAAACTGTATAATCGTACTGTATCCTAAACCACATCGACAAGCCTGCACCACTATGATGAAGAGCCGTATGCAGCATCCACTTCAGCTCAAGGGAAGGGTTTAATGAGCTCATTAGTTGGCTCAGAAGTGGTGGGAGCTGTGAAAACCCTACAATACGCATGGGGCTCCAGAAGCAGGATTGGGAAACACATGATATATATTCAGATGATTTAGGTGACTATTGACTTCTTGTGTTTCTAAGCAACATCAGCCTTGCAGTTCCAGAGCTAAACAAAAGAGACAATAATTGTACACCAAAGTCTTGGCTCTACTATATGTGGAAAAGTGTCAATTCAACATTGTGCCGAACTATTCCTTTAATGTAGCTTCCTCTGAGTGGCTAATGGGGAATGTATGTGCATTAAAGCATAGAAAGAAATCCTACCACTCCATGACGAGGAGGAGACACTTCTTGCCCTGGTAGAAATTATCAAAGACATCTGCAATCCGCACTATGTGGGGGCAGACAGATGCTCGACAGTGGAGCTCCGCCTCTTGACGTGCTTTTGGACTGTCCTTCAGCATCTGGGGGGGAAGGTTTTACACTGTTAAAACATGCTGCAATCACGTTGTCACATAATTTTGTGATTTAAATCATAATACATTATCATCGTTCAACAGTTCAATCCCAAGGAATGTCAGGAAAAATGTGGGTGGGGTGATTGATACTGCCCTTGACCCCAGAACTGCCACCCCACAAGGCTCAGGTGTGCAGCCCACTTTTCCTGATGTGTGTTCACTACTGGTGTGTGTAGAATGTGTAAAATGCAATGGACATATTCAGAACTCACAGTTCACAGTGTATGTGTGCTGTGCCCAGTCTATCACCTCAGGCAACTGCTTTAACAACTAATGGTTAAATGTAGCACATAACAAATTTATTACAAATACATTTATTACAAATTTTGGACGACATTCTGCCAGAATATCTTTCCTTACAAACTGAAATTTAGCTTTTTGTATTCCCTAGGAGCCTTCACGTGAACCCAGATGTATCACTATAATGCAATCCCCACCAGCTAAATATAAACGAGCTTAGAGCAGTTCTCGTCAGAACTCTAGGGTGTGAAGGAGAGGGCAGTTATATCATGAGAAGGTTGTGGAAGGTAAGGCTTGGAGCCAAAGTTGGAATGAAAGAAGCCACACACAATCTGCCAAATCACATTCTGTTTCAGGAATTGTATTTAACAACCTTAGTATTTTGTCTCCAAAACAGCGGTTCTACCTGAAACACACAGGGTTCTAAAGGTGTCCTAAAAAATAACAGGTCTGCTACTGCCAGAATACATCGTTTTTTTATACCAACAAAAGACATTGCCTTGAAAACATCTCATCTATGAACAATGTACAGAAAATGTAATGCTAATAAGGAACACCTTTTTAAAAAAAAAAAAATTTCTATTTGGTTTTTCTTTGCTTGTTTGTCGTTGATAATAGAATTTCAAATGTCTTCTTACAAAGTGCAAATGCGCACATTAATGACAATTCAATCATCGTTTTAGACAATTACTGCATAACCAGTAACGATTACTGCAAAATGTCCTGAAGCAGTTCAGGAAACGCTTTTTTCAATTTTCCAATTTGCATTTTCAAGTCACCTAAATTGCTCATAAAAAGTCAAGTGTAAATTCTCTCTTAAACTTGTAGATTCTCAGTGTAAATTAAATCAACTGGCTCATCAATCAACCAGTCAACATGAGTTTATCAATTGAAAATGCAAAAATTATCATTGCATTCTAATTTTTATTTTGTATATATGAGTAAAATAAATTGCACCTGTGCATTGAATATTATGATTTAATTTTGAATAATACATTTTCATTTGAATCTCACATCTCATGTGCTTGATTACTGTAAAAAAAAAAAAATGAAGCTCATAAATGCATCCTTTTGTAGCAGCTGTTGCGAGGATATTCATAGAATATCATATTTCAGGGGTTTCCAAGCCCCCAGTAGGCCATGGTGGTATTGTTAAAGGTGTTTTTGTGTGTATTTGTAAAGTATATGGATATTTGCCATTTTAATATTACAAATATTCTTATTGTGATCACTATTAGCATTGAAGCCAAGCAAGGAATCACAGCATGCATGACTGATGTAGCAGACTCTCAGACTAGACAGACAGTTGTTATTTCAGTCACTTTTTTTTATCAAATGTAATCTATGCATTATGGACAAATGGCTACATGCCAGGAATTTTCACATATTTCTTGGTGGTTACATCATTCTTGTGAGCTACAGAAACTTTTGTGATCTACTGCGTGTGTTGCAAAAGGTTTCCCTACTCAATGTAATTTAAAATTGTGCATGATTCATTTTGGTCAATTACTGGAAGGGGACCACTATGATGTTTCCTTTGCTTTGCTACATAAAGCTGAGGTTACAGTTTAAAATGCTAAATGTTTTTTGTTGTCGCTGTTCAAAACCGGACAGTAAACAGTGTGATGTTCAGAATACATATCAAACGATACACATGCTAAATTTAACCCCTGAAGTGTGAGGACACCTCAACTATAACTTAAGAACAACTTATGTTGGAACTGTAGTCCATGTATGTCCCAGTCTGGGTACAATATATGTATATATGATTGGGTGTGTGTGTGTGTGTGTGTACATGGATTCTTTATTTAGATGTTGAGACTGGCTGGGGGCTTCTCTTTACTCCTGTCTACCTTGTTTAAGCAGATGGTGAGTTAAAGGGATAACAGTAATTCTCAAGTGTAACTGCCAAGGCGGTACATGAGCCAGACACTCAGTCTGGTGCCTGAACCGGAGCCAATGCCTTTTAAAGCCATTCAAAGCTTTATACGTAAATAAATCATCCATGATTTCCAGCCTGGCCCAGACGTTTGTTATGTGATTCAGTTGCTTTTGATTCCACAACTATGATTCAGTCCTTGCTGAATTGATTCAGTGCTTATGAGCTTGAACCTTTGCTGAGCTGTGAGCTGCTGTTGCGTCACCCTTTTGTCATTGAATACAGGGTGTATAGTGTGAACATTGATGAGGCAGTCACTTTTCACAAGCCTGTGCTGTGTGTTCCGTGTTTAAGAAAGCTCAAAGGCCATCCGGGCAGGACGGATCAATACTCTGACGGCATCATGAAAAACTACACCTTACCTCCTACCAGAAAATCACACACTCATCACAAAGTGGGCAGATATAAGTGGAAATATGAAACTGACTCTGGAAATGTACAGATGAAAGATGTTGCATTCGGTGAACGTTCATGATGAGAGATCAGCACCAAGAAGCTTAGAAAAAACGTTAAATGTGTGGTTTCTATGGACCGTGGGCACATAACACTGACTATCAAGTTGAATCTTGCCATCCAACCATTGCATGTGTTCAAAGAGATGAAGCCACAGCCACAGAGCTTAATCCTAAATGGCGGATCATAGAAATGCTAAACAACAGGGATTCTTTTTGCAATATACTGTTTGTATGATGCAATGCATCAGTCACCAGTTTATGTTCTTGTGCATAATAGAATGTCATACAGTAATCAAAGAAGGACATAAACACAGGAAATCCTGTGTTGGAAACATGAACTGACAGCGTGTTGTCCTTGAAGCGGGTTCTGTCCTTCCAGGAACGTGTTTACAGCATACCGCCATATGGTGTGGGCAGATTCTAGGAGTATTTATAATGGACTGTTCTGCAACAAAGATCTATTAGCCCTCTATCCCGAATCCAGTAAAAGTAAAGCAAGTTAAGCAGGACGCTGTGAAATGTAGCAGTAGGTTCTATAACATCATTTTCCAAATAGTTCTATCATAAATATTACCTTGGTCATGACAGTTGGTGGACAAGCCATGTGTTGGAAGCTATTCTGTTTCTGGATGAGCTTATATCTGTGATCCAATCCAGAGCCAGCCTTACTTAATGACATCACTATTCTGGGCAATGTTACTCACTCAAATGTTTTCTGGAATCTTTCTGGCTGCGACAGTCAGAAACACACGTTGTATACACATACTATAAGTCAGAATGCTTATAGATACCCTCATAGAATGGTACCCTCTGGAGCCGCCACACGTGAGCCTAAGGTCAATAAGCCTAATACCAAATGTAGACGAGTGGAGACTAAAGCCATAGAGCACTGGGCTTCAGAGCAGTGGAACTGTGTTCTCCGTAGAGGTGAAGCTCCACCCAATACCTTTGGGATGAGGTGGAGTGATGTTTTTCATTCAGACCTCCAACATCAGTACCTGACCTCACTAATGCTCTTGTAGCTGAATGCAGTCAAATCCTCACAGCAATGTGCCAACGCGTAGTGTAAAGTCTACCCAGAGGGATAGAGGCTGCTGAGAGAGGCAGACTCTCTAATAATACCGATGATTTCAGAGGAACAGGCATCAACACATTTTTTGGACATATACTACATAAAACCACAAATCCTTATTAAACATAGCGTTTGATTTTGACTTTCTAAGCAGAAGATGAATTCTGGTATGGATAATAAAATTTTTTTAGTTAATGTAATTCCAACACCAACTTCATGTTTTGACCCTAACAGCCAAACGTGTGTATATAAACAAACGTAAATGTATAAAATGACTCTAATATACAAGTACTGGCCATCTTTAAAACGTTTCTGCAATTACAAGTAGTATAAAGTGGTAAAAAAAAAAAAATCTAATTAATAATTTTTCCAGAATGATTTAATTAATTAAAAATTAATGGTTATAAAAGTGTTATTAAAATAAATATCTTTAATGTGTTATATTTATAAAAAAGTGACAATTACATATAAAGGCAGATCATTGCCAAACATTTCTTAATCTGTAATTTTTAATATTTGATATATTTAAATCATTTATATATATTTTATATCATCTATGTATTTATTGTTTACCCTTTAATAACTTCTTGTTGCTAAAATCTGTTTGCTTTAAATAAGTGACAATCACATATAAAGACATATATACATATTTATTTATTTCACAGATTGTAAAGGCAGACTTTTAGGCCTATACTGTATATTATTTTTTAATATATATATATATATATATATTTATATATTTGTGTGGGAAATATTGACTATAACCTTTCATCTGTTTTGTTTGATGTAAAATAGGCAGAAATATGCATATGGAAAGTGATGTAAACGTTTAAACCCTGCTGTAAGTCTTCTGCCTGTATCACCACTCAGACCAAGGTGCTGAAGAGCAGGGACTGACTGCAGCATGTCTGCGCCTCTCCTGAAGCAGTAGTTACCTTCAGAGCAAACTTCTCGCCGGTGCCCCTCCGGAAGATCTCGAACACTTTCCCATTGAGACCAACTCCGAGCACCTGCCCCGAGAGCTTGTACTCTTCCGTGATCACCTTCTTCTTTATTCTCTGCGTCCATTTCAAAGCCGTCTGTGTGGGAAGAAGACTGTTCCCTTCCTCCTGTTGGACGGTAGCCTCTGAATCACTGCGAGTCTGTGTGTTTAAGAACATGGTGGCGGAGCAGAAAGCCTCATAGTTTCCTCCTCGACTCCGTTTACCACTCAACTCCTGCACAGACGCTTAAAGGATTGGGACACGATCCAGTTAAGAATCTGGAAACGCACCAGAGCTTTAGCGTCAATGGTCTCGGTTCGCACAGACACCACACACAGCTCCTCCTCACAATACTTGTCCGAGTAGCTGCTGGCGGCGGTGCAGCTCGCCACATGGCGCTCCGCTCCTGGAGCCTGCGTGTGATCACCGGAGTGCTGCTGTTTGATGTCCAGTCCGCAGCCTGTGGGAGAGAAAAGTCACGTAGCTGACAGAACTCGCCTCTGTCTTGTTCTCTTGTCCTACTCGTCAGTCCCAGAATACATTTACATCACGTATACATGGAGAGCTGATGTACCTGATCCCTCGACGTCCCCGTCGGAAATTTGTTGTTTAATGTAGCCTGTCAATCAGGCACAGAAAAGCGGTACATATCACGTGACAGGTCTGCTTGAGCTGACTGACCGTTAGCAGAGGAGGTGGAGCACGCAGAGAGAGAGTGGGCATGGTTAAAGAATTGACTACGTTTGACTCCGCTCTTTATAGATTTATACACGACATTCCTAAATGCACTTCTAATGTGCACTAGTTTTTTTTGTTCTATAAAGTCTAGCCATCAATTTAGAACGCTGCCCAGCTGTTCACTTTCATCCGAAAATTTATTGGAAGTACAAATAGTTAGGAACAAATTTATCCACTCACAGAAAAGAGAAAATGCTGCACTTATCAGAAACAAACATCTATTTACTTACTTAAAAATTATATTAACCATACAATTAAAACTAAAAATATTTTAATTCAATTTGGTATATATGAATGAAAAGACTATTCACAGCATATTATACATATAAGTTCACAAATGTAAACAGAATTTATTGAACATTATGTGATTTTGTGAACGCGTATTATTATTATTATTATTATAATTATTATTCATTTTTATTCATTGTTACAGGAACGGATATATATATTGTATTACCCATAATTTATATTTTGTTTTAATTCATGTTTTATTTAACCATGACTTAATGATTTTAGCTGGTCAGAAATTGTAGTCACTGGTAAGTGATAATTACTG
Source organism: Arnoldichthys spilopterus (assembly GCA_037974385.1). Lineage (NCBI taxonomy): Eukaryota > Metazoa > Chordata > Actinopteri > Characiformes > Lepidarchidae > Arnoldichthys > Arnoldichthys spilopterus. Next base: position 3,534,641 of record JBBPDA010000019.1, read on the forward strand.
AAAAATAATAGCTACAAATGAATAATAAACAGTTATTAAAGAATTATAATAACTGATAAATTAAAGACACTATATTTGTACTGCAAAACAGAGATTATACAAAATCACATACACAAAGCTAGACATCTGCCTCCACCCAACGTGCAGCACAGCCCTGCCAGAATCTGGCAGAGTATTAACACAGTGTGCGTTATCTTTTATAGACTTTCCTCTAAATGTGCTCAGATGCCTCTCAGAATGACTGTAGTTTAAAATGTGAAACAGGAAAATGAAATATAATGTAAAGCACGTTAGCTATTGAAAACTGATCAAGTCAAAGTTTATGCGTAAGAGGATCGATTCGACCGCGAGCCGCTGTTCCTACCCGGACATATTTTGTAGGGCATCCACATGGTAGATCCCAGACACTAAATTTCAGTATGTTTTGAAATTGGCACGCACAGATCTAGGAATTTAAAGGTCACGTTAACTCAGTAAATCAGTAGCAAACCGATATACTACATATACGGCAGGATGTTCACGAAAGCGTTTCGTGTGAAGTCTAACACTGTTATGAAGGGGTCGGACAGGTTAGTGACTACAGTTAGCTGGTTAGCTAAAGTTAGCTGTGAGTTAATGATTGGTCTGCTTATGTTTAAACGGCTCCCCCAGCTTACATCTTTGAGCTTAAACCTTATCCATGCTTTCATAAAGCTGTCTGCATGTTTTACTGCTGTTAAGACTAGTAAGCGTACATGGTTGACATACAGAGACTGAATGTGAGTGGTGCTGTCACTTGACTGACTGGAGAGCTGAGTTCATATTAATTATAATCTTAATTTACACTCAGCACAAAGGGTTCTATTCACAAACGAGGCTTCACGGAAAAGACAGTATGGTGGTTATTAACAAATATGTATAGGGAAGGCAGAATAGTGGTTACTAATTATATAAAAAGAAGGCAGCATGGTAATTAATAAGTATGTGTAAAAGACCCTTTTTAGTTAAAATGGGTCTATCATACTGTTAGCATTTTATTCTCTCAAATATATAATTATATTACTTTGGAGTAGTTTTATGTACTGTCATTTTTTACACAACCATTTGGCATCCTCTATCTGTTAGAAATAAACAATCATGTGTTGATGTGTGTGTGTGTGTATATATATATATATATATATATATATATATAACTCCTGATTTCCAGAAATAATTTGTTTGCATATTGATATATGAATCACTCCCATTATGCAGGAGAAAGCTGAGAGCAGACATCACAGCTGCTTTCCCATCCCTGTCTGCAGACGACCTGAACGAGCTTTTACCGAGCAAAGAGGACCTAAATGTTGTGAAGATTTATGCACATAAAGGAGATGCCATTACTCTGTATGCCCTCCATAGGAACCCTATGTTCTTTCTCCTGGAGAAACAGTTGTATCCCACAGGTACCACAAGCCTATAGGAGACTCTCTGTCATAAATATTGTTAATTTCCTATTGATGCTGATTCTTAATGTTTTTACCAGTGTATACACTTTGGCGATATCCTGATCTATTGCCAGCATTGACAACATGGGCTCCAGTAGTGCAGAAATTAATTGGTGGGGCAGGTGAGTTTACCTGGAGAATAGGTGCATATGTCTTTACCTCTCTGTTTTTGTATGTATCGCTCCCACTCTGAGTGAATGTTTCTGCTGCTTGTGCAGATCTCATGCTGCCAGGAGTAGTGGTGCCCTCAACTGGACTACCTGATGTAAAGAAAGGGGCCTGCTGTGCTGTTAATATAGTATCCAACAGGTAATGTTGTAAGCTGATTCAACCTCCATCAGTACATCGATAAAGCATGTACCTCAAATCCAGATAGAGTAAATGCAGTGTCTTGCAAACTGACTTTGTATGTGTTCTGCTCAGAAAACAAGTTTGAGTGTTCTTATTAAGGGAGTTTTTACTGGAGGTGCTTGGTTGCAGGGCTCCGGTTGCTGTGGGTACAGCTGCCCTGTCAAACAGTGACATGAGGAGTAGTGGGATGAAGGGAAAAGGAGTGAATGTGCTACACACATACATGGATCAGCTGTGGTAAGCAATTCACACACACTCTGTGCCATCATTCAGCGCATCACTGCATCTTCTTTTTGGAGAAGATGCGTGGATGTACCCCACCCCCAAAACACACACACACGTCTTTTGCTTCAAGTCTCCACTGACGTAAGCATTAATTATTTAGCTATGGTAAGACTGAGCTTCAGATGGTGCTACTATGTTAAATACAGACGCTGCCACACCCTCGCTGGTTTTGGACGAGGTCCAGTCAGAGCAGTGGTGGTGAGACAACTTTGAAAGTGAGCTTGTGCTTCCACAAGAATGGCAAGAAACGTTTTCATTCAAGACTTTTTGGCAGCTTTTTACATTGTTTTTTGCGTTTACGTGTGGACAGATATTTTCAAAACAATCCTCATATGGATGGGATTCTTTTAAAAAATGAAAACGGAAAATCATTTTTCCAAAATTTCCAGCTACGTGTGGACTGGGTGTATGTGGCCTCTTATTTTGTTGTAATTCAAACTGTCATAATCAAGTGTTTTGGACACAACACGCTGGTCACAGCCGATATATGCTGTTTGGCTTGCTGCACCCCCCCAAATTGTTCTGAGCCCCTCCTAGGGAGCGTGTCCCCCAGTTTGGGAACCACTGTTGAAGACTATACATTGAAAAGAATTTGTGATAAAATGCTTTTGAACAAAGTTAAAACATTAGTATACTACATTTTTATGTATACATTTTTCCATTTGTGATGTTTTCAGTTCCAAAAATACTAATTTCTTATAGCTTACTTCCATGTATGGACTATTTTACATCAATTAACAGTT
>JBBPDA010000019.1:3546086-3556825 GCA_037974385.1 Arnoldichthys spilopterus
AAGGAATGGCAACATTACAAAGTGGTAAATGCTTTACTGTCCCAACTTTTTTTGGAATGTGTTACAGGTCTGAATGATGGGAAAGGATGTATATTTACAAATGAAATGAAGTTGACCAAACAAAACATGAAACATTTTGTGTTCATATTGTCTGCAATGAAATACAAGCCAAAATAAATTTAGAAATCACTGCTTTCTTTTGTTATTTGTGTTTTCCATACCGTCCCAACTTTTTCTGATTTGGGGTTGTATTATTTATATTCATTAACACTAAATCTTTAAGCAGTACTGTGTTTAATTGGCTTTCAGAGTGGTCAGAGATTACAGTGGTCTGAGCTGACCAGTGAACTGGACTGTAAAACATGGTTGAGTTTATTCATCAATACATTTGTCAGTTTTAATAGCTTTATATTTATAACTGTTATGTCTATATGTAACAGTTCAAGATTTTATACCCTTCATTGTCTAATTTTGTCCAAAATGATAAATACAGGGCAGTAAACATATCTTGTGTTTCTAAAGCATATCATTTGTCTTTCACTTTTTGCTTTTGACAGGCCTCAGGGCTGATCATGTTTGACACAATAAAATGACAATAAAATGTATTTATGTTGCAACTTTCAAATGATAAAATGCAGATGGCTTTACAATGAGAAAGGCCAATAAAAGGCAGCATACGAGAAGAAACGGAAAAAGGAGGTGAAAGAATTGAGAAATTGTAGAACGAAAAATCGAACAGCTTTAGCTAGCAACTAGCATTGAGTTATTTATTGTAATTGGTATTTGTCCTAAATTGGGGAGAAAATCAAGAATCAGTAGGAATAAAAAAGTCAAGTTTAATTTTCCGTATCACTGTTACATGAATGTCCATAGTTTCTTGCATGATGTGAATCATAAGTACCAACGTGTAGTAAACTTAGCCAAGTGTCATATGAGAGGCATATTAATACAAACTCAAATAAAAATATAATGGGAACCTTAATTATAGCAGCTGCATTGATTCCTAACCAGCTAAAAGTCACTTAAAAAACATTTGCCACCCTCCCAGCTTGATAGCATTGTTTTTAAAAAAATCTATTTTTACATTATTTACATCTATATATATATTTAGAGATAGATAGATAGATAGATATATAGATAGATAGATAGATAGATAAATAGATTATAGTACATTTATGCATATTTGTACATTTTTAAGTCACTGCTCTTTTAAATATTAAGACCTTGAACAACCCTGTCAAATTACTTTTGTTGACTGCTTTTTTCTCGTTGGAGGGGGGCTTCCCAGCTTTTGTGCCCAATGTTGTCATCTCATCACCATTTCCTGGGCTTCTAGGACTTTCCCCGTCCCACAATACCACCAGCACCGGGAGGGTGAAGGTTAGCATGCGCCTTCCCTTATTCACATGGAGCTAACACATCTTTTCAAACTGCAGCTAACCCAGGGTCATTGCGTTATGCAGTTAACGTAGTGGCAGCTTAGTGCATTTGGAGAAGAACACTGACTACTGATTCTACTATGTAAGCAGACACCCATGTTAACTATCATCATGCTGAGTTATGGGGAAAGGGAGGGCCATTCTACACATAGAGGGTGAAGCCAGTTGTGAAGCTCTTGTGGACAACCAGCCACTCAGGAGCACAGTTTTGTTGATCTTCATAGTGGAATTAAGTACAAATCCAGAAAACACACTTCAATATGGCATGCAAAATTTGGTGGACAATTTCTGTTTATTTATTGAGTTTAACAAAAATATGCTATATTAATTACACATTACACTATTGTGCTTGTTTTTTTGTAAGTAACATCAGTATGCTCTAGGTATAAGGTTTTCTCATTCATGTCCAGGGGCATGTGATGGTGGACCATGTCGAACCAGACAGCCTGTCCACACACAGTGTTTGACACAAGCCATAACTTCTCGTCTGAACTTGGTCTGTGTGCATGCGTACAGGTACATGTTCACGGCTGCGTTGGTAAGGCTAAGCATGGTACCAATATCTGCTGCCACGTTTATGTCCAGTCTGTAATCATCACGATCCAAGTCTAGGTCCTTAGTGCGCAAGACGAACTGTGTAATGGAACGTGTGATAGACAGCAGCACGAAAGTCATAGACATGGTCACCAGAAGCACAACCGACTTCCTCTTTCGAGATCTTAGCAGTGGTGCCACCTTATAGCCAGTGGCTGATGAACACCTGTCTGTGGCTGCATGCACCCGATTGCTGAGGGATATCTGTCGCAGGGTGAGGCCATTGAGGACCCCTATGAAGATGAAGGGCAGGACATGGGTGAGAGTTGTCTGGATGCTCACCATGGTGAGGGCGTATTCAATAGGAGAGTCTGGCCGGTAGATGCAGAACCAGCGCTGGTTTTCTTGGCTGTAGACAGATATGTAGGCCCAGTAGTAGGGCACAGCCAGTAGATGGCCGACCACAAAGATGATACCTATGACCCGTAGTGCACAGCGAGGGTTGCAAATCCGGTTTTTCAGGCTCCATGTGGTAATGGCCAGGAAACGTTCAGCAGTAAAAGCCACCACCAGCCAGGTGGAGACATTGAAGACACCATAGTTGAAGACATCTCTGATGCTGCACCAAGGTTCTCGAGACCAGAAAGGTTCCACTGTGTTGTATTTGATGGAGAGTTCCAACATCACTATAAACAACAGGACGGCTGTGTCTGCCACAGCGATGGCCATCAGGTAGAAGGTGCTGGATTTGGAGAGCATGCATTTGCGCCTCCAGAAGATCAGGAAAGACATAATGTTAGCTATGGACCAGAGCAAAAAATCAATATTTACACAATCAAATAGTGCACAATCACAATTTTTTTACATTTTATGATTAATAATAATAATAATAATAATAATATTAATAATAATAATAATAATAATAATAATTATTATTATTATAGTACTTGTAAACACGTGGCTTCAGAAGCCAAATGTGCTTTTATTGTTGAGTGTTTTTTACATGCACTGTGCATGTTTATGTGTGTGTGTGTGTGTGTGTGTGTGTGTATTTAAATACTCACAGGGGATTCCAATAGCTGCAAGTACAGGGTAGTAGACCCTCTGAAGGGGTATCATCCAGTGCTCCTGCTCCTCTCTCATAATTGGGCATCCTTTAGTCTCCTAGTGCATCCTCACTCCTCATGCCACAGGCAGACAGTGAAGACAGTAAGATATCTGTGTGTGTCCAGCCCCCATATGGAGGCAAGGTTTGTGGTCATGGAAACTTAAACTCTCGGCTGTTTATCAACCCTGTTAATTATTACAACACATGCAGTGGTTCTACTGACATGCCTGGAGATAATGAGATAGACACTGTCTGGACCACAAACATTAGAAGTTGTTTTTCACACTGGATAATGAATCAGCAAATTAACCACTGATTACTTTCCTAGTCAAGACCTTGCTGTTTTTTCTTTTGTTTACAGAGGATCATGCCCATGTACTCTACCTGTTAATTATAGCCTGTTTTTTTTATTTAGTTGCTATTTTATTCAATAATAACTTGTGCTTCATAAACTGAAATATAGAAAGGTACACACAGATCAGCTATAACATTAACACCACTGACAGGTAAAGTGAGTAATATTACTAGTTATTTCATTACATTGGCACCTGTCATGGGGGCGGAATATATTAGGCAGCAAATGAACAGTCAGTTCTTAAAGTTGGTGTGCTGGGAGCATGAAAAATGGGCAGGGTAAGAATTTGAGCCACTTTGACAAGGGCCTTATTGTGATGGTTACACCACTGAGTCAGAGCATCTTCAGAACAGCAGGTCTTTTGGCGTGTTCGAGGTATGCAGTAGTTAGTACCTATCAAAAGAAAATGACAACTGGTGGTCCGCAACAGGGTCATGGGCATCCAAGGTGATGCATGAAGGCCAGCCTGTCTGGTCTGACCCCACAGAAGAGCTACTCTGGTTTCTGATAGAAGTAGAACACACAGTGCACCACAGAGCTGTTTCAGCAGCAAGAGGGGGACTTATACAACATTAGGCAGATTGGTGTATATGGTGAATACAGGACAAAACCTCTCCGAAAAAGTATCCTTACAGAAAAAGGGAAAATAAGATCTATTTTTCACTTTTGAAATATGAGATCATCTCAATGTTAATTTTGTTAAAGTACATTTGTGATGCTGCTCTGTTTACAATCATCTTCGATCGTAGCTTCCTACAAATCCATGTATCTTCAGAATTACTTTTTAAATTCCTGAGCAGCACTTTTCCATTACAGTTTGGTAGTTTTTCTCCTCAAATACACTGACAAAACATTGTAATTACCTTACTGGACACCTGCCCCCAGGACTAGATTTAGACATTTCTTTTTAGTATTTATTAAGAAAAATCAATGTTCCTCTTTTTTTTTAGAAATAAAAGGTTGATATTCACAAACTGATAAAGTTTTCAAACTCTATTTACTACCCAGTTCAAAGGCCTAATATAAATACATTGTTTATGTGATGTCACAAAAAAACCAACAGCTTTAAATATTCAGACTTCAGCAGTTTAGACCTGCCGGCTCATGGTAATTTCATGTTTATAGAGCAGACTGCTTTATGAACAAGGCAGAATACATGGCAGCCATTCAAAACAGGTCAAGTTTGTTGTGTTAAAAGAGGTACAGAGAGTTTGGAAAATGTTCAGATAGCAATTAATTACATAACATTACATTACATTTTGTTACATAAATCTACATATCTTCTAAAACACAGGATATTGGCCTTAACTAAATTCCACAGCCTGTGAAAAGGCAAGCCCCTCTCTCTTTGGAATATTTGTTACTTGGGTTGGTGTCTGTTAGATGGCCAGGGTGAGAAGTGTTGTCAAAGTTTTATAGTAAAGGTGGGCACAGACACTAATCTCATAGTGAAGATCCTTTCTGGCAGTACTTTTCTGGGGCTCCTAAGAAGCTTAGCCGTTGAGGAAACACTGACTCTTGGAATGGTTTTCCTTGTAATCCGCAGCGTCAGAGATTCCTGACCATGAAAAGAGATTAGGGTTTGGCCTGCCTTGGGCATAGGAAGCCACGGATCTAATCAAATATCACTGCTGTAGGCGAACTGGAGTCTTGTCATATTTGATGTACATCTGCCAAACACACAGCTTTCAATCTTTTATTGCCTACTCACCAAGCTCCATTGGTATCTTACTTTCTTATTGTGAGACCTCCAGTTCTGCCATATTGAACATGTTTGTCAGAAAACAGACAGCATAGGGTTGATATGCTTGCCTAAATCTGTGAGCTGGCCATTTTCAAAAAATGAAAGGTGTCACAAAATGTTCTTTGGAGCGATATCATTAACAGAACCACTTTTGGCTCTCTAACAATTTAATGAACATTCTCTAAAGAACCTCAATTTTTATGGAAATGTGCTAGTGAAGTAGTTTTACATGTTTAAGAAACATCTACATATAGTCGATGTGTTCACACCAAGAACCATCTAGGAACGTTTCCAGAATGTAGCCAGAATGATCATTTTCGTACGAGGCCAGCAGATGGCGTGCTCCTTCAATCCACAAATTGTTTTCCAGGCCTGGTCCTTTTGCACCAATTTCTTTAGTGATAAATCTAAAATAGTGGGTCTGCATGCATATTGAGAGCTTGTGTTGTATGACCTAGATTGCTGAGAGAAATGCGCTCCTGACCAGTGTGTGTTTCCCATGGGTTGGCCCATCCCAGACTGTGGGGCCAGTCAGAAACCATGCATGCAGCATGTATAAATAATGCGAAAGTATTCCGATATAACCTGTTTCACCTAAAAGGAAAAAGAAAATACTCCAGTGATAACTTTTCAGTCTACAGTGACAATTTTTGGTATAGTAAGTTAATGACATAGCAGAGAGCTGAGAAGATATGAAGCTGTTGCTAAGGTAACTGAGGCGGACACATTGGTATTCTGGGCAGGTTGTGCACGCTGCAGTACGCCGCAGGTCACCTGACACGCCACCTCGCTTCACGTGCTAAAGTGGCCGAGTCTCCAGGGAGGCCTGCTGGTAAGCAGTAGCACAAAAGAGGGAATTCTCAGGGACAGTTTCACCCGGACTCTCGGTTTTCACCACAAGCATTTATGCACATTAAACACCCACAACTGAGAGTGAGCTGAATTTGTAGCTTAACCACAGAACGCTTTCCAAATTAGCAGTTAGGTAGATAGTTCATTCCCTTAACACATTTGAATACAGCAACAGTATGGACTGTCTGGTGGGCCCTTAGGATCAATTTGTGAACCACTGACTCCTCCAGTGGTTACGTTGTGGGTGTCATTGTCAGTTTAGTGCTAAGTCATCTTGAAGTCAGTCTCGTTGCCTCTTAAAGAAAAGAGAACTGGTTAAAGTTATGGTTAAATGGGATTAAATAAACTATACCAGGTTTAAAACCAGTGCCTACAAATCAGCAGTGTAAAACTGGGGGCCACAGTCCAGAGTTCAATGAGTATATGAAAGAACAGAGCAAACCTGGACCTGGCCTTTAAATACTAAAATGTAACATTATTAAATACTACATGTAACCCCTCTGTGATGCCCATGAACACACACCAGAATTAGTAGCAGTGGGCTACACTTCTGCCCCCTGTGTGCAGCTAGAGGGTTGAATGCACTGCCCAAGGGCACTTCATCCATGAATGTGGAAGGGGGAAAGTGCTGCTTACTCCTTCACCCCTCCCACATTTTCCCCTCCCAGTCCATGGGACTGAACTAAACTCTCCGTAACAATTCCCTCATCTCCAACCATTAGGCCACAGCAGCCTTAAGAAAGCATCATGGCAGCGATGGGACATGAACCTGTGCCCCCAAAGAGACAGGAGCCTTAATTCAGCACCACAGACCACTCAGCCATGCTACTTCATTTTGTCAATAATAAAAAAGAACTAAGCCTCTCTTGAATCCCACAATATTGTTTATCATCCCATTACACATAACAATCTGCAGTCTGCAAAAATTAGAAGATTAAGTATAATAGGTGTGAGGTGCGTAAGGCCCACTGCTCTTGTGAGGTCTTTAACAGCTCTGACCCAGGACCAAATTGCACTGTCTGTTGTGATTCTTACTTGAAAATCTCTTTCAGAGGCGAACTGATTTGCCAAACCGCAGAGGTAATTACAGATGCAGCTCCAGACTGCTTGTCGTAGCAGATGGGGTCTTGTAGTTAGCATTTTGAGCTGTTGCAGTACTACAGATTCCAGAGTGGCTTGATGTGCACCTAGAAAACTGGCTGCAAGTGAATTTGTTTTACTATTGATAGCAGAACTTGGGAGAATTTAGGCCCAAAATTGTTTTTGTGTGTTTCATATCTTGAAGAATTTGACTGTCCAGTCAAAACTTACAACATTTGTGTGATTCATTTTTATATTTTCTTTTTTGAAGGTTTAATTTTTGGTACCCTTGGGCAGTGATGGCCTAGTGACCATAGGGTTCTCGCCCAGGTACCACTGAGGTACCCTTGAGCAGGGTACCCTTCTGCTATAGCTGCCTGTGTGGATGGATTAATTGCGAGGTCACGAGGTCACGTTTCATTGTGGTGCACTTTTTGTGATGGGGTGTGTTAACAATGACAAATAATCACTTTCAGGGTTTTTTCCCATGTTTTCTGTGTAAGACTGGAAAGCTTCCTAACAACAATGAACCTCACAACACTTAAAGGGCCCTCATTTGGGGTATTCCCACCTGTTCTTGCTTCAGACTTCAGTGGTAAGGAGTTCACTCTTAACGGTTCAAAATGGGCTCTGCCCAGTCCATGAGGCTCATATATGGAAATAAAGCCTGATCAAAATGCTCTGATTGTATAATGTACATATACCCCACCCATTCAGCCTAGGGCAGTTTAGCCCAACCCATTAAGGCTGAAATGATAAGGATTGTTTCAGTCTGGAGGCTGCCCATCTTAACTGAGCTTATTCACAATACACCATACTCAGAAATGCCTGTTTAAATGTAACCGCTATAGAGAGGTAGTAAATAATCATATGAAACTGAATTATGACTCTTTTTGGTACATTATACCACATAAAATATAAGTGAGCCTCAGGGTAGAAGACAGATGAAGGACACGGTTCTTTAATGGTTTTTCCCACATGCTTCACTACAATAATGTCTACAGGCTGTCTGCAAAAACAACACTCCTTATCAGTTTAGTGTGAAAAGGTGGGTTAAACAGCTATGAGCTGACTGTAAATGTGACATCACAACCAAGATAAATTTAAACCAAGCTATACCGTCACTATAAATGCCCTGTAGGTAGTGTATCCTTCATTGCAAAATGTGGTTTTCCATGACAGGGTTCCTTTAAGGCAAGTAATAAAAGGTATTTAGTAGCCTAAGTTTTATGTGCTGGCACTTTGGTGCATAATGGATCTGGAATAGTTCATGTAAGGTCTGATCACTCAATCTCATTCTCTCTTTCTCTGTCTGAATTTGGCAAGATGGGATTATTGTTTTGGCAGTGCTGTGTCAAATCTCTCTGTGAAGTGCTTTATTGGCATTACTGTTCAGGGGAATAAACTCTATCAGTAATAAACAATAAACTGAAATGGCATTAGTAATAACAGCAATAGTATTAGTAATAATCAGGAACATCATGGCCATACCAAATCCCCCCCGAGCTCCCCCTGCTTCTGAGTCACTGTCTAGTTACATTTTTGAGATCATTCTGCTTGAATATTTGGATGCATTGGACTATATTTAGTCATTTCACCCCCCCATCTCTGTCTCAGGATATTTTAAGCTTGGTATTGGAACATAATTTGGCACACTGTTGTATTTAAAGCCTCCTATCTTTCAATAGCTGTCTGATATTCAGTTGGCCTGAATGGAGGCATTATTTGGCAGGTTGTGCTGTTATTTTTGCCCCCTCAACTGTCTCCAGTTGTCAATATGAGAGACAGAGTGAACTCAGGAGCTCGACAGCCCTCTCTGATCCCTCCACCAGATTACGTTTGTCATGCTGAGAGGATTTCTGGACCAAAATGGATTACACCGTTTGACATTTATGTGTTTTTCCCCCTATTTCTTTTTTTTTTTCTTTTTAGTCTCTCTCTCTCTCTCTTTCTCTCTCCCTCTCTCTCGTTCTCCCTCTCTCTCTGTTTTGCAAAACTACTTAGCCAATTTGGTGGGGAAAAAGGGGAAAGGGGAGCGAATTGGATTGAAACTGTTTATTACTGAGAGATTTTTTTGTGTTTTAGTAGAAAACAGTTCATTACTCAGATTTTTGGGCATATATCCTTCTACAACTGGAGTCACATACGGATTGATTGCATGATGGATATAGAAAATAACCCCAGTATTCTCTTATGTCATATAACCTGCACAGATGCAGGTTCTCTTGGTCTGGTGGTTATCAGTATGGTCCTGCTCCTGAGAATCACCTTATCTGTAGGCACTGTATTAAAGAGGGTGTTCTGTTTAAGTGTTCAAATATGCTGGAATAATCAACAACTAACTTGTGGGACATAATTATATATATTTTTATTGACTGTAGTCTGATCTTGGTGTTGGTGCCTTTCAGTCATTTATTTCATTTATTTTTTTGTGTTCATGTCTAAACTCATTTTTATGTGTCATGTGAAGTGTGAAGAATTTTTAAGATGGTTTTAAGATTGAAAGAAGCATTGCTTTTGACCCATTTTGGTGCACACTGCATTAACGTAATGGTCATAATAATAATACATTCCTGCAGCCATGGATGGGCTTTGTCCCAATATTAGTAGGTTTCCTATGATCACTTTAACAGACTAATGAGAAAATGTCCACTTTTACATCTCTCTGTTAATATCTGTTAGGCTTGAGGTGGGTTTGCAAACCAATGTGGTCTACTTTAAATAAAAATACTGGATGTATTACATAAATGTCAGCAAAACAGAATTTTGGAACATCAAAGTTTTAAAAAGCTTTGACTTGGTTAGTTTGCAAAAGTAGTGAGTATTTTCTTGGGTTATTATTTAATCACACAAGCTCATATTACCAACTCGCATTAAAATAGCAATATGATATTAAATATGCTGTTTATTAATATGATAAGAGTGGCTACCTGTTTCCAGCAGAAATGTATTGACAGATTTGAGGCATTGTGGTTTACAATTGTGACAGAGAGAATTTTTTCTTTTTTGTGCACAAAGCCACTTGTCACAATCTGGGGGTGTTTGGCAGCAAACGCAGGCAGGACTTTGGTTCACACGGGTTAATTCACAAACACGAACTTAGGAACAGACAGGACTAAGGCTATGAGACATACGTCAACTAAGGAAGTGACCACAATACAAACGGGAAGACGTGTATACATATAGACGATGACAATGACGACGAAGACCGACCCGGAAGGGTGGCACACGGGGATTTTAAATATGTAGATAACGACCCACAGCTGAGGACGTACACGACTCAGCTGTGGGGGGCGGGGCTATGACACTGGGATTCTTACACCTCTCATGTACTGACTAGCTTTCAGGTTGCTAAACTAGCTCAGTGTACTATGGAAAACAGTTATATAATTTTGCATTCCTGTCCCATAAAAGTTAACACCCCCACAAGCCCCAACACCTGATGAAAACAATTATATACATATACTAAAAAACATAACTCATAACTCACTGCAATGCTAGTTACATTGGTCATTCAGGACATTTTTATATATTTGCAAATATCAGGTTTAACAAGTAGTAAAATGTCTCTCTCTCTCTCTCTCTCTCTCTCTCTCTCTCTCTCTCTCTCTCTCTACACACACATAT
>JBBPDA010000019.1:3567154-3578116 GCA_037974385.1 Arnoldichthys spilopterus
GATAGATAGATAGATAGATAGATAGATAGATAGATAGATAGATAGATAGATAGATAGATAGATAGATAGATACTTAGGATTCCATCCAATCAGGGCTTAGACATGGTTAAAAGAAGGTGAACACTAAAAATTAACAATAAGGATACATTTTTGGATTTATTTTAAGATCATTCTTGTGCTGCTCAGACTGCTTTAAGCAGAAACCTTTGCTACGTTTCACACATAAGATTAACATCAGTGCTGTTTACTGACACAAATCCATCAAGGTGGATAGTCAAAATTAATCCCAGAAGCATATTTTAGTCTCTAATTTGTAAAGCAATGATTACAATGAAGTAGGGCTGTCTCAATTCCTTGATTAAATTATAAAATATAAAATATAAAACATTTAAAATGTATGTTCTTAGTACTCAGATCGTAATAAACCATGTTGGTTTCGCTCCAGCAAAAGTCAAGTCAAGTCAATTAAATTTTATCTATGTAGGACTTTTTACAATCGATGTCGCTACAAAGCAGCTTTGCAAAATCTAGCCTGTAGTGAGCAAGGCAAGGGCAAAGAAGGCAAGGAAAGCTCCCTTCCTTAAGAGGAACCAAGACTCAAAAAGGGAACCCAAAAGCTGACACCAAGCAGCAAGAGAGAATAAAAGAAAAAGATTATGACTTCATGAGAGATACAGGTGTGCAGACGTTAACCCTGGTGAGCACTAGAGTCTCAAAGTGAATGGATGTTTAGAGCAGTAGTGTCTCACAGTTAATAAAATCAGGTTTAGCTTGAGTCTGTAGTTAGTGGTATCATCTTATACTGAAATTTGGGGCAGTGGTGGTGTAATGGTTAGGGAGTTGCCCCTGCGATCTGAAGGTCACTGGTTCAAATTTCAGAATGGTAAAAATACCAGTAAGGTACCCATGAGCACTGCTCCCTGGGTGCTGCCCATGTCAGCTTCTACGTGATAAGTGAAATACAGAGGCTACATTCTGTTGTGGTCCAGTGTGCGCTGTGCTGTTGTGTGTTTACAATGACAAATAATCACTTACTTTATACTTTAGTAGTTTTGGGTAGAGGGTGGGCAGGGCATGCATGTGCTCCAAGGAACTGGTCTGGAAGACAGGTGAGCAGAAGACCTCAGTCAAAAACCCTTAATGTCCTCCAAATTGGTCATTCAACATTTCTGACTAAAGTACTGGGTTAAAGTAAAGAATTGTTGGCTTGGATTAACATAATTAACGCCTGGGTTTGGATTTACCAGCTCAGCTAGATTTTCATTTGGTAGATAGACGTTATGGTAAAATCCTTTATACAGTTTAAACAACCACTTATGGCCGACAGCCTACCACCCATACCCTTTACATGGTGGTAGAGACTGCCGCTGAACTGATAGTGACCTCCCTGCAGTTTAGTGGAGCAACACAATACAAATTACAACCTAAGTCAGCAAACCCTTTATTAACTCTAAACTCTGCTTTGTGTAATTACTGTAATTACTGTTGGTGCTTTCTGCTCTTGATTTTACACAAATCGTAACCAAGAACAAGTAAAACCAAATTACTCAAAGTAAGTACTGGCCTCAGAAACTAGTTTTGCTTCCTTTACCAGAAATAACTTCTTGTAGGCATTTTGCATAATAGTTGAACACATATGCACATTCACATCAACATTTCAGATTTACCTGTTGATCCCGTTATTTACTTATTTAGATTATGAAAATGACTACAAAATGTCAGTTTTTTGTGTCATTTGTTGAAGTATAATCATCTTTACGTGTAAGCACTGTATAAAAAAAAATGATCAAAACATAATGTATTCTCTCATTTCCATGAGAAGTACTTGTTTTTTCACATGACTATCAGAGTGTGGAGTTGGTTGGAACACTCCTTTCAGTCATTTCCTGAAGTGTAATTAGCAGTAGAGCTATTTTTTGAAGCACATTTCCCAAGGGTCTTTTATTTTTCACTGAGATTTATGAGCAGCCTGTAGATAGCAGGGTGCGATTGATCTGTTGTCATGAACCCCACAGGCCCTCACACAGCAATATTGATATTACTGGAATTACACAAATCTGGAATATTAATCTCCTTCCATGTCAATGGCAGCTTATGAGCTGTCACTGTTTTGGGGGTTTATATGGACACAAGAATAGATTTGTATCATATGATTGTGTACCTTTGAATACAGTGGATTAAGGTAAAAGTTGGTTGAGTGGTTTATCGGGAAGTACGTTTGTAGAGTATGAATGAATTTGTGGAAATACTGTGTTGTGTTTATGCAAGTATGTTATACAGTTATTGCTGTTATGTCTGGGAACGAAATCCCAGACTGACCTATTCTACCTCTACCCTCGAAAAATGCTTTTGTAGATACTGTTGCGAGGTTGTTTTACAGAATGATGACGGAAATCTTATTTAATGTAATGAAAAACTGAAGCATCGGCTTTTGTAAAATTTTGAGTACAAAGTTTATGTATTTTAAATGTGTGTAAGAGGTCAGAGTAACACATGCTTCATCCGAGAAATGTAAATCCACTATCTTTTTAAACAACTGGTTTTATTGGGGGAGAACACTGCCAAATCTGTAACGTTAGCTAATAGACACCTACACTGGCTAGCAGTGTGCTGAATGGGGGAATAGGGAGAGCCATTCTACCCATCCAGTTATAGTAAGAACATCTCTGTTCCTTTGGGTACACATGGCTATGGCACTGCTAAGGATCACGTGAGCAATCTTCTGATTATATAAGGCCAGTGCTTAGACAGCATACCATTTTAAACTGAAACTGTTACCTAGGAGCTCTGCACTCATTAGGTTGAATGAGAGTTTTGTTAAAATTTTCTAAATATTGTACCAAAGGGCAACAGTTGTTATGGAAAAAGCACTTGTGGGCAGAACATGAATAGCTCAGAAGAGCAGATTGGTCACCTTGACATGAAGAACATGCTGTGACAAATCAGGACAAGTCAGGCTCCCGAGCAGCAAACCGTCTATCATCAAGAGATCTCCCCCAAGCACGTTATGCTGTCCTATGATGTTGTATTAATGGCAGTCTGAAAAGATGTAGTGGCTAGCCTTCACCCTCCCATTGTTAATGGCATTGTGTGATGGGAGGAGGGGGGGGGGGTGTGTGTCCTAACTAGTGGGTGGAATTGGAGATGAATAAATTGCAGAGAATTTTAAAAACACAAGCGAATAAGATAAGTCAACTAAGATAAAGGTAATGCTAGAGTCAGAGTAGGACGCTCACACCTGCAGCTGTGTTGATTCATACATGACAGATTTAACACCTTATTTCTAAATTTGCCTGTACACACAAACACACAAACACACACACACACATCACTTGATTGCACTACAACACTACAGTATGCTCTGGGCCTTCTGCTTATCAGCTTCTGCAGGGAAGACAGAAAGTTGTAATGTAATGGAGAGAGAGAGAGAGAGAGAGAGAGAGATTGTGTCCTTGACTTTCTCCACAGGAACATTTCGGATAGGTACAATTTCTCCTCCTCACCTTTCTTTTAAATTGTTCTTCTCTCCCTCCCTCCTTCTGCCTGACTGGCCATAAATCTCAGAGCTACAAGCTGAGATGCCAATAAAGGGGTCGCAGGTAGAGGTTAGAGAAATTCAATACCTTCAGTTCTAACCCTCACTACAAGCAGTACTACACACAGTCTCAACACACATAAACATATATACATCTGCAGCAAGAAATAGCAGGTTAGACACTGTTCCCTTACAAATGCATCTCTTCCTGCCAAATAAAGTTAGAAATTAGTAAAAAAACGAAACAAAACAGAAATGAGTAGAATACAAATAACCACAATTAACCCGCAACCTAAAATATCCACAGAGGTTTTTATTAAAAACAAATGATTCATTAGATATTTATAAAAATTGTCAGAAGTTTGGAGAAAATTCAAGATGGCTGTTGCTCCTGTTTTTAGCTACATGACACAAATTACTTTCATTTATTTTTACAGATGACATTAACTGTCAGAAACCACACACACGTTATCCTAGTCACATAATTACATTTCCTTTGTTCATACATTAGATTCATAACTGCAGTCCTAAACCAAGGAAGCCAACAGATGTTCATAGGTTGCTTCATGAGTCTCTGATGTCCAAGTCTGAAACAGTGCACACACATACAGGTATTTTTTTTTTTAAAGGGGTTTCCCTCATGTATTATTAAATAAAATTGTTCAGGCACTGAATCTAGTACTGCTGAGAACCAAACCCGCATACAGCAATATAATCTTAACTGTACAGCCCTGGTGACTCGTCAGAAGAATGAAAAATGCTTATTACTGCATTTGGGGGTCAAACAGGGGCCTCATCCATAGCCAGTGTCACTGGCGACGGTTTCTGTAGCTGCACCCAAATAAAAATTCCTTTCTTATTAACTTACCTTGTTATCAACGGAACTGGTAGACATGTGATTAGCATGCCAAGAATTGAGGGGTTGCCAGGTTTAGGTAATATGTCCAGTTCTCCATGAAACTGAAATAAAACAAACATTACAGAAGCAAAAAACTAGTATGTAGATTTTTTTTTGTCTAGGGCAGGGTTGAGTAAGTCAGTAGTGATCATTTTCACAGATATTTAAAGATCCTGCAGAAAGAAGTAGAGCACATTGAACACACTCCTGTACCACAATTCAGGACCATAGTAATGGTTCTCTAAATACTTTCTGCAGCCAGTAATTCACTGACTTTTTTTCTTTTTGTTCTTTTTTTTAAGCAACATCTGCCACACTTATCCCATCACTGTTCAGATGGTAATAATCATACAAACAAGCAAAGGCCATTAGTTTGACCTGGCCTAGTATCAAGAAAATTACAGACAAAGAGCAGCGGTGAGTGACCTTCAGTGGAGAGATGTGCTCTAACTTTCGCTATTGGCTGTAATCTCTTTCCACTGCAGTAGCTGCTGGACATGGGATTCTGTGTAATCCCACCACACACACAGCATGTCCTTGGCTGTCCTGGGAATGTATATGCATTTAGCTTTGTTCAGTTCCCCAGTAAAATCCCCCATAAAAAAAAGTATAATCCTGACACTTGGATCTAATCGTTTGATCAGTCATTAGTGAATCTTTCATGTCGAAGCAATTTGGTGTCAAAATGACAAAGTTGACTACTCAGCTGTCCCTTTTTAAACAGAATCTGTCTACTTTGAGCTAGAATGTAGAAAAAAGCGATGAATCGTGTTGCATCTCTCTGGCCTTAATCTGTGGATTAGGCTAGCACTGGGAGTCTGTGATGGTCCTGTGTGTATGTGTGTGTGTGTGTGCGCCTGCATCAGGAGGGGAGCTGCCCTCGGGTTAAGCGCTAAAGCAGCTTGGCCCAGATGAAAATGGCATTCGGGAGAGCTGCCAATGATGACCAGCCACAGTAGTCACTTGCACAGATCAGGGGTGGGGCCACATCTGGACCACACCTTTTTGTATTTGCATAGTAGAGTAAAAATGAACTTTGTAATGGTCTCTCAAGCAGCTTACCGTCCCGCTACGCTGCTCCCTGGGTGCTGTTGATAGCTGCCTGCTGCTCCATGTGTGCAAGTGTGATGGGTTAAATCCAGAGGTCACATTTAGTTGTGGTGCTTGAGAGCGTTCACAAGGACAAATAGTCATTTTCAACTTTCAGCTCTTGAGACACAGGGAAGTGCACCGCGAGGCATCGACCAGAATGTCATGAAGGATTTTAGATTTTGAGATTTGATCAGACTCGGACTCAGGGAAAGTGAAGTGAAAATCACTATTTGTCATTGTGAACACACCCCATCACACAGAGTACACCACAACAAAATGTGACTTCTGCATTTAACCCATCCACATATGAGCAACTATCAACAGTGCCCAGGGAGTTGTGTAGCATGACAGTACCATGCTGTAGGGTTCCTAAGTAGTTACTGGAATGGGACTTGAACCTGCGACCCTCTGATCACATGGACGAGTCCCTAACTAGTAGTCCACCACTGCTCACAATTAAATTTAACTAAGAAGAATTAAATTCTTAGCCTTATATATTGTATACTGTGTCAGTAGTTCCTCCTGTCAAATAATGTTTCATGATGTCCAGCCCTTTGTGAGCTCAAATATGGCCCATACTACTACAAATAAAGAAAAATTACAACACATGAGAAACACCAATGATACCCCCCTCCCCCCAATCACCACCACCACCACCAAACACATACACACATTCCCACCAGTTTACAGTCCTGTGAGGTATTTTTGTGTTAAAAATAATAGAGAGTAATATAATGTTAGACGCCATTGTTGCAAGTGTTGGTGGCTTGTAATAATCATCTAACAAGCAGTTAATGTTAATTAGCCCAGTAATGATTTATTGGCTACTGTTAAGAATCCATAGTTAGTAAGTAGCTCTTTGTTGGTAACTCAGAGGTTCTAGTTTAGTTGATACTTAATTACTGTAATCAACTCCTTGGACAAAAATAATAATTACTGAACTGTTAATACAGCACTGCATGAAACAATATTACAGAGGTATCATGTCAAATTACATTTCAGATTTTATGTTGGATTAAATAATTCCTCAGCATTAAAATTTGCAATCTTGAAATAAATGGTTCTTTGCAGTACCAGGAGAGTGTCCTTTGACTTGTATCAACAGCAGAAAAATAACAATTTACAACAGGTTTTCTATTAGAGAGATGAATCATTTACCTACACAAAGAACTATTTATGTATTCTGAGTGTTCATGGTTCTTGTAAGGTTTCGTGTTGTCTTGTCTGGGTTTGTTTTGTTTTCCTTGGCCATATGCACATGTCTCGTGTTTTGTTTATGTTCTAGCCACGCCCTTGTCCCGCCTTAGCTCCTCCCTGTGCACCTGGCCCTTGTTTGTACACTCCTTCCTTGCCCAGGTATATCTTGCTTTGTCTCTTTATTTAGTCTCTTGTGTTTGGTTTAGCCTTTAGCCTTTTAGCTTCTCTCTTGTCTTCACTCTAGTCTTATCCCTGTTGTATCTACCCAGTCTGCTGTGATGTTACCCTGCTGTGTTGCTGTGTTCTACTTTGTAGTTACTTAGGTTTGTTGTTTTCCTAGTCATTGTTTACCTTTAATGTTTGTTTGTTTATGCAAAATAAATCTTTGTTTAAATAACTTTATGCTTGCAAATACTTCCAACAACCCCAATCATTACAGTTCTACAAAAAGCACTGCTTTTATAGAACCCTTGAAGAGCCATTGTTAGGGTAACCAGTGAAATGTACCTCATTTAAACTCGTACTCATTGTTTTTTCATCAGTAAGTATTAAATCTTTTACACACAGAATATTTTTTTAATCAACATTAAACTTGAATCATGCCTTTCCAGAAGAATGCAAAAACAGGAAAAAATGGATGGTTGTGCTTGTCATACCCTCTTTGGGAATGTAATTACGCTGTCTGTGAGGTTATATTGCAGTCCAAGTTAATCTTGGTGCTGTCATGGTACGGTTCAGTAGAGAGGGCATTGCAATATAGCAGTTTTCGCATCAATATTGCTTCACTACTAAGCATGTCCTTTATGAGAATTGACGTTCTGGATTTCCCCAAGGCGGCCACATTAACCTGTCTCATTTCAGCCAAATGAGTTCCTGCTGGAAGCCAACAGGTGCTGTGAGTATTCTGGAACATGACCATTGAGACATCCATCACCTTTGAGTGTCCAGTAATGTTTGACATTGAAAATAAATGCTTTTAAAATCCTTTTTTTCCCCTTTAAAAACTAATCTTCTAGGTGACAAGTGAAACATAGTCGTACACTGTAACAAGAAACTGAAAAAGATCTAGCATCCATGTTGCCTTAATGGTTTGAGTTAACTAATTTAACTGAAAAAAATTATGTTAATTTGTTTTACAAAGGTTTCAACATCTCATGTGAAACAACATGTTTTGTTTATTTTGTAATAAACTTTTGCTATATAGACATATTGTTTTGCACAATTTAATGCAGTGTAATGCAATGCAATGCTTATATTTATTGGCTCTGTTTTACATATTGGAAAAAACATGACAATTAAAATGTGCCTTTAGCACATTTGTGTTTTATTTTTTACAGTATGTTTCGTTCAGCAAGTTAATGTATAATTCTGAATTTTATTTAATACTTTTCACTTTCAATTTCAACAAAATGTAATTTGACCAAGGGATGCCCAAACTCTAAATACAGGAGATTATATAGATAGGACAGTCTAACCCCAATTATATATAATTATATAATATTTATATAAAGAATGAGTGAAAAGAATGAGTTGAGTTGTGTGTATACAGTAGTAGATGTTGTTTAAGCTGATTAGAAGACACAGGTTTGACTCCATGCCTCCAATCATTGCTTGAATGTGTGTAAAAGTTCCATCAGCACCTGATTTTATCTAATAAAGGACTGATTGAGCCCAAACCAGTGATTTGATGGAAACAACAAGCAATACTGGGTATCCCTTGTCTTCTTTGTATTAAGAATAAAGGTTATCAAATAGTTCCTGCTTTTAGAATAGGCATAGAACCTTTACATTACTTTTAAAATGCTGAAAAGCTCCTTCACCTCTTCCTTAAAGAACCATCAACTAAAAGGTCCTTTAGGCAAACAAAATGGTTCTTTAATTTGCTTTGTCTCAAATCCACCTTCATTCTGAAGTGTGCATTTCCCTTCATTTGTTTAATGCCTTTATCTTTTTCACCTCCAAACCTCTGGCCATCATCATGTCCCAGCTTTCCATCTTCCAACCCCTTCTCACCATTATGCCTCTATCTGTTCACTATCTCCATCTGTTTGAACGCCTGTATCCCCCTCCTCCCTCTAAGTGGCTTCTATCATTCATGTGCACCCTTTAAGGGTCTCTCATTCCTTCCTCTTCTACTTCTTGTCCCTTGTCTTTTCTCCTGAAGAGAGCCTTTCTCCCTCATGCTCTGTGTCATATTTATAGAAAGCTCTCTGCCTTTGGAGATGCTTAGGGAAGGATCGCTTTGGGAGATGTTCCTAAAAGGCTGAAAGAGAGGAAAAACATCCAGAACATTCCCAGAATTCCGTTATTACTCCAACCATGCCATAACCTTTAGTTTCCTCAGAGACAGCAGAAGCAGGGTTTCTAGTGCTCTTCTTTTCATACTAATGGTGCCCCATTCCATGTGTAGAAATGAATAGTACATGCAGTCCTAAAGCAATGGTTCAGTGATTAATGAGTTCTACACGTTTTGTACCACATCTCAAACACAAATCATCAGATTAAATATGTTTGGTTTGTTAGGTTTTGTTGAGCTCGCTATAGGCTAATGTAGTTAACAAGTAAAAGAAACATATACTGTTAATAAGCCTTGATCTTCACACATGTGCCTCAAGATACATGCAGTGGTTATATCATTCTTAATAGACTTGCTTTTGTGGATTTGGACACAGTATGACTATAAATGGGCAAAATTCTGACAAAATGCAGGCTTCCAGATGGCTGCTACTGTTGTTTTTAGCCCTGTTCCTTAACTTTTGGAAATTTTAACAGCTAAAAATATAATTCATTGTCAGTGTCAGAACAGTGTTGGACACCGCTCAAAAAAGTACATATGAGATTACCTAATAGGTCAGTATGGTTTAAGGAAAGCATGCTGTGATGTAGGTATGAAGTGCAACGTTAACCTTGTTGCCCTTGTGGCAAATACTCTTCAATTGCTTGTTAGCTGCATTAGCCTTGTAGCTCTCGTGCAAAACGAAGGAAGCAAACTTCAGACACAGACCATATCTGGGCTGATGAGCTACATTTGGAGCAAGAGGAGTCTGTGTAGATGATCTGTGACTGAACAACTACCTTAAATACAATTGCATGGGAACCTGACACTTGTATGGAACCAGATGTCAAAGTACACGTAAAGCTATTTCAGAATCTTCCCTTACGCCGGGAATAAAAATGTGTTGATTTTCCACTCCTTTTTCTTCTCTCATCCTGTCATCTTTTCCTCTCTACAGTGTGGTCTTCTCTCTTATACGTTCATGGGATGATGAAAAACAAGACTAAGAGAGCCATAGTATATATACAGAGAGAGAAAGAGAAATACACACTGTGTTTATATAGTGGCTTGTGTGTCTGTGTGTGTGTGGGGAGAGAGAGAGAGAGAGAGAGAAAGAGAGAGAGAGATGCTCTTAGGCATTCCATCATCTACTCTCCTGCAGCTTCTTATTCCTCACACACACATACCCCTCCTCCTGGAAAGAGAGAGAGAGAGAGAGAGAGAGAGAGAGAGAGAGAGAGAGTGAGAGAGCGCAACACGCAAAGCAGCAAATGACAAAAAGGCTGCTCTGGTGAAGCAGTACTGCTCTTTTTCTTTAGGAGAGAGAGAGAGAGAGGGAGAGAGAGAGAGAGAGAGAGAGCTGCACGTTTTTTTCCTCCTTCTTCATCCACTCCTCCTCCGCTCTGCTCTGCTCTGCTCTGCTCTGCTCTCCTCTCCTCTGTGTGTGTGTGTGTATGAGTGTGTATGTGTGTATGTATGTGATTTGCTCTCGCTTGGCAGCTGGTTGTAGCAGCAGCAGTGTTGCCGTGGAAGAAGGCTAACATGCTCAACAATATAACCGACTGTGAGGAAGGCGAGGGGGGCACCAACAGCCAGGGTGAGTGATCACTGCATCTAGTGTGTGTGTGTGTGTGTGTGTGTGTGTGTGTGTGTGTGTGTGTGTGTGTGTGTGTGTGTGCGTGTCTAAGGTGCATAAGGTTTCTTAAACAGCTGGCCTGTATGCCAGTGCTGGCAGAGGGGCTTTAATGTTGGACTGTATTTGGTGATAAGGATAAGAGGACTGTATTCTGTAGTGATAACTGGTGATGGTACAAATGTGAGTGTGTCTATGTGTAGGAGCCAGAGGGACACAAACAGATAGAAAGAGGAGGAATGAAGAGTGAAGCATTTGTGTGTGTGTGTGTGTGTGTGTGTGTGTGTGTGTGTGTGTGTGTGTGTGTGTGTGTGTGTTTGGGTATGGTTTTG
>JBBPDA010000019.1:3578216-3597269 GCA_037974385.1 Arnoldichthys spilopterus
TGTGTGTGTGTGTGTGTGTGTGTGTGTGTGTGTGGGTGTGTGTGTGTGTGTGTGTGTGTGTGTGTGTGTGTGTGTGTTGCCGTGGCAAGCCTGTGCTGCAGTATCTGAAAGCACTGGAGAATCCCAGGCTGCTGCAGGATTTCCAGCATGCGTCGTGTCTGGAGCTATGAAGTGTTTCTAAGAGATCTCACTCTCTCTCTCACACACACATGTAGAATGACCTGTTATTCACAATAATCCTGCACCATCCACCACAGCTACAGCTAAAAAGAAAAAAGAGAGTGAGAGGGAGACAGAGAGAGAGAGAGAGAGAGAGAGAGAGAGAGAGAGAGAGAGAGAGAGAGTCTTTCCTTCCAGTGTATGCATTCTCATGAACTCTCTGCAGTGGAGCCAGAGCTGTAACCTTTTCAGCTCTGAGAGGGGGATGATGAGATGAGTGTGAGTGGAAGAGAAGCAGCAGAAAGAGGTGGAGAGGTGGAGGGCAAAATATGGACAATAAGAAGGTGTGATGCAGAGAGGAAGATTTGTGTGAAGAGAGGAGAACTATAAATGAAAAAGACGAGGTCAGAGAGATAGCATGCTGGGAGGGGGGGCCAGAGAGAGGTTTAGGATGATGTATCTTTGTACTATGCCATTTTTTGGGATCAGATTTAAAAGCTTTTTGGTGCATCCAGGGATTCACTCACATGAGGCACTGCAACAGATTCCTTTGATGTGTGTGTGTGTGTGTGTGTGTGTGTGTGTGTGTGTCCATGCACTTTGGACTTTGGACTTACTGCCAAATCCAAAAATGGTGTTGCTGGCCCAACTAAATAAAGAAATACGCAAAACACCATTAATTTAATCCGTAACCCCTGAAACATCATAATCTGCAAACTGGACATGTTCATTCCAGTGCTTTGACAGGAGTAAAAAAAATAGACAAAGTCAAAAAGTAATTACTAATAAAGTCTATATCTGCATTCTGGACATGTTCTTCGGCAAGGGGCCTGACTTGAGAGCTGTATTTCAGAGACACTGTCTGTGGTGCTGAATCCAGTGCTGATTAGGTTGCATGAATAAGTGAAACTGTCCGTGGTGCTGATCTCTGCACTGATTTCCTTTGCCAAATCGAAAAACATTGGTGCTGGTCCAAATGAATTAATAAACATAAACACGATGTCATGTTATTTTCTCCTATGAAAGTGACTATTTGTCATTGTGAACACACTCAAGCACCACAACGAAATGTGACCTCTTCATTTAACCCATCACACGTGGAGCAGCAGGCAGCTATTAACAGCACCAGGGGAGCAATGTAACGGGATGGTACCTTGCTCAAAGGGAACCTCAGTAGTGCCCGGGCTGGGACTCGAAACCTGTGACCTTCAGGTTCCAAAGGCAGTGTCCTAATCACTAGGTCACCACTGGCCAAATCCCAAAAAACAAAGGTCAAAGGCCCAACCTACCTAACATGTACCCATGACAACACATTTTTCAACTTGTACATGCTACATTACATGTTTAACTGTACAAACACTTGCTCACTGAATTTTTCTTTCAGAGTCAAAAGGCTTTTCATTAGATGTTAGAGCATTATTTTGAGGACTGCATCTAGCCACAAGAGCATTACAGGTTTGAGGTTTTCATTACTGGTTCTTCTACAAGCACTCTAATTTGGTTGAACCAGTATCCATGGCTCTGAATCTAAGGCTTTGAATCACTGAGCTCTGGGAATTAGTGGTGCTGTCCGTGGTCCTGAAGCAGAGGCGACTGGCTATTGAGCTCATTCTAATCTCTTGCTCCTTTGTGCCGGCTATGCTTTCCCACAAAAAGGAGCGCTGCAGGACTCTTCTGTTTGGATTATGCATGTACTGGAGGTTGACTGCAGCATTTTAGCTTTACCTTCATTTCAAAGTGTCTTTTTTCTTTCCTTTGCTCTTTCAGTACAGTGCTGATTGGCTACTGGATTGCAGTCTCTGTCTCTCTTTTTTCCTCATTGGGGTGGGGGGGTGGGGGGGTGGGACAGTGCTGCAGTGCTGTTGCCTGTTCAGCCTCTGTGCTTAGCCATTTGTTCTCTAATGCTGTCCCAAAACAGTATTTCTCTTGTCTCTCTGATTTTTTTGTCAGTAAATCATTCTGCGTCAGCATTGGCTTTTCATTCTTTAGCCCCTAGAAGTCTTAAGTTGTTTTTACACAGTATACTATTTAAAACTAGTTATAGATTTATATGAGTAATTGCATAGTTAATTACATAATAAAATGCATGTACATTTAGTTTGCATTATGTGTCAAGGGGTTTGTCAGTGTTTTTCCATTTGTTTCCATTTGTATGAGTAAGGCAATTATTTGAAAGTTTGGGAATTGCTAGGCAATATCTACAGAGAGATGCAAACCAGGGTTTCTTATTCCAGTGTGTTTTGAAACCATAAAATATTATACAAACAAAAAATCAGCTGATTCTGGTGAACAAACTCATATATCATCAGGTCCTGCAGCACAAACTTCAAACAGTCTGACACTCAAGTCTGCCAGATTACCCCTTTGGCAGATTCCCTCTGGCCGAAAGCCACTCCCCTGCTAGCATGGGATGTTGTGGGTTGTTTCTGATTGCATTAGCACCTCTTGGCATTTGTCTTTGGAGAGGAGAGTGGGTTAGGTTAAATAGGTTATTTGGATAGAGAGAAAGTGTTGATTGACATCAGAAACGGTGCAGTGACCTTCTAGCAGTTTCTCCCCATGGCACAAGAACAGTACTAGAGCAGTTACACCCATGGATTATGAGCTGATAAAGAAAAACAGGTTTTACCTCCTTCGCTATAAATCATGTCATTTGCTTCTGAACACTGTAAAGGGTTGTAGATGCATCTGTGCCAAATAGCTCAGCCTTATATATGATTGGCTGAGCTACATTCAAATCCATAAAGTACTCAACATACACATACTGCTGCACCCATGAACTGAATTCTGCAGTAATACATCAAGTTATAAAAATCTATAATGCTGTTGATGGAGCAATCTTTATCTGTAATATTGCTTGGCAAGCTGCCTACTGTTAGGGATTGATATTGCTTAGCAACATGATCTGCCCACACCTGCATTCTATTGTAGCTGTGGTTGCTTAGTTGGTTTCACAAATCGACTTAAGCTAATAAAAAACTGTTTAAACATATTTTGAATTTTATGCCAGCATCACGCTCAACAAAAGTTTAGATGGAGCAAATTATTTAACGTTTATAGAATCAAGTTACACCATTTTGAAACATCCCACAATAAGCAGATTAACTCAGAGGGGATCATGTGTGATATAAAGTTCATTTAAACAGAAAATTTCTTAATCTTTTCAAGATTGCAAAGAGTTTAGGTTTTTCACCATCTGCAGTACAAAATGTTTTGAAAAGTATCAGGGACCCTGGAGAAATGTCAGTCTGGGTAGGGCAGGGCTGAAAACCACTGCTGAATGTGTATGACCTTCAAGGCCTTAGATGGCATGAGAAACCATCATGCTATTAAGAAAAAAAGTCACATTGGCTTAGGAGTGCTTCGGAAACTGATGTCACTTAACACTCCCGCATCAAGAAATGCAACCTGAAACTCTGTTACACAAAGAAAAAGCCAAAGTTCAGTACTATACAGAAACACCACTGAATTTTCCGGTGCAAAACTCATTTTACATGACCTGAAAGGCAATTGAAATGTATGCTGTATGCACAGAGTGTGGGTCCTTGACCTGCCAGTAGATCTGTCTCCTACTGAAAATGTATTGCACATCAGAAGAGAAGACTTAGACACTGGTGACCACAAACTGTTGAGCAGCCGAAGTCTTGTATCTACAAAGAATGAGAAAAACATTTCACCTCTAAAATTGCCACGCCTAGTATCCTCAGTTCCTAAATTAATAAAATGTGTAATTAAAAAGAAAGGTGATGTAACACAGTGGCAAACATTGTTTTTTCGAGTGTTCACAGGTGTCCGTTTCTAAATTTGTTCATAAATTACAAAAAAAAAACATTGAAGTTGCTCAGTGAAAACATGATAAATCTTTTCTTTATATATTTCTCAGTTTAAAGGGTTCAGAGAATGAACAAATCACAGATTATTGTTTTTATTGCATTTTACAAAATGTTCCAACCTTTGGTAAGTTCAGGGACTCCCATGACTTAATGTATTATTGTATTGTAATTAGCTCTATACCATAAACACAATACATTATCCAGAATGTGTGTGTGTGTGCTAATTTAAGTGCATGAGATTTTGAAATATATATATACATTGTATTGCCTTACTCACTGTTCATGCCACTGTATTTGTGATGTATATAATTGTTAGACATGCTAAGAAAGGTTTGCTGATTACATTTACATGGCTGTGACCAAATTATTATCAGTACTAGGGAGGAGATAATGCCACCTAATATTAGTCAGTGCAATAGCAATAGAAGCTGTGGACTAGCTGATGGATAATCAGAATGATCCATCGAAGCTATGTTGAGTGTGTGTGTGTGGCTGGCATCTGATTTCCCCATGTGTGCTACACAGTAATTACTTTTCAGAAACTGTTCTAAACACACACACATATTCACACCCCCCAAAAAATACGCTTGCCTGTCTGCCTCTGGTGACAGTATGACTTGAATTGTGTCAGTGCAGGAAGAAAGAAGTGTAGGAAAAAGAAAAAGGAGAGAAGTGATTATTCTTAGTTGGGATACAGCACAGGTGCAGAGGCAACACCATGTACATTTCTCTGCGCATGAGGCTAATGGCCTTGACACAGTAATGTCCATGGGTCTTTATATTTAAACCTACTATCTCATATGCACAGGTGAAGAAACACTATTCAGCTAAACATGCAACGAAGAACAGACTAAACACATATACAATCAAAGGAAAATATGAACCTTGATATTAAAATGTATTAATTCTTTACAGCCATAATTTGAGTCTTTCAGTTTTTGTCATTTGTGTGCACTGATATAACCAAACACCCTTTTGTGTGATTATGATATATTGCAAAAATAACATCTGGACATAATTTTAACTGGGAGAACCAGTTCTTTTAAAGGATGTAAATGTAGTATAGTAATCTAAGTCCAGTATTAACACTCTTTACAAAAACCATTAAAACCTAACTAAAACATTACCTAAGTATCATTTTATTCTCAATTTCTTTGCAATATG
This sequence comes from Arnoldichthys spilopterus, assembly GCA_037974385.1. Taxonomy (NCBI): domain Eukaryota; kingdom Metazoa; phylum Chordata; class Actinopteri; order Characiformes; family Lepidarchidae; genus Arnoldichthys; species Arnoldichthys spilopterus. Next base: position 3,583,373 of record JBBPDA010000019.1, read on the forward strand.
GAGAAAAAGAGCACATCAAAAACGTATAATTTTGTCAGAAATTTAAATTCAGGATGTCTCATCTCTCAATCAAATTAGATCTTTACAATTTGTGATTTTGACCTGAAAACTGGTTGAGTAGTGTACGATATAAACTATTTTAGGTACAATGGATCTGAAGTCAATAGGAATAAGTCATATGACACTAGGTGGAAATCCCTAGAGATCAGAAAAATATTATTCGTTTTGTTTTGTTTAATTTGACTGGCTTTTTAATTGATTTAAGATTTGGGATTATTTGTTCTTTCAAATGGGTAATTCCATGCATTTCAACTGTCTAATATTTTCAATCAACTTGATTTGTTTTCTTAACATGGATGAGTGCCAGTTCTTTAAGAAAAAAGCGGTGTCCATGGTGGATTAACTGGCACTTAAAGCTAGAGTAAGCTATTTCTTTTAAAAGTGTTTTTCTCTCATATATTTTGAAATCCTCTTTACATCACGATAGCAATTAATAAATTAAACACTGACAACAAAAAGAAAAATCCATTATCTGAGGCAGCCTGGGCCTCATTCAAGGTTGTAAAAAGCCTATTAATTTATTTCATTCACACCTAAAGAAATAATTGGTTGACCTATCTGCCTTTCTGTCTACCTACCTGCTACACTCTGCATGTGTGTCTTTTACAAGGCTAGTCAGGCAGACATGTTAAGTAAAGCTAGTGAGCACAATGGTGAGGAACTGCCTTTAACAGTTTTTAGCCACAAAAAGAGACACAACAAGTAAGACTGGATACAGTGAACATCTGTACTAAAGTGAACATCTGTGTCTTTTTATGATGATTAGGGAATTTTTCAACAAATAACACTAGTTATTAAGACCCTTGCAGATTTACACATTACACATTATTATACAGTATTATAATCTCTAGCATTATTTTAAACAGATAATCTGACATTCCCCCCAACCATTACCCCAAAAAAGTATTTTTCATCAGTTCTTTTGCCCTTTTTTGCTTATAAGTGGTAGCCATTATAGACTATTGCTCACTAGCATGCAGAAGCTCTTCAAAGACAGCATTACATTTGGGGACGGGATTATGCTATAATCATAAGACACATCTTGGCAACAGTCCATTGCATTTGAAGCTTCAGTATTTTGTTTAAGCCCCCCTAAATAGAAATAAATTGACATAAAGGTTCAAAAGTGGTCTTCTGATAAATCGTATTACCAACCAATTAAAATCTAGTGGGCCTATGTTCCCATTCTCCTTAACAGGGCTGTCTAAATAGTAAGTGTTTTTGTTTCTGAGAGTAATCAATTAGCAGAAAAACTGGAGGACACAGCTCACAGGAGCCAGTTTATTGTTTTTATGGATTTGCATTAAAACAGTAAATCAACAATGTGACATTGTTAAAGACTGGCCTGCTTTATTCTGACCACTGTAGTTTTCTATCGCTCAACTCCATGAAGGCACCTTGCTATAAGATTATCCATATAAACACCTTTAACAAGCAGTTATATAAAAAGGACAACAGTGACCCGAATTAAAAGAAAAAATATCAGTAACCGGCAACATCTCAGCTTTTATAGTATAGTTGAAAAATAAGCTCAATATCTGACAAGCAGACTTTTTAATTTAACTTGTTATTAAAATGTGTAGTGTGTTTATGACCTAAATAATAAGGTTAATCAATTTTACAACCTCAATGAATCTTTCTGTAATGTGGTACCTCCACACTCCCAGAGGAAGAATGATTCTCGCAGAAGGTAATGATTGAATAAAGGCAGGATTGTCCACCTACTGCTGTGGTTGTATCGCAGGTAGTTTGTGGAACTGTGTTGGGAATGTCAGACTATATTAATTAAAAGAAGACTTCACAGATAGCATTATGATAGATAGAAAATGACCGAATGAATCATGTCAGGTGTTAAATGTCATAACCATGCGAAGGTTTAAAGGACCCATATCATGGAAACCAAATGTTTCTTTGCTTTTTAAAGAAAACATAATGTAAACACATACTTTAATGCTTTTAAATGTACAGTCTATATAAGCAAATTCAGTGGCAAAACAGCCTGTTTTGAATTCACTGTATTTGTGATGTTATTAAAACTGATACATTAACATGTATTGTCCTATTTATGGACACTAAAAACAGATTTTAAAAAAGCTTGTTTAAGGGATAAAGCGAGTCTGGAAATGGTCATGAAAAATATTTCATGCACATTAACCCACGTAAAGTTTGCATCTAGACCTTAATAAAATATAAGAATAAATAAGAATAAGAAAGATGCAGGATATGGGCCCTTTAATGAATATTACACTTAGTAAATCATTCTTCAGGGCTGTGAAATCCCGGACTCGCTGAGCAGTGGGAGAACTCCAGATCCAGAGTTCCAGTCCAGGGGTCATGTTCACCGATCTCACAGATTAGCGTAGTTCTAGACAATTTAAGCGTTCTGTACCAAGCCTTATTTAATTTCCTTGTGCTAGGTTTTTGATTTTTCGGTTTAAACTCTGTGAATGCTGCATTTGAGCCTCCGCCTCCGACAAGGGCTAAAATGTCTTAATTGTTTAATGTATGTGACACAAAAACCATTTAATTAAAAGCAATTGTTTCCTTTTACATTAGCCTTCTTAAAATCTTTCAGTGCAATGATGTGTGATTAACAGATATTTTATTTATTATATATTGTGCAGCGCTAATGCTTGGCTAAACACCACAGCAAAAACAAAACATTCATTTACTACATCTGTTAGTGCCTGTAATTTGGACAGAGGCTGATTCTGCCTGGTAATGGAATCTGCCAACAGAGACAGCCCTAAGTAGAAGTCATGACATTTTTGCAGCAATGAAAAATTGGTCACTATTGCCATCAGAGGCTGATACAGTGGCATTTTATACTACTAGTCATAATCAGGAGTGGAGACGACCCTGGAGCCTTGCCATGCAGCAGGCTCATGCTGATAATATCGACATGAGGCCGTGGTAGAAAATGTCAGTGATATTAAGCAGTTAAGCAGATTTCTTCCTAGACAAGCTTTTTAATGAACAGACTACTGATGGTATTAGCCGAGTGGAGCAAAGTCGCTACAGCGGAGCAGGATTTTTAACGGATTTCTCGGTGGTCTGTGCAAAGTGCCTCGAGTGATGGTGGGCCAACAATTTATTACTTTCACTCTGCAATTATACAGAAGTGGCTATGAAATGAAGGGGCAGGGAGGCTGAAATGTTGCTAATACGAAAATATTACCATAGGTATGAGAGTTTACAGAGGCCCCGCAGTAAGATATTGCTTCCGTATTTGAGTTACAACATGATTGCACTTATCTGTGCTCCACACACCAATGCATTCTTTCATAGCAACTATTGCATGACTGGACAAGTTAGATTAGTGCTCATGTAAATATAAAAGTGAAAGTGACTAATTTTCATTTCATTGTGAACACACAACATCACACAAAGTGCACAACAACGAAATGTGACCTTAGCGTTTAACACATCACATGGAGCAGTGGGCAGCTATCAACAGCTGTGTAGCAGGAAAGTACCTTGCTTAAGGGTACCTCAGTGGTATGTACCTGGGCCAGGACTTGAACCTGAGACTTGTCTCCCAGTTTACTCATTGCCATCTCTCTCCTGCTAGTTAAGCTGGGAGGGTGAAGGTCAGCATGTGCTTCTGGCTCTCATGATGGCACTTTCAAACTGCAACTAGCACAGCATCACTGGACAGTTCAGCCTGCTTGGAGGAGAAAATAAATGCCTAATTTGTTACATCAGCTAACAAGGCACCTAGGTTGGCCAGCAACATTGGATAGCCAATAGTGATGGGCTGAAAGAGAGTGGGAGCAATTTAAATGGTTGTGACATCACCAGGAATCAAACTCAAGATCTCCTAAATGGTAGGATTTTAAACTGGTAACACAGGGCTGTGTAGCAACAAGCCTGTCTAACAGTTGCTACAAAAGAGCACATTTGTGGGAAAGGATCAGAGAGGAACCCTCAGGCCCTTCAACAACTTTAAATAAGGCCTAAGGATTTCTGGGAACAGTTAATGCACTGTTCATTTTTAATCAAGAGATTCATGGTTATGTGTGAACTCATCAAATACTGCAGTTTTAATCTTACTTCATTATTACATTTTTAAGTAGCTGGAAATCAAAGCCTTTAAACAGGAACTGAAAGGAACTCCTCCAATCTGTCTTTTATTTTTGTGTATGTGACCAATTTCAGATACTTCCTGAAACTCTGGACTGTAAATGACTTTAAATAGTGGCAAAAAAAGTGGTAGACTGACCAGTGGGTGTCTGTTAGACAATAAGCAGTGGAAGTTTTATGCAAGGGCTCTTTAGTGAAGGAGTCATTCTAAAAATGGCACATATAAGCAGTGTTGTAAGTAATGCATTACAATGTAGATAGAGATGACTCCATATCTCGAATCCATATTTCTTCTAAAAGTTTGTAGCATTTGTAACATATTTTTTGTGCATTATGGTTGATGTGGAATTATCTACTTTTTCAGCTTGATAGTGAAAGTAATGTTGTGCAGATCATTCAGTACAGCAGGCTAGGCTCACTCTTTCTTTTTATTCTGGCTTAAACAATGGACATTTAAACGTAACACAAACATTATTTTTCATAGTATTTGTCCTATGCAGTAAACAAAAAAGTTATTGAGCTACTTCTGAAAGTTAAACTAATTAATTACTAATTTTCAGTAACTGTATATTGTGTATGGTATAAGGTAAAATATATGTTAATATGTTTGTTCCTAAATTAACCTCCAAATAAAACATGTAATGTTTTTTAAAAGCTTTAGATGTCTAAGTTTTATCTAGAATGGGTTAATACTAAATAATGCATTGCCATTAGCTTGTCACTACAACTTGAATCCCATAGGGGTGCAAGCAGAAATTAGCAATAGCATAGACTTGTTTTTTTGGGTTTTTATTGTATTTTATATTATATTTATGGCCTAACATTTACACTCACAATTCATCTCTTTGGAGCATGGATATGATATTCAAAATATTAACAATATGACATGTTACTATGACATATATTGCTTATTAATTTTGACATTTTGCAAAGAAATGATGCTGCTAAGAGGAATCGTTCAGGTTTATTTAATTAATGTTGACATTTTGCTCACCTCATTTTTTGAGGAGAAAGGGCGAGAAAGGGAGGGGGTGGGAGAGAGAGGGAGAGAGAGAGAGAGAGAGAGAGAGAGAGAGAGAATGAGAAAGATGGAGAGGTGAGAGAGAAACATTGTGATGGCTGCTTGTCCTTGTGCTGGTAGGTAACACAGTTCAAATGAACATCAGGGCCAGATGGTACAGACCTGTTTTAGAAGTCACAGACACACAGAGAGATTAAAGCCAAACAGCTCTTCCCTGAATTAGAGAGGCCTGGAGCTCATCCACTGCCTTAGACACACACATGCAGTAAAAAAAATCATGAGCAATTGTAAACATCATACAGTAACCTAAGGAGATCCCACTGCTGTAAATAGAGTAGCCTAATGTGTTCAGGCACTTGTAGCCTATGACCATAAGCCATGTCTGTCAAAACAGCTGCTGCCTTTAGATGTTACATCATGTATCATTCCTATTATTCATTCTCTATTCCAATAACATGGATAAAACCTCATTTTTACCTAGAAAAGTAACCATAAATCCACAAACCCATCCTGTTACATTAATAATTGCATCACTGTATTGCAATTGTATTTTTCTGACATCAGGTGACCTCAACCACTGCTTATAATAATACAGAAAGCACCCGATTCACCTCTAACAAGGAACATCTGTTTATAATCCAACCCGAGTTGAGGAGAAATGAGCAATTTGTAAAACAAACTGAAATAAACAATTTCTTATGCTACACAATTTGTTCCTCATCCAGCAATATGAGTGATATTCTGTTATGTAAACTCTAGGTTTGTTCAAATATCCCAAGGTAATATAGTTATGAATGAAAACTAACATTGGAGGTTCGCTGTGTGTAGCAATTGTATCTATTTGACTATTTGACATTTATCTTTGTGTCATAGGCAAATGGAGTTTAACACAGTCATCCTACAGAACAAGGCATAGCTGTGAATTACTCAGCATTACACTGTACAAATGTTCCACTGTTTTGTGTTAAATATTTCAGTATTTTTCAAAGTATTCCAAAGGAATATATATATATATATATATATATATATATATATATGTATGTATATATATATATAAAATTCCCACTATTTTACCATAATATAAAATGTGCATTTGTACTATGATGGTCTTTAATGATAAATATAATATATTTAAATATATTCTATTAGTGTTGTTGACATGATGCCCCCTGATTCCTATCAACACCACTGTGAAAAAACGTCATCTGAGTCAGCCATTTTTCAAATCAATCAAAATTACTTTGTTCAAGAAAATTTAGGGGATTATCTTCCTTTAAGCATGTAAGAAGTACCAAATAGTGGATTTTATAGATGTTTTTAGCATAGAACTATACTGAAACTGTAATTTTAAAGCTACGGTAGGCAACATTTCTTACAATTTAATGAAAAAAAAGAAAAAATCCATCCTTTGTGTCAGTCACATGGCTGCAAAAAGCCTATCCACACATTTTGTTTGTCTCAATGAAATCTGCCTGTCCACCTACCCACATATGAATTTGCAGTTATTCTGCTTGTACACTCATTGTTCGACCCCCAGTGTTTTCTACAATGCTAGTCAGGCAGACGTCAGGCAGACTCTAAAACTAGAGAGGCAATTGCACAATGTCAGAGAAACTGCATTCAACAGCTTTCAGTCATAAAAGACAAAATTGTGGAAAGTTATGATACTCAGAAATTAGTTTATTAGCTACCTACATGTATTCTCCCTGGTACTCATGTATGATTCTAAGCTGTCAGTGCCAGTAACATGCACTGAGGCATTGCACTGAGCTGTAAAAGCTCTTGGTTATTCTCCATTAGTTTTTTATTTATTTATTTATTTATTTATTTATTTATTTATTTATTTATTTATATTTCTACAGACTGGCAGAAACAGTACACTTCATAATGAACAGGGTGTGACTTTATACCTACCTATAGATAACCTCCATCATCATAATAATAATAATCACTACTCTACCTAGATTACAAAAGGTTGAAGCGTGTAAGGTTACTATGACTGTTGCTAGTGCTGATTAATCTGAGCCAGCTGTCAACTGTGTTCACTCAGAGCTCTCAGCCAATCAGAGCTTTTGACTCTAATCAATTTACGTGAGAGACTGTTACCAGATTTTGTCTGGTGCTGGGGGGGTTGGAGTGGAATGGCTCCCTTGCTATCTAGTGCTCTTTTTTGAGTCCAGTGTCCCAGCAGGCAGCATTTTTGCATGGAGCAATTCAGGTTGAGGTGGGTTTTGGGACAGGAATACATCATCATACAATTCTCAGCTGAAAAAAATGTTTGTCAATTAAAAGTATTACACATAATTTATGCAACACAAACAGAGATGATGTTCACTCTTTAATTAATTCATTAAAATTACAGTACAAAATGTGCTTGATCTTGACATTTAACTACAAATGTCTCCTGCTTTCTATGTGCTAGGTGATGTTTGCTCATTTAATCATTATCTGTAGAAATCAATTTCAGTAAACAACAATCTCTAAAAGTCTGAACTTGATAAAGGTTGCAGGGGGGTGGCATTTGTCAAACTAATGACCAAACCAATCCCTCTTTTATAACTGCTGTTCCCTTTTTCCCTTCCCTGCGGATTTGGGTGATATATCCTGATTTTCTTTATATAAGTGTATATTATGTGATATTTTCATCATGTCAAAACAACTGATAACCAGTGATGCTACAGCAATGTGTAGCCAGGAGTCAAGAGAGAGCAAATGGCCTTACTCTTTCTGGGTCAGTGAATGCTCAGGATGGGCCTCCCGCTTTCCCATTGCTCAGCAAGTTGCTGTGTAGTATGGCTGTTAGTTAGGTGATGTAACAGGATTAGTTAGTGTTCTCCTCCAAGCGTGTTTAGTTGTCCATTAATGCTGCGTTAGTGGCAGTTTGATATAAAGTAGTGATGCTTTATATGACTCAGAGGAAGCATATGCAAGCCTTCACCATCCCAATGTAGGTGGTATTGTGTGATGGGGAAATCCTAGTTAGTGGGTGGAACTGGACAGTAATAAACTAGGGAGAATAAAGAAATACTCAATAACACTTGGGCAAAAGAGGTGATCAGCTTTTCATTGGAAAACCATTTAATATGTGTAGAATTACAAGGAGCCTTTACCTTGTCCTCTATGCATAAAGCAAGCATAGGTGTAGTTCTTCCTCTCCACCATTTAAACCCTCCACAATGATTTTATTTTTACTGCATATGTCCATGTTTTCAAATGTAGCTCTTTTATTAAACTTACTAAGCCTCAAACTTCCCCCATCAAGTATTTGTCCAACAGTGTCCACAAACGATTTTTGACAGTCAAATGCCATGATAAGTGTCATTCATTTTTTCTGCATGTGTTGTTATTTTTATGTATTTATTTATTTTGAATTTCTGAAGTTAGGCCTAGGGGTAAGTGGTCAGGGGTTGCGGCCTGTAGTTCTTATATAATTGTAGTCAAGCATTATGTCATCGCAGAAGAGCGTGCTGCATTATATAAGCACTTCCTCTTAATGCCACATACAGGATTTTAATATGCCCTCCTGCTGTAATCCTGCTGATGTATTCTGCTTTTGATTGACAGCTTTGCTAAATTGTGATGGCCAGCTGCTTCTGCTGGGGGACGGTGACAGAGGCCATTTTAGTGGGAGGGAGGGGCCTGGGGGGGGCACAAGGAGAAGAGAGGAGAGGAGGGGCGGTGGATGGAGTGGAGAGATGATGTGGAAGTGAAGACTGAACAGCTAAGGAGTGAAAGATGTTACCAGATGAGACATTGACAGCTTTGGTGTGGCTAAGACTGCAAGACCTGCACACACACACTCACACACACATTTCTGTGTCTCCTGGCCCTCTTCAAGTGTGCTACATTGAGTTCCTGCTGATGTCCTGGTTTAACACCTAGAACACCCTTCAGAAGAAAGGCTGGTTCTTGGCTTAGCTGCAAAGTACTAGGAAATGTCTTTAGTTGGTAAAGCATTTTTATTATGTAAAGATTCAAAGGTTCTTCAGATTCACACTGTGTTCTATAAAGATCCAGTCTTTAAAAGGGAGACAAAGATGATTCTTAGGTTTTCACTCCAGAGAACCTTTATTGGCACCCTTTAATTGTAACAGTGTAGGTCAAAGTCCTGCACATTATGATAATTTCCCTGCTCAAGACCTAAAGTTCCTAAACCTGGGCAATAAGCAAACTAAAAGAAAAAAAATCTGTGCTGGACCAGAATTAATGGAACATTTCGGCAAAAAAAAATATTTTTACTTAGTCTAGATATAGTCAAGTCAAGACAGGTTCAGATTTTCTTTAGTTTAGGCAAAGCTTGCTGATAAGTCAATAGTCACCTAAATCTTAAAAAAAACATAAACAAAACTTCTCTCAAACTGCATTTAGTTGATTGTTAAGGTTGTGCTGACTTGTTTCCCTTGTTAGTGTAGTCCAGGACTGCAAGCTATAAACATGAACAAAAGTTCACTACTTCAGACATATCCAGGGTTGGTATTCACAAAGCAGTGAGGATTTGCTCTTTACTGATCATGGCCATTGACACAACAACTGATTTTAGATCATCTTTCCTGTAATTTGTGAAACAGACCTTGTTGTCTACAATGGCTGCCCATTTTTTAAGAATCTGCACCACCTAAATGAAGTCTTGGAAGTGTTTTTAGGTGAAAGTTGTGCTTTTAGTAATGGTAGCCTTGCAGTTGCAGTGCTAACCCACCTAACATTTGGACTCCAAACATATCTTGGTTGATTGGGGTAAGAGAAATAAAGTTTCATAATTTCACTTTTCCTTTAAATACTTTGAGTACACACATTTGCAAGTGTTGACTGGATACAATTAAAAGTAGCATTTTTAGTAGCTGTAGATTAGGTAAATTTTATAAGGAGTTTAGCTTCAAAATGCTGTATATCCATTTGCATCAATTTTGTATTTAAATACATTTTTGAAGAATATAACATCTTGGTGGCAGTGGAGCCCTTGTGGTTAGGACATTGCCCTTCGGACCTGAGCAAGGTATCGTCCCGCTACGCTGCTTCCCAGGTGTTGTTGATAGCTGCCTGCTGCTCATCGTGTGCATGTGCGATGGGTTAAATGCAGAGGTCACATTTTGTTGTGGTGCTTGAGCTCAAAGCTCTTGCAACTATAAGAACTGGATGTGGAAAAGTGGTTAAAAAGTTCAGCAAGCTGATGTCAGGGACTAGTGGCCAATTATGCAAAACACCTACAAGTACTACAGGGCCAATAGTAGCTTTGGAGGCCAAGGATGTGGTTACTTTCCTCACAGAATAAAATGATCTCTATTGATAATGTTTGTTGAATTAATGATTGAAAGCTACTTCTTTCTGATTTTGTTCAAATATATCACATTTATCTGTAGACACTACAATAACAAGCGTTTAAAAAAACAACAATTTGAATGTGGTAATTATTAATAATTTCATAATTACATGACATTATTTCATGAATAGCACTAATGTGTTTGATCATTTGCATTAATAGAGAATTTAGTTTATATGTACATATGTATAGATATACTAAGCACTTAAACTGTGATTTTAGAACTACAACCATCCATTCCATAAATAAGTCAAACTATTGTCTTTCCTTTTCATCACAGCGCTACGCTGAGCGTGGATTGAAATACAGTAGCTTCAGGAAACGGTGTTACATTTCACATAAAACAGCAGCACACAAGAGGATAAAGTGACAATAGTACAAACAATCAATAAATACAGAGGAGAGTGTTGTAGATGAAAAGCATCTGCGGTAAATAAACATTAATGTCCACGTTGATGGAAACTGGAGTGCACTAAATTTAGCCCATGTTTACACTGTAAGGCAAATTTCCCTCTGAACAACATGGAAATGCATATCTATTTGAAGGAGTCGCGACCTGGTTAGGGAGGCAAGGTAGAGGGAGGCAGCACTCACTCACACACACACACACACACACACACACACACACACACACACACACACCACACACACATACATGCACAGAATGTTGGAAGAGAATTGCTAGAGGGTTTTGTGACAGCACTTCTTAGGTTGACATGCAACATGTACAATACACTCTGACAGCATTTTGTGTGTATGTGTGTGTGTGTGTGTGTGGTACCGAAGCTTGTCCTCTTTTAATAGGACTGCCTTTACCCTAGGTGCCACTTAGGCCTGGTTAAGCTGTAGTGTCGGTTTTTCTCAGTTTGTTTTTCCTTCAAGGCTGAGAATCTCTATGAGAAACTCTTGTCATCTGAGAAAAGCCTGATGATTAAAATTAAAAGAAACACAACATTAAGGCAATGGTTTGGCCTTTACTGCACAAGATGACTGGGTCAAAACGACTCCAAAACAGCAGGTCTTGTGAGATGTTCCCCATATGTACTGAATAAACACCAAAAGAGGTCTGAGCATGGAGAGCTGGTGAATCGGCGCAGGCACCCAAGGCTTGTTCATAGGGTGTAAAAGTTTGCTCATCTAGTCCAGTGCCACAGAAAATCTACTATAGTACATATTTCTGAAAAAGTTCATGGTGGCTGTAATAGTAAAGCATCTGAACACAATGAATTGTTATTGAGTTTATGTCATTGTGAACACAGCACAAATGCACCACAACAAATGACCGCTGCATTTGGCCATTCTGTGTAGGAGTAGTGCATGGGGGCAGTACCTTGCTCACAGGTACCTCAGTGGTACTCATACCAGTCTGGGATTTGAACCGGTGACCTTCAGGTCACAGGGGCAACTCCCTAACTGTTACACCACCACTGCCCCATTACAGCTTACTATGTATGGGTCTGCATAGCCGCAGTCAGAGCGCCCATGCTGACCCCCCAACAATAGGCATGTCAGCATCCTAACTGGACAGTGTAAAAGTGGAAGAATCTGGACTGGTCTGATGCATTGCTTTTACATCATGTGGAGGTCTGTGTGTGTGTGCATTGCTTACCTGGGGAGGAGATGGCACCAGAATCCACTATGGTTAAGAAATATTTGTGTGTATGTAATGTGCCATAATAATAAGTACATGTGTTTTAAGCAATTTTGTGGATTTTTGTTTGTAGGCATTCAAATTAATGTAATTAATTTCAATATAATAAATATTTGAATGATTTTAGCTGTTGCTTTCATCTACAATTTTAATGAACACAATGCACAACTTTTTACTGAGTAAATATAATGAATTATCCTAATAGTATCATGTTTATATAATATTTATTAGATTGATTATTTTTTTAATTATTTACCCTTTTACAAACAGTAAATACGTTTGAATATGCAAGTCTTTTATTTGACCAACAGCTGTCATACATCAAGATTATAACCATGTGGTAAAATACATCGAAAAAAGGCGAAACAATGGTGAAAATGACATAAATTACAACACACGCTGTATACAAATCAGGATAGTGTGCCAAGATCTTCCCCCTGCCAAACCCTTGCCACTGTCGCGTGCATGTCCTCGAGTTTGTTCTTACGATCTGCAGTTTTTAAGCCCATTTATCCACAAAAAGGTTTAAAACGAATGGTTCAGAATGAACTCCTGATTTCTGAAGGTATTAATGAAGTTATTGTTATTAAGGTATTGAATGTTTGTCATAATGGTGTAATGCAGACATCCCAACCTGCAAAAACTCATTTCAGGGAAGTCTGCCCCCCCACCCCACCCCAGCATCAGGGAGCTGCTATCAATATGCGGGAGACTCCTGGATCTTCCGGGAGACTTGGGATGACTGTGTAATGGCTGTCGATTTTCAAGCCTGCCTGTTACTGCATTCAGTGTTAAAGCAATATCAGCCTGTTCAAATCAGCTAACAACATGGGCGTCTGCCATTCATGTCCCACAAGATGGGCAGCAGTGGTCCAATTGTTAGAGTAGAAGACTCGTGATCGCAGATCAATGGGATTAGCCTGAACCTCCAACATCCGCGGCTGAAGTGCTCTTGGGCAAGGCACGTGACCCCTTTGCTGCCCGTTAGACGCTGTAAGTAACCAACCCACTGCTCCTGCCGAATGTGCACTGGTGTCATGGATGGGTTGAGTTCAGGGGACACAGTGTGTGAGCTCCACATAATCTGAATAAATAAGATTTTAATCATCAGGTTGTACGAGGGTCGCTTTTGATAACGGTCGCAACGTAAAAGAGCAGGCAAAATCTGACTGTAGAAATCTGCATACAGTTACCTGCAAGTTATAGTAATATGTCAATGAAGTGTGCTTTGTGTGGGCATGTGTGTGTGTGATATTGTCATAAATTTTGTCCGGCAGAGAGTGCAGCTCCCTAGGGGTATGCACATTTGGGCATTAGGGATGTCCCGAGAGAGGGGGAGGGGGAGGGGGTAGTGTTTGAACACATCTGCAGGTGCATGCATGCTGAGGGTCAGAGATGAATACATAGAGGAGGCAGGCCTTCCTTAAAGCAGTTGCATTGTTTTGAAGTAGAGCACAGTGTTACTCTTCATTAGTCAGCCATACACAGTCATAGCAGAGTTGCATCCGTCGTTGCCATCCTTACTCAGAGCATGTTGAATGTCATGGTTTTACCTCAGGCAGAGGATAACAGCAGAAACAGCTTTCTATCTCACTCTCAATCACCCTGTCCCACTGCCTTTATCTGGGTCAGATCACAACTCTGCCTGTTGTAGCGCTTTAAAAGGAGCGCACATTCTCCCTCTCTTGCTCTCTCTCTCTCTCTCTCTCTCTCTCTCTCTCTCTCCCTCTCTCTCTCTCTCTCTCTCTATCTCTCTCTCTCTCTC
>JBBPDA010000019.1:3610110-3632237 GCA_037974385.1 Arnoldichthys spilopterus
GAAACAAATCTCAAAGTGCTACAAGGTAAAAGCAACATTATAAAAGACAGATTGACTAGTATAATACATCTTAAAAGAAGCAACTAGCCCAGATAGTTAAACTAAATTAAGTTATAAGTACTACTAAAAAGAAACATTTGAGACTGTGGTGCCCTCAGATGATCAGGAAGGGCATTCCAAAGGCATGAGGCAACAAAGCAAAAAGCTCAATGTCCCATGGTACTGAGCCTAATCTAGGGAGGAGGAGAAAATTTGACTTAGTAGAACAGAGGGATCTTGTTGAGGATGGAGGGGTAAAAAAAGGGATACTTTACAGGAGAATGCAAGAAGAGTAATTTTGGAGCATTTCCTTTGGTTCAGTCATTATAAAGGTTCCAGAATATGAAGAGTGGCTGCTGCGTTAAGAAAATATAAAAACTTTGAACTTTGTTTCAGCAGCAGATTTTAGCAGTTTTGTTGTGAATAATTTTTAGTCGCTTAGTATGCAGTGGAATTTCTAGTATATTTTAAATACGGTGGCAAAGGAAGGACAAAAGATCAGCCAGGGAGGCCCCCACTGGAAATCAAAAAAATTGTATCAGAAATAAATACCGTGTTAAAATTTAACTTAGAAGACCATTTTATCATTTAGCATAGATAAAACTGAACTTTTATATACTAAAAAAGGCTCATTTAGGAATTATTCTTTTAACAGTATTTACTTCTAACAAATATTACACAGACAAAGGTAACCTCTTAACAGCTGCGCAACTACAAATCAAAAATAAAGTAAACCAATCACATGACATAATTCAGGAGCCAACTTTTAAAAACAGTGACATTTGGATGCCCCTGTTAACCACAAGAACAATACTGCAAAGGAAAAACTACCCCAAACTATTAAAGTGTGATTAAAATGCTTTTTGCTAGATTGAGTAGCAAGGTCTTCCAGCATGACTTGCAGCTTTTCAGTTCTTCCTACAGAAATAAACACGGTGCTAATAATTCTTCTCTTGTCTACTAATGCAAATACTAATGTAGGGTCACAGTTCTTTACTAGACTGAAGAAGTTTGCAAATTAGCTCCATATTTAATGAGATTCCCTCAGGAGTTTAGCTGTAGAAGCCATTGAACATGTGATAGTCGTCTTTACACTTTACACGTTTTGCAGCAGAGAAAATGGAAAACAGCCTAGTTCAAGTATCTAAAGTTTTATAATTGAGCCACCCTATGTCCTCCTTCTGGACCTGCCCCTGGTGGTATGTGATCCCTAGTTCTTCAGTTACCATTGAAATCTGAAAAAATTAGTCTTAAAATGTGACATAAACTAATAATATATTAGGATTTTGGGATCCTGTATAGTGTATCAGTGAATGAAATCAATCACATGAGGTAAAGCAGGTAGAGTAGTGGTAGTGAGCAGTGATGGCATAGGGGTTAGGACCTTGCCCTTGTGAATGAGTGAGTCCAGGCCTGGGTATCAATGAGGTACCCTTGTACAAGGTACTTACTGTTCTGCTACCCTGCTTCCCAGGTGCCGTAGATAGCTGCCCGCTGCTCCATGTGTGATGGGTTGAATGAAAAAAGGCCACATTTCTTTGTGGTGCGCTCTGTGTGATGGAGTGTGCTCACAATGAGAAATATGTCACTTTCACTTAAGACTGCCTTAAAATTATTTGAATATTTGACCTTGTTTTGTGTGTCTGGGTTTTTCTCTCTTTTAGAGGTTGTCAGGGAAACCACATCAGCTCGTTTGGCACTGATAGTGCCCAAAAACATTTCTGCATATCCTTCAAATGGTGAGCGCTTCACTGAGGGCCACATTGACGTCTGGTGGATTGTCCATGATGGTGGCATGCTCATGCTCCTGCCCTTCCTGCTCCGCCAACACAAGGTATACACATACACACACATAAGCGCAGACCTCTCAAAGGAAAATGTCTTTCTTAGGATCATCTTTACCTTCTTTAGGAAACAAAACATTTGGCTACATTATTTTAATGAAAGATCAGCGTGTTCTTTCTTCTAATCCTCTTTAAAAAGAAAAGAGGAGACTAAAACAACAATTTAACTATAGTTGAATTGCTTTTAGATGCAACTGTGTCTATGTATTTGGCTGTGTGTCTGCCCTACAATATAATGGGGACCTGTCCAGGTTGTTTGCTTTTCCCCTTGGGTTTCCAGCCCCCCACCATGGACCATGTTTACTACTGTGTATCTTCCCATCCATCCATCCATTTTCTAAATCACTGCTTCCATTTCGGGTCACAGGTCAATCTCAGCTAACTATGGGCCCAAGGGAGGGTTCACCCTGGACAGGAGGCCAACCCATGGCAGGGCAAACTGTGTAACTTCCCCTCTTCTTTTAACAACAGTCTGTAAACGTCTGTGAACTGAGGAGACCAGTTGCTGGACTTCCGGGCGAGGAACATTGTCCCATTCTTGTCTAATTCAGAATTCTAGCTGTTCAGCAGTCCTAAGTCTTCATTGTGGTGTTCTTTGCTTCATGATATGGAACATGTTCCTTCTTCTATGAAGCCATGCTGTTGTAATAGATGTGGTTTAGCATTTTCTTGCCAAAATTTGCAAGGCCATCTCTGAAAAAATGTCATCGGGATGGGAGCATATGTCGCTCTGAAACCTGTGAATGCCTTTTCAGCACTGATGGTGCCTTTACAGATGTGCAAGCTGCCAGTTCCATAGACATTAATGCACACCTATATCATAAGAGATGCAGGCTTTTGAACTGAGTGATCATGGTCCCTCTCCTCTTTAGTCCAGAGGTTGCAGCCTCTATGTTTTCCAAAAAGAATATTAAATTTTGATTCCTATGACCACAGAACAGTTTTTCACTTTGCCTCAGTCCATTTCAAATGAGCTTTGTCCCAGATAAGACTACTTTGGCCTAGAGAAGATGGAGGCATTTCTGGATCATCTTCATGGCTTCTTTTTTGCATGATGATAACCTGCATTTGTGAATGTCACGGTGACCTGTATTCACAGACAGTGCTTTCTGGAAGTGTTTTTAAGCCCAGGCAGTGATTTCCATGACAGAATCATGCCTGCTTTTAATGCAGTGCTGCCTAAGAGCCTGAAGATCAAAGGCATCCAATATTAATTTTCAGTCTTGTGCCATGGGCAGAGAATTCTTCAGATTCTCTGAAACTTTTGATGATATGTACTGTAGATCATGAGATATTCAAAGTCTTTGCAATTTTACCCTGAAAAACATTGTAGATGCAGTTGTTTGCAGATTGGTGAACCTCTGCATGTCTTTACTCCTCTTTACTCTGCCTCTACTTATTTATACCCAGTCATGTTACTGAACTTATGCTCATTAAATTAGTAAAGTACAGTAAAATGTTCCTCCAGCTCTTTCTTTTTTGTACCGCTTACTTTTGTTGCCCCGTCCCATCTTTTTGAGATGTGTTGCTGCCATCAAAATAAGCTAATGTTTTTCTTATAATAAGAATATATCTTACTTTCAACATTCAGTATTTTTTCTGTGTTCTATTGGTGATAAATATTGGTTTATGAGATTGTTTTTATTTACATTTTATTGGAATTATTAGGGATTGCTAAGGGATTTCTGAGTTATAGAATAGACCTATACAAGAAACAGTTGAAATCATTTTTATATCTTATACCTTATTAGTGAATGAAACTAAGAGAAGATGTTTTTCTTCTGGGTTCTGTTAGTGTTTTAAAGATTGACAGTGTTTAAACGAGGCCCTTTGTCAAATGTCGAGTCATATTTGTATGTGTGTGTTCTTAGGTGTGGAGGAAGTGTAAGATGCGCATCTTCACTGTTGCTCAGATGGATGATAACAGCATTCAAATGAAGAAGGACGTGATGACCTTCCTCTACCACCTGCGTCTTGATGCTGAAGTGGAGGTGGTGGAAATGGTGAGATGCATGAACATGCACACATACAGGAACCGTTTAAAAAGACTCGCTAATCTGTATGAAATGTTTATATCTATCCAAAGCATGACAGTGATATCTCCGCCTACACCTATGAGAAAACTCTAGTGATGGAGCAAAGATCTCAGATCCTCAAAGAGATGCACCTAACCAAGAATGAGCGAGAAAGAGAGGTATGACATGCAGGAGCTTTACAGCTATATAGCCTGATATAATTTTTTTTTCTAACTTGTGTACCTTATTGAAAATGTCCTTTATGTTCCCTAAATACTTAATGAATACCCTATTCACTGGACTATGCTCAGCAGTGAAACTGATGCCTATGCCAACAGCAGCCAACAAATGTTCAACATATGTGGAGCTTCTTCAAGCCTGTTGGAAATATATTCCAGGTGGCTCTTTATCAAGCTATTTGAGTGAATGCCAAGGGCCTTAAGCTGCATCAAGCAAAAGGGGGTACAAATATAAGATAACATAATACAATAATGCAGTATTAATAAGATATATTATATTGTAATTTAGACAGTAGTAAATATTTAGAAAGCCATTATATGAGCAGTTCGACTGCTAATGTATTCTGTAAATCCCCTATCTATGAATTATTACGTATGAATAAAGCAAATTCACAGCCCATATAAAGATAAAGGCCTTATAAATAATTTTAATACGATTATTTCTATTTTCTTTTATTTTCATTTATTAAAACTAAATTGATTATATAAAATACATCAAATGAAATCATAATAAATCATTAAATCAAAATAATTTTAATAATAAAGCATATTGATATTATGCTGATATGCCTTATAGATTCAAAGCATTACAGATGTGTCCCGTGGTTCCATCCGTCGAAAGAACCCATCCAACCTGCATCCGCAGAAAAGCATCACAGAGGAGCCAGCAGGGGGCAGCATGGAGG
Source organism: Arnoldichthys spilopterus (assembly GCA_037974385.1). NCBI lineage: Eukaryota > Metazoa > Chordata > Actinopteri > Characiformes > Lepidarchidae > Arnoldichthys > Arnoldichthys spilopterus. Next base: position 3,614,934 of record JBBPDA010000019.1, read on the forward strand.
AGAAACCAGAGGAAGAGGTAGCTCTGGCCTTTCTGTGATTTTAATGTCTGTCTTCTGTCTCTGTTATTCATCTAGTCATCCACTCCTACACCTGTTTGCCATTTGAGTTAACGCTGTGATCTTCTTTCTGTGCCATTTTCTGACTCTGTAGGTATAAGTGTGGAAGTGTGGAATGATGAAAAAAACACTCCTCAGCCATTTCTGTCCTTTTGCCTCTTCTCTTTCATCTTACTAACGTTTTGGCATTATGTACATCATGGTTTTGTTTTTTTCTTTAGATTTCTGTTTCTTGCCATAGATTCCAGAATACCTCATCTAAAAATATTTAACTTCCTTTTTCAACTCTCAATTTTTTTTCCCTCTACACCCTTTCTTTGCTCCAATTTTTCCTCTCTCAGTCTCGCCGTCTTTCCCGTCCTCAACAGGTGCAGCTCATCCAGGGTAAGAATGCCACTCCCACAAGCCCCACCTCGCCAACCTCACTAAGTCCAGGGGCCATGACCCCTGGAGAAGAGATGCAGATGACCTGGAGTGATGAGACAGACAATGGAAAGAATCCATCTGTGTCTAACCCAGACGTTGCCAGAGATATGTTCAATATGAAACCGTGAGTGGAGCTTTGGAATCACAGTAAATTCACTGTCCTTGAAAACTGCACATTTGAAGCTACTGCTGTAGACTTATTTACATTGAAGTGAATTCAGTGCTGCTGTTGTGTGCATAATTTTGCTTAAAATTGTCAAAAAGAAGTAAACTTTAAGCTGTCAATCACAAATCTAAACTCATAGAGGCTTAAAGCTACAGTTTGGCCAAAAATCAAAAGGTAAACAAGCTTCATTTGAGGTTTGATTCTTTAGCTTGGCACTAGAACTGTGAGGCTAGTGTAGAATAGTTTGGCAAAAATATCTAAGATATCCAATTATCCACTTAGCCCAGACTGAGTCCAAATTTTGCTTCCTTAGTTTAGTACTGGAACAACAAGGCTAACAAACGCTAGACGTTACTAGTCACACAAATCTTTTCCATAAATCCCAAGACTTACTCTCAACTCGCTCAAACTGAATCCAGCTCTTTGATTCACTCACACGGAATCACAGACTTTTTGGTGTGGTTTAGGACACAGTGTGACATACTGTGAGCTATAAAACTTTATTTATGACACTTGTTGCCACAAAAAACAATTATAGATCAGCTCTTTTATTCCTGGGGTGATCTGTGAAAACATAATTTTTGTGTTGTCTAAAAAGTCTGCCCACAGTGTTCAGTTACATGTTGACGCTGCATGTTTTTTAGCTGACAGTACTGCCCTAAACCATGTCTGCTGACCTTAATGAAGAGCTGGAAACAGTTTGAGAATTTCTGGAATGTATATACTGAAAACATGGCTGTTTGAAAACATCTGGGATATGTGCAAAACTGCCTTCCATTCTTTTAATTCTTTATGTCGTAGTGCTGTATACAAGTCCTGTATGATTTATTTGTGGATGTCTTTAAACAGTCCACACTGTTCATCAGGCTGCTGCAGCAACTTGATTTGAGAGTATCTGCTAGACTTTGAGAAGTGTAATATAATGTACAAAGTGAGATGATTGCTGTTTTTCTCAGCCAGAGCCTTTTAAACAGCCGCACTGATCACAGTTATGCTTCCCAGTAAAACCACATATTAAGACTTTAGTTTCGAGAGTGTTCACAGCATAGGAGACTGAGGGCATAATAAAACAACACACGACACTCCAAAAAGTTGTGCTCGTAGCAGTGTCAGAGTTTTGAATAAACTTGAATAGTTCTTTATAGGGGCAGTGAGCACAGAAAGCAGAGGTCCAGATGTGAGGGTAGAAGGCCTTGGCACCCCCTGAGGAAAAATATAAAGTTATAGAAATTAATATTAGTTTGAAATAGCATCTGTAATCGTTGGCATGTTCCAAAGACATTGTGGTGTGACTTGAAACATTCAGAGTTTTCCCCAGTTTATGGTGTCCATCCATAGGACCAAAGAAAGGATTGTCTCCAGGGCCTAGTTCAAAAGGTGGGCCTCAAGGACCAAATCATGGAATAATGAGAACAAAATTAACAATGATTTACTTGCTCTTCTTCGCCTGCTTTGTCTCTTTACATCAGACATATGAAGTTGGTAGGAAAGTTAAACTATATATGAGGGTGAAAGGAGATGGGGATTATCCTTGTATTTTAATAACCTCTTTAAATCCATAGTATCTCTATGTATATAAAGATTCTGTTTTTTATTTCCATGTTCTAGTAAAATAGACCCCTCATGTTAGCATCCAGTGTAACAGGATACAGATTACAGCATGTGGTAATAGCACAATGACAAAGAGCAGGGAAAACTGATAAAACTGATTTAAAATTCCCAGTAAACTCACTGGATATTTTTAAAAGGATGTCCTGCTTTTGCAATATCACAGTATAATTCTTGAAAAGAACCAAGTGCTTCTAAGCTTATGTTTTATGAATATTTCCATTCATTGGTTGACAGTTTTTTGCCAAATAATTAGTTGAGATTAAATTGTCTTTTTTGCATCTTTTTATATCACAGGCCTAAAGTAGGGGACTGATAAGTGTCTTGCTTTCTAGCTGCCTTTGCTTTGTGGCTAACACTACATTGTCCTAACATGAAACACTTCACTGTTGTGAATGTGAACATACACAAATGTCTACAAACACACACATATGGAGCAAAGCTTACCTGTTTTGTTTTTCGAGACTGTTAGCATAAGCTACTTAGCTATTAAATAAAGAAAACATTACTTTTGCCTCAATTCAACTGATCAAAATGCACAAAATTCACACTGTGCTTGTTGTGATAAAATATATTTGTGAAATTTAATGACGGTTTAAATTTACAATCAGTTTAAATAATTGCGATCGGTCCAGAAGGTTTTTTATGCGTTTAAACAATTATGTCATTGTGTGGCAATTGTCCATGGTTTGCTTTATTTGGAGTGATTGAATAATGTCTTAATAGACTGCACATAGTTGTAGTAAACTGTCAAACTGAATTTAATGTTTCAGTCTATTGTAAACACTGTGCTTCTGTTTCTGTTTTTGAATACAATGGCATTTACGATGTGGCTGGATGTCCTGAATCAGATTTAGAGGTTAGAAAGGGGCAGGAGGAAGAGAGAGTACAGTCCTCGGGGGCCACAGTGGTCTTAATCAGGGCCTGCCACCGATGTTAGCGGTACATTGAAAAATACAGCTTTATTTTCTTTTATAAAGCTGTTTGTAGAGAGCAGAAAGCTGGTTGGGCTGCAGGGAGACTTGCAGATAAAACCATAGATGCAGCTTAAAATATGCATGAAAACGTACAAGCTGTTACGAATTATATTGCATCCACCTAAACGCTGAGCATTTCCAGAATGCATTTTTGTGGCTGCTGGTGGAATCACCAAATCATCCGTTCATTGTGCTGAGTTTAGATGGCCTCCTCAGGATTCCGATTACTTAATTTTCACAAAAAGCCCATTCCCATTGCATAATCGAAAGTGTTTTGGGCACAAAAAGACTAAAATGCGCGTTTCAAGGCAAAGAAAATCCCATAGGTGTAATTCTGCACACTGCAGTCTTTGCACACCCACAGACATAGGGCCCCTAGTGTTTGAACTCCTTATGTTGTCTTGTGAGCAGTATATGTGTTGTTGTTGTGTAAAGAACCCTGAGTTCACTTTTGTTCTTTCCTGGCCATGCCTCAGGGAATGGGAAAACCTGTGAGTACCCTTTCATGTTAATATTACACCTCAGAACACACCCCTCCCATTTGTTCTTGTGCCCCTGTCATGTCAATATTATACCCCGCAGCTCCTTGCCCTTTCCTCTTATTTTCAAAATGTCACTTTTCCTCTTTTTAATGCTAAAGAATACATGAAAGATGTACAATAATGCTTACAAAACTGAAGCCTAGCACACCAATCAGTAATGACAAATCATTGCTAGTGTCAAACCTCTGATTTGTGCAGTTTTTGCTGCAGTTTTAACACTACTGATATTTTGGTGTAATTGTTATAATCTCTGCACATCATGGTGTTCTCCCCTCATTTCTTCTCCAGGAACCAGTCAAATGTGAGGCGCATGCACCATGCACAGAAGCTCAATGAAGTCATTATGAAAAAGTCACAAGAAGCAAAGTTGGTCCTACTAAACATGCCAGGACCTCCCAAAAACCGCACAGGAGAAGAGAACTGTATCCTTCCTCTCATGTTTTATAACTCTTTTACACTGGATTTACATTTGATCAGTGCAGCAACGCACTGCAATGAATCTCGTTCATTTGATATGGGAAGAATAATGTGTGTTGTAAGCTTTAAGTTTGAATAGGGCGGAGAATTTGGGGAATGCAACGTAGTGAAAATGTTGAGCAGATCTGAATTTTCTGCAGTTGAATTTGACCAGTGTGGTGTATTTACCCAATCAAAAGGCAGGCGTTGTCTGAGTGATCAATGTCTATGCCGGACCACTGTAAATGCAGCAAAACGTACAGTGTTTACTTTTGGCACTGCCTGCGTTTGATTTATCTGACTCTCTTTTATTATTTCAAAAGGCATTGAATCCAAAGCAGATTTTCTTCAACCACAACTCTCCCGGAAATAAAGTTGCTGGATTCAAAACAGATTTTGTTTAACAAAACTGACTCGTAATGTCCGTCGCTAGCCCTTGTTCTTTGCTACAGGCGAAAGCAAGCCTTTTAATTCTCTCCAGATTTCATGAAAGAGCATTAAAGAAAAAAAAGCATGTGACTCATTTGCGTGTAACTTTATTTCAGTGTAAAGTTCTGCCCCTTGACTCGAGATCTTTTTATAGACATGGAATTCCTGGAGGTGTTGACTGAGGGTCTTAATCGGGTCCTCCTCGTGCGTGGAGGAGGACGTGAGGTTATCACCATCTACTCTTGAAGGGCAAAGCTTGCCCGCCAAATCTTGCTCATAACATATTCCTACTGCATAGACTGAACATCCCAATGTCCCCAGACTTCACCATGAGCAATATAGCCCCAGCACATATCAGATGACTTTGCACTACATAATTAAAAACCTCCTTATTACACCAGCTTATTCGTTCCAACTTGACAGTATTCCTCATTCTTCTTTAACCTTATCCAGATTAACAGTCATCTCAGTCATATTCACTGATTTTTGTTTGTGCAGTTGGGTAGCTGACTTAGAAGATCTTTGCTACTACTCTCAAAAGACTGATATTCCAAAGACAAACTTAAGCCTGATTGCTCCTGTAATTCAATACACCCAACCAAGTACCATGATCCAACACTGCACCGAGAGAAAAAAGTGAAATATTGTTCTGCAAGCAACATTCAGTAACAATCCAGTATATAATTATTTAATTATTGTAAATCAAAAGCCAAATGGAAAAGGGTTCATTGTTAGTCAAAGTGGAAAAAAAAAACGTCTTCCAGTGTTTTGTGTAATGGTTGAGAAGCACTTTGAATCAAAATTTCCAGGGTATGTATGTGTGCTCAACTACTCAGAGAACCTTTTAAAAAAGAACCCTGTGGCTGCACTGTAATTCCATATATTCCCACATATGAACATTTGCATGTTATATGTCTATGTCCAGCAACAAGGAACCATGTGTATTGTGTTTAAGGGTAGAAGAATGCTGATGGTGACAAAGTCTGTGTGTGCTTGTGTGTTGGTGGTATTGAGTGGTTATTATTACGTCGCACTCTTTTAAGAAACAGGAATCTTGGGAGCTGGTCCCACAAGAGCTTTATGAGAACATAATGGCAGCGTTTTGTTTTGATACAAAAATGTCTCGTTCAAATCATAATGTTATAGTTTCACAGGTAAAAGAGAATAGTAAATTATATGCGTCAGCACACTGAGACATGTACATACTGTAATGTAAATATATCAGATATTATTGCTAAACTGCTGTATAAATGAAAAGTACATACAGCATCAAAAATGCCATAGAGCAAAACGTATATATCTTAACGGAACATATGAAGAGTAACAATATTTGTATTTCAGATATTTATCTACAGAGAGAATTACTTAATCATCAGCATTTTTGAATGACTAACATGATATCGACACCTCTTGCCAAATACAGAAATGTGATTCGTGCCATATAGACAGAAAAGAATAAAGATTTTGATAGAACATTTCTATTTAAACGTAAATAGGTAAAGAAGACAGGGTCTTTGCTTAGCTGTTATCCAATTGTACCATGAGGGACACTGCACAGGAAATATGTCCTGTTTGTTTTAAAAAGTAAAGTTCATCATGTTTAATTCCAACGAGGGGATCACTTTTCCCTTGTCCATCATTCATTTTCAGTTGTTTTAATAGTGCTTCAGGCATATTCTCACACAACTTATCACAGAAAATGCCAATGATTTGTTACACTGTCTACAGCAGGAGTCTTCATTCAGATCCACAACAGGCCGGTGTGGTTGCAGGATTTTTCTACCAAGCAGGAGTTATTAGCTTTATCTTTCTAGCTAATAATGCACTGTCAGCTATTTGGAGAAAAACTGATTAGACAAATAGAACCAAGTGTGCTCCTGCTACCTTGGAGTGAAACCTGTAGCTGCACCAGCTCTTTGCATACAAGATTGGACACCGTTGGTCTACAGTGCACTGAAATCTTTTCTTTATTCTTATAAGGATTACCTTATGTTACGAAAATATCCTGTATGTAAGCATCATCTGTAAGAGAAACACAAACTGCTTAAATACTGAAGAACAAAAATATGTTTACTTACATTAGAAGTAGATTAAACTAAATATACATTTATCCAGAATATATATTATTTTTTGTATAATTCTAATAATGAAAATATGTTTACTGAATAGACTAGTGAAAAAAAATCTCTCTCTCTCTCTCTATATATATATATATATATTTGTTGTCTTGTGCATAATCGTGAGGGTGAAGGGCAAGCTATTGCTACATTTTCAATTGAAATCCAATTGCATTGAGGATGCTGCTATTGTCATTAACATGTAAATATGTTACACCTAAGAAAAACAACAACAAAAAACACGATTTAAGCAGGAAACTAGTTGACATGAGGAGCATTATGCTGGATGTTCTTTTTCACACAGAATCAGTTTTTCCCAGACTTATGCCAAGTCTAGTACATGCAATGATGAGTCTTCTTTGACAGTGTCAGCAGTTTCAATGACTAGGCTTAAATTGTCTTAGAAATCACTGAGTCATATGTTGTGCAGGACTTTGAATGAGAGGGATGGGAACCGATTTGTTTGTTCTATGGGTAGTTAACGATGCCCTTCACTGTTAGAGCACTTCACATTTGTTTGCATGTCAAAGTTAGTAATTTAATTATCTGGTTTAGAGAAGGCCAAAATGAGAGGCAGTTGATAAAGTGAATAACTGTTTTTGGGCAAAGAGTTTTGCTAGGAGATCAGTCCAGCACATTACCGGTGAGCCAGTTTGTTTGTGAAAGTACTTTTGTCAGTGATTTTTACCAGCTTAGCTAAGTACATATAGCAGAAATACTACCGGTCATATAATGTTTAAACTTACAACGATAGGAGAAACTTGGAAAATGTGCGTGAAAATGTGTGAAATTATTTATTTATTTATTTATATACTTATTTATTTTAGCACCTCCAATGGGGATGTTTTGTACATTAAGAGTGTGTTCAGACAACACCTTTTCTCTCTCAAACTCTCTCTAACATGCCTCCTTTCATTATTTTCCATGGAACAAATCACACCACAACTGAAGGACACTTTAGCTTGAACATTGCCCTTAAAGTTGGAAAAGCAGAAACTTTTCTGCTAAGGGCTGCAAAAGAATGAAATGCATCATCACAGTGGACCAATCAATATAAAGCATGGCTTCTCTCTAGTCAGTCACTCATCCAACTTTTATTATTTGCATTTTTATTGTATTAACATAAAATTTATCCCTTGCTTCAGTCTTTTGCATGCTCTCCAATTGCAATTTTTTGTCAGTCAAATGCATTAACTCACCAGTTCCTGCCTCTTTTAATGCACAAGATGCAGCACACTTCATTTTAAAAGGCATTGTCTGAATGTTCTCATAGATTTCTCTCAACTTTTCTTTATTTTGTCACATTCAAAGTAGCTTTCAGTTAGTTTGATTTGAATATAATTTATCCAGTTATTACTACCTAAGTTTGCCTGAGGGTTGTTGAGTTGTGTAGTTGCCAAGAGTATGTTCTGTTTTATTGAGAGGCTTTATCTTTACAAATCTTTCTTAATTTTTTATCTTGAATTTGTTTGGTACAGGGCATGCCACATATGGAATATAATACACTGTTTCTGTGACTGCCAGCATTTCACATATAGTAGAAATACACACTTTATTACAGATCTAAAAGTATTCTCACCATTTAAACCAAACCCAAGTTTCTAAAACAAAGTTCTCTTGTAGGTAAGACACGTTTTACTTAATGCTACTTAGAGTGATGCTGAGGGCTCTCCAATATCATTTATTCTGTCAGACCTTTTATGGTAGGATTAGGACTCGTCTGGACAGATATCGAGATGGAAATTTCCATTGTGTGACAAAAAGCGATCTATCCATTGTCAACATCTACAGTGTACCAGTGAGAACATGTTTTTCAGTGAGATGCTTAATTCTTAAGTTTTACCAAGTAGAGTTCCTGTTAGTAAAGTCACTGTATATAAGAGCGGAATCTGATCTTTCAAGAAAATGCTCCCAGATGTTAGCACTGTGAGGTGACAGTCTATACAATAACAATACTATTTTAGATGAATATTTTCTGCATTTTAGACAGTTGCTCCGTTCTTGTCCTTTAGGGTTTTATTTTAAGTAGTTTCGGCGCTCGTATTTTTTTGCACCCTGAACTATTGAATTTGAGATAATTGCTTTCGAAATACTTTGGAATCTCACTATTTGAATTATGACTCAAGCTTATTATGCAATATTGACTGCCTTCCTGCAGTGTTTTCTACACTGGTAGTCCAGCAAGGTCTCTAAAATGACCAGTTGATTAGATTTGTATTATAGTTAATTGCAGGTGTTTCAGAAGGTGCTAATGATAACTTATGCATGATTGTTGCAGAAATATGTGAGCAAATGTGAGTGCAGTTTCAAACAGCCTGTTTCATTTGAGAGTGTCATTTAAAAAGAAAAGGGTTTGCAGAGAGAGTATGGTGTAGAAATGTGGGGAAAAAAGTGTGGATACGGAGTAGGAAGGACTTACTTTCAATGCAATAATGAGCAGGCAAAAGACCTGTGGATTTCTCATACAGGAAGGGCTACTGAGTCAGACTTCATAGAGTACAAACAAATGAAGGAATTCAGGAATTGTTCCTTCTGGATAGGAGTTGAAGTTACTGTAGCTTCACTCCCTGGGTAGTTAGTTTATTTGTCAATGAGGGTCAATTGACCTAAGATGCTGATCTGTTTATATCTCTTTATATCAATTACAGCAACATTTGTTTGGGGAGCAGGTCTTGGACCCCTGCTTCATTAATGCAGCTTCACAGGGTAGAGTATCTGTGTGGAATGACAGAATATAGAATATGTGGTTATTTAATATTTTGTAAAGAATGGGTGAGATTCATCAGTTTGTCATTCAACCTTTTCCTACAATTCTTCTCCCTATATCTGCATGTAGGCATAGGATGGTGTTACCAAGATTCACCCCAAGCTCTACCAAGTGAAACTTGGCTTCTGTTTTTTTTTTGTTTTTGTTTTTTTTTGTAAAAACACACGTGTGCCCTCGGAAACCTATGAATTCAAAAATCCCCACAATGTGAGCACCCAGCAAAAACTAGAGCAAGACAATTAGCATTTCTACACAGATGGCATTTGTATCCTATCCTTAGAAGAGTAGTGATTTTGTATGTTGGTGTAATGTGGATCCAGAGATGCTGATCTTGGGTAGTGACATAGGTGTTTTATGTTTTCTGTTACAGTTCTTCATATTAATATGCGTGTGTGTGTGTGTGTGTGTGTGTGTGTGTGCTTGTGTGCGAGGGTAGGTGGTGATAAAGAGAGAGCAAGGTAATAGTCTGCTAGACAGGGTGTATATTTCTGTATGTGTGTGTGTGTGAGAGAGAGAGAGAGAGAGAAAGAGAGAGAGAGAGAGAGAGAGAGAGAGAGAGAGCGGGATTGTGTGTTTGAATTATATCGCTCTAGGAAGACGGACTAGGCCTTGGTGGTTGATTTTGTAAATATCAGAATTATTATAGAGTTATATCTTAAAGTAGCTGTTTTATTTCTCTGTCCATGCAAGTCTAATATTTTAAAGAAATAGAAATGTGTATTCTCTATTGTGTTCTAAAACATATTTAAAAGAAAAAATATCTGAGATTATTGTTTACCTTGTCAAATGCTTCTACATTACATGGCTAATGGTTTCTCTGGACCATTTTATAGATTTGTCTTCACTAATGCAATAAATTGTCATTTTATTACACATATTCTAGTGGTGGTCTTTGTTGAGAATGGTTTTCTATGGCTTAATATAGTCTTGTTTAACTGCAAATAATTATATTTTAAATATTTAAAAGGAGTAATGTTGGACATTGAGAATATTGATTGGTTTGTCATACAAGGAACCTTTATGTACAACATATTTAAAAAATCTTTTGTATTTGTTTAAATCAAAGTAATTGCATTTCATAATCAGTTTCATTGACATTAACATATAGTCTATATGTTTAACAGTCTATGAATGTAAACCCTTTTTAATCATTTTATGTGTACAGTTGTAATAATATCAAATATTTCAACTTTTTTAAATTCAGCATTCAAAATGAATCTGGATAGTTTTGGTAAGCTTATGTCAGTTCCCATGCACTGCTGCAAAGCACAAACAATTAGGAGAACATTGAGAGAATAGGTCCTGTTACAAACTACAGTTTGCATGTTGAGGGGGAATTTAACTGACTTCTCAGTTGAAAAGTTCTTAATAAGTGTAATTCTTTTCAAAGCCTTGAATGTTTTAAAATAATACCACACATATTCTCTTCCACAACACTGAACACTCCCCCCCTTAGCAGTCTGATAAGCTTATTGAATTTTCAGTTTGCAGCCTGACTTTCTAGTTGAATTTTCCTTCCAGGTGTCTAACTGATCAATTTGAAATCATCTTCCTGCAATCTGATGGAAAACTTACAAACCTGGTGCTGATAAGCTCTGGCACTAGTTCAGTACCTTTCTCTTTCTGTCTGAGGTGTGAAACTGGCCTCAACTCCAGCTCCTTTCTTTTTCATTGATCCAGAAACCACATTGGACTCCAGCCCCTTCTTAAATCATCAGAAGTTTCATGTATTTTCCCACAGTCCTAAACCTGGAAGATGCATTTTTAAGATTACTACAGACATGTGATCCCAAAGGTTAATTTTAGGCCTTTTAAGCTTTATTTAAAAAACAGTTTAAAACATTTGGTTTAGAAATTAAGGATTAAGGATCAAACATTTCTGAAAATCAGATCAAACATGAAAACATTGACACTCTGTTGTTGGTCATTGACTGACCTCTTGCCTGTGACATAGATTAGTGGAGTCTTAAATAACAATGATCTTTCCTGGTGTCTTTCCAAGTGGTCTTAATCTTGCTTCCTTGTCTTGTAATACATTGACTTAGCATAAACCATATCTTTTCTTGGTGTACAAAAACTGCTGAGTGTTCAAAACTCTTGAGAAGGGTCAAAGTGCAGCTGATCGTATCTGGGATTGAGTAAGTGCTGCACTGAAGTTGTCAGCTTCTTAGCCAATGGCATCTGACTTGCTTATCAAATCAAAGGAGATATAACACAAGACGTAAAACATGGACAGACAGCAAAACAAGCAAAGGAAGAGATAGTAATACAACCTCACCTCTGAAAACAGACAAAATGAAGAAAAACTCTACAAGTCTGAGAGTGCGGCTTCCTGCTCTGGTATTTGCCTTGGAAGCCATGATCATTGTACTTTATGCTTTATTTGTAACTTATGATGACCACACCAATGCACTGCTGCAGAACAACAAAACAAATCCCATGGAGAATGCTGTGTACCGAGACTACCCCTTTTTTGCTGATATACAGGTGATGATCTTCATTGGATTTGGCTGCCTGTTGGCCTTTTTTCAGCGATATGGTTTTGGTGGAATGGCTTTTAATTTCCTGACAGCTGCATTTGCCATTCAGTGGTCCATATTGATTCAAGGCTTTTTCCACTTCAATTATGATGGAATGATTCATCTGGGAGTTGTCAACTTGATCAACGCAGAGTTTGCATGTGCTGTTGTGCTGATCTCATTTGGGGCAGTGCTTGGGAAGACCAGTCCTGTACAGTTATTAGTAAGTTTGCATCTTTATCTTTACAACCAGGTCTTGTAATTGTGCTCAGTCAAAGAGTTTTGAATAACTGACTGAATAAATTTGTCCACAGGTCATGACCTTGTTAGAGGTTCCAATTTTTGGCATTGCAGAATGGATTGTTGTCAAGTACCTGAAGATCAATGATGCCGGTGGCTCCATTCTCATTCACCTGTTTGCTTGTTACTTTGGTCTGGGTGTCACTTTCATCCTTTACAGACCGAATTTAAATAAAGGTCATTCTAAAGAATGTACCAGCTATCACTCTGACCTCCTATCTGTGCTAGGTACCTTATTTCTCTGGGTATTCTGGCCCTCCTTCAATTGTGCATTGACCCTGAGAGGTGATGACCAGCACAGAGCCATCCTTCACACTTTCATAGGCCTGAGTGCCTCCACAATAACTGCCTTTGCCCTTTCTGCCATGCTTAGCAAGAATGGAAAGCTCAGCATGGCTGATGTACAGAATGTCACCTTAGCTGGGGGGGTCACTGTTGGTGCCTCGGTGGATATGATGATCTCACCTGCTGCTGCTTATGGACTAGGGATGCTGGGTTGTACTGCTTGCATGCTGGGATATAAGTACCTTAGCCCTTTTCTTGCACAAAGGCTGCATGTGCAGGACCAATGTGGCATTCACAACCTCCATGGTCTAACAGGACTTATTGCAACTACAGCTGGCATTTGTGCCATCCTACTGGCCAGTGAGGACACATACGGACCCAGCCTCTTTCAAACCTTTTCTTATCGTGCACCCCAGCAAGGTGACCCTCGGCTGTTGGAACTACAGAAGTTGATTCCAGGATTAGAGGCTGGTTTAGGCCGCACTGCGAAGGAGCAAGCCTTGTACCAACTAGCTGCTCTGGGAAGCGTCATTGCCATGGCTGCTGTCGGAGGTATGCTAACAGGATTAGTGCTCAAGCTACCATATCTCGCCTCCCCCACTGATGAGTTCTGCTTTGATGATGAACTATTCTTTAATGTTCCTTTAGACCATGATCAAGTTCCAGTGTTACAGAACACAGCGTGCACAGACAAAGATGAGCAGGTGCTGGCTATGAGGGCAGCACCTTAAGCTAGATTACATTCAGAAAAAAAATAAAATAATGCAAATGGACCAGCCATATATAACAGTGCATCACAGCTGGAAATATTTACCTGAAATGTCTGCAGTGTCTTTTGTAATGTTGATAACTATGTAACAGAGTTCTGTTTAATTTTTGTTGCTGGGTACAAAGTGTGTTTTCCCAATCCTTTATGCCTAAAATCAATAGTAAATGGCTGTTGTTCCATAAAAAAACTTCTCGATTCACTTTAAATGCTAAGTAGACTTCTAGAATATTCTGGAACATTTGAGAACTGTCCAGAAGTTTCAAGAATTGTCCAGAATTAGAACTTTCTAGAACTTTCTGGGACTGTCCAGTTGTAAAAAGTACAGGTGCCTTAAACCAACATTTCACTTAATGTTATTGCTGAGGAAAGGAACAGTGAATACCAATATTTAATTTTGACGGCATTAAGAGGTTGCTTGTACTCAGCAGATGCATTCTGTTACATCTGTGAACAATTTATCAGGATGAGAGTGAAAAAGTTCTCTCTAAAGCATCGGTGAAGATGTGCAAGGCCTACAAAGCATACTTTGGCATCCCTTTCGGGGATCAAGACTCTGGGCATTTAATTTCTCATGTGAACACTGCAAGAAAACTCTTGAAGGTAAGATAAACAATTGCTGCTTACTTACATGGCAGTGTTTTTTTTTTACAAATAGAATTCTTTCATGGGCTGTGGTCATAAAATCAAAGTTTGTGATGAAATGAGCCGTTTTTACAGAGGCTTTATAAGCATAAATAAGCATTAATATAGGCGTAACATTGTGTAATAATGCATAGTTAGAAACCAATGTTTGAACCTTTACAAATCTCTACAATCGTTTGACCTCTGGATCGTCATTAATTAATTAAATTAAAATTAATACAAAAAATTCAATCCAATTTGTCCTGGTTTGACAAATACTTACAAGAGTCAAGCTTTTATAGGCACCCTTGAGAAATAGTAACAAAAATGTTATGTAATTAATTAATGTAGACAGCAGATTTGATATGATTTTAAATGACATAAAATAAAAATATAATATTTCTAAGAAACATTTTTCCAGTATATTCCAGTATATCAACTGTTTGTTCATTAGACTTTTATTTTAGTGAATTCTTTACATTGCCAAGAAAAACAGTTTAATAGCTTAACATTAGAATAACATTATTAATCATTATTGATTTTGCACCAAACCAAAATGATACTTATTGAATAGATATCGCTGTCATCTCACAGAAGATCCTGGATTTGAACCCAGGGTTGCCCTAAGGTGCCTTTCTGTGCAGAGTTTGCAACCTCTTCCCATGTTTACATGGGTTTCTTCTGGGTACTCCGGTTTCCTCCCACTGTCCAAAGGCTTGGAGTTAAGTTTGGTGGTTTGAATAAATTAATGAATAGATATCATTTCAAATGTTCATTTTTTTTGGTCTTTACTACATTGTAACATGCAGCTGATGATTTTAAATTATGTAAAAAATATATACAATAAAAATGACAAAAATGGATATACATGGTTAGATATTTTTTAATCTCCCAAAGATGCATCTACACTAAACTCTAAAATTTTAACATTTTAAATTTGCTTGATAATTTGCAATGATATACTTTAATTCATGAAATTCTTTGCCTCCACTGGTACCCATGTTCCTTACACTGCCTCAGTTCTCAAAGAATTCTGTGAATTTTCCTCTACCACTTTTTTTGGAGTCTTCCTCTAAAACACATGGTTTGAAGGGACATTCAAACAACTACTACCCATTTTATCCACCCAAAAAACAGGACATCAAACCCTATGCGGGAATGCAATTGTGATTTGGAGTTAGTATACCACAATCGTTCTAGTGTTCATAATTTTAGAGCAGTTGTTTCTGAAGGCCAAAGTGCAACTACCCATATATGAGTAACTGCAGCTAGAAGACATCAGCCAATAGCTTCTGCTTTGCTTATCAGATCAAAGGAGAAAAGAAAAAAAAACAAGGAGTAAAGAAAAATATGAAGAATTCCATAGGTCTGAGACCGCAGCTTCCTGCTGTGATGTTCCCTTTATTGTAACCTCTTTCGCTGATGTCCAGGTGATGATCTTCATTGGATTTGGCTGCTTCTGGACTTCTTTCAGGAGTATGGTTTTGGTGGAATGGCCTTTAATTTATTGATGGTGACATTTGCCATTTAGTGGTTCATTTTGACTCAGGGCATCTTCAACTTCAGTTATGAAGGAACGATTCATCTGGGATGTATCAGCTTGACAATAAGTTTGTATGTGCTGTTGTGCTGATCTCATTTTATTTTTCATTTGACTTATTCATTTATTTATGCTTGCTTTCAGATAAGGTTTAAGGTGCAGAATCCCAATGTTATCTTTCTAATTAGGTCATTAGATACATTTTGTTACATTACACTACTTTACACTACTTTATTACATTTTACAGTTTGCAAGAGTTCAGGTCAGATGTTGTCAAAAAAAATATTTGGACATAAATTAATTACATTTGCAAAATGTATACTTATACAACTGTTATGGAAAATACACATTTGCAAAATGTATACTTATACAACTGTTATGGAAAATACATGTTGTTAGCTGCTTTATACATTGTTTTAAAAGTCCCTTTCCCCATGTCTCCATGTCAACACCATGTTCAGCACAAACAGCCTATTACAGTGTTACTGTTTTTCCAGTACTGTGTGATGCCTTATGGGGGGAGGATGCAAAGCACACAAACTATTATGAAGCAGTTTTTAAACATAAGGGCTCCAAAATAAAATTGCTCTGAATCTGAGACATCAGTTTTATCCTCTAGTCGTAGCTCTGCAGTGAGGGTAGTAAAGGTCAGCAGCAAGACAAAGGAAAGACAAGTCTGATGACAGCTATTTGTCATATGATTTCTACTTTACTGGAGATCCATCATACAATTTAAAATAGGGGTGACTTGGGATTTTGCATAATGTGACACAGTTCAAAAAAGGTTGAGAATGCTGGACTAGACTCAGTGGCTGAGTACATGACCCATTTTGCAAGACTTTTGCTTTTCCACATCTAGAGATGGTACACATCCACAACAACTGCAAAGTGAAGGTGACTATTTAAAGCTGACTATTTGTCATTGTGAACACACTCAAGCACCACAACAAAATGCAACCTCTGTATTTAAACCATCACACATGCACACGTGGAGCAGCGGGCAGCAGTGTAGTGGGATGGTGCCTTGGTACCCTGGTGCTGTATTCAGCATAAAATGTTATTCAGTAATCCAGATAAAAGGGTAACAACCCTTAACCAAGACACTCACTCACTAGATGAAAAAAAGAAGCCAGAAAAAAAATATTCCAAGGAAAGAGGTGCAAAGTCTAGGATATCCAAGACAAAATAGTGGTTGCAAATGTCATTGATAACATGGCATAAAAATTACATGATGATATCTGAGTCTTCTCCTATTTAGATTTTTTTGTAATCATTTTTAGTTGTTTAATTTTTCAAGCTGCACCTACATTGATTAATTTATTGTAACTTTGTAGCCTAAACTAAAACAGTACATTGCTCTTGCACTTTTCTGTACTAATCTTCTTGCCCCTAGAATTAAAATCCATGTACACCTTCCAGGAATAAAAATGCTATAACATCTTCCTATGTTATCCAGATATATACTTATGTGATTATGTTTTTGAGAAGTGGCACCTGTAACAGCTGTTTTTCTAGGTACTTCCATAAGGCATGGCTGTTCATAATTGGTGGTGCAAACCATAACTGATCAGTCTTCTCTTTATATATATATACAGTGGAGGAAATAATTATTTGACCCCTTGCTGATTTTGTAAGTTTGTCCAATGAGAAAGAAATTAAAAGTCTCAGAACAGTATCATTTTAATGGTAGGTTTATTTTAACAGTGACAGATAGCACATCAAAAG
>JBBPDA010000019.1:3632362-3664569 GCA_037974385.1 Arnoldichthys spilopterus
AAATCATTTGGACCTTTTCCCTGTAGAATTAATACTTCAGTCCTTACCTGACATAAAGCCAAATGGCCTGGTCATTTGGAGGATGCAAAGCCATGCAAAATGAAAGAAAAATCCCTGGTGGAAAATATTATAGTTATTAAGAGTGCACCTTCTGGGGGGCAAGTCCATAGTAATTCTATTAAATATAGTAAATACCTGTGAAAATTATTTGCTGGGAAAGTTGAGCAAGAAAAGCATATCTATCCTCAGCCAGAGCTTATTGGATAAACTGATCACTATCTATGGTGCATCAATGGTGGCAAACTAAGGCTGTATGAAGGGCAAGGCTAAAAAAAAAGAAAAAAAAAAGAGGGCACCTATTACATGAGATGGGCTCCATTAGCACACGTTAGATCTTCAGATTAACGTTAAGATTATGATTTAACATTGTTAATTCATCACATACAAAGTTATACAGGTACAACATGCAGGGAAATGTACCCTGATTGTTACTGTTACTGAGACTGCAAACAGAAGAACACTTAGACTAAAATCTAAATAAATTAAAAAAGCTAAATCTAAAAATATATATATATAGAAGAAAGAAATATTTTACAAAAAATAGATTTATGTTAGGTTGATGTAAACAATACCTACACTATGCATATACATAACTATACATTGTAAAGTGCAAAGTGACATTATAGACATTGTTGAGTAGCAACCCAATGATAGGTATGTAGCAGACAGGTAGAATGAGCATGAGATTATCACTCTGAGTCATTAGAACAGGCTGAGGTGGTGTGACCTGGTTAAGAAGTCTTATCGCCTGAGGAGAGAAACTCCTTCTGAGTTTCTGTTTTGGCCACAAGACTTATGTATCATTTGCCTGATTTCAACTGTCCTCAAACAGATTTATTAGAATGAGTTGAGTCTCTGATGATCCTAGATGCTCTGGTCCTGAATCTCTTGATGTAAACGGCCTGCAGAGGTGGTAGAGTTGATTAAGTGAAATTAAGTGTATATGACTATTTGTCACACTCACACACCACACAAAACTTTTTGGGGGATTTAACCCATCACACATGCACACGTGGAGCAGCAGACAGCTACCAACAGCACCCGGGGAGCAATGTAGTGGGACGGTACCTTGCTCAAGGGTGCCTCAGTAGTGCCCGGAACTCAAACCTGCGACCTTCAGGTCTCAAAGGCAACATCCTAACCAGTAGGCCACCAATATCTGGTGCTGTATTCAGCATAAAATGTTATTCAGTAATCCAGATAAAAGGGTAACAACACCCCTATGGTAAAAGTACACTGTAAACCCTTAAAATGTTCCCATAAGGAAAGATTGTTACATCTCTGCTTAATTTCCAAATTGAGTCCACAGGTTGGCATAGAATTAGCTAAACAAGGTTCTGCAGCTCCTTACCCTGACTCCTGGGCTAAAATGTGTAGAGAACCTCAAGTTTATCCCACTGTTAGGGCACTTACACCACATCACACTATCTCCAACAAAGGGGGCATCCATTAGGTAAGTACCCCCACATTCTCATGTATGTAAGGACATTCTTTACATTACTGTATCACATTTTATTCACCGAATGGCACTTCTCCATTACAGCACATAAATGGTCATTTTGTTGAGTTTTCTCAAATGGAGTACCCTGAACAGTTCTGCACTCCATTCTCTCTGCTGGAAAGGACACCCTTTGGTACACTGTCCTGTAGGGGTTGCTGTCAGAGCATTTCCTTTTGTTTTGGCACTCCATAGGACACTTTAGTGATGTTTTTTTATCCATGGGGGCACCAGGGAGGCAGTAAATTTCGTTTCTCTAAAATATGTAAGTACTGGGCAAATGGAAGTGGGAGTTACGATTTTTCAGTCATCTGAGGCATCATACTAAAGTAATAGCATTGAAGGTGACATTTAGGCATGAGTTCTTTAGTAAGCCACAGCTACAGTTATTGTGGAGGGTGGTGAAAGTTACTTCCTATGACATATTCTACAACTGCTGATAAATGGTAAAGGGCAGGTTCACCACGTGCATCGTGGTCATGTCAGTGTTTTGGATTACAAGCCTGTACAGCTGATTAGGTTCAGAAGACGATACCAGTGTTGCTGTTCCACTGAGAATGAGAAAGCTTCAGATGTCAATCTCACTCACACAAAGCATACATTCAAGCTGTAATAGCTGTGTAGAGACTCTGTTCAGTGAACATGTGTGGACTATAGTGAATCTCGTAACAAGCTAAAATTATCTGCAAGACACTTGCAGTTAATGCACAGTTAATGTATGTTATTTTCTCGTTTTTTTAACAACACCCTTTACGTGTTAAAACGTTTAATCCTTTTCATGTGAGCTGATAGCTCGACTGTTGTTGTTCCCCTGTCCCTCACACAACATTAACATGGGCTGTGGCGGCGAATCAGCCTCTTGGAATGGTATCTGGCAGTTTTACAGTTCTATTAAAACAACAAACACCAGTATGATATTTCTGTTGGAACAGAGTGAAAAAGAAAGGGTAAATGTGGCGTAAGTTCTATAATTAGACACGTTAATATGGCGACCCGCTACTTTTGCCCAATTGTGACCACTGAAGGGAAGCCATGCAGTTTTGAACGGGAAACCCCGCTTATCGCACACGGTCGCCATTTTGTGCGATGTACAGGAAGTTGTCAGTGAACTCTCAGAAACAAATGTAGTTAGCCAGGCAGGCCTTGAAGCTCGGAAAGGGAGACATCCGTGCTGTTCCTTTCGGATTAATTTGTATTACTTGCTTATACAGGGTTGTGTAATTGTGTTTATTTCAACCTAGTTGCTTGTTTCAACCTAGTTTCTTACGCGAAAAGAGACGATACCAGTAACGTTACGATACGTTAGCCAGCCAGCTAGCTTAGCTTAGCTTAGCTTAGCTCTCTGTCCAGCGGTCTTATTTTTTTAGCAATAGTATAATTGCGCGACGACGCCATACGGAAATACACACAAGAGTGCAAGTGGTTTAGCAAACTGGTTAGTATTTGTTCGCCTAAATGTTGTATTATATGCTTGTTAGCTCGCTCAAGCTGTTATCGAAGAGTGCTAGCTAGCTTGTCGTACCGAGAAACGCTCTGCATGCGAGTTGTTGCCGAGTTAAAATAAGACACCGCAACGCTCTTTTGTATATTGTAATTGTGTCCGCGTTTGTGCTGTATTATAAGCTCTTTCTTCCTTAAATGAAACTTCGAAGGTATGCAAAACATGCTCTTTGTTTTTGTCAGGGGTGAGGGAGCAGCCGTAATCCTTGCGCAAGTAATGGTCTTATTATGTTGGTCACATTAATATCTTAGTTACGGAATAAAGTGTTAAATTTTCACACTAACTGTGAGGTGAGACCAGTCACAAAGTAGCGAAGATGCAATCAGCAACGTGTCGTCATGAATTTAGATTAAAACTAATGTAACGGAGTGTGAGAGATTCTGCGCACCTTTATTTGAATGTAAAGTGGTTTATTGACAAACCTTTCTACTTGCTATCCAGCTGTTTTTGTGCAGTTTTTGTTTGAGGTGACTTACTTAAAAATATTAAACCCAATTGTAGTGATTTCACATGTTGGCTTGGCAAAACATTTAACTGCTGGCCATCAGAATCAGTATTTACAGTATAGTAGCAGTGGGAGATCCATAGTCCTACATACATACACCTATTGCAGTACAGGTTTATACAGAACAAATACCATTTAGTTGTTTGAGCGAGTTAGCTGGCTAAATTACTATGAAATCTTTAACTATTTTTTTGGGGGAAAAGTAAAATAATTGTTACTGTCTATTGTTTATTTTGTACTCTTATATACTTTATTGTCTATTGGGTTTACAAGTTTGGCAAGGTTTGTTATGGTGTGTAACTTAGCTAGTAGTATCTTAGTAGAACGACAGCTGTTGATGATGGGTTTAGCCCTACAAACAGAAGAACAGACCTGGACTACAAAGCACTGTTGTTCGTCACTCTGGATAAGAGCGTCTGCTAAATGATGTAAATGTAAGAATAGTAATTGGATGTGACTTGTTTCAACAGACCGATAACAAATGGCAGACGACTTTGATATAGAGGCCATGCTTGAAGCCCCTTACAAAAAGGTGGGTGACTGAACTGGGCTCTTTCACTTTACATCTATATGTACTAATGCTCTTTTGGACATGACTGCATAGCTGTTACAACAAGACATCTCAGAAGTATTTGACATCTTACTATCATTTGCAAACGTTTGGAAACCCAAATGATGTTTTTTGTTCATTTCTAAGTAAAACACACTTCTGCACATTTTCAAGCACTGTTACTGTTTATTTGCTGAATTTAATTGTTCTTGGAAATGTGCATGTATTTAAGAATATGGTGCACTGGTAAACATCATGGCACATTTCATATTTATGATTAAAAGCACTGATGTTCGCAGAAAATGTCTTCTCCCCCCCCCCCCAAAAAAAAGTTAATTTGTTTCATTTAGAAAATCCACAAAATATGTACTCTGACTGGTGGTGTTTAAAATTTGGGATAAGACTTTATGTCTCACTGACAAGTCTGAATGGTAAATAGAATTAACATGTTTGTGTGATGTTTCCGCCAATAATCTGAATTACAAATAAATGCCCATCTATCTCTTTTTATAGACTTGCCTAATGATATCTCACCTCTACTTCCCTGAATACACCTTTGATTCCAGTGTGAACTGTGAAAAAAAGTAAGGTAGTTATTGCGGAATGTATTGATGTACTGTGATCCCTTAGGTCAAGTATCAAAAGACCTTCATCTTAGAACATCCAGTCACCTGTTTGATGTCAACAAGGTGAATGACAATGGATGAAATAGGGACATAACCTGACATGAAACTGAGACAGTATTCACATTTTTACTGCTGCCTTACCAGTGCCACCTTCAGTAGTCATAATGTTTATTGCAGATAATTTCAACCACCTTATGCTTTGAGCAAATAGAAATGTTATAATTGGGTCAGTAGTCATGAAGTGTAGCATTATTAAAAAACTAATGCTCCCAGTTCTTGAAAAATCCACAATATGAATACTGTCTCGCAACTGATCTCTTGTGACGATCTTCAGATCAAATAAGCCAGCATTGCATGCCCCTAACACTAGTAATACATCAAAATCATCATGTTTCCTCTTGGTGCAGTATACCATATGCACATAGGAAACTCCATGAGACTGATACATTGACACGCTGGTATGTTATGATGCAACTTGATTGGCACTATTGCTTGGAACAGGCTTCTGTTATTTTTCCTTTGTACAATGTAAAGAATACCAAAGATATTTCCTTTGTAGAGTGGGCACAAAAAATCTTTTCACTTCTCAGTGTCTTTTTTTTTTTTTTTTTTTTTTTGGTTTGTTTGTTTTTTTGTTTTTTTTTTTTTTTTTTGGATTACTTTAATGCCGTGTTTCTTGGGAACCGTTATGACTAAGCCGTGTAAATCCCTGTCTGCTTCAGGACGAGATGTGAGACAGAGATGGCATCGCGCTCTCACAGTCCAACCGCACAAATGGGTGAAGATCTCACGGAATGACAGCCTCAACTCCGGAAATCTCTTTAGCGGCCCGGTCCTTAGCAGCAAGATTTAGGCTTAAGATAGCAGGGTACAGCTACTAGACCTGGGAGTTCCACCAAACACCATGGCCTTTTATGTTAACCTGTCAAGACATTCGTCTACATTGGGTGTTTTCCTAATGTTTCCTTATATTTGACCTGATTTTAAGTGACCGATCACACTGTAGTTAAGGAAAAGAGTAATGACTTTCTGAAGTTGTGGGGAAATAAGTAAACAGCGTCGGGTAGAAACCCGTTCAGAACAACCAACCACTGATTTGAGTTGTGTTTTTCTAAATGAAAATATTCTGTTTTTTCTCTTGTCTCCCTTCCTCTTTGCTTTGGTGACTTGCTGTTTGTCCTCTCCTTACATTTTTCTCATCCCTTCTTAGGGGGACAGCAAGCCTTCCAGTACAAATGGCCATGATGAATACAACAGGAAGTAAGTATTCTTTCTTTTGGGTCACTGTTTGGTTATAGAGCAGCAACCCCTCTGCAGATTTAATGCTAATGGGTTGTACATTGTGCTTGTCTTTCCTTCACATAGGAAAAAGCGTAGCCGTAGTCGGAGTGCAAGTCCACATCACCACAGAAGTAGAAGCAAAGACCGCAAGAAAAGTAGGGAGCAACACAGCCATGAAAAGAAGAAGCGGTCGCGCAGCAGAGAACGTCGCCGTTCCCGTAGTCATGAGCGTTATGGAGGCTATCGAGGTCGTAAAAGTCCCTAGTGAGTATAGCTTCTTTTATTGTGATTGTGTATCATCACTCATTTTGTTAGTAGCTAGACATGAGCATTAGAAGCACTGGCTGATAACCAGTGGACTGAACAACTTTTAGCTCAATGGCACATGTTCCTTCTTTATTAGACATACCTTATCATCTTGTCAAGTGAATTTACTATTTGCAGTAGCTATGAGTGTGATTTTATTTTCATGAGGAAATGGTCTTTGATGTCAACTAAAAGTATTTTTAGATTAAGTGTGCATTAAACTGTGCCAAGGTCAGTAATGAAAAGGTGCACACATCATTAATAGAGCACAGTTTTGGTGGGGGACACCATCAAGTGTAGTTCTTGAGAACTGCCATCTTGAAAAAAACTGCTCCATGATGGTTGCAGTGTGAAATCTCTTTGGACATGAGAGAAAGACAGTCCCAGACTTTAATGTTTTCACCTCATGTGCTTTACCATTAGTGCAGTCTGGATGGAATTCTGTTCTAGGCTTTATTCACAACAGTCTGCAGTCAGTTATATGCTTTGCTAAAAAAATTTTTCTCTGAAATAAGTGTTGTTTTGCTGAACATTTTGCTAAAGAACCTGAGGAACTTCTATAAAGTTTACTGATGGTTAAAAGATTTGTGTCCAAATATGTTTTGAGGCCACTGTATTTATTGGTTAGTTTTTAATACTGACATTGTTGCCAGTTTGATGATGATATCTAAAAGGGCTTCCTCCACTTCTTACTAATTTTAATGCGGACATGAGTATCTGTACTGTTCTTCAACTAGCTTGGCTTTATTGACAACCTGCCGAAAGATTAGCCCTCATGCACCAGTATGTAGTAGCCCCTGTCAGTTGTCTGTAATGCTCAGAAAACCCTTTTTATGTCATAGTTTGGGTCCGAAATTTAACGGTGGTCATGGAAGGAAGATTGGTCCACCTACCAAGCTAAGGTTTTTATGATCTAATCTCCTTGTGTGGTTGCTCCTGCTTGTTAAAGTACATGATGTGAAATATGTGACAAATACACATTTGTTTTCAAGGAAAAGTGAACCATTCTGTTGTTTTTTCATTATAGCCGCAGACGCTCTCGAAGCAAAAGTCCTTTTAAGAAGAACAAGAGCCCAATCAGGTGAAATTATTTCCCTTTACTGGCAAATTGAGCTAGGACTGATCAGTTATGATTGTTTTGGCATAATTACCCAATGACTTTGGAAGCATGGATGCATTTTAGTATATAATAAATATAAATAAATATTTTGTAATATTGAAAGTGCATTTTTACACACTGCATTGTAGATAACTTGTAAACATATATTCAGCATTTTGTAAACAATATTTAGTAATCCAGTCAGAGACTCAGACCAGAAAATAAATGTGCAACTACAACATGGCAAATGTTGCTAGGGTTGCTCAATTTTGAGTATTTTATTTGGTTAATAATGTGTGGATCCATTCCTGTGTCGACTCTGCACAGCTTTGTTTGGGGTGTAACAAAGAATTGATCTGTATCGATGCATCAACCAAATTAGCAATCGGTCTGATGTTCTGATGTGACACACAAAAATTGATGCGTGTTCGCTTTCCAATTAAATTGATTTAATTGTACTCTGTACATTGTTTTGTACTGGGAAGCTGCTTTTGCTAATGACTACTGCATTCGACCTTTAATGTTGACATTATAATTTGTTTGCATGTGGGAGTTCATGGAAATGTAGCAGATTGTGTGAAATTTCAAACGGACTTCAGACCCCAGTATCGAACCATATTGCATCGCTGAAAATGTTAAGGTGCCGAAATCGTATGGGATCATTGCCTAAAATGATCAATGTAGGATCGATTTGTCAAAATAACTTGTTATTTACAGCCCTAAGTTCGATCTACTCTGTGCAGCAACACAAGGTCTGTCAAAAATACATTAGGAGTGGAGCAGAAAGTTGCTTCTGGGATCTTTCTGACTGTGATCACCTGTAGTGGAATCCAGGGGTAGCTCAACAGAAAATCAGAATTGAAAATTAAATTCAGTCAGTTGGGACTTAACTAAAGATGTGAGCTTTTCTAATCTTTCAGAACCCCTAAATTTAGTTAGTTCTATTACACCTTGGTGCAGAAACTAATCACCTGTCCGTCTTTTCCCCCACAGGCAGCCAATTGATAATATCTCTGCAGAAGAGAGAGATGCTCGTACAGTGTTCTGCATGCAGTTGGCTGCCAGAATTAGACCCAGAGATCTGGAGGAATTTTTCTCTGCTGTTGGGAAAGTATGCTTGTCTTGTCTGTACTGTCTTTCTAATTCATTTATTTGCACTTTATTTTGTGTGTAGGGTTGTTGATGTGTTCTTTTTTTGCTTTTTAATGAAGGTGCGTGATGTGAGGATGATTTCAGACAGGAACTCTCGCAGGTCCAAGGGCATTGCCTATGTTGAGTTTGCTGAAGTGAATTCTGTGCCACTGGCTATTGGTCTCACAGGGCAGAGGCTACTGGGAGTGCCCATTATTGTTCAGGCCTCACAGGTAGAAGTAATTCCACAAATTTGGGCTGACCCCTCCATTTTGACTCTTAAGTGATCTCTAACTGCTTTTTTGTTTGGTTTAGGCTGAGAAGAACAGGGCAGCAGCAGCCATGAACCTGCAAAAAGGCACTGCAGGCCCGATGCGTCTCTATGTGGGCTCTCTGCATTTTAACATCACTGAGGATATGCTCCGAGGCATCTTTGAGCCTTTTGGCAGGGTGAGCCTCAATTGGGGAATGACTCATGCAGATGCAGAGGCACAGTTAATTTTAATACCAACTCTTTTGAAGATGCCACTCAGTGACAGGTTTTCTTATTTTTTGCTTAGATCGAGAGTATTCAGTTGATGATGGACACTGAGACGGGCAGGTCAAAAGGTTATGGGTTCATATCAGTAAGTATCTCAATATTAGTTTTATTTAGAGGCCTACAAAAGTCAAGGTAAAATGCCACATCCTTTGTGGAGATATCTATTAATTGTGTTGATTGTACTTTTAGTTTGCTGATGCAGAATGTGCCAAGAAGGCCCTAGAGCAGCTGAATGGCTTTGAGCTGGCTGGTCGCCCAATGAAAGTGGGGCATGTGACCGAGCGCTCAGATGGCTCATCGGCCAGCTCCTTCCTGGACAACGACGAGCTAGAGAGAACAGGCATTGACTTGGGCACCACAGGCCGCCTTCAACTCATGGCACGACTTGCAGAGGGTAGGAATGAAATGTCTTTGCAATGAAATGTTGACTTAAGACTTGATGTAAACAGCCCTAACCCACATATCTCTTGTAGGTACTGGGCTAAAGATTCCTCCTGCTGCACAGCAGGCCCTGCAGATGAGTGGCTCCCTTCCATTTGGTAACCTTCCAGGGGGTGAGGATTTTCATTAATTTGTGAACATATTGTATTTAGCTCTGTGCACCCCTGTTGCAAGTTTTTCAGCTTCCACAGTTAATTGGAGCCAGTATGCTGAATATTGAATTCTGTTGTTTTGGGACCAGTTTTTAAAGACCTTTACTCTCCCTCATTAAAATGAACCAAAGTTGTTAAATGCAAAGCCTGAGTAGTGTTTAATATAGTCATGTTTTCATCAACAAAGCTAGAGTTGTCCACTTTCAGTCCAGCACAGTTTGGTGACTTCACTGTTCATATCCATTTATTAAATGTTGGTAACTAACTGACAGTTTGATTTTGATGTTCTAAAAGCAGGACAATCTCTTAATTGTGCTTAAAAAGGCTTTCCTAAACAGAAGGACGTGTCTTAATGTAATGGTGTTGACGTACATTACTTAAGAGAGGTTTAGGTATGCAGAGTTCATGTCCCTATGTGAATATTGTAGATAATGCATTGTACAAACAGACCATTGTCATAAAATATAAATCTTAGGCAATAGCACTTTCTAAGGTGTTTAACATGTCAGTAGCTTTCTTATCATTCTACTTTTCACACATGCCTATTGGAACGTCCTCCAATAAAACTTAGATTTATCTCCGTTCACAGTGTTTAAGATTGTCCAGCCTCAACTCAAGCTCTGTGTAGTGTGTCTGTTATAAATACAGAATTAAGTCTTTTATATCAGAGTTCTTTGGAATGTGCAAACCTAAATCTAGGCTCAAGAGTGGCTAACATGACACCTTCAGTATTCAGGCAAACAGTATGATTAAAGTATATTGTCTTTGTAAGTATATTGTAAGTATTATATGTATATTGTCTTTGTGTTGTTACAGCTAACCCTGCCCTGATCCCCAGCCCTAGCATGAATCAGGCCATGAACCTCCCCACTCAACCACTGGCCACTCACTGCCTGCAGCTTTCCAACCTGTTCAACCCACAGTCGTGAGTGTCTTCAGCATTCTGTTTGTGTTTGTTTAAAAACAGTTCCCACAAATTCTTATAAAAATGTACAGTTTGAACTGAAGAGGGCTAGACGGTCTTACTTATCATTAACTGGAATTTCAATAACGCTCGTGCTCTGTTTGCCACTGTTTTACAAATCCCCCTCTCCAGTTCCCTCCAGAGTTCTTGTCCACTGAAAAGTGTAATGTTTGCATCTTTCTTCCGTAAAAAAAAGAATTGAAAATATAAGACAAAGCATCAGCCCCAAACAGTGTAGTGACATTACATTTCTATCATCACGCACAAAAACGCTGAACTCAGTGTCTGAGTTTAGTGCAATCAGCAGCAAAACTCTTGAAGATGCAGTACTTCCTGCTTTGACATTATACCTTCAAACCTTTTTAAAAGTCTTTTCAGCTATATTGCATCTGAAATGTTAGAAATTTTGAAAGGCTCACTTCTCTCAGGCACGTTCCCTACAGCACTAAAAACAGCAGCTGTTAAACCTCTCCTGAAAAAGAAAAGCCTGGATCAAATCTTACCTAGAAGGCAGTGGATATTTTGTCTCGATCAGCAGTTACAAATCAGTGTAAACCAATATGCTGTATGGAGTCCCTCAAGGCTCCATCCTTGGGCCTCTTCTATTCAGCCTCTACATACTTTCTCTTGGCCAGATTCTACAAGAGCACAAGGTGGCCTATCATCGTTATGCAGATGATACTCAGATCTATCGTCGCTCTCTCACCTAATGATTTCAGTCCTGCAAACTCACTGTGCTTATGCCTTGAAACAGTAAATGTCTGGATGCAGCAAAACTTCCTGCAGCCAAATAAAGACAAGACTGAGGTTGTTTTGTTTGGAAACAATGAAGAAAGGTTGCAACTTGGTGCCTATCTGAGATCCAAGGATCTAAAGACCACATCCCAGGCAAAAAATCTTGGTGTAATCACGGATAAGGATCTAAATTTCAGTGATCTCATTAAAGCTGTAACTAAATCTGCATTCTGGCATCTCAGGAACATAGCTAAGGTCAGAGATTTTGTGTCAAAGCAGGACCTGAAGAGACTTATTCATGCCTTTATCTCCTGCAGGGTCGATTATTGCAATGCCCTTCTTATTGGCCTTCCTAAAAAGACCATCAAAAAGCCCTAGCTTATCCAAAATGCAGCGTCAAGAATTCCTACTAAAACCAACCCAAGAGCGCACATTACTCCAGTCCTTAAGTCCTTACACTGGCTTCCAATCAGTTCCAGAATTGAGTTCAAAGTCTTACTTATTGTCTATAAGTCACTCAGTGGTTTGGGCCCAAATATTTATTGGAAATGTTTGATCAACACCAGCCTGGGAGAGCTCTTAGATCAGCAGGAGATGGTCAGCCAGTGGTGCGGAGGGTTGCAAGCAAACAGGGTGAAATGGCGTTTAGTCAATATGCTGCCCCCTGCTGGAACCAGTTGCCCACGGAGAGCAGATCTGCTCCAACTGTTGCCAGCTTCAAAAAGCAACTTTAAAACTGCCTTATTTTCCACATCCTTTAATTAGAATTCCACTTTATCTAATCTTTTATTTGTTTTTAATTTTACTTTTATCATACACTTTTCTTATTTTTATGCTTATTTACCTTTTAAAGACTTTAATTTTAATGCCCATTACTGTAAAGCACATTGAATGACCTGTGTATGATAATGTGCTATTTAAATAAACTTGCCTTGCCTTACAAAGAATATATATATATATATCTATGATGTGTAATGACCACAAAATACTGAAACGAATGTGAAAGGAAAGGCGCATGCAGTTAGTGAAACTACGTATAGAAATTGTATATTTAATAGAAATGCATGGCCTTTATCTGTGATGTGCACTTTTGAAATCTTATTTTTGTTTTTCATCAGAGAAAATGAACCTGGCTGGGACACTGAGATTAAGGATGATGTAATTGAAGAATGCAATAAGCATGGAGGCATTGTCCATATATATGTAGACAAGAATTCTCCTCAGGTAAGTGATGAAACATGAATCAAGTGATCTTCAGCCTTGAAGTTTTCTTTGTTGGCATGATTTTCAGCTGTTCCTAGTGGTTGGACCTTTTAACATGACTTGGTATCCCACAGTTTTGCAGGATTGACCCTTTTTCCTCCCACAGGGTAATGTGTATGTGAAATGTCCCTCCATTCCTGCCGCCATGGCTACAGTCAGTGCCCTACACGGACGCTGGTTTGCAGGTAAGGACTACCCTGCTCCTCTTAAACTGAGAAGCCTCCACAGACCTCTGAGTTCTAGGAATCCATATATCCTACTGATATCTCGTTTTTATCTTGCAGGCAAAATGATCACAGCTGCCTACGTGCCCCTCCCCACCTATCACAAATTGTTCCCAGATTCAGTGACGGCTATACAGTTGTTGATGCCAACGCGTCGGTGATACATCCTCTTGCCGCACAGATTTCTCACTTTCCATTTCCTTTAACTTCTCTGACTCTCTCTTTCCTGCATATCCTGGACATGTAAATACATCACAGTATGTGGTTTTGCCCAGCGCCGATACTATTCAAACTCATTTTAGACAGATGCTGTATGTTTCTGGAGGACTTAAGCATTCTGGAATCTCCAATACACTGTTACCTGGGGATTTAGGTCATCTTATCAGTTTGTAAATGAGGTTTGGTTGCATCGGGTTTGTAAAAAGTTAAATGCTGAAGTCCCACTGGGCCCTTTCTGACTTCTGATGGAGATTACACGGTTTTACAGAACTGTTCTTGATCTTTTCTGTACACATGCATAGTGTCATTGAACAGAATTTGTTTTCTCTAACAAAGCTTTTCTCTTTGTGTTTGTCCTGTACATTAGACATAAAGTTGTGGTCTCAAGACCAATGGATATTTTGCAAGGTTGAAAGTAAACAAATGATAAAATTGAACCCACCCCACATGCACACAGAAGTCAGCTTTATATTTATAGCTTTTTGTAACCAAACTCTCTTTTGATTTTGTAAAGAAAATTGTAATTAAACTAAAATAAGTCAAAGCAGTTTCAGGATTTTTTTATTGTTATAAAGCAATGTAAATTTGGACACTTACAGAGTACATGTGGTACAAAGATCTTTCTCTTGAAATCAAGAAAGAAAAATCAATAGAAAAAAACACCCAATGTAGTCTAATGACCACTACATTTTATGTCTACAGTTTGCTTGTTCATGTTTTTACTGGAATTACATTGCTAATAAAGCCAAAAAGTAATGGAAGCATGTGTACACCAGTTAGCCAGTGCAAAATTCTTGAATGGCTGCCGCTCTTATTAGTGGTTTGTAAAGGTCTGTTTTCTACAATTAAAACCTTTAGCTGTGCAGTGGCTCAAGGTTTTTTATAGGGTATTTTTGGTATTCCATTGATTTAATGTTAATAATGACTTCCGCATAACTCTGCAAGTTTACAAATTTTAATACATTTTTAAATATATCATTTGTACCACATTGAGAAACAAAATCGACTTTTTTGCCATCAATGCACGAGTAATGACCTTTAGATATTTTAAATGTTGAGCTTTAAAAGCAATCTGGTGGTGTGGTGCTTTGTCCTTCACTGCTGACTCTTTTACTGCTCATTTTAGATGAGGAGACCAGCATGTTCCTATCCACTTTTCAGAGGGTGGGGCCATGCAGTGGCTGTCACTCTTCTCTTTTGAAATTTCTGATCGAGGGTTAAATAAGGGGTGAATTTTCAGGTCCTTTTGAAACCCGTCTCAAGTAGCACTTAACCTTGATCTGGACCCTTGCTGTGATCTGTATTAGGTGGTGGCAGTGCTCCAAATCACCCAAATAGTTTTTGTTACCACATTTTTCTACTAAATCATTTTGGAGCCAGTGTCAAAAGCCCTTTGTTTTATCCCTACCAGCTGGTTGTAACCACTAACAGACTTCCTCTTTGACATCTTCTAAAATCTTCCCTGAGAGAGTTGTGCATATTTAGATCTTTTGTATACTTGCTATGCTCAGGGTTATATATTAATACTTCATTACTCTTACGGGCAAGCACAGGTGTGTAAGAAGTGGAGTTCACCATACCAAAGCCTATATTCCAGTGGAAAGAAATGGGAAAGGTGAAAATGCTGGTATCGTAAGTGTGCGCTGGTGCCTTGTGACACCACTAGTGTTTCTCCTGGCTGGGTAGATACATTTCCAGTGAACAAAAAGCTAACTACCCAAATATGGCCTGAAACCCCAAACTTGTTTTCTGGGGAGCCGACACTATCCCGTGGTATAAAACTCTAAAGTAAAGGGGGTAAAAGGCAATATACGTGTTACTTTTATAAAAGTGGAAACATTTAAAATCAACATCATTGTATTGGATGATGTGATGTCAACAATTGCCTTCAGGTTTCACAGGGAAAATTACATGGCCATGCATTTTTATGAGAAGCATTTTAAATAATTGGGTTTTTTTGCTAAAGTACATTAAGCAAAATATTTTTTTGGCCATTTTCATACATTTTAATATAAAACCTTAATCTACAATTTATAAACATTTAATATATTTCTTTTCCATATGGGATCCCTCTGCAAAAGTAAAGGCCTGCAAATAGTTAAACCTGAAACATGGACTTAGTTATATGGGAGGTTAGCGTCGTCGGTTTCCAGGACTCATGCTAGTCAGCACCTTTACATAAGCATATCAACTGATAACCTTGTGCCTGAATCAGATGGATGGGACAGAATGTTATCTTTTTAAATGAGCGTCATAAAAGATTGCATTTCAAAGCAGATTTATTTTTCCCCACAAACAGATCCTTTTCCTGTGATTATGCCAGCTGGCAAAGAGACTGAAGTGCAGAAAGACTGTTAGCAAAACTGTTATGGCCAACATTTGAGCAAAAACAGTTACACCATGTGCATTAATTTAAACTTGCATGTTTAAACTAAGCTTATAAGTGCACGTTTATGATTGGACTATAAACTGGGTGCTATATTCATTGTAAATCAACAGGTTTCACAATACCAGCGTCTCTCAAATGATCACATTATACAGGATCAACAAGCTGTATGGCTCACTGTAAAATGCAAAGTTACATTAAGAATAATGCATTATAAACATCTGAGGTGGAGATTAGGTAACTATAGGTAATATTCCAGTTTGCATCATTGAAGAAGAAAGCTTGAGCTTTGAAGTGTGTTGCATTATAGATTAGGAATGCATCGTCATTAAAATGCTGGCGCTATTTTATTTCTAGTTCTAGTCATAAATGCATGCACAGTGCATTGTTTGTATGTACATAAATACAATGTCCACAAACATGTAGCCTTCTTGATTAGAATGCAGAGAACAACTGTTCACCAGATGGAGTTTTCTTGTTAGAAGTCAGACATCAGATTCATTAGATGAAGTACTGCTGAGATCCACTTGGTCTATGAACATCTGGGCTGTGAATGTGAGGGGAAATAAAAGAAGATGGATTTTGTATGTTAATCCTGTTAACGACAGCAGGGCAGAGCTATGAACTACAGTTGTGTGAAAAATTAGGACACTTCATTAAATATGTAGTTCTTTATTACGAAATTAATTATATATATATAAATAAAGATTAAGTACTTTTATCACCTATGCAAAAACAAACAAAAACGCTTCTTTAACAAAGGAAATGAACAAAGAGGCCAGTTCCTACTGAGGAAATGGTATGAACACTCGATGCTCTAATAGCTAATGGTGAAATGAAGATCGTGACTATTTGTCATTGTGAACACACTCAAGCACCACAACAAAATGTGACCTCTGCATTTAACCCATCACACGTGGAGCAGAGGGCAGCCACCAACAACGCCTGGGGAGCAGTGTAGTGGGACGGTACCTTGCTCAAGGGAACCTCAGTAGTGCTCAGGCCGGGACTTGAACCTGCAACCTTCAGGTCCCAAGAAGTGTCCTAACCACCACTGCCCTAATGTTTTCCCCATTGCCTGAAATAACCTCAAGGAGACATTTTCTATAACAGTCTAACAGTTTCTGACCTTGACTGGCAGAAAGTTTCCCCTCCTCTTTAATACAGACCTTCTTCAGCTGTGATGTGTTTGGGGGGTGTCTTGCATGCACAGCCAATTTCAAATCATTTAACATCTCAATAGGGTTCAGATCCAAGCTTTATCTTGGTCATTCTTGAACCATCAATTTCTGTCTCCTGAGCCATTTTTTGTGGGTTTACTGTAAAGTTTTTGGGTCATTGTCATGTTCTATGGTCCCACCCTCTATTCAGCTTCAATTTCTGTACAGATTTCACGTAGTCCTTAAGCACTCTCTGATACAATGAAGAATTCATTGAAGTGGATTCTATGATGGTGAGCTGGCCAGGCCCTTCTGCAGCAAAGTGGCCCCAAAGATGTTTTCACACCCATGGATCCTCATGTGGTGCACCTGAATCCAATTCTAGTCATTTTTAGTAATAGTGAATGTCCTAATTTTTTCCTCACTCTTGTTTTTGCCGAAGTGATGTAATTTTATCACCTTTATCCATAGATATAGTTTGAGAAAAGTATGTGAAAAATATTTCTTAATAAAGAGCTAAATATTTAATAGGTTGTCCTAATTTTTTCACTTGACTGTAGGAAGATCTGGAATCTGGTTTCCCAGTCTTAACTGGACTTATTTACTTTATTTTCTTTATGTAGAGAATAACCCATCTTTGCATGATTTCTGAGGTCTACATGGTTATAGCTAGCTCATTCATAAAGACCAAAAAATAGTTTTTTTCTTCATGCTGCTACAGTAATATGAAAAAAAAACAAACTATAAGGATAATTTATTTTTTCATTTGTTTAACAAAAGTGTCAACAGATGTAAAATTCTTCTGGCTGAAGTAAACACTTGGCCTCAGTAGCTAGTGTTGTCCTCTTTAGCAGAAATTATAACTTGTAGTCATTTCTCTTGTAGGACTGCTACAGGTAGGACTGCTGGTACCGGATTCAGACACCTTTTCTGCTATTGTTGATTTTACAGTATATTTTACTACTTTTATGCATTAATCTCAAAATATAATGATAATATAAAGAAACATTTTTAAATTCCTGTACATTTAACATGTCTCATTAATGCAGTCATACAGTGTCCTTCCTGCTAGAATATGCTGAAACACCTGGTTTGGGAAAGAGATTGACTCGAAAATGTTTGGAAGACGACTAACAAATATAATAATATGATGCTAAAAGATCGTTTATTATATTTACCAGTAACGAGTTTCAGCTTTAGACTAATGAAAGCTGGACTGTAACAGCAGTCCTAAAACATTTCAACAACGTATGTTGAACATGGTATAGTACATATGAATCCCTACAAAGACAATTTCACAATATTCCTTAAAACACACATACTTATTATTGTTACAGCCACACTATCTGACACCTTTAAAACTAAAAATAATTATTTACAAAGTATATAATTTTAGTTAAAACTGTGTAACAACAAGGAGCACCTATTTATTTTTGGATGTAAAACAAACTCAAGTTCCACAGTTAACCTTTTCTAATGGATGCTTTTATCCAAAGAGACTGCCCAGACGTGGAGCAGTGTAGTGGGACGGTACTTTGCTCAAGGGTAACTCAGTAATGTCCGTGCCAGAACTTGAACCTGGAACCTTCAGGTCCCAAGGCCAGTGGCCTAAGGTTACACTTCTTTTCATGTATTAGTCCTTTATTAACATATCTAAAACGTTTTGTTGAAGAATTGCAACATTTTCATATTTACTGCCAGATTTGAGTTTTCATTAGTTTGTTTTTTGCATAAAAGTGAAAGATCTATTTTTCCATCTACATGCACACATTTTATGCCAATTCTGTGAACGTAAAACTTCCCACCTGTCTGAATCCATAGTTGGTCTTGAAAGCTGGAACTGACATTTCTGTTGTTAAAAAAAAACATGAAATAAACAAATTAAAATAAACATCTCTATTTATTAGGGTCTACTATTCAGGGAAAGTCCCAGTTGTCAAAGGGATCTATTCACAATCACAAGTAAACATAGGCTGTAAGACCGATAAAAAGATTCCTCACTTCAAAAAGTAAGTACCTTAAGTACCTTCCCTGCTGTTGAGTCCATGTCTCCATGTTTCATTTCAGTTCTTTTATTACCATCATTCCCCCATGCCATGCAAGATTGAATTTCATAGTTTACAAATAACACATGGTAAAATTTGGTTTGATTGGTGCTGGCAGTAAAAAGCATGTGTTTCTCCACTTCTCACACTGCTGATGTTCTCTCAGTCTCTCATGTGTTCTCCTGAAGGCTTGTTCATAACATTTGCTGTTTTTGGCACGTATCTACTTGCTGTTAGTGCACACATTAATTTGCAGCCAACACACTTTTCATTGTAATTTAATGTTTGCATACTATAGATGAGTTTAGCCAAACACTTTCACATGATTCACTGATAATGAAATTTGTTACCACTTATTATTATTATTTATTTACTGATGCAGCCCCAGCTTCATCTGTGGAAACTCTTGCCACAAAGGAATATTTTTTACCAGATTCTCCATTACTTTAAAGAAAAAGAGTTAATGAAGAAGACCTACCTTTCTGTCAATGAGGCAGTAAACAATGAGAATGAAGAAAAGCCCCCCGCTCACAATGGATAGTGCTATGAAGCCCAGTCTGAAGAAATTCTCATCAGATGAGCTCTGGCGAATCTCTCCGAGCAGTCCTCGAGCAGCCTCTGGATGGGGAACATACACTACTCTTTAATCATGAAATTATTGCTGGTCATGTTTGTCTAAGGTTAGTAATATACCTGTGCTGGTGGGCAGCTCTGTAATAGCAACAGCTGTCTGGCTGCTGTAATCTGTCTCGCACTTCCAGTCCAAAACGGTTTGGGTGTGTGTGATGAGCTGCTGATAGAGAGTAAGCACCTCCTCAGCTCTCTGCAGGGCTTGCACAGGAGAATCAGTGAACTGCTTCTCAAACCTCACTGGATCCTCCTGGAGGAAGAAAAATGTAACGAAAAAATTTAAATTAAAAAAACATATTTTTTGTTTATAATGCTTCATTTTATTTCTTTTAACTGCATATGCCAAGTTAATCAGAAGGAAATATGAAACCAGTGAGAAAGAAATTTGTGGTCATTTGTGAATAAAACAGGCTCTATTTTTAAAAAAGATCATAACTGACTCATGGACAGGCTTCATGCTGTACATTTTGCCATTATGAAAATAATTCTTTTATCTTTATTTATTTTAGTGATCACAGTATTCACAAGTAATCACAATAAATTCAGTTAATTAAAAGTAAGCTATGGTTGCCAAGCAACATGACATAATAAAGATAATTCCTTCTACTGCCTTGTTGATAAATGAGTATTTAGCAAATGCAAACCGATAAATCATTATGCGTCATTAATTCTGCCAATATCATGCTAAAATCCTGTGCCAAAGCTCATCAACCATGTTTAGTTTGACAGTGAAATGGAGTTCGTCCTGGTACATCCAGTTACCTCTTGTTCTTTTTACAATGTGTGAGTGTTATGCTGCTTAATAATCTCAGTTTACAACCCATGTGTCACTAGCTTTTATTTTCCCACATAAAACCTGCTGTTAATTTATACCATTATTAAAATTCCAACTCTTGCAATAAAAATGTGCTCTTTAAAGCTGCAATTTTAGTGTTAAAACTCTTCCATCTTTCAACCTTACTGCCTGCTTTCAATTGTTAAGTTCACTGAACACTGTTAACAGAATACATACAAACTGTTGTTTTGTTAGCATACTATTAGAAATTATATTTTTTAGGCAGCCAGGTTTACCAGTGGAGTGTAGTTTGCAGTCTTGGGATGGAACAATAAGAATGTTTGTTTAATTTAATGTGTGATTTTAGTGTTTTTCCAAAAATACTAAATAGCTGGTTCTTCTGTGAATCAAGGCTGCAGTATATACTGGAAGCTATCCATTCTCATAAACCTAAATGAAATGATGTAAAATGAAATTTATTAATTTTATGTATAGTTATGAAATGTAAATGTAAAATATATATCAATTAGCTGAGACATACACACACCTCAAGTTCCTCGTTGAGGGCTGGAACACATTGCTGGGAGTAGATGTTGAGGATAAGGGTCTTTAGAGAGTGGACTGAGAGAGCACTGTCTGAGCCCCTTGCATATTTGAAGTGAGTACTCAGCAAGTCCAACACACATGGCAATGCTGCCTTCACATAACACACTGCGCTCTGAAAGAGAGACACATCAGTTAAAGGTGCAAAAGCCAACAACTGTAATGGTCAGTGGCCAGAGCATATTTTAATATGTGTAAAGTTACTATTGACTTAGTTAAAGTGTAAAGTTATTAAAAGTAATTTGAAAGCAGTCTTACCAAATTTTTCCTCTCTGTGAATCTGTAGGTTATTGCACATCCATTCCTCATCTGGTTACTGATCTGAGAAACAACGCAAATGATAATAAACAATTCATGTGAACCAAAGCTAAAGGATACAAAAAGTATGGATATGTCTGGTTTTCCATCGCAGACTTCTGCAGCATAATTCTGCAGAGTAATATGAATAATTGAAACCGGATCATGATCATGAACATCTAGAAAGGAATGAAAAGGGAAAACAGCTTGGGCAGCACATGGGTGTAGTGGTTAGTGCTGTCGCCTCCCAGCGAGAAGGTCCTGGGTTCGAGCCCCGGGTCGGCCACGGGTGCCTTTCTGTACGGAGTTTGCAAGCTCTCCCTGTGTTCGCGTGTATTTCCTCTGGGTTCTCCTGTTTCCTCCCACTGTCTAAAAGCTGCAGTAGGTTGATTGAATTCTCTAAAAAATTGCCCATGTGTCTGTCTGTGTGTTGCCCTGCGATGGGTTGGCCTCCTGTCCTGGGCGAACCCTGCCTTAGGCCCGCAGTCAGCTGGGATTGGCTCCAGCTTCCCCGTGACCCGGAAATGGAAGAAGTGGATTAGAAAATGGATGGGAAAATAGATGTTTAGGGAAACTGTACACATTGCTGAAATTTTGCAAATCTTGTAGCAGGACTGCAGCGTACTGTTTGCCCTGATACAGCTTATCAATTTCACTGGAGTAAATATTGTTGCCCTCTTCAACAAACTTTTGAGGGTACAGATGTTGCCAATGGTGAGTTGGACCTTTTAGTCTAGAAACGTAGTTGCACATGAAAGCAGTGAGAAAGAAACAGGTGGTCATTTGTGAATAAAACAGGCTCTATTTTTGATGATAAAAAAGGTCATAACTGACTCATGGACAGACATTTTGCCATTATGATAATAATTTTATCTTTATTCATTTTAGTGATCACAGTATTTACACAATAAATTCAGTTCATTAAAAGTAAGCTATGGTTGCCAAGCATCATGCGTAATAAAAATAATTCCCTCTGTTGCCTTTGGGATTGAGATTTTTGATGTAATAGAGATGTTTTAAGACCTTGTTGATGAATGAGCACTTAGCAGATGCAAACTGCTTTGTCAGTTTGTAATATGAGAAAGCCCTATTAACAGCTGATAGATCATTATGAATCATTTATTCTGGCAATATCATGCTAAAATCCTGTGCCAACAGTGTTTATTTTGTTAGTGAAATGAAATATGTCCTGGTACATCCAGTTCCTTATACAATGTGTGAGTGTTATGCTGCTTATTAATCTTCCCTTTGCTTTGAGGGAACAGGTGTTGTCAGTGGTGAGTTGGATACCTTTTAGTCTGAAAACATAGTTGCATCATGCTCTTTTCACAGTTGGATTTTTTTTTTACATGCATTTACTCCACACAATTGTTCTTGATTTCTTTATTTAAAACAGTTTAAAACGAAAAGGTTATGCCTCTTTGCTCTTGGAGTATAATGAATTTAAAATTACTTTTTCTGATGGTGTATTGTGTGAATACAATGGACAATGCCTTTCTTTTATACAGTTTACCAGACATAAATCAGAAAAACCCATTTCCCATCAATATAATTATATTCACAGAGACATGAAAAGCAAAAGCTGATATAATACACACGTTCTAAAGCTGCACTGTGTTGCAAAAATATGTATTCACATCTAAACATTTCCTCACCAAATTTTTCATTTGAAGCAGATGATCTTTGGTTATGGAGTGCCTACAAGGTCCAGGGACATCCATCATAGAGAGGGGAAGATACAGGAGCACAAAAACGCACACACTCTTCACCTAGAGATGTGGAACGAACAAAAAAATGAAAATATATTTAAAGATTTTCCCCAAAAATAATAGTAATAAAATAATTCTAATAAAATAATAGTATTTGTACAGTTGTATATAGTTAATAATCATTGGTGTGGCACATATTTCTTACTATTACCACTGTTTTATAGTTATCTCTGACACATATTCAAAGCCATCTGAATTTTCCATTCAGCTATTTAGAAAACATTTAAAAACCTTTTTAACTTTATTAGCATAGGTCTAATGGTTACATACGAACTACTACTACCTGAAAACTGCCTAGAGAATGTCCCCCAGATAGAAATGTTCCACTTCACACATAGTTTTTACTGTACCCCTTGTCATCTGTATTTATTGTAGCACTTGCCATCTGTATTCTATGACTAAGATGAATGTCTTGGACTCTTTGTAGCACTCACTCCAGTGTTGCCCTGTGCAGCTCTAATACTTGATTGTTCCTGTGTCTTGGAAGTTGCTTGGATAAAAGCGTCAATCAAATGAATAAAATGTATGTAATGTTACTTTATAGTGTCTTCAATAGCTGTGGCTATGCATCTGTTAGTCAGAAATCTGTTGTTGACTATTAGCCAAGTACCTCATCTGCTGCCTATACACCTTTGTCTCTTTGACTCACTCTTGCATTTAAAAAGGATTGGTTTAGTCATGTTTTCTTTTGCAATTTCAGTCATAAGTTGCAAATAGAACATCTGGAATCTAACATGATTCTGTATGACTTGACCCGGTGCACTATTAGGAGAATGTATGTGGTATTTTTATACCACTGAGTGTGTGAGTTGGGCAGAGAGCAGAGTTACCCTGCATCAGCAATTATTTCTCCACTTTCAGACTCTGTGAAACAATTCACCATTTGTACCATCAAAAGTGTTTTGAAACTGCCAAACTCAAAGCTTGGATGGATGAATTTTAAGCATTCGGGTATTGTTTGTGGGATTGGTATGTGTGAGGAAAAAACACCAAAGTATCAAAAGTTGCTCATCACTCTTTCAAATTGAAAACAGTCTATTGTCAGATGCCAAGATTTCACAGCAAAGTACCACAAATGTTTTACTGTTTCTTGGTAACCAAAAGCATTCACATTTATTTGATGATTTTAAATCACTAATGTTGATTCCATGAAGTTGGAATTGGTAGGCATGGTAAAATGTGGAACTGACTAGGATTCATTTACTTGGCGGCCTTTGCCATTACTACACATTAAGGGAGTGTAGAGAGGCATGAATCCTGCCAATGCTCCTTTCAATTTACATTTTTATATTTGAACGATTTTTAAAATGTAAATTTAAAATGAGCCTCGCTTAACTCCATTTGAAACGTTCACCAAAATCCTACCCCTCTATAGTGGTAAATCCACTGCCGGGAAATTATGTCAAGATTTCCTTCCTCATGAAAAACTGGAAAGATGATTAAGAGGATGATGACTGTATATATTCAACTTTATTGTTGTGAAGAGTTTTTCATTCTCAGACAGAGCATGTGTGCTTTAAAAGGAAAATCCTAGGAACATTTAGAGTTTTTGGTAAAAGATATATAATGAACATATATCAACAGTCAAAACATATCAGTTTAGTCAATCATATATGTACATTTATGTGAAAAAATAAGTACATCCTATAGTTTTTTCTGACATGCCTGCCATGCAGTTCAAATTTGTTCAATCTCATTCTGACTATAGATGTATGTACTTTCATACCAACATTTGCATGTTACCTAAAGGTCTTGTAATTAAATTTTGTGTTTTTTGGATACTCATTTATGTGTAAGGTTACATTCTATATTTTATTCCCAGACAAGGACAAGAGAACATTTATATTTATTTAAAAAATTGAGTTTAAATCTTGGAACATGCAGTGGAGTGCTATACCTCTGGTCACATGTCAATATATACACATCCTCTACAGAAAACACACATGTAAACATTATATTGTACTTTATTTGTTATCTTATAACTGCTACTATCTTAATATTATTAGACAATGACTTGGAGTAGATGCTGGTAAATCTGGTAACAGATGTCCTCTCTGGCTGGCATGTTGCTGAGTAATAGAAGAGAAAGAGCATGATGTATGGTCCCCATAGTTACTCTGTTTACTCCAATTTTCCTTTTGTTTATTCCAGGAAACCCACTAAATTAAAAAAAGTGCAATAAAAGCAGAAACTGTAATATAATATAATATAATATAATATAATATAATATAATATAATATAATATAATATAATGCGAGAGAAGCTGCTATATCAAGTGTCAGTCTGATTTTTCCATCTAGTAACAAAACTGTTAACATAGAACTCTTACCCCATTCCTTTATTCCAAGTGTAGAAAAAATTAATAATCTGTAAAATAAGTTCCACAAACAAAAAAAAATTACTCCAAATAGCTTTAAGTCCATGATTACGGTTTGGACGCACAATAGACTTCGACGCCATTACAACAATATTCGTAGAATCAACTCTGACAATCTCCGATGTCTTCCTGCGCTGTCTGCAGCCTCCTCCAAAGACAGCTCTGTTGCGCATTGTCAACGACCTTCATACTACTGCTGATAGGGGTACCCCTTCCATTCTTTTACTTCTCGATCTGAGCGCTGCATTTGACACATTCAATCATTCTGTTCTATTTTCTCGTCTTGCCTCTATTGGTATCTGTGACATACCCCTTCAATGGTTTAGGTCTTAACCTGTAGGTCACAATACATTACACTGGGCTGTCACTCATCCTCTCTATCTCCTGTTACATGTGGGGTTCCCCAGGGCTCTGTTCTGGGACCTCTTCTCTTCCTCATCTACAAACTACCTCTTGGTCAAATCATTCATAATCATGGTATCAATTTCCACTGCTATGCTGATGACATCCAGCTATATATAAGCACCCATTCCTCTGATTCTCTTCCAAAAAATGTATTGAACTGCATCCATGATCTAAATTGCTGGATACAAGACAACTTTCTCAAACTCAACCCTGACAAAACTGAGCTATTGCTAGTAGGCCCTAAAACCGCTACCTCCAAATTACTCAACTTTTCTGTCTGTATTGATGATGTTCCTGTCAGACTCGCTTCTGTTGTTAGGAACCTTGGAGTTTTATTTGACCAATCACTTGATTTTGACACTCATATAAAGTCGCTCTCCAAAACTGCCTCCTTCCACCTCCGAAATATTGCTAGACTCCGTCACTCCCTCTCAGATACTGATGTTCATACACTTGTACATGATTTCATCATGTCCCGCCTTGATTACTGTAATTCCCTCTTCACTGGTCTTCCTCTCAGATACCTTCAAAAACTTCAGTACTCATCCCACATCACTCCCATCCTCTTCCAATTACATTGGCTCCCCATTGAATCCCGCATTAAATTAAAAAAACTACTTCTCACTTTTAAAGCCCTACATGGTCTTGCCCCTCCGTATCTTAGCCATCTTCTCGTACCCTATTTCCCACCTCGCTCCCTCAAGTCATCTGGTACTAATCTCCTGAAGGCTCCCCGTACCCGCCTTAACTCTATGGGTGGCAGGTCATTCAGTGCTACTGCCCCCAAACTCTGGAACTCTCTACCACAATCTCCCTGCGACTGCACATCTTTTTCCTCTTTCAAAACAGAGTTAAAAACCTTTCTCTTCCATCAGCACTTTTCTTCTTCTCCTTCCACCTCTTCCTAGGTGGTTTTTTCTCTCTCTCTCTCTCTCTCTCTCTCTCTCTCTCTTCTCTCATTCTCCTGTGTATGTGTAAAGCGTCCTTGGCTTTGTGAAAGGTGCTATATAAATCAAACTTTTTATTATTATTATTATGGTTAGGGATTTTAGAATAAAAAAGTAGCAGTGCCAGCACTAAATATTCCTTAATTAAAATGATTTGGGATCGTTGAGTATTTTATAGGCCAAGTTCTATTAACTATTGCATAACCATGAGGCTTTTCAAGGCTTGCATATTGTAAGTGAAATGAGGGCTAAACATTATTATCTTAAGCAATTAGCTGGTATAAGCCATAAATAAGAACACAACTCAACAGCTCTCAAAGTATCAATCAATCGGTAACTCTTTTTGCATGCACCATTTTAACATTTCAGACTTTCAAAAACTGCAATGAAGATTATATTGAAGCCACATTATCTTAAGCAATTAGCTGCCGTGAATAACAGTGTGTATTTAATAAAATCTTCACTGCAGGTTTTGAAAGTCTGAAATGTTAAAATGGTGCATGCAAAAAGAGTTATCAGTTGTGATTGATACTGTATTTGCTGTTGATTTCTTTTATGTATTGTCCTCTGCCATTAGGATTTAAGATCTCTACGTGAGCAGCTGTTTTTCCTGCTACTGGAATAATTGCTGCTTCTAGAAAAAGAGTAACATTTTACTTGAACCCTGCTATGACACTGACATAATCATGCCATAAACATGTAATGTGTCATATCCTGCCACGAGCTGCAGATTATGTCCATTAATATAATAACATTTTCATTTTCCCATTTCCGAACAGTAGTTGATGTCTTCACAGCTTATGGCACATGTTAATTTAAGGTCATGGCAGCAAACATAGTATCATTATACTATGTTTTCCAGTATTGGTTACATGACTCTGTTACAGTATACAATTAACTGACATAATCTGTCATGACATTATTTTGGCATAGCTATGTCAGTGTTATGTAACATGATTCAAGTGTTAATTTAAACATTTTTATCAGCATCCCAAGTGGTTATCAAGACTCTCTCTCATTTACAGGTTACAAACACCAATTGTGTTTATAAT
The DNA here is from genome assembly GCA_037974385.1 of Arnoldichthys spilopterus. NCBI lineage: Eukaryota > Metazoa > Chordata > Actinopteri > Characiformes > Lepidarchidae > Arnoldichthys > Arnoldichthys spilopterus. The sequence continues at coordinate 3,659,905 of JBBPDA010000019.1, forward strand.
TATACCCAAATAATATTATAAAAATATATGCATTTGCTCACCAGACATACCATTACATAAAACCTGTCTGAAAAATAATATAGTAGATTCTTGGGGAAGTACTGAAAGCAAAGAGATGGCTACAATATGGGAGAAACTGGGAAACTAAGGATTTAGAGATCTTATTTATATTACATACAAATCATATAGGCATTACACCATATACATGCCCCAGTCCATATGCTCCAACAGAGATACCTGAGCAGTTTCTTTAATATATCTAAAATAAACTGATTAAAAACCATATTAAGGTTGTGTCTTAAACAAATAAAACTGTTTTTTTTTCTCCAGTCGTGTTGTGTAATAACGCTGTATAGCAAGTAATATAAAAGGATGGCAATCCTGTCATACAGGAGAGGACAGCCCTATTATAACTAGCTCTGAATTCTAATTGTCATTCCTCTTGTGATTTTTTTTTTCTATTAGGTTTGAGAAGGTGCTAACCCATCCCATTCTGAGTGCTTCATATAACATGTTAATTATAAAGTATTTGGATTATCTGTACTGGTACCAACCCCTTCATTTCTAATTTAATTGACTCTAATTATTTCATTGTTGATGATACTTTTTTGAGTATCTTCAGGTACATGTCCAAAATCAGGCAAAACACATACAATTGTAGCACAACTATTTCTTTTCAAGCCTCTGTGCCTACCTTAGCTTTGTAGTTATTGTGGACTACGTTGTAGTGGGTCATCTGGCTCATGAATCCAGCAGGAGAAAGTTACAATCCTCTGTTAGATGCATTTGAGCAGGTTGAAAGTCTGTTGGGTGTGTAGATTTTCAGGTAAATGTAGACAAAGTATCAGACTTAAAATCTGAGCAGTTTGCTAATCAAAGATTTTGTCCAAACTACAACAGAGTAGCTTCCTTCTTTGTGCATTCCCAAAATCCAAAGACGTAATAAGACATCCGGTATTGTCTAGAGTTTGAATTTTTGCACACTCTCCTTCTGTCTCTGTTCCTCACTCCCCTTCTTGTTCTTGGTTTTTACTCCCCCCACTTAACCCTCCCATCCTCTCTCTCCCTCTTTCCCTCTCTCTCTCACACACACACATTCAGTTTAAAATTTGCAATTCTATTATTGTACAATGCTACCTGTATGAAGTTGAATGCAAAAATCTTGGCACCTCTGGTCATATTTTGTTGATTTTCTACAAACACAGTTAATAAAATAACAGACTAACTTTTTTCTTTGTACATTCTCAAAATTTAATGACATAACACCAAATCCAGTGCTGTCTAGAAACTGACTTTTAACACTTTATACAGCATGCGTATGGAACAAACGGAAGACATATTTCTACACATCCCACACATCCCAGTACCACTTTTTCACTTCAGATAACGATACCACAGCTTTGGGTGTCTGCCAAGCATTATTAATCTGATACTTACATCAATAATAATAATAAATATGAACATATGTTGGCCATAAAAATCCTCCCCCAGCATAAAGTCCACAAAAACAGTTGTGAGTTTTTTATCGATCAGCAAACTGTGACACCAGCCCTCCAGCAGTAGAGTTGCGCACCCCATGCTATAGAAGACATCTAAACATTTCTTGTTTGTAGTTTTCATTTTCAATTTCAAGTGTCCATTTAAAACTTGCATGATATCTGTATCCCTCTGAACACATACACACAAATATGCTAGATGAAGAGTTGTGAATAAACAATCATTGTATTATTATAAGACATGGAAGAGACAAAATAGCTGATTTTGAAGCCTAAATGGTGTCTTGTTGAATTCAAAATGAATTTAAGGCTGTTCTCTGAGCCCTCTGTTTATAATTAAATGTACTTTTTGCTTTTGGATCTGTTTTTTTGTTTGTTTGTTTGATTTTTTGCATTTTATTTTCATATTTAAAGGTATGCATTTACATATTTGGGGATTTAATAAGTCCAACTGAGTAATGGCATCTTTTATTTATTATGAACAGTGGATTTAGAAATTGGTTCATATCAACTGCAGCACATTTTTAAGGACTATTCTTAAAAGATTCATAAGTAGGGAAAATAGTATGTCTGACATTTTTTGCTGTCATCACAGCAGGTAATCTATCCATTTCCAAAACAGTCTGGAGGTTTTGGTTTGTAGTGATAAAATGATTCACAACCATGTACACAGGTTTGCAAGTTCAAATGCCTGCATGGTGCACTACAGAAAGGATCGTACATGGTAGAGACCAGCAGGTTCTAATATGGACTCTGGCACTGATGCCTGAAGCTTTTTAAAGGAGCTATTAAACTTCCAGTGGATTCACAAAGCTTTCCATATTTTAGAGAAATATATATTGCCAAGATTTTGACTGATATGTTATCAGATCAAGAGCCAAACGTGTGCTGAATTTGCAGTTGTTCACATTTTGAGGGAATATTTCAGCGTTTTCGTCAAATTAAAAGTACTTGAAGAAAATATAGTGTTTAAATTTGCATTCAATGTTTATAGAGCTTTCCTGAGATGAACCCAAAACATGGAATGTTTGACCTCATGCAGTGTGAAGAGTGGGTGAAAAGTGCAGTTTAGTGCAGGGTTATTAGACTCCTGTCCTGCAGGGCCACAGCTCACAGCTTTGTGAGTTTAGTAATAAATGCAGTGAACATTCTAGCAGATTCTGTTGCTGTTGGTGACTTGATTCGTTACCTTTTGTGCTATGAAAATAGGACAATTAGTAACCAGATTATTGTAGTTTTTCAGACTAACTATTAAATCTAAACACTTTTATACAACACTTCATTGTCCTTTTAAGCTTGGTCTGTCTTATGACAGCCATCGGTCATCATGACACACAAAATGCTAGTTTCATGCATTTTAAGACACCAGAAAGTGTCACCTGCAACACTTCCATACCTGTTGACGCTCCCCTCTGTGGAAATGCTTGATATTTTATATGTGGCTGAGAGACGCTGAGGTTTTCTCATGTGGTTGGAGTGAGTACACAGACTGCAAGTCATTCTGGGGGAATCATTCACACTGCACACTTGGAAACTTAAGGCATGGAATTTACTCCTGCTGTGAACTGGCAAACTAAAAACATACGTGACTGTGAGTCTGTGAGCCCCCACAAGAGTAGTCTATACTTACTGGAAAAACAAAATATAACAAATTGTAAGCTACTAAAGTTAGTGAACAAGCGTACCACGATTGACAAGTACTAAAAAGAAACAAGATAGACAAGCACTAAAAAATAACAAGATAGACAAGCACTGAAAAAAACACACCCCTTGGTACAATAAAATTTTTTAACCTAAAAAAATGTTTTTTTAATGTTTAAATTTTGGCAATGGAGGACTAGCAAAGTAAGAATTTCATTGGACAGTGTAACTGCTTGCTGTACTGTGCACATGACAATAAACTCTTGAATCTTAAATCTTGAATCTTGAAGATATGTGAACAAAAAAAGAAAATACATTGTTTTAGTTTCAGAGGCAACTATGCAGTGTAGACTTTGTGTAAATTCAAGTCACAAAAACTCTTACAACTGCTGACTTGATTAGGAAACCTATCACTTCAGCCATAGCCAGAAGAACACCATGGTGAAGATAGTATACCATGCAGTATACAAGTCACTGTCCCTAGATATTAAGCCTGTTATACATCTTGAAAATCCTGATGTTGAGCTGATGATCCTTAAGCAGCAAATTTAAGGACATTGACTCAAACTTGCAAAATATATATTTACAAACTCTAGGTAGTCGGCATATTTCTTCTGGCGCCATTCTTTCGCCATTTCTTGTGAAAGTGGTAGCATCTTTTCTGCAGAGTCATTAGACTAAAGATGCAAACTGCGCTGACTGTTTTAACCTTTAACTGTTTGTACCAAAGTGCAAATTCAGAGTACAATAGAAGGATGTGTTGGAATTGTTTGGGATGCACACGAAAGGCCACCACATCACGAGACTCCGTACTCATGGTCATCACCAGCACATTCCATTGGATCTTCCCTTGAAAATGAAACTGACACATTTATGATACATGTATGTATTTATCTGTTTTTCTTGTCACTGAAACCAAAGGAACAGAGACAACATCCACATAAGTGTTGCCATTTTTTTATGCTGACCTTACTCAGACATGGAGAATTTTACTTTTGTTTAAGTGAGTATGGCCTGTAGGGATGTCTTCGTAGGGCTCTATAAATTAGCTGTCTTTCCTGTCTTTGTTCATGATAAGAAGACAAGACCTATAACCTATAACCCTTGCTATTTTGGTTCTCTCATTGCAAGGCTAGACAATGTTTGTTTCTATTTAAATTCAGGCACTGAATGTACTCTAAATCAGTGAAGACTTTGCATAAAAATATATAATAATATTGCTTCATGAAAATGGGTTATTGAGATTTTTACTGTTCTCCCTCCTTGCCTGGTGATGGTAATGTTCATCCTGTTAAGTGTGTTTCCATGTAAGCTGAGTTGCAGGTGGTGGTTGGTGACTGGACGTGAGACTTACAGCTCCCTCTTCTAAATGATGCCTGTCCGATGTTAGTGTCAATTTGTTTGTTGTCACCATTTGACAAATACACTACTCACAATAATTTAGGGATATTAAAGACAACTTTTCTCAATGTGGCATCAATTTCAACATTCTGTGGGTATAAAAAGCTGGTATTGTCAGTAAGTCATT
>JBBPDA010000019.1:3667717-3680724 GCA_037974385.1 Arnoldichthys spilopterus
CATCTGCCGGAATCAAATTCCTTGTATGTGTTCACTCACATACTTGGCCAATAAACACGATTCTGATTCTGATTCTGGATGTCTGGGGTATACAGCATGAAGAGGAAAGGTGGTAGTCCAGTCCCCTGCAGTACTCCTGTGCTGCTAACCACCTGCTTACATAAACATCCCCTCAATCACACAAACTGTGGCCTGTCCATCAGCTAGTTAAAAATCTAGGATGATGGAAGGGGTTTACCTGTAAGTTTACCTGCAAGCTTCTCATGCAGCAGTGAAGGCTGGATCATGTTAAAGGTATTGGGGGAAAAAAATATGATACTCAGAGCAATTAGTGTCAAAAATAAATTTCATGACATGGGATGTTAAAACAAAAACCTAGTATAGGGTAAAATAGCTCGAATAAGTGGTAAAGAGACTAAATGTGTTTTCATTTAAGTTTAATTTGACTTTGACTTAAATCATATTTGTATTTGCAACATATTGTTCACATTTTGGTACTTTTTGTTTGTGAATTTCATTATTTTATTTATAACTAAAATTAAGTCCATACATCTTCCCACAAGTGGATCTACATTGTATTGTGATTAAATCCTGTTTTGTTAGGCTTGGTTGCATTGTTTATCAAATAAAGTATTTAATAAATACCCTGCCAGCTGGGAATATCTGACAAGTTCCTTCTGGGGGGGGTAAAACAGCTTGTGTGGTCTTAGGTGCTATCATTCAAAAGCTTTTGGATACTTCCTATGCCCACAAAGGCATATCGTTTATCATAAGCAGGTTTTGCTTTGTCATACTAGTTCAAATTAATATTTTTTGAAATGTGTTATTTATACAAGCTTTCCTTTTAACCTCAGATACCTACTTTTATATAATTAGTTGTTGGCTTTGTTTTGTTCATTTTTCCCATTCTTTGCATAGTTCTTATTCCTGAAGTACTACACACATGAAGCACACACATTAAGTCTTAAGAGTGAGTTGTCTGGAGCTTAGATGGTTGTTAACCCAAGTCAAAATTTCATCTAATGAAACGCATAAGGGACAGTGGTGGCCTAGTGGTTAGGACATTGCGCTTGAGACCTGAAGGTTGCAGGTTCAAGTCCTGGCCTGGGCACTACTGAGGTACCCTTGAGCAAGGTACTGTCCCACTACACTGCTCCATGTCTTGGAAGTTGCTCTGGATAAAAGCATCAGCCAAATCAATAAAATGGAAAATGGTAAAAAAAACATAATCCTGGAGACCTCTTTAATCATACACAGAAGCATAATTAAATACAAACATTTCTTGAAATATTAATTGAGTTAAATAAAAGCCTGTGTTTTGTGCAGCAGTGAGTCACTTGAAAGCTGTTAACCAACAAAAGTTAAGAGAGAATTTTGAAATGCTTGTTCCTTTCATTCAGAGAACTGAATTTTTATTGACAGGAGCCTCTCTAAGATAAACTATTTGATAAATGTTCTACCACAGGAGACTTCTTTTAAAGGTGTTAAACAGTGCTGTCAGTCAAGAGCTGTTGGATACAGGCAGGAGCCTTTGTTGTTCTAGTTCTAGTTCTATGGGAAGTTAGGTTATGTTGCCCCTGTGACCCAAAGGTCAACAGTTTATATCCCAGACCGTGCCTAAGCACTGCTTCCCACATCAGCTGCTTACTGCTCCTACACAGATGAGTTAAATACAAAGGCTGTGGTGAACTGTGTGCTGTGCTGTGGTGCGTTCACAATGACAGATAATCACTCACTTAGTAGGTGGCAGTATATAGGGTATGCATGTGACATCACATTACACCCAACGAGTGACAAAGATTAATGGTGTGTCTCTACTGTACACTTAATGTTAACGTATGTAGTATGTACTATATTTATGAGCCTCAAAATTTAAGTATACTTAAATTTTCACAATCCACATTGGTGGAATTGTGAGGGTGGTGCTGAAGGACACTATTGTTCCACATTGTTGATGGAAAGGGAAAGGGAGGTGTCTCACTTGGCTGGAAATGTTTTTTAAAAATGGCAGACAAGATGCAAGGTAAGTACGTGAAGCAGTACTCTTCTACGGCAGCTTCTTTGCCATCTTAAAGAAGTGTGGGAAAAATGCATGACCATTTTTTTAGTAAATTTGTGCCAAAGAAGTCTCTCCTAACATAGTTCTAACACAGCTGATATGATAAATGTTGCCAAATCAAGATTCCTTTAATTTTTATTAGTAGGAAACAGTGTAGTATGTTCATATTTTGTGTACAAATGTGTCAAACTCATACTATTAAGATTAGTAAATTTCTTTATGCCTATGTAGTATATAATTTATTAGGATACTGTAAGTTGTGATAGCGTAGTAATCAGCTTGAATGCCACAAAAACACACAGAAACATCTAAACCTGAAACAAGCAGCTGTGCAAAGACACAAGTTATCTTTTTACAGACTGCTGAAAGAAAAGAGAAGCAAATGGAATGCTGAAATTCCCAGTAACAACTGCCATTAGTAGGGAAGAAACTGTGAAAACAGGAGTTAGACAAATGTTTATCTGCTTAAATAAAAGCAGATGGATTTGACAATGATTCTTACAACTTACCAAAGAACCAGTGGGTCATGGACATTGACATGTGGCCAGGAACCCTGATTCCTGATATTTACTGTTTGTATCCCTTCAGGGATGCATATGTCTCTGGCGTTGAAATCAGATACAAATAAATTTCAGGAAACAACTGCCTTTCATTAATGCTTATAATCATTTGTTTTACTCTCGGTTTCACAGTTTTCCCTACTGACGGCAGCCATGCTGCTGCATGTTTTGGCACTGTAAGCCGGCACTGCTGACTGCTATTTTGATTAATTTATTTCTAATTTTTAAATAATCACTTTGCAAAGGGTTTGCCAATTAAGGATTAGCTCTGAAGCTACAATGCAGACACTTGTGTAACAATGCCAGTGGTGGTCCACAAAAGCTAGCCCTGTCTTGTCTTGTTTAAACATAAAAATATTAACCAATTTAATAGTGGCCAATGTTTTGTATACAGTGTACTGAATTTTTTTGCATGTAAGTTGACTACAGGTGTGGCAGTCAGTTATCCAGAGTTGTGTTTTCCAAAGCATCACAATATAAGTGATTTTTCAGAGTAAGCATAACTTTCAACATTCTAGTAGATATCTTCAAATTGAGAAGCAAAAGAAAAATGAGTGTAGAGAACTGCGCTGATGTAGTGTAGGATACCTCTAAAACATCATTCACAATTTCAGATAAAGTAATCTTACCAGAATCCCATATCCATTTATATAGGTGATAACATTCCAAGCATATCTTTTCACCAAATTCTAATTAAAGATATTTTTATGGATTTTATTTAGCTACTTTAATCTTAAAAATCCAAGATTCTCAGTTGAGCTTCTATAAGAGGTAATGTATGACTAGTTTCTATTGCTCAAAATCAAGACATGATTTGATCATCAGAGAAGAAAAGAGCAAGTCTAATCCCAGTTCACCAGTAATTGTCAACATCTGCAAACATCCTCTCAGGCTCAATCTTAACTGTGGGTTATCTCAGTAAAATAAAGAAATGACTAATCTGTGGAAGTAGAATGCATTTGACATGTAAGCAGACATATCTGGTAAGTACTGGCAACCATCACACAGCTTGAGCAAAACCTATGCGGTTGGTCCTCCGGTCAAACTCTGTGTAGTATCGAGCGATGAAATTGGCTCCCAGTATCCAGACCGGACCAGTAGGAGGTGGTATATCCAGTGCTCTAAATGTCACAGTGCAGATGTCCTCTCCGAACTGCGACTGCTGTGGAAGAGAAAATCAATAAGACATATGGGAGAATGAGGAGGAGACAGGAGTTAATGTCCTGACATATTTGATTTGTGTTCACCCATAAAGTATTAAGATTGAGAGCATCTTACCCAGAGAATGTAGTCTTCCTGTGTGAGGGGATACTCCTGACCACCAAGGTGAAAGATCACACTGGGTAAGGACATGACCAGATCACAGTTGACAGTATACTGAAGGAGGACAAGGGCAGAGTTAAGTGCAAGCTATACACAGAATGTATATATGCACCAAATACCAGGGAATGTAGTGGTTCTGGTCAGTGTCTAGAACTGACTAGTGTTGTTAAAGAAACCATGTCACACTAGGCTAAGTCTTGTATGCCTAAGCATGTTTGTATGACAGGATAAAAGTGTCTTTTGGTCTTCACTGTCTGCTGGGCATGGCTATGGTTCCACAATAGTTTTTGCGTGCCGTTGGATTTCGCTGGTATGCTCCATACTGCAAAACACCATGGGATTTTCCTTTGTTCTTATGAAGTGTGAAATAACGATTTTACACTACACTTTGTTGCTAGCTGGGTGCTTGGGAGCTTAGCCATTAATGTTCTACCAAATGATTTAGATGATACAAGATGTGGTTGCATTTTTAAAGCACAGTGTGATAAGATATCCATCATTTTTATTGCTTTAAAAAGAGAACAAAAATAAACAGTTAAACCTAGTTGGATTATGGAATGGATATAACAAATATAATCAAAAACTTTGTTATTTCTTTTATTATTTGTATTTTGATGAAGTCATTTTTCGTACACATTATAAAAGACAAAATAAGGAAGATTTCAACAAAAATTATGCAAATATGTCAGTAATAATATAAGCAGAGATTTTTCGTCATTCTAAAATCCGTGTTTTAAAAAATTTTTTGTTGCAGTTCTTTTCAGAAGTAAAAAATCTGTTGATATGTTGGTCAGTTGAGAGCAGGCAGTGTGGGGTTAAGGTTTAGTTTGAAGAAAAAAAGTCATCAATTTGTACAAAAAGAGTGCTCTAAGGTCTAAGTTTTGTGCTAATTTGTAGGGTTTTCTTGTTTTTGTCATTGATCTTGGTTGTGACTGAAATTATGAAGTAGGGTTTGTAAGCCATTTAGTGTTGAGTAAATGTGTGTTTGTAAATGGTGGCAACAGCTCCAATTTTCTACAACTGAGTAACTACAAGGCATCATTTCTGAAGCAACGTCTTCTTGTTTGACTTGTGCTTTTAGCATTCTGAATTAAGAAATACTGAATTTTAAGACAGACTGGTGATGCTTTGAGATTTTGTTTTTACTTTGCATACCACAATCGATGAAAAACTTTATATATTGAACAAAACTTACTCCACCCTCTGCCAGCTCAACAGCACCAATTGTTTTCATCAGGATGGAGATGGAGGAGGCAGGGCCAGTTATGAAGGAGGAGCCTGTATCAATCACAGCTGTACAGCCTTCTGTACAGAATAACATATCTGGCCCCACAGACACACTGCAAGGTAGACAAATTATTAACACTTCTTTTAACAGAAAGACTCATTTATTGTTCTTTGTTTGCTTGTTTTTGCCTATTTTTATGTCTTGCTTTTTTTTGTGCATGATTTACATTTGGTCAGTGCATTTTGGCAAAATTGTCTTACCTGCCTGTCAAGTACAGTAACTACAGTCTCCCAATATACTTTTGATTTTAAGTTTTAGTCCCTGTTTATTGTTTATACATTGCAAACTGCTGTTTGAAGTAAAGCAATTTATGAATTAATCTGATATTTGTAAGCTGTAGTGAATTTGTGTATTGTATATTACACCAAAACCTAGTGTGTCACTGCCTGTTATGGCATGAATGGATTATAACCTTACTTTCTATAAGCAAATTTGTCTTAAAAAAATATCTGCTGTTCTTAATGACAGCACAAGGTCTTACCCCTTCATGATGACCTCCCACTTGCCATCTCCTTTGGTGGGGATGTAGTTGAAAGAGCCTGTGTAGTAATTTGGATCTGTGCCCCCCAACACCAGCTCTCCCCCTGGAATGCGCTGGGGGTCCCTGGTACAAGCATATATGCTAAAGGTTAAAACATATTGCAGTTAATAATGCAGGGGTTGCTTTTTCTGTCCAGGAAGGCTGCAGTCCAGCACAGGTTAGTGCTTTTCTTGCTCCAACATACCTGATTAAATTCATGAGATAATTACCAGGTTTACTATGTGTGCTCAGTCTGGCCCTCCATGACCCCTGTCACCATGTGTTAATAAACTCAGCCTGTTTGCAGGATATGATTTAAGGGCTGTTATCACTAGGGGAAGTGTGAATATAGTTTTGTGTTTGAGTTACAGGCTTATTTGTGACCTCCCTTGTCATTTAACTCACCTGCTGTAATACACAGAGAACACTTGCTCTTTCAGTACGTGCTGAGACATGATGCGGTCAAACACCGGTATGATGCCATCAATGGCCACGTTGGGATAGCCCATTCCCAGCACACCATCAAATTTTGCAAAGATGAAAGGAATGGCTGGGAGAGCTGTGGCCTCTGCAAAAACTTGCACTACTGGTATACCACCCACCTGTGCATAACAGAGTCAGACATCAAACTATTATAGGTTTGCTCATCAGATTGTGGAGTCATTACATATTGTCACTGTCCAAAAATCTACATTTTTTCCATTTTTATTTTTTGACAACAAAGAAATGTTCATGATGGAATGACCAATAGAACAAACTGACTTATTGAAATCATATCTTTACATTGACATACATCAGAAGTAAAGAATACGTGTGCAGCCTCCTCTAAAACTACCATGTTGAAGTTACTTTTTTTTTTTAATTCTGGTTTGCCTATTTGTTATTAGCCAAGCCTTTTTAGGTTGAAAGCACTGGCAGTTACATTCACATTGTTTTTAATTGTGTGGTATGACTATTACATATATTTATGGTATATTTAGGTCTTTTTGCCAATTTATACTTACCACCACTATATCCTCACTAAGAAATCCCCGGACATTTCCAGAAGCGTATTGGATGGAAAATCCTGTTCCATTGTGAATGTGTGTGTGAGATTTGGAGGCATCATATCTGTTATGAGTGACTGAGAGAGAAGGATAAAAGGGAAAAGAAGGATGATAAGACACTAATGGTGTCAGTATTAACTGTCCTGAACAGAAAGATTGTGTGTGAGACAAAAATGACTTACAGCAGGCTGTGTACAAGGGAGAACACATATGTGAAGGCACCCAAAGGTTGGCAGAACCCGTGTCAAACACAACATTGAACATCTGGGCTGGTGAACCAATACTGATTTCCCCATAGTACTGAGTCTGAGAGAGAGATTACTGCAGAGGTCAATAGGTCCAAATCTAGGTTCATAAATATTCCTTCACACAAGAAACCACATGCCTCAAAACTCCTGTACTCTATACATACCCAAAACAGAATGTTTGGTTCTCTCTAGTTTGTTGCTCAGCTCTACTACTAACACTGATTAAAACAAAACAGTAATGTGTTGCTTCTTACATCTAGGTAGTTGGTTAGAGGTGTTGGTGCAGGCCCATTGCTTGGTGATGGGCTGAGGCTGTCCAGTTTTGGTGCAAGTTTAGAAAACAGTTGTGCCGGAGTGACACCAATCTTCTTAAGAGTCTCTCGAATGGAGGGCATTTTCTTAAGGGTGACCCTGTTCAGATGAGAGAGTAAAGTATAGTACTTACAAAGCATATAATGTTAATACACTCCCTGTCATGTGGGCAAAGAACTCCTAAAGAGCCTATAGAGAAAGTGCTGAATTAGAAGTTAGAGGGTATTTCAGGCCTGTCACTGAGGCTTAGGACAGTAACTTTAGGCTAGCCTGGTGACTACCCTGCTCAGACACACATGGGTCAACACACCTGTTTATTTGCAGGTTAAGTGAATACAATTAATGAACTTCCAAACTGTACTGAACACCCCTGTTCTAGCTTGTTACCTTATATAGCTTGCTAGCAAATGAGCCTGAGCTCTTGAAATTAAGGGAGTTAATTCCACGAATTGTTAAAGCTACAAGAACCTTTGTTGCTAAATATTTGAAGGAACAAGTGAGGTTATATAAATGCATATGAACTACAAACAGTTAAATGACAGTGAGTGATGGTGTAGTAGTGCGGTCTGTCATATCAGTTCTCGTGATGACCTACCAATAGAGTCTCTGCCCAATTCCACAGTGGAAGTGGACATTTTAGACCCATAGATCAGTGGATAAAATACATAACATGCACTAGAAACAGATGACAATGTGATGGACATAAACTCAATCAACCTGCACAAGCAATATATACAAGTAGGCTCAGCCAGTACATTACAAAAGCATAAAACCACTGGCATATTTTAAGTTCCTTATCACCCTGTTTAAACAGTTGTTAGATCCATGTTAGCATATTTAGTTGGCATATTGCATATTGTGTCTTTCACTGTCTCATACACTAAATGACAATACTGAAAATACTGCTCAAGCAATTCGATTATCATTTGTGATCTAGCATGCCAAACATTCTAGAGCCATTGCACTGAATAACTGCTGAGATTATTTAAGTTACTGGATTCCTTTACAAGTAACAAACTTAGTCTGAGCACTGCAACACTCTTTCTTCAAAATTTTTGTAATTTACATCATCACAAGAAGTGTTTCCATACCTGCGCAAGGCCTGCACACTCACAAACAGCGACAGCAGGAGGACCAAAAAGTACACTTTCATTGCTCCGCTCCAGCTGCAACAGACCACTGGGATGACAGAAGAAATAGCATAAACAGCAGGATGTGGGGTTTGTGTTTGCTTTCTCCCGCAATCCTCCAGCAGACTCTTGCGCTTGCAGCCCTCGTCTGAGATACTATGCTTCTTCATCTGTTTTTATAGGGTTTCTCTGATGAAAAACTTTGCCCAGTTGACGCAGTACTTTTTTGCAAACTTGTCTCTCCATCTTTCTGTATCCCTCTCTCACTTCCTTCCTTGGTCAGTCTGTCGCTTTCCTTAATAAGTGTTCCCAGGACCTTTGACTTCTAGAAGACCACCGCTTGCTGAGCTGATCATATCAGTTTACCACACTTTAGTTTTCAGTGAACTGGTTTTCTCAGTGCTTTAATAGCTCTTCTGGATGGTTGGTTAACATTATAAGCAGATACACCACTGTTCATTGGTTTGGCATGAGGGTTTTCAACAATATAAAATCAGTTTAGTCTGTGTAATATGCAGAATTAAGTTGTATTTTACACCCAGAATGCCTCTCAGAAATGTTTAGCAAATCTCAAGGAAGATTATTTGATAAAACATTACTATAAATATTTACAATGTGTACATTTAATAACTGTACAAAAATGGAAATACTATGTTCTAAATGTAAAGTGGCTTTTCTGTCTGGTTTATATTATTATATTCATGCTTCAACATGGTTGCCACAGGTGTGTGTGTGTGTGTGTGTGTGTGTGTGTGTGTGTATCTTTTGTGCTCTATTTTTAGAACTGTATTTGTTGTATTCACACTCTTCATGAGCAAATAGGTTTTTTTTTACTGTTGCACATGAGATCACATCACTTTATTTGTTGGAAATGTTGAAATTGGTTTTATTTGCCATTCTAAGGTTCTAAAACCTACAAACTTTTATGAACATCATCAGATGGGTTAAAATTAGGCCATGAACCACTGACACAGTGTTCTTCTGACTCACCATACTATACCTTGTGCTATATACAATTACCAACAAACAACACAATTGGCAAGATTAAACTTGAAGTAGACCATTCTTTTACAACTGAATCAGACAATTCTTTCATCGCAAAGGGGTACTGCCATGTAAAAAGCAACGGAATGCAGCATCAAGTATTTTTTTTTTTTCACTGTGACATTTGATGAAAAATGATTAATGGCCACTGTCTAAGCATTGGTCCAAACATTGGGAGTTTGTATTGTGGAGTCACAGAGAGTACATTTAGCTTTGCCCTGCCTCTTCCTTCGCATCATTCAGCACAATGCCAGCCAGCATAAGTGTCTGTTAGGTGACATAACAGAATTGTCGTTTAGTGTAAGTCTCCAAGTGTGTTAAGCTGTCTGATAATGTCAATGTCATGATAAAGTTAAAAAAAGCTGTGGTAGATGTGGTAGCTTGGAGGGAGCATGTGCTGGCCTTTACACGGCTAGTGTTGATAGTGCTCTGTGATTTAAACAGTCCAAGCTAGTGGGCTGAACTGAGCACAACTAAATTGGTGAGAAAATGGGAAAAAAAGTAGCCCATCGCTGAACGCCAGCTGGTAGCTGGGGAAAATGATTTTCATAATTTTGTCCCAAGTTTTACTTGCATTCTGCATGTAGACAGTCATTAATGTTGAACCCTTATACACTGTGTTGTATTTTATAAGTTATTATGTTGTTATTATTATACATTATACATTACATATGTGCCTAATACTGAGTAGTTCCCTCATGCTGCTAAATGAGCTCTGACTGTGGTGCACTGTGCGTTTTGACACCTTTCTGTCAGAATAAGCATTTGCTTTTTTTTTTTTTGGACCAGACGGGCTAACTTTTGCTCCCACAAGCGTCATGGTACCCATGACCCTGTTGCCAATTCTTTAGTGTCCTTCCTTGGATCATTTTTGGTAAGTACTAACTGCTGCATACCTGGAACACTTCACAAGACCTGATGTTTTGGAGATGCTCTGACTCAGTCATTTAGCCATCATAATAATTTTATGTGCAGTGGTGGCCTAGTGGTTAGGACCTTGTCCTTGTTAAGGTCGCAGGTTCAGGTCCCAGTCCGGGAAATTGTGCTGTGGTGCTTGAGTGTGTTCACAATGACAAAAAGTCACTTTCACATAAGAACTTTGTAAAGGTGGCTCAGATCCTTACACTTGCCCATTTTTCCCATTCAAGTACATCAAGAACTGACTGTTCACTTGATGCCTAATATATACTACCCCCTGACATTGTAATGAAATAACTGAATAGTCAATGTTATTCACTTTAGCTGTCAGTAGTGTTAATGTTATTGCTGATATAACAAGTGAATACACAAACACAACTCTAACAAAATCCTAAATGTGTTGCTTTGCAATGCAGATTAAAAGTGATTATAAACATGGAATGCTGGAATGTTGTGTCAGTGCTGATGCCACAGAAGACCTCAAGTTGCTGTAAAATAACAGGGTACACATTTTAAAGCTATGTGTTGGGCCACTACTCTACAGAACTAGCAGAGCTACTGTAAGTTTGATCAAATGAAACCACATTAGCTGGATTCCAAAATAAAACCCTGCTGTGTGTGTGGGGAGGTTTTGGTTTTCACTTATCTTTGCTTCCTTTCTTCTGTCATCAATTCTTCTCTCTTCTATCCATCTGACCTACAGATGTGGTTGGAGCTAACTAGCTCAGATCTCTTTGCACCATTACTTTAATAAGAAAATCATTTTGCAAAGTGTGCATTCGAGCTCAACACCTCCAAAGAATCCTTGAATTTCAACAATAGAAGGGAAATGTTAGCTTGCATGAGTGGTTAGAAACCATACGTTTTGATGTGGCAATATATTTTAAGGCAGTTCTAAGGCAGTTGATTATATGGACAGATGGCAACACAGCAGGGGTAATGCAGAGGAATCTGAGGATGAGCTAATATTTTACATCTTAATCATTTTCATGTGAATCATGTGAATCATGTGAATTGGTTTTAAAGAATCACATAATCACAAACAGAGGGTGAGAAAAGTCTTTCGACTGTCTGTATTAATATATATCAGTGTATAATCAGACTTGCTCCCCACATATGAAAATCTGCCTAATCCAGACCACACAGTAGAACTTACTGTGTAATGCACCAGAACAGGACCCGTGTGATGGGAGGACAGGCAACACCCCCTTTTCACGCTGGGGTTAAACCTGCACTGTCATGCTTGAAAGTGGTGCACTGTGAAACTAGCCAAGTTAAGAGGCCCTGCACTGAAAAGAAGGTGAAACACGTCAGCACGGAAAGGTACACCACGTACCATTGATTTGTATTCCCACCTCTTTTTGCTGCAGGGTCTCTTGCATTGGTTAGTTTCGCACCCATAGCACATTTGCCTAACATGGTTGCTCAGGTTGGAGCCCCAGGTGAGTAATACGGTGCCCCTTTGCTTCCCCATGCTTGTGTTCTATTTCGAAATATTGTGCCAGTAGTGTCGCTGCCGCGTTACACACTGCCATTTGAATTAATGAGTTTATTATAAAAATGACGTCTATATTTCTTAATGTGACTTGAAATCTTCTGTCATTTTGCTGACTTATGCCTTTTACTCTGTGTGTACTGCACTTCATATGTGGTTGTGTGACTGAAATAAGGTTTGCATGTTGCACAGCTGGACTGTTGTAATGAACTTTCCAGCTGTTGCCACAAGCACAACCAAGCCTTTTTGGTGACTTAAACTTGGTTTTTGGGACTTATTTTGTTTACAAATGTTCATCTCAGAATTAAAAATCATATAAAAACTGAAAATATGTGTATGATACAGTCTCATTTGTGTTTGCATAGGAAATAAAATGTAAATTTCTTTTAAACTGAGAATTTTTTTTTTCATAACCAGCATTCACTTTTTTAAAACACAGTAGCTCTTCTGTCAATTAGTCGTTACTCCTCACATGCATTGTTGAGCCTTGGGTGCCCATGACCCTGTCGCCAATTTACCAGTGGTCCCTCTTTGGTTTACTTTTGGTTGGTACTAAATACTGCATGCCTGAAACCTGCCGTTTTGGAGAGTCGTCTAGCCTTTACAATAAGGCCCTTATCAAAGTTCCTTAGATTCTTATGCTAACCCATTTTGTCTGCCTCCAGCACAACAACTTTAAGAACTGAATGTTCATTTGCTGCATAATAATGCAATTGTAATGAAATAAGTAAATAGTCAAAGTTATTTACTTTATCTGTCAGTGGTGTTAATGTTATGGCTGATATGACAAGTGAAACCAGGTGATAAAGCACTGAACACAATGTTACTGAGCACAATTCTCACAATATTCTAAACATGTTGCTTTACACTGCTGATTAAACTGCTAAAAACGTGGAATGCTGGAATGTTGTGTCAGATCTGAAAATCATATAAACCTAAAAAAAGAATATGTGTATCATATACAGGTCCTTCTCAAAAAATTAGTTAAAAAAAGTTCATTATTTTCTGTAATGTACTGATAAACATTAGACTTTCATATATTTTAGATCCATTACACACAACTG
>JBBPDA010000019.1:3698412-3715510 GCA_037974385.1 Arnoldichthys spilopterus
CTCAGTAGTGCCCGGGCTGGGACTCGAACCTGCGACCTTCAGGTCCCAAAGGCAGCGTCCTAACCACTAGGCCTCCATTGCCTGTTGTGCATGTGTGGTGGGTTAAATGCAGAGGTCAAATTTGTGCGTGTGATTGAGTGTGTCCACATTTCACTTTCACTTAATCCCTGGTGACATGGCAGTATATCAGTTTGGCACCAAATCTGGTATCTTGCATGAGTATTGTCAGGAAACCTTTCACCCTCAAATCATTGTCCAGACTACAGTTCTGCAGGTGCTGAATGCTTAGACGTTTTACTTGAAACTTTGTAGCTACGTCAGTTCCCATTCAAAGCCTGTTCAAAGTGACTTCCACTGGTCATTGAAACATGATCTTGTTTTTTTGCGATTTACAAAAGTGTTGTGTAAGCACACGTTTTATTTGCATTACAGCTTCTGTTAAGGTGATTGGAAAGTCATTGCCTTGAGCTAATTCAGCGTAGTGTAAGAGCTTGTTTTACAGGTTTTACACAGCACGGTCCTCTTTAAGGTAAAGCCAAGCCTCTTCTTATGTTCACTGATCCATTAACTGATCGTGGACCTTTCCTTTTGAGGGAATGTTTTTTTTTTTTTTTAATATGAAGCCGCACTCTGAGCTTTGATCAGTTCTTACCCACAAGAAACTATGCTACAAATTTATCTGATTATAATTACACATAGCACTAATTCAAGTTGAAAATGTTTGTCTGATTTACTTTATTGTTGTGGAAATGGCAAACGCCTAAGACGTTTTTCATTAAAGGGAAGGTGTTATGTCTGAGATGTACTGGCGGTGGATTTCATCAGAATATAAATGGACTGTTGCACATGCAAAACTATAATTTTAGGATAAACCTCCACTCAAAAGCCTTTAAAATTGATGAGTAATAAGGAATAATACACCCTATTGTTCAGTATCTACACAGTAGTAGTGGATAGCAGCTAAAATCTGTTCTCTTTGATGTCATGTTAATTCAGTGTCTGAAATTGTATCTCCCGCTATGTCTGACCCTCATGTCGCTTCACACGTGCTCACGCACACAAACCCTTTAGCAGTTGCACATTTTCTTTTTTGCTTCCTTTCTATTGGTGTAGGTAACAGTTGGTCTACATAATTAGCCTTAACGTGCAAGTAAGCGCCTCTGAGAACAGTTCCATGTTTAACATATTTTTTTCTTCCCCTGATGGAGTTTTACTGGCCCCTTGTTTAAAAAAAAAAGTTTATTCATTAGACATATAAACATCGTAATGATTAATTCAAACAACAATAAAACTTTCATTTCAAATATTTTAATAATGCATTTATTGATGCTTGTGGATTTTTCCTGCCAGCAGGGTGGCAGGCTGTTGCACCAGGGATTTGTAGACCTCAGGCAAAGACCAGTGTAAGGCCCTTCTTTGTTTTCCTCAACACAGTCACAGGGAACAAAAACTTGCAGGCAGGAATACCCACAGCTGTATTGGCAGGAAGGATACGGGCTGCTGGCATTAGTGAGGTTGAACAAGGAGCCGCACCTCTTCAAGAAACTGTTCAGCAATAAGATGACTGCTGCTGGCGGTGGAAGACTCTCTGATTTTACTCATAAATTAAAA
Organism: Arnoldichthys spilopterus; assembly: GCA_037974385.1. Taxonomy (NCBI): domain Eukaryota; kingdom Metazoa; phylum Chordata; class Actinopteri; order Characiformes; family Lepidarchidae; genus Arnoldichthys; species Arnoldichthys spilopterus. The sequence goes on from JBBPDA010000019.1 coordinate 3,700,024, forward strand.
AAAATAAAAAGGAAACATTCACAACACCCATTGGCACATAGGGTCCAGGCAACTGCTTACCAAAGCTTAATGCTAAAACCACCTATGCCTTGAACCTCTAATGATTTAAAGAAGCCCCATGGCCATAGCAGCAACAAAGTATTTGGGCTTTCCAGCACAATTATTTTTACATGCCACACAGTCTGACAAAACTAGTACCAAGAACAGGTGGGCATTTTTAGGATTAATTGTAACATTTTTCATTGTGCACACTTGGACGTAACTGCACAGGCTAATCACATAGTAAAATGCATTTGATCATGGAGTCTGCTTCATTGGGACAGTTTGTGAACCTTTATCGCAGACGATCACAAAATTAATACTAATAATAACATCACAATTATCCGAGGTAACAAAATGTCTGTCTTAAAAGGCCATTTAGAGCTGATTTGCTCCAAAGCACAAGAAATGCCTTTCAACATGGTGGTTTCTCTGCACTTCAACTCAAAACTAAGATTGTCTTTGTCTCGTCCAGTGTTTTCATATTGGGGCAGCTAGTCAGCCATTATCTTTGATTTAATCACCAAATTAACCCATCAGTTAAAAAATCCATCCATCCATCCAACTTTCTTTCTTTCTTTCTTTCTCTCTTTCTTTCTCTCTTTCTTTCTTTCTTTCTTTCTCTCTTTCTCTCTTTCTTCCTCTCTTTCTTTCTTTCTTTCTTTCTTTCTCTCTTACTTTCTCTCTTTCTTTCTTTCTTTCTCTCTTTCTCTCTTTCTTTCTCTCTTTCTCTCTTTCTTTCTTTCTTTCTCTCTTTCTCTCTTTCTTTCTTTCTTTCTTTCTCTCTTTCTCTCTCTCTTTCTCTCTCTTTCTTTCTTTCTCTCTTTCTCTCTCTCTCTTTCTTTCTCTCTGTCTCTTTCTTTCTTTCTTTCTTTCTGTGAATTACTCTGAATTCTGTGAGCTAGCTTCTTCCACCCAGATATACTGTGTTTTCCATGACATTAAGAATCCTCTTATAGGTGAACAGATTTGCGACTGCGATTGGCCAGCCGTTGACCCAGTGGCAATATTTGCAATGTCCGTGTATTCAGAATGCTTCAGTGTTCTAATTCCTTTGCTGTATTTACTTACCTCTCTGAGCAGAAAACCTGTTTAAGCCCAGTAAATTCAAGTCAAAGTGCTCAACCATTGCTCGTCCAGATGCAGCTGTGGTTTAACGCGGATACACTGATGTAGCAGTTTAGAAATGCTTCTTTTGTGATTGGACCTGTTTCCATGTAATATGAGTGATGTCTTTAATTTCAGACAGCAGAGTTGGCTCTGAGCAACCTGAAGACCAAGTATGAGACGGAGAAAAGCATGGTGTCCGAGACCATGGTGAAGCTGAGGAACGAGCTAAAAGCACTGAAGGAAGACGCCGCTACCTTTTCTTCATTAAGGGTCATGTTTGCGAGCAGGTACGGGGCGCTCCCTTTCCTCCCACGAGAAACTACAGTTTTGTACACTTAAGTCTAACAGAAGTCAGAAAAGAGCAAGAGATCAAAGGTGGTGTTAAGGCTGGGAAGCAGCAAAGATTTAAGCAGGCACGGCTTCCACATGGCTCTGTCTAAATACCTAGATAATCAGATTATAATCGCAACACTCACGTGCAGCTTAACAGACGCAGTTCTTGGCCTGTTGTGCAAACATGAGGCCGCTTGCCTTTGTGGTCCGTGCTAATGGCAAGGGAGTAGAAGGATCAAAGATCACGTCGGGACAGTGTCCTGATGGAAAGACCCGTTATATAACAGGTACAAGAATAAGTATGTTGGATTTACTCCGAGCTGCCAAGTTATTAGGTAAAACCTTACTTGTACTTTGTCTGCATCATGCCCATATTAGTAACCTAATGTCATCCCCTATCAACCCCCCCGACTCAACTGCAACCTAACTTTACGTGGGGTATTTTGTCACATTGCCAGTTCGATGTCAGTTTAGTGCATAGCTGTGTTGGTCTACATGTAGAAATCAAATCATTATGTGTACATAACCTTTTTATTTCAGAAGATTTGTTGAGATTTAGAAGAAAATGTTTTTGTTTTTTATTTTGTTCTTTTTTAATTTAGTCAAATTTTCTCTAAAATCAGCATTTGTTTTTCTCAGAGAAGACAAGGTTTGACCCATAGGTCCTAAAATGGGCATGACACAAATCACAGAATGTGGAAATGAGGGAGGAGTTGTGAATATTGTGTAACACATATTACTTTGCCAGTTTAATAATGGAAATAAATCATAAACTCAAACACAAGCACAACATATTTACGAACATCTAGAAGACATTTCAGAAAAGCACGCTACCTTTTGTGGGTTCTTTTATAATTTGGAGAGTGCATTGGGCAGTGTGTCGCGCAGAATATTCGATTTTGACTTTAGTAATTGAATATTAGCTTCCTTAATCATGTTGGGTGATGCACTTCAAACACAGACATCTTAGGGGGGAAATTAGGTTACAAAGGTTGTGTGTCTGAGTTTTATGAAAGTTTTAGGGCTTTTTGTTTCGTTTTTGTTTTGTTTGTAAAGGCTTCATTCCTAAAAATAAATGCTATGTGGTAAGAGAGCTTTCTCAAACAACAGAACAAAAGGGTTATGCCCAGTTTTGGGAAAACAAGGTAAATTCGTATTCATAGGCCATCTTACCCCAGTCATAATTTTTAGTAGTAAATTGCACTGTGGCGCACCCATGTGGACGACCAGGGAAAATACCATTTCCTACAGTCTGTTTTTCTAAATTTGTTGTTTGCTGATTACCAATTTTAAAATACTACCTGACTACCAATCCAAATATATTTAAGCTTGCTAATGTGTGTTGGTGCTAAACATGTTTTTTACCCGTCATGACTCCTCTTTCTCCTTCAGATGCGACCAGTATGTCACTCAGTTAGATGAGATGCAAAGGCAGCTAGCTGCTGCAGAGGACGAGAAGAAGACGCTCAACTCCCTTCTCCGTATGGCCATCCAGCAGAAGCTGGCCTTGACACAGCGACTTGAGGACTTGGAGGCTCCTTTGCTTCCCCAGAGCAACGGAGGCAGCCCACGACGCTCCCGTACCAAGCAGCTGGGCACCAAATCGGGCCGAGCGCCACGGAGTCCCATGAGGAGCAGCCCGCGTGCCAGCCCTGTGATGGTGTCCTCCACTGGCCCTCAAACCCTGAGTGGCCATTTGAGGGTGCTCTCGCGCAGCCTCCATGGCAGTCCTGTAAGAAATAACTCCTCCTCTTCCTCATCATCGTTTTCTAATGAGGCGTTACCGTGCGCTTCCACGCAGAGTCTGGTGTCTGTCGGTCTTGCTCGCGATGCGACGTTTGTTCGTAGTCGCGGGTCAGTTTCGTCACGCTCGTTAGATGACACGACAGGAGGTTTGGGGCCATTCGCGATACTTTCGAAGCAGCCCAAGGCTGTTGATGCACAGGCAAAAAACCTCAAAGTGTCTGCGCCATGTCGAAATAATACCTTCATTAAGGTTCGCCGAGCATCTTTACCAGCAAGCAGCCCCACGCCTTCCTCTTCACGTTCAACAGAAAGTCTAAACTCTAGATTAAACACAGTGGTTTCTACAAAGTCCAAGAATAAAAGCAGAGTGAAAGTGCAGGAGAATGATCCAAGACCTCATTCCAAATCCACAGCTGAGCATTTGGCTGTCAAAAAACAATCCAGCATCTCCAAATCACGTTCCATGGAGGCGACTGGTGTAAACCGCCGTCAGAGCACAGCTGCAGCATCTGCCTCTTTATCCAAACCCCCCCTAAATCAGAGAAGCTACAGTGTGGCATCTTCTAGTAGTCAAACGTCTTTGCACGGTCAGATTAACAAAAACCGAAAATTATCCGTCTCTAGCAGCGCAACATCATCTAGAGGTGAAACGCGATCAAGCTCCAGTTTAAGTAATACGGAGGAAATGTTCTCTAATCAGCACCACGGGCCTGGAAGGCAACAGGATGTACACAAAAAACGCCAAGCAGGTGTTGATGCGATGCGTAAGATGACACACACCAGACGAAGTTCAGAGCCAAACCGAACCAACGGCCGTCAACATAAATATAGCAAATGAATACTCGTTTGCATATTCAAATTACTCACTTTGAAACATTTTTGCTGACTGTGTGAGAAATTTTAAACGCCCCACCAGTACACAACAGACAAATCAATATCATCTGCACAGGAGCGGGATAAACCTAACTGCACGTTAGTTAAGTCAAATTGTAGTTGAGCATTGTTCCACCTGATCCACCACCCTCATGTGTGGTGGGATCAGTGATCACAGACAATAATTTTGACATGTTTCCCTGTACTTGGTGAAAGGACAAAGCATGTTTACTCCAAACATAATAATAATAATAATAATAATAATAATATTAATAAAATAGGTCAAATTATTTATAATATATAATAGAGGTTAATGGAAGCACATTTTTGTCTGTAGTAATTGACCACACAATACATAATAAATGGGAAAATTGTCAAAGTATTTCTTTGATAAATACATGCTTTATACGTTCATAAATATAAAGCACCAGATGCATAGGAGCGAAAAGGAACAAATCACAGGAAGTGTCAACATTTTATTTTCTTCCTTTTCGGAAACCCCAGTACCTTCAGAACTTCATTACTATATGTCCATCCACCACCATCCAATGCTTTAGCCGTACAGGTCAGTTAAAAGTCCTGCTTTAATTGCGCTTGAGCCGTTCACCAATACTCCTACTACCCTCAGTGTGTCATTGTTCTTTTTTCATCACTGTCTGTATTTGTAGTCATTGTTTTCAGCATATGAATGACTACATGTGATTTACTGTGTCTTTCGGCCTGTTTTTGCAGCGGTGAAAGCTCTCCACCACCCCTCCTCTCCTACTCCAGTGTGTGTGGACCGTGTTCATGCCCAGCTCAGAAACACCCTTAACCCTCCAGACCTGACCTGACATCCACTTCATCACAGACCACAACACATTGGGCTTATCTCTCTTACTCTGTGTCCTATCTTTCTTTTTCTTTAATCCTAATAATTTTTTTTTAATTGTTTGTTCTCTCAACCCATTTTCTCATCTACTTCTATCTAACGATCATTGTGTTATTCTTTCACTCGTCTTGACTTCTACCTCACTTTCTTATTCTCTCTTGACTTTTCCTTTTCACACCTTCTTTTCTGGTTTGTTGGCTCATGTGTTGTGCAGCTTTGAGGAACTGAAAGCTGTCCAGAACCTCATCCCATTTCATGATGGGGGGGGTTTCAGGAGGGAGGCAAGTTTCACAGTTTGCCTTTAATCTCTCATGGACATTGTACTAAACCAAAAACCACTCTTAAGAGACCAACGCGTGTTTAAAACTGACTCCATGTGATTGACTTTTCCTGTGATGTCCTCATCTACTGTTAACATCTTCAGATAGGCTTATGTCTGATGATGCGAAAGAAGTCTATGTATTTAAACCACCTTAGCATAGTGTAATAACACCTGGAACAACTGACCAGCTGTACAATACACTAGGAGCAAAGCTATGAGGTATGTTCAGAATAATGTTCGTATGCTACATTCCCCACTGTCTTGTTCGGATGATCAATAACACATTGCCCCAGTGCTTCATCCTTCAGATGTTTGTGCCGGCACCTCTTGATTAGGCTTCGTCCGTGTTCCCTTGAAGATGGCCTTTTTTGTATCCTGAGAACAGTAGATACTTTGCCCTTTAAGGATGATGAACTCTTTTAGTCTCTGTGCCTCAGATACGGTGAGGGGTGCTAATGCAAAGTACTCAGTAGCTAAAACTTGTCCATGGGGAGGTATGGAGGTCATGCTGCTAACCAGACCAAGCATAAAAATGACCAATCAAGGGTGCCCAGTCAAACATACTGCCACTTTTTTTAATCTTCATCACAGGGTTAAGTACAAAGCACTGATCTGTCAAATATTTTTTGTTACAGGTATGGGACGAAGCCATGTTGGTTGTTTTTAGTTATTTAAGTGAACTATGTTGACATTTTTCAAAGCAATAAGGCACTAGTTTATGTTAAAGGGAACACATCATGGGGAGGAAAATAGGATCTGAACATAGTGCCTTATAGTGTTTTTGTTCTGGGTTAGCTGGTTTTTAGAGAATCCAGACTTTTTCAGTAGGTACCTGAATTGAATAATTTATTTGTGTAGGTGTTTTTTTTTTTTAACACAATTTTAATTAAGTTGACGTTTGTGCTTTACTGCAGTTACTGGTTGCCCCATTTCCCAAGTCATCAGTACCTGATATAACAGTAGGTCATAGCAAATTAAAAGTATCGCTGTTCTTGTCAGAGCAGTGAGCTTATGAATGGATGTATGTGATTTGTAGTTATTCAACTGTCAGCACGTGTTAAAAACCTGCTAGCTTGCCAACTTGCAAGTTGGTCGGCAGCATGCTAATACATGGAAAACAATACGTGTGGAGTGGTTGTAGTTGGCCTGCATTATTAGTGAAGACGGTGTTGTGATCCTTGCAGAATATTTGCTTGTCATGGCAGAGTCATTATTGAAAGGACTCCATAAAAAAAGTATATTGTAAGCAACAGAGGCTCATCATTCTTCATGTCTTACCTCAGTATAAAACGTTTGCCTGTTCTGACCTTTTGAATTCTGTACCCTTTTTAACCCTCTGGTTCCCTTTGATACATTTTGTCACTGAGGAACTCCTTTTAAAAAAAAAAAAGTTGTAATTTTTCGTATGCCAGTCCCAGCCCTTTTTGTGAAATATGTGTAGTATAAGAATAAAGTTATTAAAATGTCATTGTTGTATTGTTTTATTGCCAAGAGTTGCCGACACTTAAGTATAGGTTAGAAGGAAACTTCCTCTGATTTTTAAGTTTCTGCACAGTTTTTGTTGGTTGAATGGTTTGTTGTAGAGAAATCTGCCAAATGAAAATTTAAAAACTTTTTTTTAATTTCTTTTCTTTCTTTTTTTTTGCTGCATTAACAGCCATTGATCCTGTGTGTTGGGGAGAAGCAGGATATACAGCTCCATATAGAAAATTGCGGATTTTTTTTTTGTCATTTCCAGCTTTACATAAATATAGAAAATGAAAAAGAAATCGAAAAATATTCGTCTTTCTAGACTAATGCTTCTATTTTTTTTTTTATGTCAAATGCTAAAAATATGAAGTGAACAGTGTCGAGATTAGGCGCCATATGCTGCGCTGTGTTTTACTCATTGGCGCCTCCTGCTGGGACCCACGGCTGACGCATGGGATTGATGGCACCAGCGTCCAATAGGAAGCAGTCTTTCACCCCGCCTCCTCGTTTCGACACGCCCATCACTCCATCCCGCAGAGAGCTGTAGTTGTACTAAGCGGAGCAGCGATCCCGACGTAATGTTTACTTTGATTTTATGTGTAGAAGCGCGTGCTGAGGGTGTTCTGTGCTGCACAGGATGATCGGAACCATGTGAGATGTCTCTGCAGAGAGCTGGCGGGCTCGGGCGCGCGCTCTGGCACAGTGGCAGCAGGACTCCTCCGCTGGCGAGGAAAGGCAGAAGCTTCTCCAGCAAGCGAATAACGCCGTGTGCCGCGTGCGGTGTGCAGAAGAACTGTACAGATGAACTGAGCAAAAGCATCTCTTCCCCTGCAGCGCCTCCAGCATCTGCGGGCTCCAGACACCAACTTGGGAGCAAAACTCGCGCGGAGGAGTCGCTGAATGTGTCTGGACGCTCCTTCTCATCTACAGCGCTGAAGGTGGAACAGAAGTCCTACCTGTGGGCTCGGTACACTGAGATGAAGCGGCTGGTTCACGGTATGAATGATGCTGGAATTGTTGTTATATATGTAAATAGAGTTATTCTTATATAATATAATCATATATAACATTTATAATCAGCATATTATATATAATTGTCTAATAATGATTTGTATTATATTCTTTTTTTTATTTTATATATATGTGTGTGTATATGTATATATATATTGTGTGTGTGTGTGTATATATATATATATATGTATGTATATATGTGTGTATGTATACACACATTCTCAATTCTCAAAAGTGTTTCTCTATTATGATTCTGGCGTCCACCTGCCAGTCGTATTTCAGTTCTTATCTTGCTCTAAAGCTCTGGTCAGGTCAGGTCAGGTCATTTCACAATGAGCTTTCTAACTACAGTGATGCTGAAGTTGTTTATAGAATTATAATTCTTTGCATTCCTGCATAAATATGGCATAAAATATAAGCGAGCAGATCTTTAGATGTTACTCATCATAACCTTGGAGTGATTTTTGTTCAACGACTCCTGACTTTTCACGTTTTGTAAACTATCTGCCTGACCGTGGATTAGAGAAGTCTAAAGTCTTCATATATTGGTTAGTAGAGGTTCATATTCATTATCAAACACAATTTATAATATTTAATATTGGATGATTATGCTCCATAAATGGCTGAAAAATATAAACCTGTCTGAATGTTTTGGTTACGTTTTTCTAAAAAAAAAAAATCACTACATTGTGCAGTGCAGCTTAACCCAGGACTAGAAGAATAGTTTATAAAGCAGAATTGCGTCTTCTCTTATTGGACAGGCTTGACATTTGTGAACTACTCTTCAGGAGGATGGTTCATGAGGAGGGTGCAGTAAAGCTAAATAAGTTAAACTAAAGTTGAAGACGGTTCATCAAGAATGCCCATTACCTCTTTTGTCACTGGACAAGGTTTAAAACATCTGCACCAATTATCAGTATAAATCGTAGGGCTGCCCCTATTGGCTGTATTACTATTGAGCAATCAGAGTGAAAAAGGCTGAATTCTAGCAGACTCAACAATAATAAGCAACACAGAGGCTTTCAAATAGTCCAGTATACCAAAATGAATGTACTAATTAATTAAATTAAAAAGCTAAACAAAGAAACTTGGACAATAAACTAATAAGCAGTGGCCCAATTTTATTAATCTCTTTGGTCATATTAAGCACAATTTATCATATTATTGTAAAGGAAAATTTCTTGTTTTTCTGTAAATTTTAAAGGCACAAAAACATTGTTATGGTTCACCAGTGGGTGGGGAGAAGTAACATTAGCCAGTAATGGTTTTAACCAATGACATTTCACCTTTAACCTCTAGCACCAAGGGAAAACACTTAAACACTAGCCAGGAGACCCTCCTTGATATTGTGTTTTACCCTCCTGCAGTCAGAAACAACCTGAGTGACATATTTTCTGCCACAAAAAAAAATATATATTTTTTTATATATATATATATATATATATATATATATATATAAAATTTTTATTTATTTATTTATTTATTTATTTATTTATTTATTTATTTATTTTTTTATTTTTTTATTTTTGGCTGAAAATATGTCACTCAGGTTGTTTCTGACTGCAGGAGGATAATTTTTAAGATAGAACACTGTACAATATACAATATTAGTTATAAAAATAACCAGCCAAACCCCTTTAATCATAAAAGCCAGTGCATGTGTAGCTAATGCAGTTAATAATTAAAGAATGAAGAGAGTGATTAATAATGACATTACAAAGTCTTTTTCAATCATTTTGAAACACCAGACAAAAGAGTCGCTCACTTATATACATTTTGAGTGAAGTTTGCAAAGTCAAACGTGCAGCAGCTCGCCATGAAGCTCTCACGCTCATTCTATTATGTAAAGGTGTTCAGCTGCAGACAGAAGGAGCCTCCACAGCTGTTTTGACAGCAATTTCAATGTCACTCACTGTCCCATTTTTCATTTCTTGGTCCCAGCCCAGAGTCTGGCAACAGATTGGGCAACAGCCGGTGACCTTTTTTTAATCTCACTGTGTTTACTGAACTGCAGCTTTTATGATTACTCAGGGAGAACAAATAGTAAGGAAAACACTGAGAAGCACTGAGTCACTACTTTTTAAAAAAAAAACTTTACAATGTGTTTTTTAATCTTAACTGTTAAAACAATGCCTGTGGCTTTCACTTGATTGCATGTTTCTGTAAACTGTTGGTAAAATGATGTTTTAAAATGCATTTGCACTGGAGACGCGAGCAACACATTTTTGGCCCCTTTCCTGCCCTTTATCGTTCTATTTATCTGCCCTCTAGTCCTGCATGAGGTGCATCAGTGATCTGGTGTTTGAACTGTGCAGATACACTGCATGATATTGGTTTGTATTCACATTTGTGATTGCTCTGCAGGCCAGCTGGACAGTGACATGATTGTTGTGGTTTTTGCTTTCTACTCCTGCACATTGGACTTGAAATGAAAGTTTGAATGCAGGATATAGGCCTTAATTCAACATTGTGCAAGTTTATGATGGATAAACAATATATCGCCGGCACTTTAATTCAGTTTATTTACTTTTTTTTTTAGTCGACAAGTCATGACCTTCCAACCCTCATGTTTTTTTCTGGATTTCTCTCTTTTATTGTAGCACTCTTTCTGCCATTTACTGGTTTTAATATTTGCCCATATTTTTTCCCCCAAAATTTTATAACCATTGATTGCATATTCAGTCATGGTGCTTGGGCCAAAATTTCACTCACTATCACTGGCAGATTTATTTTTTTATAATTGTGGTTTATTTTAGTTTTTCAGGAACCACACACAGCTCTAACTGGATAAAAACATCAGTCATGTAATGTTTGCTTTGTGGCAGTGTAAGTTGCAAACACGAGCATGGGAAACAGCATGGTGGCAGACAACTGGTGCTCATGCATGGAGCCTGCCAGCCCTTGGAGACCAGCAAGCTGAGGCTAGCTGAAAGTGCTTGTGCTCATTGTGTTGACCATTACCTGCTTCCTGGGCTTCACCGCCAAGGCCTCCATGCATGCAAAGCCAACCTGTCACTGATTAGTGCACTCCATCTTTTCAAGGCTACCACTTACTTGCTTGCTGGCTGGACTCTGGGCCTTTTAAATTTACAGAGGTGGAAGAAATTATAGCTACTTTGTGCAAAGTAGGGCTAATCGTGATCGAACTAGTAATCTAAGCTGGTAGTTGATTTTAAGGTATGTGTATGATAATAATGATTTGTGATTAAAATGAGATTGGACTAAAATGTGGGTTGATGATTATATGTAACCATAGACATAGTCTTATTTTTGCATTGGGTCAGTTAAAACAATCATGAAAAGAAAGGGAGAGATATCAGACTTCTTTTTAAAGAAGAAAAAAAATGGAGATCACGTGCAAACACAACCCAGCCCCTGCATCACCACTGAACCTCAGAGCAGCTCCCTACCAGAGGCTAGTCAGAGTCATTGTGGTTAGACATCTATCACAACCAGGTCAGAGCATCAAGTGACCTGAGACTCTTTGTTATGTCAGTAGAGGACCGTATAGTTTAAGTTAACATTAGTAAATATGCTACATTTCCCAGTGTGCATGCATGAGTGGTTTTGGTCAAATGATGCAGTGGCAAGCATGTGAAAAAGTCAACGTTAACAGCAGTGTAACAGTAGATTAATTCATTTCGATCCATGTCTCCAACTTTGCTGTGTTGGATACCTGAATATGAGGAAACCGGGCCTGGAAAGTCCTTGGAATTGATGTTGTAAGAAGGTTAGGGAACCCTGTTTTCGAAACCCACCTGGCTTATGAAGCTAGACGTTCACACAGCTTGCAGTGGCATTTAATCTTGTTTAGTATTTCTACACAAGTCAAGTATGTCCATTTGCAGCAGTGTAAACACCACTGTATTTCAGATACTGCCTTTGTCTAGTCACCCCTGCCCTCAGCACTGACTAGAGTATTCATTTGTCCAGCCTCTTTGTCAGTGCCATACTTAATGCATACCTTTAAAATAAAGCAGACATTCTGCACCTTAACCACTTGGATTAAATGCAAAAAAGCAGACATTACTGAGGAATAATGGGCTCATCTATGCTTATCACAGGATTTCTCAGTACTGCTGTTGCAGTAATTTTCATATTTGAAGAACATGATCTAACAAAGCTGGAAATCTGCCTGCAGATTTAAAGTAACATCTAAAATACAGTTATCCAGTGCTCATTTCTGTCTATCCTCCCCCCTTCTTCAAGATCTGATCCCTCCTGGAGTGTGCAACCTGCTCAATTCATCTACTATTTATGCCAATAATGAGGTCAGTCTGTCAGAGGTGGACATCTATGGCTTTGACTACGACTACACACTTGCCCTCTACTCAAATGCTCTGGATGCCAAGATCTACACCACTGCCCGAGACTTCCTCGTTGAACATTTTAAGGTAAAGGACCACAGTCAAATAAGCAATTCAGTACACTGTTTTTTTTGTTTTATGTACTGTAATGATTATTATGGCTGTCATGATTTCTCGATTATATTGCATTAGTTGATAAAAAAAAACAATAATCAATTTAAATGTGCATTCTTATTTTTTATATATTAAGGTTTAAATGATAAACTGAATATATATATATATATATATATATATATATATATATATATTACCTCTAATATCTAAGGTAATAGGGTAATTTTTAAAGATTGTTCCTTATATCTGGTTCCACCTTAAATGGAACCATTATTTTCATAACTCATGAGACATAGGGCCTTAGGAACAACATACTAGCTTCAGTAAATGGAAGATTTATATGAATTAAAACAGGCAATGCAGTGATAATGTGGAGGGAAGTTTAAAACATAAAGTAAACTTAAATGATTTGTTTAGTGCTGTATTTTTTTTCTATATTTCTCCTGGTTTACTGAAAACATGGCCAAAGTCATACTGAAATGGGGCCAGATGCAAATCTTGTTCAGTATGGATGACTTGATGACAATGTTTGATAGTAATGGATTTATAGGGAAATATCACAGCATTAAAGAATTAACTAAAGTAGTGAACCTGTAATCTCTATGTTTTCTCAGACCCTCAGCTTGAGCAAGGACTTGACAACAGATAAACTGAATTTTGATACCACAGGTTATTGCTTAATATCTCTTTCTTCAGTCTTTTAAAGACATGAGACTCATAAAACTAACTTGAAAGACTAGGTAGACAAGGTATATCTAGCTTTAACTGCATGTGTATAACGATTTGCATTTTAGTTTACAGCTGTGTGAAAAAATGTGATATATTTTGGTATATGCTTTTTTTTTGTTATAATATAAATATAAAGTTTATTATACAATGTGATTTCTTTCTTGTCTCGTAGTACCCACAAGGCATCAGTAAGTATGACTACATCCCCAACTTTGCAGCACGGGGCCTTCACTACGACATTCAAAAGGTAAACTCACAAAGGATGTAAAATTCCTCCAATCTGTATATAAATACATGGATAATGAAGAGAGGGGTGGGTGGGTACATACGTAGGAAGTAACTAAGCCTTCTTAGAAATGTAGCTCTAGAGATTAAACCCCAATGGATCTTTGGGTTATGCTTGTTTTTGATTTAAGCTTTAAAGGTACAAGGGATTTCTCGCTGTCCTCCTTAACAACACAAGCTGCATTATCTTAGTATATAGGCTTTCCCCGTCAGTAAAAAGTGTATGACATTAAAAGCAGTTCCATAAATGCGGAAGTAGTATCCAATTCTATGCATTCAGTACATCAAAAGAAATAGTTCAATTTGTAAGAAGTATATATGTCAATAGTTAGGCCTTAATTAAACAGCTCAGTGTGCAAAATACTAACCTTTCATTCATTTCAATGCTTCCTTCATAGTTTGCAATATTCTGTATGTAATAGATAAATATAAAAAAGCCAGAATGTAAGCATCCATAAGCATCCATAACCAAATGTGTTTGTGTGTTTGTTTGTTTATAACTTAAGATTTTTATTCATTTTTGTGATATTACATTTTACGTTCCTATATGTCTGATATTATATTAATTCATTCATTGAATGTTGTCTTTGTTTCATCCCATACATGCCCAAATGTATAGAGACACTAGCTTAGTGTTTTTAATGCTTTTCACTGAGATTGGGAATATCTCTGCATTTTCAAAAGATGCTGAATGTACTATTTTAAAATCATATCTGAATATTTTTGCATATATAATGTATCGTGTATGCACTTTGTTTTACATATTACTTAATGTATATAGTAGTAGTATATTTTTGGTACAGTGGTTAGCACTGTTGCCTCACAGGTAGAAGATCCTGGATTCAATTTCCTTTCTGTGTGTGAACTTGCATGTTCTCCCTGTGTTGGTGTGGGTTTTCACTAGGAGATCTAGTTACCTCTCGCAGTCCAAAGACATACATCAAATTGCCCCAGAATATGTGTGTGCCTTTCTTGTGATGGATTGGAAACCTGTCCAGGGTGTTTCCCTGCTCTATGATAGGGTAGTGCAGGGATAGGGCTAGCTTCTATAAAAAGGTTCAGGAATAAGAAACGACACCACTGTGTGACCACAAGTGACTCAGAGTGTGTAATGAATGTCTGGGTCTAGAAAACTGGTTTCTTTTCCTATCCTCCACAGGGGCTTCTGATGAAGATAGATGCCTTCCATTACATACAGCTGGGAACAGTGTATAGGTGTGTGCTGTTCTTCTGCATCTGCTGTGTACATCTTTAAAAGCAGCTCGGCATTGTTCATCACTGTGAAATCATTACTGCAGGGGTTTAAATCCAGTGCCAGATGAAGAGGTGCTCAGACTGTATGAGGGAACTCACCATGTGCCCCTGAACCAAGTCAGTGGCTTCTATGGGAAGGTCAGTACCTGCTGTAGTAGTAAGCATTGCCCATTATTTTTTTTATAGCTCATTGTCACTAAGGGAAATTCATGTAAAATAAATCAGTTTTCTACCTTGAAATAACTAATCTTGCTGCTGTTTTCAGCAGTTATAGTGCCACATGCTGAACTCCTGCCAGCATTTTCTTTTTATCTGTATTTCCATGCTCATTAAATAGGCAAGAAGTTGTTCCTGGCTTTGCATGCAAGCAGCATTTTGGAAACTGGAGTTTGATTTGGGATTTGAATTGACCAGGGGCAGGTTTGCAGTTGATTATGTGGACTTAGTGTCAGCGCTTATCAAGTCAGATGATGTGATTTTGTATTGAAATGGTGCAGGTGTTTCACTGTTAATCCATCAGGTTGTTTAACACTATGTCATGTCTTCAGATTCTTTCCGTTCTTATGAAAATGCCCCCCTGAAGAGATCCCCTCTCACTTCTTTCCTGTTTTAGTAGTCAGTATCCCTGCCTGCAGAGAGACAGGATGAATAATTTTGTTGGTATATTTTTAGTCTGTTAAAGTGGATTTCATCTCTGCCAGTGGTGCAAACAGGAGGGAGGTCAAAGCAGGCCGAGTGAAGCCTGAATGAAATTCCAAATTCCAAATCCTTGCCAGTGGCCTTGCCTGTTGTTGTTGTACTGTGGTTAACTACAGTATAGGAATGTCACTATTGATTGTATTTGTAATTTTCGCAATTATTTTGAAGATTAATTGTGTGATTATATGCACAAAACCGATAAAAGCCAACCTTTTATTTTGCGATATTTGTAGGTTTAATCTCTTTCAGTAATTCACAGTGCTGATAGCTGTTTAGAGAATCTGCTAAATGGGGGTGGGGGGGTGGGTGGGGGGGGGGTGTTAT
>JBBPDA010000019.1:3715610-3738728 GCA_037974385.1 Arnoldichthys spilopterus
CACACACACACACACACACACACACACACACACACACACACACACACACACACACACACATACACACACACACACAAATACACACATACACACACACACACACACACCTACAGGAAATTTAGAGAATACAATCAACCTATTAAAACACTTTGGACAGTGGGAGGAAACCGAAGCACGCGAAGGAAACCCGCGCCCACGGGAAAAGCTTGCACACTCCACACAGAAAGGCACCTGACCTAGGGATCAAATTCAGGACCTTCTTGCTGTAAGGCAAGGGTTCTCAAATCTGGTCATTGAATCCTTGATTTTGTAAACACCAGTATTTAACTGGTCTGTTTATATAAATGATTGGCCTCCTAGAGTCGCATCAACTGGTGTTTACAAAATCCAGGAGTGAAATCTGGATTCAAGGTCCAGATTTGAGAACCCCTGCTGTAAGGTGACAGTGCTAAACACTGCACCACCATGTTGCCTGTTTTTAAAAAAGACATTTTTATGCAAACTTTCACAATATGTTTTTCACAAGACTGTTTGACTGTGATGCTGAGTGCTTTGGGTTTTTTTTCTCAGGCAGCTTAAGTTTAAGCATCGTGCAAATGTGTTAAAATTCAACAATCGCAGACAATCACAGCACTGATGTCATGGTCACAGTCCGAACAAATGGCAGCAGAACTGCTCGTTTTGTTCATGACAGAACACAAAACCTTTACCACAAGCAACACGCTGACTATAAAAATACAGAGGTTAAGAAAATATGGATAAAGCTGGAAATGACAAAGTACCTTAGTGCAACACAGCCACTGTTTATGGCCACTTTTGTTTATCTTAGTGTACAACAGTCTGTGTATGTCTGGTCCATTTCGAGAATGGAGAGTATACGATGTGTGTGCGCTGTAGGTTAAAAGGAAAATGTAGGTTTGAAAAAACAACAACATATGATTTGATGTGAAGGTTTTCTGTTTTAAAAAGTTGTACTTGGTGAGTACAGGCTTCATTCCATCACTCGTGCTTAAAAAAATGAAATTATAATCAAAATATGGGCAAAAAATAGCAATAATAAGGCAGCATTTTTATAGGTAATGGTATGTCAGAAACCATATGTCAGATTTAAGCCTTAATGCTTAATGCTAGTTACACAACAAACTCAAGACATGCCTCAGTTGACCGGTTACATCTGAAGCAAGGAGCAAATTTTGCACATTTATTTTTTTTCCCCTTGTTTCATTTCATTTATTTTTCCTAAAGGCATAAATCTGCACATCCTCTGCTGACACATACCGAATCCTGGCAAAGGATCTCACAGAAATCTTAAGCTGTGCAACAGTGTATCAAACTGCAGTTCAAAACGTGCTCAAATGGCACATGGATTGTGAAGAAACGGAAAAGGAAGATGAAAGGAGCTTTTCAAAAAACCGTGAACACATCCTCTTGCATGATAATCTAGGCAAAACCACTTCAGCCAACTGGCGGCATCAGGCCTCATTACTTTTCCACACTGAAGCCCAGTTAGATCGCTGGCTTCGCCGTCCTTTCGTGCCGGTCCAGAGTTCCTGCCGTTGGCTCGCGTTCCAAAGGGAACGCTACAGATCTCTGGCTTTCCAGATATTCCCTCAGTTTTAGGCTGAACCATGGCGAATCTTGGTCTCCTACCAGTGGATCTCAACCCCTTTTGTCTTAATGCCGCAACAGCCTTTAAAAAAGCAGAACGCTAATGTAATGTTTTATTTTCATTTAATTGATATTAAACATTTAATTACATACTAGAGCTGCATATCAGCATTATTACAATGATTACCTACCAACCCAAACAAAATATTGCTGAAACTTGAGGGAAAAAAAAATACTAAAGTAGCTATTTTCCTCCAAAGAGACACTTGGGTTTGAAACTGGCAATAATCAGCATTTGTTTCTTTTCCTCAGGCACTAGAAATATTTTTTTAATACTTAAAAATGTTTTGTTTTTTTAATAAGGTAGTAAATTATATATTTTAAGTGACAATTATTTCAATTGATGCTTCTAAATATGTCCTGGCTGAGGTGGGAAGTGGGTAATACTACAGAATTATATAGAAATAAAACATTTTTACGCAGTTTTACTTCAGCCACTGACATTCATTCTTATTTGGTTTCAGACCAAAAGAATCAACTATAAGCTTCTCTGCTGATGGATGTTGCATGTAACAAACAGTTTCACCATTGTTCTTGTTGTTTGCTGATTTAAATATAATTCTTTATTTCATTACAGCAATAATATTTTACCTGATTATGGATTTAGGTTACTCTACTCTCATATACTCTACTCATATACCCGCTGGTCCCCACCGATGCACCAATCATGAATGTTCTATAAAAATAATAGAAATAACATAATTTGCTGTTTATATTCACAAATGAAAAATCAGTCACCTGTTTACCATTCCTATAACTATTAGCATGCAAAAAGTGCTCTATTAAAAGGAAGAGACAACTTGCTGTTAATGCAAGACATTTAGCTGTAGGAGCAGTGTTCAAACACAGTGTGGATGCATTGATCTTTTATTTTATACAACACAAACAAATCTGGCTGATCAAACACGTCATATTTAAATCAAAATTGAGCGAACCTAAAACCAGAAACTGTGAGAAACTGAAACTGCTCGTGTGACTCCTATGGGGTAAATCACACCTCACCTGTAGTCCTAACACACAGAGCTAGTTATAGGCTAAACCAGCCGAGTGATTTATGCCAACAGGGGCTGGGATTTTCAGTGGGCCGGTGACAGTTTTATCCTCCTCTATGTTAAGTCAATGTTAAGGTGTCACATCCTGAGTGGCCATGACGGTGGCTGTTTATGGCCGTAGGGATTAGAGTGCTGATAGCGCTGGCTGGGAGCGCCTCTTGCTCTTTCTGGAGCCAGGGGCTCGACTCTATTTTCCCCCTGAGTGAGCGCGTAGCCGCCTCAGCCCTGCTTCTTCAACCAGTGAGCGGCAGCGATTAAACCAACACGCGTGACCCTGCTGTCCTGGGAAATCAAAAGTTCCTCTCGGAGAGGAGCTCTCGGCGTCCTGCCAGGGTTTCCGGGTTTCTCCATTCGCTTTTTTTTTTGGGTCTTGTGCTTGGGAACGTGCTTCTGTGTGGGTAAGTGGTGAGTGTGGTGGTGGTTAAACAAATTGGCTGCATGCATCCGAGGCTGTCATGCAGTACGCCTCACGAGTGTTATATATTTAATAAAGAACAGTGTCACAGAGATTCACGCCTCTGAAGGAAATCTAGGACATTCAGATCATCCCAAAACATGAACGTCAAAGAGCCCGAGACTGCACTGAGCAGAACAAGTGACAGCTGGAACAAAACAGCTATAGCAATGAGATGGAGTGGGAGAGAGCTCAGCTTTAGAAAAGGAGGAAGCAGGGGGGCCAATAACATCGAACCGAATCAGTGCACTGGCCCAAATCTTTCACGATACAGCTGCACGGATTCAAACTGTATCCCAACCAAAAGCTGGGCAATAAATCTGACCTAAGGCATTTTCTCAAAGGCATGTATTTATTAATTAATTCATTTATTTCTCTTTCTTTCTTTATTTCTATATGATTTTTTTAAATACAATTTAGTCATGGCCTCTTCCCACCTACTGGTTAGTTATCCCTCAATTACATTATGCTTGCGCATGCTTCCCTGAGACACATGAAGGCCCAATGAACTACTGCTTCGAACGAATGCTCACGTTTGGAGTCCAACAGGAACTGCTATTTCTTTTATGCCACATGCCTGTCTTAGCTGAGTGAAGGGGGAGAAAAGGGCCAACCAGAAAGACCAAGGTCAGTTGTATTCCTATCTTCCTATAATCCTAGACTTCTGGAGTTATATGACTGTTTCATCAAGCTTGCTCTCGATCAAAAACAGCCAAAAAACACACATCATGTGATTTGACGGTTTCAGTGTATTAAAAATCAAAGCGCTGTTAAGCCAAGTATTGGCCCAATCACTGGCAGACTGGCAGTTCAGCCCTAGTCAATTTCACAACCATTATCTGCAATGCATCCTGAGAACTGTATGAAAACGAATGCTGGCACCGTGGAGGTCTATTAGCTGACATAACAACTGGCAGTTAGTGTTCTCCTCCAAGCATGTTGGACTGTCCAATACTTTAGAGGCTTTTTACTGCCGGTAATATGTTGTAGGCTTCACCCGCTCAGTATTTAATGTGATAAAGGCTAGTCAGCAAATACATAGATAGATAGATAGATAGATAGATAGATAGATAGATATATATATATATATATATATATATATATATATATATATACTTTATTGATCCCAAGGGAAATTTTTGAAATATAGGTCTTATTTATATAGTACTGTTCATATTTTCTCATTCGTGTTTGTGGTTTTGCATGTGCATGTCTATATCATAGTACCAGTAGATATTTGCTCATCTTGTGTTTTTTCTTCTGAGGTCAAGGGTTTTAATAAAGATTTTGTCCTTTGTTTGAAGCTAAAAGGATGAAGCTTATGTAACTAAACCGAAAACAATTGTTTTTCTTGATGCAGATCTTTAAAGGACCCCACTGATTTGTCCTGGATTTTGAAATAAAAGATTTTAATGTAATATGAAAACACTGTAAAGTTTCCAAAGAATACTCTTCACTCCCTAGCTAAAGTGCAAAAACAGCTTGTTTTTTTAATACATTCTTTTTATGATGTCATTGATTCATAAAGTCAATGCATTTGCATAAAGCCACTTATTCAGCCTCTATCAATGTAACCCCACCCATTCATACTGAAGTTGCAAATTGGGTTTCAGTTTGCACTGATTTTTGAATTAGGCACAGCAAATCAGAATCTCTCCATCTCATTTACATATATCCGTCTTACAGGCACAGTTACAAAAGCAGCCTGTTGAATTCTAAAGGATAAACAGAGAGTAGAAAACAAGCCCTTGCTGCCATTTTTGGTACAGAAAGAAATAAAACGGGAGTAAAATGTAGGATATGGGTCCTTTAAAGAGATTGAAAGAGGTCAAATATGTGATTAGATCCTGTTTGTTGTGATGAACCCTATGAGTCAACAGATCAAAATGTGTCTTCAGGGCCCAAATGTTAAACAGTTCATGGATGTCTTCTCTCTACCTGAGATGACTCTTCTGGCAGTGGCTAATGACTACTTCATCTCTAATGACATCGAGTATGACCCTGTGCACCTGTATAAGGATGTCTCGGTAAGTTAGATACATTTCCCCAGAGTTTAGCAGTTGAAAGCCTGAAAGACCCATCATCAAAGCTACAGTGGTGTAGTCCAATGATGTTAAGCCTATGGCATAGATGAAATCTTTGGTTCAGAAATTAGGATGGTCTGTAGGGTTTGGAGACAGTATTAACAACATATGTTTCTTGTAGAAACTATTATTGTCACTATTATTTTGCTAAACATTTGATTTACTTTACCTACTAATTTATTTGGAAATACAAATTAGACAGTTATTAAATGAATTCACATTTACAGTTTCCTGCTAGTATCAACTGGGAAGTTGAACTGTTTCCACCATAAAAACAAAAAAAAAGACATTTAGTATCCCGGAATTCTTACTTTCTTTCTCATTAGATTGTAAGTCATAATTATAAGAAGGGAAGTCATAATTATATGAGAGAAATTTAGACCTAGAAAACGAAAGCTTGTGAACAAACTTCGAGAATTTGGCTTGATGCGGCTGGTGTGTGGCAAGGGCAGCGTGAGGGTCAGTATTTGTATGTGGAGAGACATGAGTGTCAATGGGTGTACGTGTTGTGTTTGGATGATATACTGTGTGTGGTTTGTGTGTATGTGCAGGTGTGCTGTGTGGATCTGTGTGCGGGTGTTTGTGGTGTGTGTGTGTGGGGGCATGTGTGCTGTGTGGTTGGATGTGATGGGGGGGTGTGTGGTGTGTGTGGCTGGGTGTGTGGTGTTTGTGCCTGGGCGTGTGGGTCAGAGTGTGTGCATGTGTGTCACGTGGTGTATGTGTTTGAAAGTGTGTGTGTGACGTGGTATGTGGGCAGGTGTGTGGTGCATGTGTGTGGGTTTTAGTGTGAGTGGGGATTCTGGTGGGTGTTAATGCTAGTAGGAATGCTGGCTTTCCTATGTGAATAGGAGGACGTGAGACAAGGGAAGACCTTCATCCATGCACGCCTTGTGTGGCCCTAAGTGATGGAACTTTCAAACCACAGAACATTCCGCCATTCATTTCAATGGGAAAAATCGCTTGGAAAAATGGCCATAACTCGGGAACCGTCTGGAATATTGCTTAGATTACATTCCATCCGAATTTCGTGTCTCTAGCTCAAAAACTGTAGAAGGAGATGCAAACCGAAAGAAAGTGGTATAAATGTATAATTATGAGATACGAAGTCATAATTATAAGAAGGTCATAAATGTGAGATACTAAGTCATAATTATGTTATACTGAATGTCTTTTTTTTAATGGCGGAAACAGGCTTTTATAGTGCTGGCCATTTCTTAACAGAGGATGGGAAGTCCACACATTCAACAGTTCAACTATTCATCCAACTCTTAGAATTGCACATGCTTGTTTTCACACTGAGATTGTTGGGTCCCAGAACTAGAGATGTAGACAGAGGCCAAGCATTACTAACCACTGGCATCATTAACACAGGAAAAATGTCCCCACCACTTTGGTCGAAGGCCATTTTGTCTCCATGCTTTTTGTTGATCTGCAACACTTTTTGAAAGATCAATAAACGTAACTTCCGCCCCACCCTCACCCCCAGTCGTTATGCTTGCATCCATCCCTAAACTAAAAATACAATCAACCCCTCTAAACGTGATCAGCTACAACCATGATGTTCTGCCAAGTGGATGCAATGTCTCAATATCTCCACAAAATTGGACTTGAAAATAAGACGTTAATGTGAGCTCTAAAGGGATCTACAGAATTATATACGTATAAATGCGTTCTTGTTCGAGTGTTTAAATGTGACATTCAGGCCTAGGAATCTGATGATCTGGATGAGTTGGAATTGTCCCTGCCTTTTATTTGAACTATTCATCAAAGGATTTGTCCAACCTTAAGACCACTTTCTAGGTGGTGAGTTCCCAGCTTGTCATTCACCATGCAACCAGGGCTCTGGTTTCTGTGCTTCAGATATTGAGTGTTGCATCCCGATCAGGGGTCATTTCGTAAGTGTAAGTGTTTTACGCTGTGCGGGTTTACATTTCCTCATTCTCGAGCAAGGAGACAGGAGTATCTTGCAGATGCACTCGAAACAAAGGCTATTTCTCATTACACTCTGGTGGTAAAGAGATCCTTGAGCTCAGCATGATTGCTCTCTGGTTACACTGGCAGTTCGGAGTCCAAAGAGAGCTCTGCTTTTCTGAGGTGTTATCTCTGCACTGTATAGGACTGGACTGAGGCAGTGTATATTGTGTTGAAACTCCATAAAAGAAAATCAGGAGAAACATGCAATTATGTTTGGTTCAGTATTTACAAATGCTGCAATAATTAATAAGCCACATTTTTCATGATGGATCTGTCTTTTGGAAACTAGATAAACTTTTTGTAATGACATGTAACTAATTTTCAGTAATGACTCTATGTTCGAGGATAGGGAGAGGGCAAAGGACAGAACAATACACAAATATCAGCCATTGCATTATGACCACCTGACTGCTATTGAGAAGGGCCCCCCATGCTGCTGAAACAGCTCTGACTGTGGTGCACTGTGTGTTCTGACGCCTTTTTATCATAGTTAGCATTAACATTTTGTGTACCAGGAGCTCCTCTTTGGGATTGAACCAGACAGGCTAGCCTTTACCCTCCTCTCGCATCAAGTAGCCTTGGGTGCCCATGACCCTGTCATTGATTCACCAGTTTTGGTAGGAACTAACTACTGCACACCTGGAACACTCCACAAGACCTGCTGTTTTAGAGATGCACTGACTCTTCTAGCCATCACAATGAGGCCTTTGTCAAAATCTTTTATAAGCAAATCAGATATCTAAAGAGGAAGGAAAAACCCAAGATTTTTTTTCTTGTCGTTTACAGGAAGCGATTGGTATGGTACATATTAAAGGCTACATGTACAGGTGGATCATGGAAGATCTGGGTAAGGTTTTCTTCTGGCACAGAAGTTTCATGCAAATGTCATGCATGTAAATATAGCAAAATGCATTGATCTCAGAGATAAGCCAGTATTCGGTCACGCTCGGGAGCTTACTTGGTATTCTCTTGCATAGAGTCTGATGTTTTTGGAGTCTTTATGGTGTCAGGTGTATTAGACCATGGAAAATACTGTTCACATGATTCAACTCCATGGGTAACCGATTTTTATTTGGGTATTATTTCACAAGAAAAGTTTTTAGAGATAATAGAGTGTGGTCTTACTGGCCTCACCTTCTGTACTTTTTCATAAAAGTACTGTTTGCCTAATAATGTTAATGTTGTAAGAACAAATGAAAAGTAGTGTACACCACTACTAAAGATTGACTTGACATGACTAAAGATTGTATTAATTATTTGCAATTATTTTAAAGCATTATTTTTGTGTTGGTCTTCCAGAAAAATACATTCTTAGAGGAGAGGAGACATATGCTGTGCTACATCGACTTGTTAGTCAGGGGAAGAAGCTGTTCCTCATCACAAACAGCCCTTTCAGCTTTGTGTGAGTAATAGATTGCTTATGCTACCTCCCCTGTGATGTGAAGATTACAAGAAGACATTACTGTGGTGGTTAAAACACTCTTCAGGGGCGACAGAGGGCAAATCAGAGCAAAAGGGATCTACTGCCAGAAAGTCAGAGGCATGTCAGCAGTAGATGAGTGTGTGCTGCTCTACATGTTCTTTGAAAATGAGGAGGCAAAGACATATAATATGTACAGTGGTGCTTAAAAGTTTGTGAACACTTTAGAATAATAAGAATAAATCATGATCCGATTTTCTAATGAGATAGAAATTGGTAATTTATTTATTTTATTAAAAAATATCCAGTAATACATATCTCAGAATGGTAAAAAGTATGTGAACCTCTAGGCGATATAGAGTCAGATGTTTCTATGTGATAGAGTTGGGTATCTTCAATAAATGAGATGATCAATCAGGCATAAGTGGGAGTCCTGTTTTATTATAAAAAAAACAAAAAAACAAAAAGGGATCTATCACTGTTCAGTCTTCAAAACAATTGTTTATGGAAGTATACCGTGACAGATTTCCTCTGAAAATGACTTGTCAATGCTCATCAGGCTAGAAAACATTGCAAAACCATCTCCTATGTGGGCAACCACAAGCCTTTTTTTTTTACATTGGCTAATGTTAATGTTCGTTTGTCCATCATCCGGACAACACTGCACAACAATGGTTTGCATGGCAGAGTAACCACTGCCCCCCAAAAAAGATCATGTTGATAAGCCAGAAGTCTGTCCTAGTTTATGTGCAGTTATTGCTGCAGAAAGGGGTCGTATCAGATACTGAAAGAAAAGGTTCACATACTTTTGCCACTCACAGATTTGTAATACTGGATCATCCTCAATAAATAAATGGCCAAGATTAATATAGTTGTCTCACTTGTTTAATTGGAATCTGTCTACGTTTTGGACATGAATGAACATTTGGTGATGACTTAAGTCATATTTCTGCAGAAATCTAGAAAATTCTAAAAGGGTCTACAAACTTTCAAGCCCACCTGTATGTCTATACATGTAAGTCTCATCTTCTGGTCTGTCACAACAACTTACCAGACGTACACACTCACAGTACAAGACAGATTAGAAATCCTTGGCTGTCACTATAGTGCCCCTTGCTGTAATGCTTAGAATGCAGCTAGTGTACTTGAGTTTCTGGCTTTACACTACTACTGTGGATTACAGCTGACTGGTTCCTGATATATGTGAAAATATAATCCATTAATGTATCATGTATATTAACGTAAATTTATGTTATTGAATATTAAAGTAGTTTCACACCAGACTGTGCTTCCTGTTAAAGGTATAATGTTTATTAACCTTTTCTCTGTCTGCTACATCTGTATCATAAAATCCATTACCACATACAGAATTTTCTAAAGCAGCTGCCCAGTGGTGTTCACTGTTATGTAAAGTACAATGAAGTCCATCCCATCCATCCATTTTCTAAACCGCATCTTCTGTTTCTGGGTCACGGGGAAGCTGGAGCCAATCCCAGCCAACTATGGGCCCAAGGCAGGGTTCACACAGGACAGGAGTACAATGGAGTAATCTGTGGGAATTAATTCTGATATGCAGCATATTTCTTTTATAATATCTGTTTTGTAGGTAATCACTGGGATGGACAGTAACTTTAAGTCACTTGTTGAAATTGTCTTCACTAAAGCATGAGGATTTTGCTCTGAGGTTATATCATATTCTGAAAATGGAAAATATTTATTCCTCTTAATAAACATGTCTTGTTCTCAGTGATAAGGGGATGAGATACATGGTAGGCAAAGACTGGAGAGATTTCTTCGATGTTGTCATCGTGCAAGCGGACAAGCCCCATTTCTTCAATGACTGTGCCAAGTGAGTTCCCGCCCTGCATAAGCAATGATCAGCAAAGCCAAGAAGAGCACCGTGCATAATTTCAAGCTATAATAACTGTAGTGTAACCCGAGAAATATAAACAGTGTTGTATGTCTCGTCTAATAGTTTTACACTGTTAATCTAAAAAACTGAAGTTTAGAGTCAAAATCCTATCTGAAGAAAGCCTCTGACTATGAACTCTTATTCATCTTTCAATAGACCTTTCAGGCGTTTGGATAGCAAAGGGGACCTCCAGTGGGATAAGATTAATAAATTAGACAAGGGTCAAGTCTACAAACAGGTCTGAACATTATTGTCTCAGTTATTCTATATCACATTTGACTTTTGCTCCTCCACTCATTTTACAGTGGCCTTCATCTTTTGTATAATACCACATTAAAGTTTCATGTGTATGTTACAGGGCAACCTCTTTGACTTCTTACGACTAACAGGGTGGCGAGGGTCGAAGGTCCTATACTTTGGAGACCATCTCTACAGCGACCTAGCGGTAATATCCCAAAAAGACTCTCAAACTGGATTACAACTGGATGCATTATAAGAATGCATTACAATGCACAGTTCATACTTCAGCACATGTTGAAGGCAAAAGGCAGGAATGGGGGGGGGTTAAATTGTATTAAAGGGCAAACTATTTTTAACGTGAGAGACATGTTTTATGGGCTGTATTTGAGCTCTGGAAGCCTTGTTTTCTATTTGCCCATTTCTGTTCATACACATATTTCCCGTAATGTCTGACAAATAGCATTGTACTTATCCCTGGTAAACTATAATGAGAAAAATGAAGGCTGTGTTTTGTGCAGGACCTGATGCTCCGTCATGGCTGGCGCACAGGAGCCATTGTTCCTGAGCTGGAGCTTGAGACGAAGGTTGTGAACACAGAGCAGTATGCCCAAAGTCTAACCTGGCTTCAGGCCCTCACTGGACTTTTGGAACGCATGCAAGTAAGAACAGCATTTACTGACATCTTTGGCATAACCTTTGGCTTAAGCGATGGTTTAGGCAACAATTAGATTTACACAATTTTCTGAGACATGCTTAGTGCCCAAAATGTGCTTCTTTAGTTTTGCACTAGACCTACGAAGATATAGATGTAGCTAACAGATAGTTCAACCTTACAACCTCAACAGTAATTAAAAACAAAATAAAACCAATTGCAAATTTCATAATTCCATATTTTATTCACAATAGAACATAACAGTGAGTAAATGTATCATTTTAAGAGAAACAAAGGTGAGACATGACAACAGACAGGCTTGCCTTCACTCCCTGCATGCATCAGTGAGCCTTGGGTGCCCATGACCCTTTAATCGATTCACCTGTTGCCCTTCCTTGGATCACATTTGGTAGGTACTAACTTCTGCATAACTGAACACTACACATACCCTGCAGTATTAGAGATGCTCCGAGTCAGTTGTCTAGGTATCATAATAAGTCACAGGTTCAAGTACTGGACCAGACACCACTGAGCAAGGTAATGTCCCACTACACTGCTCCCCAGGTGCTGTTGATAGCTGCCTGCTTCTCCACAAGTGCACAATGTGATATGTTACAGAGTTTGCGTTTCATTGTGGTGCACATTGTGCTGTGGTGTTTTCACAATGACAAATTTTCACTTAACGTCACTTATTCACTTTACCTGTCAATGGTGTTAATGTTATGGCTGATCAGTGTATATATGACACAACACCTTTGGAAGATGCATAAAAGTGACTTTTTAAATTTGTTTGCTTAGATGTATCGAGATCCAGACTCCAGAGCAGTGCTGCAGGAGTGGCTAAAGGAGCGAGAAGAACTACGGTTGGTGCTGCCAAGTTATCAAGAGTCTGTTACTCTTCTGTAACAGTTCAAATTGTGAATCAGTTATGTGCATATAGATGTATATGTTAGGCACAGAAAACAGTAACTGTGCATTAAATATGCAAAAACGTGATTTGACCAAAGGCTCCCAAACTTTTGCATATGATTGTTGTATTATCATTTTACCCTCTAAAACATCAAGGGCCTGTATACTGTGCCCCCTCTCATAACCATATATGTTGTTTATTATTTTCTTACCAGTAAAGAAAAACTTAATATAAGTACAATTATCTAAATTACCCTGTAGGTTAAATGAAGCACCTGAACATGAGATGTACCTATTGCACAGTTTACAACTGCCCTAGATGGACCAGACATGCACCGTTTTCTTTTGCAGTTCTACCACTGTCCTGTTTTTTATCTCTGTGTCTCCTTTTCCCAGTGCCAGGACCAAGAACCTGTTCAACCCACAGTTCGGCAGCATCTTTCGCACTTGCCACAACCCCACCTACTTTTCTCGCCGCCTCTGCCGCTTCTCAGACCTCTACATGGCCTCCATCAGCTGCCTGCTGAACTATGACCTCTCTTATACCTTTTACCCTCGCCGCACACCCCTGCAACATGAAGCCCCTCTGTGGATGGACCAGCTGTGCACAGGTTGCATGAAGACCCCGTTCTTGGAGGAGATGGCGCACATTCGCTGATGGAGGTTCTACCCATCATCCATTCAGCTACTTTGCTTTATGGAATGGTTTAGGCCATTTGCACACTAAGAATATGCACAATTTGTGTGATATATTGGTATATATTGGGATATATAGTTTGAAGCTACATAAAGAAATACAGGAGATAT
This sequence comes from Arnoldichthys spilopterus, assembly GCA_037974385.1. Lineage (NCBI taxonomy): Eukaryota > Metazoa > Chordata > Actinopteri > Characiformes > Lepidarchidae > Arnoldichthys > Arnoldichthys spilopterus. The sequence goes on from JBBPDA010000019.1 coordinate 3,728,783, forward strand.
CATTGTCATATGTCTAAGATGTGTAAGACTGGTATCTAGTCAACCTGTAATTTGTTACCAAAGTTTCGGTGCAGTACTTTCACTGACTACTGTTATGTTCCAGCTTCATGGGTAGTTGAGGTTAAATTACACTACAGAACAGAGTTCTATTTTATTTTTGTTCCTGGGTACAAAGTGGTTTTCCCAATCCCTTATGCCTAAAACCCATAGAAAATTGCTGTTGTTCCACAAAACCTTTGATTTTGTGCTCAGGACAATGACACTTTGAGAACTGTCCAAGAGTTTCTTCCATAACTTTTTGGAACTAGCTGGAATCTTTTAGAACTTTCTAGTACTCTCTGGGACTGTCCAGAAAATATAGAAATGTGCCTGTTTTGCAACTATGAAAACAAAATATTTGTGGGTTGTGGTCATAAAATTGAAGTTTGTGGTGAATAGAGACACTTTTACATAGGATTCAGACGCAGTTGAACTATAATACTTAGAAACCAGGAACAAAAACTGTGTAACATTGTGTAATCAGCTACAGACTAATTACATTTATTGTGCTGTTTGGAAGAAGGTGCATTGCTTGACACCAGCACACCAATACCTAAGTAAAAAAGTTTAAATAGATGTAGCCAAAGCAGTGCACAATATTATTCATGCACTTTTAAAAATGAAATGATGAATTCTTATAGATATTGGTTAATTTTAGATATTGAAGCCAAGGTTCTTCGTTTTTTTCCTTTTAGTGTGTTTTTTTTTTTTTTTTAAATAAAAATATTAGCAGCATTATTGTGCTGCATGTACGCACAATGATTTTTAGGAGGTTTTTTTTGGATGAGCAGGATGATCAAGCGTCATATTAAACCAAACCTATTACCTACAATAGGTAACTGCAGCACATTTTTGGTATCACCTCACTTTCTTTTCAGGTTCCCATGCTTACTATAACTGTTTTTGTTGATGTTGTTGTTGTTTATTGCATTTTCATAGCCTTCTCTCATAGCAGATTTGATAATAAAGTAAGAGTCAAATCTTTCTGTTCAGACTGAGCAGATTTTTATAAAGATCATAAATCATTGTTTAGTTGATTTACATTGTCTGCATTTTGACTTGCTCTTAAACATCAAGGTGCAAATGTTTCCTTCTACACTCTCACTGTTCTACATCAGCTTTACTTGTAACCTTGTATTGTAGGTTATGTAACATTACATAGCGTTACTTCTCCTATGCAGGCCACCATACTGTATCTAATTCACTGACATTCCACAGTAATTTTAATAAACTGTTTTTAAACAACTTTTTTTTCTTTTCTCTCCTTCTTTTGGTATAAACGTGCTGAGCCTGTTTCATGGGCATGGTTTCATTAAAGTCTTGGGTGAAATCTTTGTTAATAATTTGATTCAGTCTAGCCTTTATCTAGGCCAAATGTGTAATGGCCATCATTTGCCATTTATTTAGACAGTAGGCCCAAGACCTAAACTAGGCCTGTGTTTCTCACTCATGCTTCTGGACCCAGGATCAGCCAAGATAAATTCGATACACAAAGTTCCTTTGGTTTTGTACTGGATGCTAATGTAGGTACCATCATTAGCATTGTGCAAACCGTAAACCTGAATCATACAATGACAAAAACTCCATACACAACTCTGTAAAATTATTTAGCACAATTTGAGGTAAGCATGTGATGATTTAGGTATGGAATTTGTATTGTGCTACTTAATGGGCTGTTTGCCTCTGCTGGCTCTGTTAGCCTTCAAACCTAAGCAAACTTAAGACGCCATGTCTTGACTAATTGGCTACAATTAACAATTGTGAAAGTCATTACAGTTGATTGCTTACCTACAGTTGACGTGTGTGTGATTCTTTGCTTGTTTTTGATTTGGCACACTGTTGGACTTGGATGTGCAAAATTGTGATTTACACTTCCCCCATCTGGTAGAAAAAGGGAAAGGCGGTATAGATGGAGGGCTAGATAAACGTTGCCCTTTCTCAGGTGTCCAGTTTGCTGTGGTGTAAATGTGAGATCTGTTACTCAGTGGAGCTCAGAGGAGAACTGGCTCATGGAGGGCTGACACGCTTTGGGTGAGTTCAAAATGTCAGCATTCTTTCTATGGCGTTAAAACAGATTTGAATAGTACTCTAAAAGTGTTGTTGCATTTGTTGCAGAATTAAAAGGCATTAACAGGCATTGGTTTTTTACTAGTCTTATAAGAGAGATTTCTAGTTTGGGAAAATCAGTTTTTCAGAGATTCTCCTTGATATTACCTGCTAGAAACTCATCAGGGCTGTGAAGTAGGTTTAATATAGGTGTTAATTTCATGCCCTGGTTACAGCATTGTTTCTTTAACAGTCAGTGCACTATAATGGGTTTGTGATTTGCAGTTTAAATGAATGGAACCTCAGAAACTTAGATATTTTTTGTGTATTTTTTTCCTTTCCAAAGGAATTTGGTGAAATTGTGCTTTATCATGTGTATATTTATTATTTATAAACATTTTCAGAAATTGTGGTGCACAATGTCTATTTATTTGATAACATCTGAAAAAAAGCTATAATGCTGGCTTTTCCACAAGTCACATTTTTATTTTTATCATAAAAATCATGCAATATTTTATTTATTTTTGTTTAGCTTATAAAGGGTGGGTGTGCATTACAATGTGCAGAAATTGGTTTTCTATAGAGGGTGTGCACTTAATTTTCTCTTAGAAAATGACCTTAATGTATACTCAAAGTTTAACACACACACACACACACACACATACACATACATAAATATAATATTTATCAAGCTCTGCATAAGAGATTTGCTGCACGCTGTCACTCTGCTGTGTAGTAATCCGTTGACACAAATTTGCCTGAGATAACAAATAAATCATTTGCGGTTTTGGCAGGCGTTTGACCAGCAGATGAATTATAGATTTCCACTTAGGTGAAACTCAATCTGTCCACTCCTCTTGCTCTCTCTTTCCTTTCATTGACGACCCCAAAACACACACACGCATACACGCACATACACACTTTACCTCCTGCAGCGTCCCAGCATGCAGCAGGAGCTGTGGCTGAGGGCCCAGTCTCAGGTGCTTGCATCACTGAAAGCAGTGTGTGCCATGAGAGCAGCCGCCTCACACCCGCTGCCCACGCCCCCGACCCAGCATGATCTCAGACATGCCCTGTCCAGCAGCAATGGCCCTGGCCAGGCCCACAACATCCCCAATTCACCCAGACCAGCACATCTCAGGACCCGCACGTCCAACAACATGTTCAACAACAGCCCTGTGTTTCCACATAACAGAGGTCAGTAGCCTCCAATCCTGACTTTTCCCTTACACACACAGACACACACACACACATACATATATACACAGATCAGCTATAACATTAATATCACCTGCCTAATATTGAATAGGTTCACCTCACACTGCTGAAACAGCTCTGACTGTGGTGCACTGTGTTCTGACCCCTTTCTATCAGAGTCAGCAGTAATAGTTTGTGCAACAGGAGCTCCAGCTAACCAGTTGTCCTTCCTTGGATGATCGCAATAAGGCCATGACTGTTCACTTACTGCCTAATATATCCCACCCCCCTGACAGGTGCCAAACATTGATATAAACATGGCAGAAGTTTTATTTCTGGTTTATCTTTACATGAATCAAAGCTGTACACACAATGTCTTTTCATCAAATTCAAATGATAGTCTACTCATTTGCTTACTAGCGCAAATGTGCTATACAGAGTTCATTACTGTCATTTTATTTATATCATTTAAAAAAAAAAACAGCCATACCTAACATTGTGATGATAATTGGAACTACTGACCAACTGTCCACTATTGCAAGTTAAGAATGTTTTTCCTTCTTCTGAAAAGTGGCCATTTTTGAAGATACAGGGTTTTGCTCTGACAGTGATATGCCTTTTCACTTTCCATGATTTCCATTTGATGTATTATTACAACCAGAGACAACTCTAATCTCCAAAAGTTAAGTATCAGTATTGGCAGTGGGATGCTAATCTTGATAATATGTGATATCAGGTCTTTGGCCTTGTCCACCCTTATAGCACAGATAACCAAAATACTTCTTGGTTCTCAAGTGCAGTTTTGACCTTAAATTGTGTTTAAGGTTTAAAGCAACAGCATGGAAAACAGTAAGACCAAAAAAAAAAAAACAGTTAACAAACATATGATGTTACTCATAACAACTTTTCTCTCAGAAAATGCAGATAAACACAACACTGGCGAAAGTCCCTGGAACTTGAACAACCCGGTGAAGGCCTCAAGGAGCCATCAGGAACTTCACAGAGAGTTGCTTTTGGCCCACAAGAAGTAAGAGCTCTCCTTATGTTCATGTAGGTTTGAAGCATCAGGCTTTTTCCGCATGTAACAGAACACCAAGTTATACTGATGCTGAAGAAGAAAGAGGCATGAGGTCCATTTGAAAGGAATTGCCTGCCTTTTCATAAATCGCTGAGCCAGTGAAGGGACCTCAGTGAAAAATTCATGACGGTCTCGTTCTCTCTCTTGCTCTTCTTTTGTGTCAGGCAGCACTGCGTGGCCACACGGGTTGCAATTGTACACCCTCTCTCGCATGAACGATAGCCTACTTGCCACATCGTGTCAGCTGCTGTAATGATAGACATTCACCCTGTTAAGACTTGCTGGGTAGCTCTTCTTTACACCACTGTGATGTCAGAGAGAGAGAGCATAGAAACTCCAGACTGGAAAAAACAATGCTCAGCAAAAAAAAAACACAATTTCTGCTCCTGTCAACCGTTTTTGAGATTTTTGTATAAATTGTCCCTTTAACATTTCTTCCATTGACCCATATACAAAAAACATTCAGAGAAGATGTGGTTAGTTATGTGTGTTAAGTTAATCCATGTCCAGTCACATTACATTTTTTCCTAACTTTAATAAAGGCTTAGCCTCACCCATGGTGAAATCAGGTCATGTCATATATCATTGAGAAGCCCTTTCCTGTGAAATCTAAAAACCTAATTTACGAAAAAGTTGGGATTTCTTAACTCTCTTGAACTGATAAAACTTCAGAAGATTTCCAATGTTTTCACTGATCATATTAAATGCATTTTGTAAATATAAACAAATTTAGAATTTAATACCTGCAATACACTGAAAAAATTGTTGAGTCAGAGCAAAATAAGAATCAAAAGTTTATGGAATATTTAAGTTAAGCCGTTTTAAAACCTTCCACAATAAAGACAGGAACTGGTAACAGATGAGGGAAACATGGCTGGGTATAAAAGGGGCATCCACCACAAGCTGAGTCTTTGCATGCAAAGATGAATCATGACTCAACTCTTTGTCCCAAACTGCAATATTGCAAATATTGCAACTGCAAATGCAATATTCAAAGAATTTGACCTTTCACCATCTACAGCACATAATATTCTGAAAAGATTCAAGGAATCTCAGTCCCTGCAGGACAAGGTCAGAAATCTTCGAACCTTCAGAAAGCCCTGCATGAGAAACTGCAACAATTAGTCTTCTCAATTCCCAAATGATTAAACAGTGAACAAAAAATGAAAAGGAATTTGTGTAAAATTCTAAATTTGTTAATATTTACAAAATACATTTATGGTGATCAATAAAAGATTGAACATACTTTTTTTCTGAAATCTTTGTCAGATAAATAAAAATTCAAGAGAGTGAACAAATCATAATTTTTTAAAAAATTTTTTAGCATTTTATAAAAAATGGGGTTTGTAACTAGAATATTAAAATGTGTTAGTTTACTGTGTACTAATAGTATACAATAATACGAATTTTCACTGGGTGATGCAGCTTCAACCAAAATCAGCTTTTCTCCACATTGAGAATCTCAGTTATTGTACTCCCTGCATTTATGTACTTTGACATGTTCATTTGCAAAACCACATTCTGAAATATCTCCCAGAAGGTTTCTTTAATATACAAATCATAGCTGGATTTATGGTAGGTTTTATTCAGAATATTAGAACGACCATTCTAGTTTAATGGTCAACTGAAGGACAATATTGAGATTTGCATTATTTCCACTGAGATTATCAAAAAATGATCGTAACAAATTAATCATTTTGCTGAGCAGGTAGGGGTCTGCTGCCTCTGCCTACCTGCTCTTGGACTCCCAGCCAAGGATGGCTTGCACAACCCGGTATCAAATTTGCAGTTTCTAGATGATATGATCAACCACTTAAATAAATCCCACTTTCAGGGGGCGGCATGGTGGTGCAGTGGTTAGCACTGTCGCCTCACAGTGAGAAGGTCCTGGGTTCAATCCCCGGGTTGGCCACAGGTGCCTTTCTGAGTTTGCAAGCTCTCCCTGTGTTCGCGTGGGTTTCCTCTGGGTCCAAAAGGCTTGCAGTAGGTTGATTAGATGTTCTAAATTGCCCATATGTGTGTATGAATGGTTGTCTGTCTGTGTGTTGCCCTGCGATGGGTTGGCCTCCTGTCCTGGGTGTAGCCCGCCTTAGGCCCGCGGTCAGCTGGGATTGTCTCCAGCTTACCCATGACCCGGAAACGGAAGAAGTGGTTATAAATGGATGGATGGATGGATGGGCACTTACGGGCAGAGACTACATTTTTCATGTACAATAACAGGGCAGAGGTTACTAGGCTGCTACTAGGGCAGTGAGAGCCTAGAGGCTAGTGACTTGGCCATGTGATCGAAGGCTTGCAGGTTCAAGTCCCAGCCGCTACACCCTAGACCAAGATACCATCCTGCTCCACAAGTTAATAGCTGCCCGCTGCTCCACGTGTGGATGAGGAAATGCAGAGGTCACATTTCACTGTGGTGTACTTTGTGTAATGGGTGCACAACAACGAATAGTCAGTTTCACTTCACTTTCACTAAAAAAGCTTACATGGTGGCAAGTGCAATCTCCAGTGATGCCACATTTGTCTATGGCCAGGAGACAAAGAGTGGATTACTAGCCACTCACTTGGTGTGACTGCTCTCCTCTCCCCTTATCAATGCTAGTGGCAATTGTGTGTTTGCTGTGGTAACAGAATTGGCTGAATTAGTTAAAGAGAAAATTGGGTAAAAATATAAAAAATGTTGGACCGTTAAATACAGTAAGTCAACTCACTGTGGAGACTGGTCATCATCTAACATCATCTTTCTTTCCATCATGCTTCTATTATGCTTGATTTGTCTTTTGTGCTTTGGCTCTTTGGGGAGGGCAGGGGGCTGGTGATGTGCTGTAAGCCTGAGCTCCAGATGGTTCTGGAGAAGAGGAAAAGGGAACAGACGCAGAGGGAGGAGGGTGAGAGAGACAGGAGCCCTCTGGAGCAGGTCCTACTCAAACGCCAGCAGAAACACCAGGAGGTGATGGTTAGCACCAGCTTTGGTCTTAATTATAAGAAGTCTGTTTCATATTATGTGACCTTACCTGACTGGTCAAACATTTGAAATAACTGTTTTCTGCATAAAGCCAATCCTGTAGTGGAGATGACCATAGAATTGTGTGTAGGATGCCGCAGAAAGGCAATTGAAAATGATGAATATGTTAGTATCTACTATGCAGGAAATATTTTGATGAAAAGTAATGATGAAATCTGCACAAGCAGAAAAAAAAAGATAAATCACTCCACACCAGCTTAATCAGGGCCAGGGTCACAACAAGGATTTCCATTAAATAGTTTTGATTCAAATTTAATAGAATTCAAATGCAGTGTTGCTCATTTATCAGGGTAGGATACAGGTGGGGTGCCTCTGTAAGAGATACAAGAAATTAAAGAACCTCTTAAATAAATATGCAGCCTTTCTGGAGCAGCTTAAGCTGGAACTCTAATGTTTTTCTTCTTTCTGTTTTATTTTTTCATTGTATTGTGCTTATCAGTGAAGAACCTGAAAATATTGTTACATATAGTTGACAATAATGTTGAAAATATTATTAAACAGTGAAGGAATAACAACACACTTTATTTTTATATGTTAATGAAACATGTTAATATGTTGATTAAACATAATATTTGTTACTTAAATATACTTAAAAATACAACAGGCTAATAAGCCTACATTTAACTGAAAAACTGACAAAAGATTTACTTTGCACACTGACTAAATACATTTTTTGTGTGTAAAACATTACCATGAACCCAGTAGATATAGATATAGACATATTATTCTTGGTGATTTAGTATTTATATATATGGTTAACATTTTAGCTCAGTTTTAGTCAATTTCTTTTTCCATAGAACAAATGTTAAATTATCCTCAATAGATTATTATTATTAGATATTTAGTCTGTGTTTATCATTTAAAAGCAGAAATGTATAGTAGTTCTGCTGTTTGGTTTTATGCACTGTATGTTATACATTACGGTGTGTTATTGGAATAAAATAACACAAATGATTAACACCACACGTCATTCAGTCTTCCCCTCCTCAAACACACTCACTAAACTTGACACTTAGCAGGTAAGATGAATTAGGTGTTTGAGCAGGGAAATCACCAAACTGTGCTGGACACTGGCCCTCCAGGACTGGAGTTTGACATGCCTGGTCTACATTTGTTTCATGATCTACATAAAATAGTTCCATTGACTGGTTGAAGAGTATATGACCTCACTAGTCTCAACATATAAAAAAACTACAAAAATGATGAAGGTATGTAAATTAGTGAGAACGAGAGAAAATGCATTTTTGTTTTTTTTTTGCAATGTGTGTTATTTGATTGGGCAGAGGGAGAAGGAACAGGAGGAGAAGATCCGTGAAGAGATTCAGCTTCTGGAGTTTGTCAGAGTGAGGCAGAACCTGAGAAAAGTCCATTCAGCTCTACACAAGAGCACCAACTCCTGAAGCCTGCCCACCAAAGCTGACTGTGACTGGACAAACTGAACGGACATTTTAACCTGACTGAAGAGGGTTTGTGGCTCGATCACGTTTGCCGTGTTAGTGAATCACAGTCTAAAACTCTACCAACTCCAAAATCTTTCAGCCTTTGTGCTGGAAATGATATGAACAATTGAAGAGAATAAAAATAGACCAATGTTAAATGTGTGTAATCATATATCAAAGGTTTACATCAGCAGTTTTGTTTTGTAATTGTCAAATTCATTAAAAACAACAAAAACCAGAGCTTGTGTCAGTGCATCAGATTGTTTTCTGCCATATTTTCTGAACTTTTTTAGACAACTATACTGGAGCCCATGTCTGCTAGAGCCTAGTCGTTGTCCCATCAAAAAGAGATGAAAAAGTGCAAATGTAGGAAGCTTTTACACCAGGATTTCTAACATGCAGTTTAGTTTGGATTACTATGCTTCCCTGCCTTGATTGCACCTTCTCTGTTATTGCCCGAGGGCCTATAATAATCATCTCAGTACCTATTCATTTCTAGCTGATAATCATGCAGAAATTATTCATCACCGACAACTGCAATGAAAATTTTCTAAATTGAAATCTGAAAGTTTTCCAAACACATTGCCAAGAGGACACATCTATTCTTCATTGTTTCAGCGACATTAATAGTTAACAGTCTATAAGGTTGAAGGCCTACCTGCACCAAAACTTAGCTTAAGATTGTAACTTTTGTTCATTAAAAAAAATGGTGGTGAGCCTGCTGTGTTGAGCTGTCATTTTCGAAACTTAGGAGGGAAAGCTGTTACCTACCAGCGACTATGGGTGGGCATCACATGGAAAAACCAAACTGTCAAAATCTATTGCTCTTAATTTCTACTTTTATTATTATGTACCATATCATCTGATCGGGCTACCTGTTGCCATGCCACCTAAATAGCAATATGTTGTAGAACCTTACTCAAAACTCCCACTCCAGCCCCTGAATACAGGATTCCTCATTGGAATTATAATAAAGTTATTACACTCAACAGCATCAAAACACTAAATAGTAAGGCAGCACAAAACATTACTGTAATTAATATCATGGATGACCACAAAGACGAAGCAAACAGTTTGATTTTAAATTACTGCTAGATTTTATTAGTTTTGATCTGAGCATGAGGT
>JBBPDA010000019.1:3738828-3756096 GCA_037974385.1 Arnoldichthys spilopterus
CGCCCGGGGAGCAGTGTAGCGGGACGGTACCTTGCTCAAGGGTACCTCAGTAGTGCCGGGGCCGGGACTCGAACCTGAGACCTTCAGGTCTAAAAGGCAGTGTCCTAACCACTAGGCCACCACTGCCCTGTTATTAGTTATTAGTAATCTCTAACACCATCTCTACTTGTAAAGACAAATTACAGTTACTTCTGTATATTTTTAAAAGTCATATACTCTACACAGTCAGCTATCAGGGGTAAAGGTATACCCAGGGTAGGAGCAAAAACAATAGTGGACAGCAATAATTTATTTTCATGCTTGAGGAAGTTTCATATTGGAGCATAAATCATGAACCAGTGGTTCACAGTAAACTAGACAAGGGACCTAGCAGAATTAAAAATACCCCCACCAAAAATCTAAAACCAGACAAATCATAGAGGAGAGCTGAGGACAGAGAGAACTTACAGAAATTAAAAACCAAGCCCAGCTCTGAACAAATGCTTCTGTGTCCACTTTGCATGATTAGAGGTGTTAATCTCTCAGTGCAGTCCCACTGTCTGAGATATGGGGGATTTGTGTTCTCGCTCTGTCTGGGCATTATTGCCCCCTAAAACTAGATCATCACATGCTTAACCAACCAGAAGAGAAGTACATAGATTTAGATATGGGGCTGTTTCTAATGTCAGAGGCTGGTTAGTGTGTGGTTCTGTGCTTTCATGGAAGTAGGAATATTTTTACAGAAAAAAAGGAAAGTCCAGTAAAAAATAGGAAGAAGGGCAATAAAATACAAATGAGTCCAGTTCATTTTGTAGCCTAGCCTATGGTTTTTACAGACAAAATTGCTGCATGTTGATGTAATCCAAAATTAATCTATAAGAAAGTGCTTGACCAAGCAAAAAAAAGAGAAAGGCAGAGTGGGTGAGAAATGGAGAAAAAGCGAGAGATAGAGAGCGAGATAGAGAGATTTAAGGGAAGACAGAGATATTTTTTTTTAATGTTTTTATAACAGTAATATTTTGCTTGAATTCTGTTTTTTAATTCATATACAAAAAAATGTAATTCAAACAAGGTAAAGAAATGTCAAATTATTTGCCTTCACTGATAAAAGATAAGTACAAAATCTTTTGCAGTGCAATTGGTGGATTTCCACTGGTTGATAGAAATGCTAATTGCTTCTTATACAGGTTCACAATGCAATTTTCTAATGCTGCAACTGTGGGAATGAAATGAGTCCCATAGTGTATCACATGCACAAAGCCCTCCCACAAGCAGCACTGCAAGGACTCAAATCCATAATCAATGCAGTTCCATGACCTGATCAATAACTTTAACCACCAGCCATCTAGCAGGCCAATCACCATCAACTACTCATACACCAGACAGAGTGGCGAATAAATACACCACCCATTGCCATATACAGTTTAGGGCTTGTGGTGAAGGTTTTCTGCCTGTGTGTTCTCATATTACCAAGGACGAGGCCTCACCCTGACCAGACCTGCCTCCACTGCTCTGCTGAGAGAACGAGTCAGCCTTACGCCAGCAAAACTATTCTGCTGACACGGCTGAACTCGCAGGAGAACTCATGAATGAATGCGCCCTCTTGACACAAGCTGCATACAAGACCAAGTAAGAGGCTAAGAGGAGAGTGAGAGAAAAACAGAAGATGATGATAAAACAGACAGACAAATAAAGAGAAAAGAGGAAAAAAACAGATCAAGATGAAGAAACAGAAAGCCATGCAGTACAAGAGCATGAAAATTGATTTACTGTGGGTGTGAAAAAGCATGTGAAGATGTTGATTAAACTTCACTGATTTTGTAATATATTTTACATAAAGAAATGATATGTGGCCATTTCTAGTGTATTAGGTATTCTGTAAATATCAACACATTTGATACCTGCAACACTCAAAAAAATTGTGATATATTATAAGTTACGCTGTTTTAAAACATTCCACAATAAGAATGTGAGCTGGAAAACAAATATAAACTCCAGTTGTATAGTATTGTTATTTCCTGTATTACACTACTGTTTAAACTGTATACCACTAATATAATTACAAGTGTAAATCTGAAATGTCATAATGAGCTGACTTATAATCAAATCAAACTGTTATGAGGTCAAACAGACACCATTTGTAGAGCTAAAAGAATAAGGACATTAAAAAAGGAAATAAAAGAGTCCCATCCTGTAAAATGTTTAAAATCATTACTTTATCAATGTTATTTTCTTAACAAGCTGTAAGTGAAGAAATGTAACTTAATCTCATGGGGCTTGTGAACACACTGTAGATGAGCTGGACAAAGCAGAAGCAACCCAACACCCATGTGTTCAGCTTATTGACCCACTTGTTTGGCATTAGTGAAAAAAATTACCACAAAAAAAAGACTTTTTTATTATTTAAATTATTTATGGGGAAAACACAAGCCTTATCTATGGTATTTATATATATTCATATGTTTCCACTAAAGCAAACACATACAAACATGCGCACACACATACACACAGACACAGACACGTATAGTGAGCCAGATAGACAGACACACGTCCACACACACACTTATGGATCTTTTCATATATATCTCACACATACAGACCATACACACAATTCCACATACAGTACAGAAGGGTAGTATCAAATGACAGCTAAATGCTGCAGTGAGGGCAGCGAGGATGTGCAGTACTGGCAGTGATAAACCCTCAATGCTCACACTTTCTATCCCCACCCAGTGCTGCTAAATATTTACAAGATTACTTTTGATATGTTAATTATGAATTAAAGCACTATGAAGCATGCACTTCATTTTATTGGCTCTGTACCTGTAGTCTGCACAATGACAGTGAAGTTGGATCTAAGATTATCTAATCTAATCTTATCTAATCTAATCTAAAGATTAAATGCTTTATCCAATTCAACACAAGAGAAAATGTCAGATGCCAGATCTGAGATCATTGTGAGAGTTTACTTTTAGGGATGCACTAATGTGGGAATGTTTATATCCAGTTTTATGTGCATATCTGCCAGTGGTGAAAGCAATGTTAATACACAAACATTTATAAAATGTAGAAATTAAGACTAAATGTGTGTAGATTAGCATTACAGAAATAAAACAAATTTCTATAAAATGCAGATACTGTGACACTGTAGCTCAGCCTCATCTAAATGTTCTGCTCTTCCAGACCACAATTAATCAATTACCAGTCTGAAATTTTGGCCTAATCTAGACATCTGTCGGATGCTGATCATTTTAAGCATAACATGATATAGACACCATCATACAACACTAATTACTTTGGGTCTTGTTTAAGATAAATAGATGACCACTTAAAAAAAAAATTGTAATCTTAATCTCCACTGTCTTCTGATCTCTTTGTTGTCTAAGAGAAACTACAGACCTATTCAGAGATTTTTTTTTGTTTCCTTTTGGCAAAAAACACAATAGTCTGCCTGAGGTTACTTAACAACTTAACACAGTTACGACGTGATGATTTAGGCATGCAGTTTGAATCATATGAAACGGTGATGTGTACAATTGCTTTACTTGTTAAAATTAGAAATCAGGCTTTATTAGCTCCAGTGCAACCCACAGGCAGAATTCTACTTCAGCTCAGAAAATTTAGCTAAAGAAAAACCTTCTTACACACTTAATTCTGGGCCTGAGTTTAAAAACCTTTTTTTTATGCACTTCTTTAAACTTGTGCCAATTTCTTAGCAGTTGTGTCTGAAGCTGTTGTAAAAAGAAATCTCCCAAAATGCCTTTAAAACACAACAGGTTTAAAAAATTTCTACACTTCTACACTTCATTAAGCAGATTATTAAATAATCAGCTGCATTTTCAATATATCTATCCACTTTTTCATGATCCTCCAAGTCCTTGCATGATCCCCTCCCAAATACACATGTATACAAGAGTACATGGCCTATAAACTGCGTGCTTAGGAATTTACGACAGTCTCATACATTACACACAATCCATTTCTCATGAACCCGGAGTGCTCAGTACTACTAGCCGTCTGTTTTTCTCTCTCTCACCATATCTTCCATTATGACTACTCCTCAGATGCACACTAATACCCGAGATTACATACTGAGAAGCTTATTCCACATTTACGCACCACAACACACACTTTTAAAACAGAATGACTCACAAGCAAACATGGTTGCTCTTATAAAGCAGCTTAAACACATTACCCTCCCAATCATCTGCTCATGGGCTCCTCCCACTAACCATTATGCCCAAAGTTACTAAATGCAGTCTCTAAGTAGCAGTTCAGCAGGTATTATGTGAAGCATGAATAAATCATGAAAGCATCGACAGAGATGAGAGAGACAGATGTGTCCCTGTGCGTGTGTGTGTGTGTGTGTGTGTGTGAGAGAGAGAGAGAGAGAGAGAGAGAGAAGGAAGAGGAGGAAGAAAAAAGAATAGTTAATTGTGTCTTTTAAAAAAATCCTGATACAGAATAAAAACATCCCCACCATTTCCCAGTACCAGCACAACAAATTTTGTGGGATGTTCCTCATGTGAAATGCAATATCTGCTTTTTGCCAGATACAAATGAAATTGCATGGTCCAGTTATGTTAAAACTGTGCTACTTGATGCAACCATCCAAAGTTTGGTAGCTTTGAAATTTAAAGTAGGCTATGACATTGAAATTGGAAATTAATTTCAAGAGGTGCAATTAGCTTTTTTTGGTGAATTTTGAATTTGAATAAATATAATCAGTAATGGTATACAGTCAAATATCTTTGTATTAATTTGTATTCTTTGCAAGCTACAGCAAAGGATGGTGTTTGAGGTGGTGAAAGGTTTACTTTTTGCATTTTAAATCTATTTCTTGTGTAAAGCACATTGATAATACGTTGCCCCAATAATACATGCTTTATATACTTTAAAATGCTTGTAGACAAATGTGAACAGTACTAGGCCAGATTAAGCATTAAAAGATTGAGATTAAGCAGAACCAGTAATCCATCATGTCATCATCAATCCTAATGATTCAATCCTAATGTATAATTACACCAAAACTATGATTTTAAGCAGTGTTCTGCCAATCTTCGTGCTGTGCCAGTATAACTGTACATGTTTATGTTTGCCTTTCATTAATAAAGTCATACTAATCAAAGCAGACATCCAGCTGTGCCTGGCTGAAGAGGCTATTAATGTTCAAGTTGAAGGGAAAAAACTGAGATATGGATTTTGACCTTAAATTGCTGTTATGCAATGCCGGTGCTAAAATGAATCTGTAAAGCATAACTAGTCTGTGAGATGAAAGCTGAGGTGAACTGTGAATACAGCTTTGTCGCTGCAGTTTTCAGGATGTATCAGCTACCAGCAGAGCTGTGTGTGTGTGCTGGAGGGGAGAGGAAGGGGAGGGGATTACTGCCTCTATATCAGTTCTGACGCATTGCACAGACTAACCAACCAATCACACGACCAGTCTGTGAACCAACCAATCAACAGCAGGAGCTGCATAGAAAGTGAACAATCACTAGGGTCAAGTCACCACAGTGTGGCATAAAGCCCATGGCCTGAGCAACCACTTAGATTGAGTCATCACACTTAAGCAGACATATGCTAACCTCTAGTGAAAAAAATTCTGTCTCAACAAAGATGCAGTCTGAGACAGAGTGAGGGCTGTGAGGGGTCTATGTATTATGAATGTCTCTTCATTTAACCCTTCAGAAGTGGAAAGCATCTATTTCTGCCATTTAATCTACTCTTTTCCTGGTAAAAATTCACTACAAACTACAATCCCGAGCAAGAAAACTTGTAAAGGAATATCACGCAATATCACTTCAATTGTTTTTTATCACTACTCTGATTAAATAAATCATTAAAAAGCCATATGAATTCTGCTCTGAATGCATGTGCACACTCTCTTAGACAGTCAGCACTAAACACAGCCTCTTATATAGTGATGCTAATACACAGAAAACATCCAAATGTTAATACATTTTGTTATGCCCAGTGTGAATATTCATATGTTCTTGTCTCAGAACGTATCACTGTCACACCAATAGGATATACAGGGTTAACAGTAGATCACTTGACGTTAACATGAAGAAAAAAGAAGAGAAAAGAAGAGAGGAAAAAAGAAGAGAAGAAAAGAGAAGAGAAGAGAAGAGAAGAGAAGAGAAGAGAAGAGAAGAGAAGAGAAGAGAAGAGAAGAGAAGAGAAGAGAAGAGGATGCTGTTCAAAGCAGCAGGCTTCACTAGGTCACTAGCCCTCTCCACTGCAGCCATGGCACACAGCCACCGCTATAAAACATTTACAACCCCTAAGTACACACACACACAAACACACACACACACACAAACAAGAAACCCCTGCACAAGCAACCCCCAAAGCAGACAGATTTAAAGGAGACATGTTTTGCTCTGTTTGCCAACTTCCCTGTGCTTTTTGAAAGATGACTGTAAGGACTTTTTGTACTACTTATTTTATTTCCTCCATTATTCTTTTGTGAAAAGAGGTGTGTTGTCTGTGTTGCATTTGTAAGATACTGTCTGATATCTCAGATGATTGATACAACATTAAGTAATGTACATGTGAACTGGAAAGGAAAATTCAGCGTTTAATCTGTCTCCTTTAAACAGCCAATGCATATCCACATCCGCACATACACAATACTAATTTGTTGTGTTTATCACTTGCAATCTCAAGCAAATTAAAAGGTTTGCTATTATATAGAGATGGGTGCAATTCAAACTACTAAATAAAGCACACCCTCCCTGAGCTTCTGTACATTCCTGCCTTTTTTCTGTTCAGTTCAGGACTGACACACATATGTACATAGTTTAAAGCTTATTAAGATGTAAATTACCCTAACAGAGATCCAAGTGTAAGATGTAGCACACACTGGGATACTAAAACAAAAAAGCATATAAATAGTTGCTATGTCTTCAACTGATCAAAGATCATTTAAACCCATTGTTAATGCATTATTACAAACTTAGTCACATCGTGGCCCAATATGAAATCTGAAAATGTTCTGCAGCTCACTTAAACCTTAAATCATCACTATGACCAACATGCAACTATTTCATAAATTACAATCCCCTGCCAATGATAAATGAAGAAGACATAATTTAAATGTAAGTAAAATAATATTTTATAGTAATTTTAAACTTAATTACAAAACAGAAAATTTAAAACCTTTAATTTATTTATTCATTGTAAATTACCTCACATGCAGTACCTGGACAGCCCATAAAGAGTTTAAAGTTACTATATAGTCATAGGCAGTATGATGACACTAAAGGTAAATAGGATAATTCTTAAAGCAATACATATGACAATGAATCTTCACCAGTTGCATATTATATATTATAAATAGCTTTTTGTTATTGTAAGTCTTTAGATATTTAAATATGCAAATGAGATTCGAGATCTGTTTACATATATATACATTCGCACATAAACAACAGATATCTAGTATGAAATTTAGTTTCTGTTCATATGAGATCATTTACAGGTCATTTTTGTAGAACAACATATAACCTAATCCACATATGAACAATATATTAGGAAACCTGTGTCAGAATATGGTTAAAAACTGACACTCTTTTAATGAATATAGGTACTGTAAAAACTAGACCTTTGGCTATGATTATTGAAAAAAGCTGATTTTGAGAAAAACGTTTTAAGAACGGGCCTCAGTCTTAACTAGTGAAAATGTAAATTATAGGTAGCGTTTGTGTGAATGCTGTAATTAGCACAAAACAAAGGAGTCCAACATATAGTCATAAAATACAGACAGCGTTTGCTACAATAAAACTATACGTGGAAATTTAATCTGGGAAACATTCTCTAGGCAGTTTTTGTACGTGACCGATGCTAAGGTGGGTGTAGAACAGTTGAGTCTTGACACGTAATTTAGATTCTCCAGGAAACAAGTTTTTCTGTGATAGGTAAGAAATGGTGTGGTTGGAACAAAGATTTCATTAAAGTAAAGAAAGTATGGTTATTCCTGAGTTACCACAAATATTGACTTTAAAAAAAACATATTTTTTACAGTTTAAGATAAACATGTTATAAAAATAAATAAATAAGGGAGCTTGAATAGCAAAATGTTTGCTAAAAGAGATTATTTTGATTGCTTTTTCATCTAGAGTCACATACAGTAAATAGAATAGAATAGAATAGAATAGAATAGAATAGAATAGAATAGAACAAAGTTGGTACATACCTTTTCATAAGGATCAGAGTCATAGTTGAGACCAATGCCACAGTCATCTGTGATCTCAGATAGATCTTCATCGTCAAACTCCTCCAGACTGATGTCATGGGCTGGCCTGCAGAGAGGTGAACATCAATCATATTGAGCAAATTCTTTATAATAAAAAAAACGTAAGGAACAAGAACATGACAGAACACTTTTTGAAAGATATTTTAAAATAGTCTGTGCATAGTTACACATGTGCAGACCAGAGATGTAGATGAGGTTGGGGTTTAACTGCTCCAGAAATATGACATAATATAATATGACAGCTCCAAATTGTTATGCACTAATGTAAACACAGATTTCATAAAGTGCAACTGATTAAATACCATCTATATATTAAATTACACTGTGCTCAAATAATGTTCATAAAGAGTCAACAAATGAATCATTTTGTTTTGCATACTTAATCTTTCTTTGACAGACACAAAAAGAACCTGTTGTGTGTAAACTGCATAAATTATTTCTTATTCGCCACCCATGTGATACTGTATTATAAATAGCACCACCCATACTCTGTTAGCAGTTTTGCAATGCTTACATTCTGCCACAAAGTGTTGCACCTCTTTTAAAATCTTGACAGATATGTATAGAATGTTCATATTGATGCAACCATATCATTTTCCCACTCTCTTGAAATGCATAATTGGTACCATAGGGTAGAAAACAGCTAATCTGCATATAGTAACTCCCTGTGTGCTTTGAGTCACTGTTCAATGGGCAGGCAAATCCCCAAGACAGTCTGAGAGAGTATGTGTGTGTCTGTGTATGTCCTGGGGAGGCCTAAGTTGAAATATGAGCTGTCATGATCTATCAGCTGATATTCCAGCAGCATCCTAGCAACATACCAAGGCCACTGAACCAAACACACATACAGACATTTCAACAGTATATGCACATGTGAACCAAGTTCAATGCAACACAATGCCAAGCCTGAGACTGAGATCTGACAAGCCCACAGTAAGCGAATGGTCTGCCTTTAACATGGGTTATATTCACCATAGCCTCCCTGTCAGATATCTATCAGTAGCATTTACAGTAGCTTCAAGTCATTCACACACCCTAATGGTCAACAGATATGTAGGTTAGCATGCAGCAAAATGGGAACAACGTCTGCTGTGGCTCAGCACAGCAGCAGAACACATTACCCTAAGTCTAAGCTACAACAACCGCTATCACAGAGATGGCACAGTTCTGCCGTGCCCCACTAGAAAGGAATGCTGCAATGCAGCTATTCAGAGCCAGAAGAAGTCACAAATCCCTGCAATCTATAGATGGAGAGAGAAGGGCAGACACTTTTTGGCACATTTTAGATCTGATGAAAAAACTGTATTATGGTTAAATTAGTCATACATTCCAAGGCCAAGTCTAGAAAATCTAGATAATCAATGATAGTCAATAATAATCTATCTTTTCTTTGCCTTAAGTGAGTTGCATAAAATCCCTTTAGGTGGCTGTTTAATTTAAAATTGGGGAAAAAAAAACACCTGTAACTAAAAGACGTTAAATGTAAATTGTAAGTTATAGCACAGTTTCTGGCTAATTTAAATATCAAGATTAAAGATAAATGTATTAAGATTAAAGATGAATGTATCCGTTTACCATAAAAACAAATACTTAAAATGCACACTAACAACAACAGACTTTTCATGATGCCATGCTCAGAAAAAACCTTATATGTTCACTTTTTTGTTTTTTATCATGATTTTAAAATGCAATTTGCTCTTTACATTGTTAAAGTTGATGAACAGAAGAATAAGAGTAGTGTAAAATCAGTTAGAATCTTCCATTTAAATGTTAGAAGGATTTTCCCTCTACTGTAAAGTTGCCAATTTAGAGATCCAACAGCAAACATTTTTGTATATAACTCATTTTAATTAGAAAAAAGTATAACTATTAATACAGAAATTACAGAAATGTGTTACTTTGTGCTTTGTGACATGGCAGTTCTATTACTGCATTTGGGAGTAGCGGCAGAGTTCTGTAAGTGGGTGAATGTGTCTCTCATTGAATCCACGGCTCATATAAGTGATGTGTTAGGCAGGTGGAAAGGTAGCAGCAGATTTTTTCCCTTGTTTATAAGTTCTGCTGAAATGTGTTAAGCATTTATGTAATTAACAGCAGTAGTGAGAGGGACTCTAGCACATGAGGCTAATTCTATGTCAGGAACAGTAGGTAATTCCACAAATTAATACTGAAAATTTTTTGTTTTCAGATGAGTGAAATTTATGTAGAAGAAAATTTTTAGTCACTCAGCTCAAGCTCTTAATAACTCAGTAAAGCTGTAAAACCATGACTGTAACAGTCCATCTCTTTTGGTCAGTTCAGGTCCAGGTTGGGGATTTAGCAGTAGCAGCTGGGTCAGGTTGGTATGGGGTGGAACGAGTCGGGTCAGGTGGGTTCTCAAAGCTGCAGGTATGCCCATGCAGACGTCTAGTTTATACCCCCACCCTTCTAACAGTAACCTTGAATTTCTGGCTTTGAGTTATTTGTTATATCAGCTCAGTTTATGATAAGAAAAAAAATATTTATTTTTCCCTTTTCCAAGACATGCAATCACACCTTAACAAAGACAAAGAGATAGCTGTAACCTTGGTAAAGCTTGAATTATCAGGTAAGGAAAGAATGGCATACAATTACTTTCCACTGAGATATGCAACAGTTTAAGAATCACAGTGTTCATTGACCACCCTACAGTACAGTTACTCCACGCAAAATATTTTTTTAAATATATCATAACAAACTGTTTACAAAATGCTTACAATAAACTTTATACCTAAGTATAATTAATTCAATTACATTTATAATAAATTTATTTATCTGATGTTAGAAAAAAGTCATGTTGTCAGACTTTTTATTCTGAAAATAGAAATATATATTTTAATAACCATGTATAACAAGAGAATTTAAGTGTGCAGCTTTTATTCAAGGCATTTTCTAACTGAACTTAAGCAAAATAACAGTTTAGATGAAAAATGTTCTTAATTAATTCAGACCTCACAACCACTTGAAATCAAACTCTGCCCTATTTCTTTATTAACAGTGCTTCAGTCTCCAGAATACCATACATGTCTGTCTGTAGCTATGTCTGAAAAACAACAGTCAAAGCCACATTAGTGCCATTCCATCAGTATCATATTTACACTGTAAAATATTGTAGACAGATTAGCATAAATAGCAAATAATCTTGGTCAATTAACAATTTTTGGTCACTGAATTACAATTAATATGTTAAAATGTAAAAAAGATCATGTTCTGTTTACTGCCAGAAATGGAATAAACTTAAATTCACATTATAATCAATTTTAGCATTTTACCATTTTTTCTCTTACTGTTCATTTTCTTGTCAGCATTACCTTATCTTAGTCCTGAGTATCCTTACAGAAGGTTTATGACAAAATTAATCAAGATGCATTTGTCTATTTAGGATCTATTCATCCTTTCTCTTTAGTGTTTTAAATCTCAGTCCATACATTTTTTTCCTGCCTTATCAGTGTTATCATGAGGAAAGCCAAGAGTGTGGCAAGTGTTTCATAGGCCTATAGTCATCAGAGAATAAAATGCTGGCTCAGGTAGATACGGATATGCTTGTGTATGTAAGGGACATAGAGATATGAGTGCCCTGGCATGGGTATATAAGGGTCATGCTGCGTGAGGGGCCTGTGTGTTCACCCAGTTGTACAGAGCACAACATTCATCATGAAGAGTCTGATCGTCCTCGTGGCGTGCCTCGTCCTCTCAGAGGCCATCATCAAGTAGTTACAATTTTATGAAACTCTTCCTACGTTCCATTCTGGAGGCAGTGGCCTTAAACATGATAATTAGTGTTGATTTTGTCTGATATTTAAGTCAATGTTTTGTTCTTTTCTGCAGGGTTCCTCTGAGGAAGGGTAAGTCCATTAGGGAAACTCTAAGAGAGAAGGGAATCCATCTGCCCTACAGTGATCCTGCCCTCAAATATCAGCCTCCTGAAGTCCTGGCTACCCAAACCATCGAGCCCATGACCAACTATGCTGATGTAAGTCAAAACCAAATATTTCTAGAACCAAGGTGAGATGATGAACAGCAGATATTTTCTATACAGCAATCACCTACCATTGTAAAGGTCTTTGCTGATGAAATGCGATGTAATGTAGGCAAAAAAATAAATAAAATAAAAAATCAATGTAACATACAAATTTTCAAATTCAAATTATTTCAGCCAGCTCTAGAAATTTTTCAAAGCATCAAATATTTTCAGTTTCAATATTTATTTTATGTCGTTAATGATTAATCTAAAAAGATTGTGTAAAAATACTGTATCTAGAAGCTTAACCAGAGGAAGTCTGTGGAGATTCTCACTTGCCCAGGTCATCATATCCGTTATAGTTGAATCTAAGGCAACTGGACTGTTGTAATTTCTTGAAGACAGTAATACACCACTCTTCATCAGAACTGAAGAAGCTTCTTGGATGAGAGGTGAAATGTCTTTAAGGGTCCAGTTGCTTGAGTTTCAACTATGCTCGATAACCAGAGGAACTTTTAAAATGGTATGAAACATGGACGATACTATAAACAGCACACCAAGCTTTGGCATGTGCTTTATTGAATAATCTTATCTGCTTATCATTACATTATAGAAACATTCCAAAGTTGAATCTGCACCTTAAGTGACTGACAGAATGATTAATTTTTTCATCCCTAACATTCATGATCATCAGCTTATAACCTTTAACATCTGTTTCAGTCATCCTACTATGGCGCGATCAGTGTTGGCACTCCTCCTCAGTCCTTCCAAGTTCTCTTTGACACAGGCTCTTCCAATCTGTGGGTGGACTCTGTCTACTGCAGCACCCAGGCATGCAGTAAGTCAGTCTCTACACATATTTCTTTACTGCCTTAAGTAAGTTATTGCATTAGACACATAATTGGCAAACCAATGCATAAATATACCACCACTGCAAACAGGGAGAAAAGGGATCTCTAAAGTCAATTAAACTAACTAGTATTTTGTGTGATGGGATGTAATCAGAATGACAAATAGTCACTTTCACTTTCTCTCTTTAGCCTCCCATACCCAGTTCAACCCTCAGCAGTCCTCCACCTACCAATCCACCTCCCAAACCTTCTACTTGCCCTATGGAGCTGGATCTCTAAATGGCGTCTTTGGTTATGACACTGTCATTGTAAGTTTTACATCAGAATAAAATATATTCTATATATTATATTAGAGATGCTGCACATTGCTAAACCAAAGACATAATATGCTATAAACCAAAGAAAAGACCCCATAAGGGGTTCAAAATAAACAGTTCTGAACACAGAGTTTTCATAATATTTCTCTAACTACATTATGCATTTTTGTCTTCATTAGCTGTCTGGCATCACCATCCCTAGCCAGGAGATTGGCTTGAGCACCAGTGAGCCTGGTCAGAACTTTGTGGTGGCTCAGTTTGATGGAATCCTTGGTCTTGCCTACCCATCTATTGCTGCCGGCAGTCAGACACCCCTCATGGATACCATGATGCAACAGGGTCTCCTTGAGCAAGACTTGTTTGCTGTCTATCTAAGCCCGTGAGCAAGAGAAATTATATGTAAAAAAATTATGTAAAAATAATTATATGGAAAAAAACAAAAATGGATTTGTGAAAGCTTTCATTGAGTGTATACTAGATCTAAACAGTGCACTATACATTACAAAATAGTACTATAGGCCATTGCATGGAGCTCTGGATAAGCACTGTCTAGATTTGCTCTATGTCAGATTGTTTTGAATGTTGATGCCTAATGATGTATGGTTTTGCTTGTCCAGAAATGAAGAATCTGGCAGTGAGGTGGCTTTCGGTGGAGTGGACCAGAACATGTACCAGGGTCAGATCTACTGGACCCCGGTGACTTCTGAGACCTACTGGCAGATCGGCATTCAAGAGTGAGCACCATTTATGCACTGTCCAGTTTATACTAACAAGGCATTTATAGAATTATAGAAACCTCTTGAGCATTCATTTCTGTATTGCGTTGAGTTCTTGTATTACAACTCAAACCTGTTTACACCTTCTAAACCAGATTCCTGATTGGAGGACAGCAGACTGGCTGGTGTTCTCAGTATAGTGGCTGCCAGGCCATTGTGGACACTGGAACCTCTGCCCTTACTGCTCCTCAGTCATACCTGTCCAGTTTGATGCAGTCTATTGGAGCACAGCAAAACAGTTATGGACAGGTAGCTTACCATCCCATCCAATTCTAAACACTGATTCTAAGCAATAAAAATTTATATTATAAGGTTTTTTTTATATTATAACTTATGAGATAAGGGTGACTGATATTTAATCTTCTAAAACACACAATGTATAAGCAACAATGTTAGCTGCCTGTCTCCAAAATAAATGTTGCATTCAAAAGCATTCTTAGTACATTTTTTGAGTTATGATAAACTCCCAAATGTAAACAGTACTAGTTTCTGCTTACAAACGTGTGCAACAGCTGATGCTTACTACTGCTAGCTGACCTGAAAGTCTACACAGAATTCCTCTGATGTTCTAACACATCTTCTCTTTTTTGCTTGTTTCTTTAAATCACCCTCTTTTGCAGTATGTTGTGAACTGCCAGGCAAACAATTTCCCCACTCTGACCTTCACCATTAATGGAGTGAACTTCTCTCTGTCTCCTTCTGCCTACATTCAGGTGAGTTATTTTGCAAGCGTCTTATATTTACTGACTTCACCTGTAAGTATACATGAGCTGCAGTTGTAACTACCTTTGATTAAGGGTGGGCAGTATGACAAAATATAATTTTGAGGTTTGCAAACAAGTAGTGCCACATTTAAAAAATGGTAATGGAGTGATTAGAGACTTGCACATGTGATCAGAGGGTTGCAGTTTTATGTCCCAGCCTAGGAACCACTGAGGTACCCTTGAGCAATGTACCATGCCACTACACTACTCGCAGGGTGCTGTTCATAACTGCCCACTGCTTTGCATATGCATGGGTAATTGCAGAGGTCATATTTTGTTGCAGTGCACTTTGTGTGATGGAGTGTGTTCATAATGACAGTCACTTCCACTATGTTCATATAAATACTTCTAAGAACAATATATGTCTTTTTATGTAACTTTTACAAAAAATAACAAATGTAATTATTATTTATTAAAGAACAGGAGGAAAAATCAAAGATAAGGTTTAAATGTTTATTTTAAATGCAGTTCTTGGTGCATAAATATACTTACACTTTCAATTATACACTCAGAAAAGTGTAAGTGTACTTACAATAGCTCTTTAGATACAAAAGAATGAAAACTTAACATCAAACCCTGTGTCCGTATGTACCTAGGAGACCCAGAGTGGCTACTGCACCGTGAACATCACCCCCACCTACCTGCCCTCTCGGAATGGCCAGCCCCTCTGGATCTTTGGAGATGTGTTCCTCAGGGTGTTCTATTCTGTGTACGATCGTGCCAACAACCAAGTTGGCTTTGCCAATGCTGCCTAAACACCATCACTGTTGCAACACTCTTAACACCTCAAACACTCCACAGACTTCACCCAAATCTCTAATGAAAGCTACAGTCACACTAGCAACATCATTAATATGTGTCCTTAATTGCACTGGTATTGAAAGATCTCTACAGATAGACTGTGACCAGTCAAGAAAGCTTTCATGAAAGTTAATTTTTGCCCATGTCAGTAATATCAGTTATAGGCAAACATACTAATGTGTTCTAATCAAATTGTATACTTTACAAATACCCCATTCAAATTGTTGAAGCAATATTTTATTCACTGTTTATTGGAGCATTTAGATTAAAAATAAAAAGCACACCACACAGTCTGTAGTCTTGATTTTGGGTACAAGCTTTAACATGAATGGTTCATCAATCTCCTTGCATGCTGGACATAAGCAAATGACACAGCTGTTTAACTCTTCACCACCATCTGGATACCCCTGAAATGAAAATCACTCGCTATCTAAAAGCTCCATTATCAAAACATTACCATTTTAGCCCTGCACTCTTTAAAAAATGGCTTTTTTATGAGCTATATGACACAGGTTCTTTAATGCTTAAATAGCTCTTTGGCATTCAGAAAACTGTCCATTCTGAATGATTAAAATCCGTCTTTCTGTATCTATTATTAGTATCTTTCTCTTATAATAATGATTATTATCACCATTATCCATCATAGAAAACCTGTAGTATATAGTTCTTCAAACAAAAAGGGTTTCATTATTGTGAATTCATAGGACCTTTGAGTGTAGCTTGAAGAGTACACTATGTGTAAATTTTCTAAATTCACAAAAGGAAGCACAGCGAGATTTTTTGGGTTGAAGGCCGTTATGTAAAAAGCATGCTGAAAAAGACCAAAATGCAATACACAATTGGTGTCTAGTTCTCTTTATATTTTTTGAAGGTCTACAGTAAGTCAAAATAAACAAAATGCAAACAGAGAAAACAAATCTGTAACTGTCAGCTGACATTATTCCACTTTCCCCCATTATTCCTATTATAACTCTATACATTCATCAGCATGTATATATATATAGGGATGTAATGTTGCTTTGATCCAGGCTTGGGGGAACCCAAATATGCCCATGTGCTTTCCTCAAACACAATAATGCACACGTTAAGCTTAATAAGAAATGCCAAACATGCAGCAGTGATATCCCCAAACTCAGTCAGAGGATTACAGGATCACAGGATCCACCATCTTCTCTCCTCATCCGCATGCTCATAATATCCCACCCAGTACGTCAAACCATGATGACAATATTCCAATTCCATCTGTAACCTACAGTTCTTACTATACACACACAGAGGTAACCAATGATATCACACACAAAGAATCATCAATAATAAATGGGGTTCACGCAGAGCAGCTTTAGCAGCCACAGCTGTGCTAGAAAGCTGTTACACACCGCTAAATTACATTACTGTAGATTATATCGGCATATCCCTATTTCGAAGACTGTGGTAAATACATTGATTTGAAAGCAGGGAGAACACAAAAAATGCAAACATCAAATGACATCAAAATCCAGTTCTTTATATACATACACTGTTTGTCCATGCTGAGCTGATACATATAC
>JBBPDA010000019.1:3763351-3780619 GCA_037974385.1 Arnoldichthys spilopterus
TGGGTTAAATGCAGAGGTTGCATTTCGTTGTGGTGCTTGGGTGTGTTCACAATGACAAATAGTCACTTTCACTTTCACTGTTTCACTATATGCCTGAACTGCAGTACACAAAGGGAAAACACAAATAAACCTGCTGTTATCGCTGCACATTGTATAGGTGGCAAATGAGACTGCTGTTGGTTTCACTTTCAGCTTGGGTTCACATTTTTGGGTTCACACTGTTGGTGAAAAACTGATGCCTGAAACTTCTAGCTACACATTGAACTGAATGATTTCTACTCTGTAGCCTTTTCTCACCCAATTCCTATCAGTCTTTATAGATATTTTTCATCAGCAGGTGTCTGTCTTATACCATTCTCTTTCATGATTTTCCATATAAAGAATGATAGAAGGTACTTTCACAGATCTGCACTGCAAGGCTGCCACAAATAACATTTGCAGTACAATGCCATATTGAAGCTTGTTCCATGTTCATGATGTACAATATATAGAATATAATTGAACAGAGGTGATTAAATGATCACACAGGACTGTTGTATGATGAATGTATTTTAAGACTTTGTGTATATGTATATCTTTCACTGATATTTTCCCACTGTTTTTAATGTAGAGGTTGTTTTTATTCACTTAAAAGAGGAAAACGTCAGGTTATTGACTAGAGCTGTCCCCCAAAGGTTTACCAAACTGTCCAAATATTAGAAGAGTCTTAGCGACCCAAAGTTTCTGTTGGTTGGTCATTTGCAGAAGAAACCCATCAAACACCTTTTGGGAGCTTTGCCTGGACTTTAAATAGTTATAACTAAATTATTCAATTCTGTCAGGTAGAAAATCACATAAAGTGTGGGCTCATTTCAATTGTGTACAGTTCAACGCCAAAAAGGTGACATGCAAACTTTTCATGCAAAGGTTTCTTGACCTCAAACATGATTTAAATACATTTACAAAACCTTAGGCCTCCTGTCTGGTTGTCCGGACACATTCGGGATGACTACCACTTTTGCCGCACTGCTGCTACACTGGCTGGTGCACTGCTATCCTTAGCTTCTGCTGGGTTAGCACGCCACAACTTGTGAACGTGCGGAAACTTTTTCAACAGTGCAAATCAAATGCTCCACGGTAACGCTGTGCCGTACGCTGAGGTGAGTTAATTACAATAATATCAAACAACTTCTGACTAATGGCTTGAACTCGCAGTTAATTTGGAAAATCTTTGGTCGGGGGCAACAGATGTTCTGATAAAGGCAAAGATTCAACACATTGTAAAGTTACGTAGGAAAGTGTGTACAGAGGAAAAATACAACTAATTTGGATGACCTACAGACAGCATAGACGAATGTATGGAAAACAGCTCCTTTAAATAAGGAATGAGAGTTTGTCAAGACTGAAGGACAAACAAAATTCTGATATTCAGATAGTTTTGTTTTTGGTACATAAGCAATTATCACTTATGTACTAAATAGGAGACAAAACAGGACACAGACACACACACACAGACACAGACACACAAATTGAAAGTGGTCGGTATAAACTCCTGGAAATCATGATTTTGTCAAATAAATAAATAAATAAATAAATAAAAACTCACCAGAATTTGAATTCTGGCAACCTCCTAATGAATGGCCGGAACTCTTCATTCTGCTTTGTAGGCAGTGATGGACCTTCATCTAGTGTAAAAAGATAAGGCAAGAATTAGAAAAAGGAGAAGAAGGTGGAGAAAGTGGAATGTGTTCAGCAAGCATTGTTATCTCAGTGGTGAAAAAAAAAACTTTACCTTCCACACTACACCTAGAGAAAAAAATGAAAATCCTGACATATAAAAACAGAAACCGCATGCGTCACTAAATTCATACACACTATTCAAATACCACACGTTTCTACAAAATTCCTTTCACCAGATTCACTACTGCCAAACATTTCACAATATTGTTTTGAAGCAATGTTTGTTAAGAGCTAAGAAATAGTGGAGGGCACACAGCCAACTTTGACAGCATGCGACTCTGATTCTAACCAAACAATGATCCTAATAAATCAATATCGCTGTGTACAAAGAATTTTAGGTCCATCTATTTAAGGTGTGTACTGTGAATGTTACTGGGCACATACTGTTATCAGAAACCTTCAGTTTAAGTTAAAATCTGGCTATCTGGGCACAACTTTGCATCATGCACTATTCAGCGTGATTGCTACATGCGGAAGTCTAATTATCATACTCTGTGCTTGATAATGGAAGGACAAGAGGCACTTACAACAAATATTAAAAAAAATAAAAGGGCAATATTTTACTTGTTCAAAAGTCCACAAGAGGTTTTACAAAATAATAAATTGATGCTGAGGGAAATTTATGTAACAGTAGCCATAACCTGTACCAAATTAGGTACAAGCATTGCAAGCAACTATATACACTATATATATAACATTAAAAAGTTACAGGCTGCCAAAAGCAATCATAGGACACTGGGGTCTTAAAATCAAATACAGATGATGTATATAGTGCATAGAATGATGCCGGTGCAATACAAATTGTGCAAATATCAATACTAAAGCGACCGCTGACACATAACATTAGAGTGACAGGAACTACAGTGCTCTTGTCTAACATAATGACATAATATCAAAGTAAAGAGACATGGCCATGGCCAAAATAGGGTTGGCCAGGCAATATCCAATGTAGTGCATAAATAATATAGCTTATGTAGCCTTTATAAGGTAGTATATACACCAGCATGGAGTAGAACAATCGGGCCCAGAACACAAGCCCTGTGCCCCTATTGGGAAGAGTTAAAGCATCTAATAGCTCTAAGGACAAAGATCTTTATCAAAAGATAAGTATGGTGCTGTGTAGTGGGTGATGTTCATCGTCCATAAAAAATAGCAGCTTGTCTAGCTTCCTCCTCTCTACCACGGTCACAAGGGAGTCCAGGTGCTTGAGTGTGTTCACAATGACAAGAATTAACTTTCATTTCCGTGCCAACCACAGATCCTGCTCGCCTGGCCAGTTTGTCAATGCAATCAGTATCTCTTTTCCTCAAGCTAGCCCGCAGCACACCACAGCACAGAAGAGTGTACTGGCCACCACAGACTGATAGAACTTTTGCAGTAGTTTTGTACATACACTGAACTCCAATTATGGGTCAAGACCTACACTTCAGAAAAGTCTGTATCCAGACCTTTATATTTAGCTGAATCTTCGCTGGCTTAATGACCTATTGTACTCACCCTACTTAATGCAAAGAAAAGATGCAAAACCAGGACATTTGCACCCTATTCTGGACTAAAGTCAGCTTGAAGGGTTATTATGTAGAGGGTTCACTTAAGATATGGGTTTGATTCACAATCTGAGATATTTCCATTATTTTCTACTATACTACTTCATCTGTTAAACAGTATGTCCAAGCCGCACTGAACTAACCTGGATCATCAAGCAGTGAAGGGTCCACTTTTGGCGAGAGAAAAGCAATGAACAAATTGAGGTGGTAGATTCCAAGAGCGTATGTGACTATGTACCACCCCTGCAAACAAGAAACAAAGAGGCAGAAATAAAATACATTTTCATTTCTTAAGGATGTTTCTATAAGCACTATTTACAATTTATCTTGACAAAGTCTAAGCACAGACAACTCAATGCATTTGGTTCGATAAGTGTTAGGTGTTAATCAGGCACTAAACCACAGCCTATAACTATGATCACAAGATTGGTACCATACCTTCCCCATACCAAAGCATATAAAACGTATGAAGAAAACAGAAAACAGAGGGGATGAGCAGCTCAAAAGAGGGTAAAGTGAAGCAGGGACAAGACAATACATATGTAATGACAACATCAAAGTGCATGTTGTGTACCAGATCCCCCTTACCTGTAGTATATACACTCTGATCATATATATGGCTGTAAGGAGAAGAGTGACCGCCCATCGGACTGCTGAAAATGGAGTAGACTTGTCCAACCATGACTGATAAATCTATAACAGACACAGAAGAGGTGAGAATGAAAAGCTAGCCACCTACCAACATTGGGGCTGGGCAGTTTGTGTTACTGTGATTAAAAACAGAATAAGTCAGAATAAGCTTTTCTGAGCATATGGTAGATATTGTCAATGACTACAGAAAATTAATTAGTAATTAAGAACAATTTACCCTGATTGAGTGGTTTACTTCATTGCAGTGTGTGAAATATTGAATAAAATCATTTATACTCACCATTTTAATCGTATTTTTTTTAAGTGGCACCAAAGCTTCTGTGTCCATACCAAATAATCAGATGCCATAAACAAATAAATATTATGATGCTATAATTTGTATATATTGACTTAGTCTTACTTTCTGAATACTGTAACTGATATAACTGACAATATGATCTAGAAATCAGAGCAAAGGGGTTAACCTATTACATCTGCATATTTGCATTACAGTAATGATCACAGCCTCACCTGCCCAATACGTGTAAAGAAGCTTGCAATAACTGATGGTTTCCCATGGATGGATTCACCAGAGCTGTCTCCTTCTGACATACTGTCTAAACATGAACACATCAGGCATGTTAATGAATAAATTGTACAGCTGCAGAATGAATGAACATCTTTACTTCAGAGATCAGAAGTGCACCTAAACTCAGAGCTACATGCAAATGCTGAAAGGCAAAACAGTTTTTTTCCTGCTAAGTCAGCTAGAAACACAAGGCTGATCTACATGTAGGTTTAATGACATTTAATGCATGCTTGCCATGTGGAGGATCACCAGGACGCCTATAATAAGTGTTATTATGTCTAGGATGCTTAAATTCTTTTCACATGCCTGAAATGGTAGGGAGGACCGAAGTGTCATCGTCCATCACCAGTAACACCATACATGTAAATGGACTAGCTAACGAGGAAAAGCAAAAATCCTATCTGGGTAAATTTCACACTGATGAATACATATGACTAACTTACAACGCCCCCGGTCACGTATAAGGAATAATAGAACTAATGGACTACCAACCCGTTTCAAATCACGACCGTCAAGATCCCCCCTAAAAGAAAATAATCGAGGCTAAACACTCACACCAACCAACGATGCGATTTATTATTTTTTTAGCTGGTGAATTTAAATATGTTGGTTGACTACATCGATCTAATTTATGAGCTAGTTCGACTAACGTGGAGTAGGTTAACGATAAAAAAATGAAAGTGGGGAAAAAACAGAGTACCTCCTAGCTAGTACATCACACGTCCTCACGTTATAAGCCACATTTAAAAGAGACGGTAGTTTTGAAAATTAAACGATACAGAGTTTCCGTTGAATTATTTCTATGCAACTAAGCCGAGGACACCGGTACCGGTAGCTAACCTAGCGTTAGAGCTTGTGGTATTAGCAACAGCTAGCTGAGCAGCTAAGCTAGTTACGCTGCTAGCTACTTAGCTGTCATAACGATATATGGCTATTTTATCCGAACTATTTATCTCTAGGGAGAGGACAAGTTGTGAAGTCGGCTTCTTTTTGGTTTCATGTTTACATTCCAACACCGATATCTACCAGAAAATGGACATCTTAATGAAACAGCTTGCTTACTTATTCATTTGCTTCTTAGCCAGTTAGCATTAGCCAGCTACACGATACCTTTTTGCTTGTCGGACTAAAACAAGCTGGGGAATGTAGTTCGTCAGTCAAATTCGTAGGCAACCAACACTCGGTCCTGGACTACATGTCCCACTTTACACCAGAGCATGGAAACGCGTGATGCCATCAAACTGGAATACGCCAAGTGTAGTTCATACGCCAATTGTGTGCGGTAAGAGATGCCGGAAAAGAACTACAAAGACCAGAGAGGTGGCGAAACTGGACAACTCACTTCCGGTTGAAATAGATATGAAAAACGCTTGAGAATAGCCAGAAGAGTCCAATAATCTCTCCGTTCAGGGTGACAATATTTATATCCCAGTCCCATATAAAACATACTGGCAACATAAAAATATTTACCGACATTATAGAATAAAATAATAACGACAGGAATACCTTTTCTTACCCGGTGCTGCCGCTGTGTCACTCTCGGCTGCCTGTCCACCTCTCCTGCTGCTCTGCTGCGAACACGTCAGTGCTTCCGTAAGGGCGGACAGCACTGAGGTAAAGACCAAAGCAATTGAGTGCAGAGACCTTAGGACAAATTGAAAGCAGGCATGGCTAAGACCGATGATTTTCTGTTTGGTACCAAGTAATTCTAATACCATTATACAAACACTGATATAGAAACGTTTAAACATTAAAAAGCAGAATTGTGTATACATTTTAAAGTATGCTGGCAACTGTTTTGTGGCATAAAATAGCTATGTTTTTAATATTGTATCTGCCTTGAAAGAGGATTCACTCTTGGTCTGTTCAAATGTGCATTTGTGTACTTGTGTTAACATGTTTTTCACTCATTTGTCCCATTTCTAAAACCTACAAGAGCACATTGTTTATAAGTGATAATATATACACACATACATATATAAATATATATAAATACAAATACACACAGTTTAATTTAAAATATATACACTAAGTTTACTGAAAAACATTTTATGGTATATACATTTTCACATGAGCACTGTTTCTTCACCATGAGAAACATCAGGATGGGGAGCATCAATAATTTAGCACTTATCTGCACATTCCTGACTAACAAGCACTAATGGGGCTATTTGCTGCAAACTGCATTCCTGTTAGCCTTTACTAAAGGCATATTGCATATATAGTAAAAACAGTACAATAATGATAACAACAACAACCATAATAATAACAATAAAGCAAGTCTATTGGAAGGAATGGATGCTGTAATAAGGGCAAAGAGTGGATGCTACATACTGAAAAAGATATATATCACCATGTTGGCAGTGGTGGCCTTGTGGTTAGGACACTGCCTTTGAGACCTAAAGGTTGCAGGTTTGAGTCCAGACCTGGGCACTACTGGGGTACCCTTGAGCAAGGTACTGTCCCACTACACTGGGGCGCTTCTCCCTGGGCGCTGTTGATAGCTGCTTGCTGTGCATGTGTGATGGGTTAAATGCGGAGGTCACATTTAGTTGTGGTGCTTGAGTGTGTTCACAATGACAAATAGTCACTTTCATTTCATTTTTGCTGATTTTGTTGGGTAAACATATGTTACCTACTTTTCACATGTTCATTTTAAATAAAAAATAGTTTCTGCATCTTCACAATATTCAGTAGCCCGTTCAAGGCTTAAGCATTTTCAGCTGATGGTACACCACTATGACTCACAACAAATGAATGTCAGCACTAGGCACAACCCTCATTTCCAGAAAGTTTTGGATATTTTCCAAAATACAATAATACCTTTAGTCTGTGTGATGTTAATTCATGTAAGACTTTATTTAACTGCCAAAAGTACAAGGAAAAGATGTTTAATAGTTTTACTGACCAACGTAACAGTATTTTGTAAATATATACAAATTAAAAATTTGATGGCTGCAACACGCTCAACAAAAGTTGGGACAGTGGCATGTTTTACAATAGCAGTAAGGAGGCAGATCTGAACTACCAGCAAGGCAGTCAAGCACACAGACTCTGTGTTTATGAAGTCACACTGTTGTGGCCTGTGCAGAATGTGGTCTGGCATTGAAATAAGCTCCCCGTTACCTTCATGGAAACATATGTGTCTCTAAAATCCTAATATATGCCTCAGAGTCAATGGTACCTTCACATACAGCCACTTCACCTATGCTGACACACTAATGCACCCACATACCATAACAGATACTGGCTTTTGCACATTTGACTGATAACAATCTGGATGGTTGCTCCGCCTTTGGCATGGAGAAGTCGATGCCTGTTTTTTCCAAAAAAAAGCTGAAATGTGGACTCACCTGACCCCAGCCCATGATTCTACAGTCTTTTGGTCCATCTGAGAAGAGCCTGGGCCCAGAGAACTCACCGGTGTTTCTGCAGAGTTGACAAATGACTTCCTCCTTGTGTAATACAGTTTCAAGTTGCATTTCCGGATGCAGTGATGGTCTGTGTTAAATGACAATGGTTTTCCAAAGTCCTCCAGACTTTCCAAACACATGTACACAGACCCTGCAGGACTGGAGCTGCCCATTTCAGATCTACCAGTACTGGAACTGTCATTTGTACTATATAAAATATTGAATTATGTCTTCAGATCCTTTTTAATCTTTTGTAGTCCAGTAAAAATGTTCTGAAATATAAGAAGCCTGAAACAGCCCTTACACCATGCAGAGGAAAGTCTTCGTTAGGTAACGTTAGGTTTTGTGTATTGTGATAATAGTAATGCCAAATATTTGTCCATTTCTAAAATGCACACTTTAATTTTCATTAAAAAAAAACACATTACAGAATTCAAACATAAACATTATGTTCCTTAAATGTGGATAAAAAATGGACATCACTGTTTAAGAAAACACATATCAAGTTTAAAACATTCATAAAATCTGTTATGACTGACATGACATAATACTGATCACAATCAATCCAAATATTACATTGTTTACAATATACAAAAGCAATAAAGTGCTTCGGTATATGGATTTTAGCCACGGCCAATTCCAAAACCCATTGACCACTATGAACCTTTACACTTATTACACCCATTAGTGGAACAGGTTAACCAAAGTACATTGGGGTTCTCATTTGACAGATTTGGGAACATCATTTCTATTTACTTTTCTTTTCACAAATACATACATAAATTAATTTAATTCAAACAAATATTTTCTACCAATACAGTCTTCTACCTAGAATCTAGAGTCTTTTTCAGGATGTAAATAAGAACATTTCAGATAAATGGGATTTTTCAACAGTTAAAATGCTAATGTGTGTGACCAAACATGTTCACATGATGTCTCTCTGCTTTAGGTCCATCTGATGGAATCAACTAAGAAAATGTAAACAACAATATAACAATGTTATATTTAATCCAGCATGAAATGTGGTAAATGAAAGCAAACAGCACTATTTTCCCCAAAAACATATTAATACCTGTGCTGTGGTCAATATTGGGGTGATACTATCTATATAAGTGGTATTGTACAGCCAATTAAATCAATTACAAACTACACACAAATTGGTACAGAAAACAAATTCTAACAATTTGGCATGATAAATAAAACCTTGTCCTGCAAGGCTAATACGACAGAACTGGGGACGAGTTTTAAGTGTTGCTGTTTCAAATGCATTTCCAACCCCTTTCAATTTCCAGTATCTTTTAATGTACACTTCATGCTAAGTAAATTACATAACACTTAATACTTGGATTCATACAAGGATTCCAGTTTAAGGTGCACCCTCCAGATACAATTCTTGTGTCATGAATTTCCTTCCTGTTATGACTGAATTTTGAATTGCTGAATTGGCTTTCATTTTTCTGACATTCTGGCTTCATCATATATTTGTGACAAACCAAGATATTTTTCAGGAATTTGTACAAGATTAAAACTGTATATGACACTGTTATGTAATTGTAATTAAAGACATTTTACTGTAAAATCCCTCTCAATTCAGAACATCCTCCTACATGAAAGTTCTGGTATCAGTGTGGAGTTGTACCTCCCGGTTTGATTATGACCAAATAGGAAACAGAAACATTTGTGATTATTGATGTCTAATGTCTAAATAAACTGATCAAAATGCATCCATATTTTCTATATCCCTTAATGTGAATTATTAACTACATGGGCATATTTTGAATATAATTTGTTGCCGGTTTATTAGGAAACACCATGTACATACACTTATTGGAAATACCATATAGGTGGACTTTGTGGGTTTACTGACCTGTAATACATCTATAATTCATATGCTGCCCAAGTTACCAGCCACCCTCAACTTGTCTATCCATGAAAACAATAGTACAACTATAGGACCACTCCTGGCCCAAAATTATTTTGGGAACCATTCTCAGTACAGCAGTGACACCGACATGGTAGTGGCATTGGTTTAAATGTATTGCTGTGGTTTTTAAACCCCTCAGTCTTGCTGATGGGCTGAGAATAGTACAGAAACTGAGCACAGGATTAGAGCAGGGATGGCAAACTAAGTTCCTTCCAGGCCACAGCTCTGCAGAGATTAGTGTTCTATAATTTAAAAGTCATGAAGGCTTTGCTAACTGGTTGATTGAACTGTGTTGAACCTGGTGTGTTTAATGAGGCAGAACAATGACGTTTGAAATGGCGTTTGAATGTTACATATTCCTAATAAAACAATGTAATGTATGAAATGTGTTTGGTTAAAAATTGTACTTCAGATTTGCTCATCTATATTGCAGTTTTAAGGTTCTCTCCCCTTTCTCACAACAGTACTCTTTACAGAAGGTCTGGGAGGTCTTGTGGTTGCATTGTGCATGTGTTAGGACCCTGTGAATGTGAAATCAAGAAGAAAAAAAACTGCATTGACACTAAAATCAAGAAATAACTGTTCATTTCAGTCTTGGGGGGCAGCAGAGTTTGACAAGTTAGGAAACAAGAAAATGCATCAGTAGTGTCTCTGAGTAAATGTTGGTCTCAGTGTACGTCACCCTCAGCAAACTCCTCCTTGATGGAGTGCTTGCGCGTCTTACAGTCTGGCATGTCGAAACCAAAGTCTGCCCAGTCTTCGCCCCCTGCAGGGCCACCACGATTGGGGATGGTAATGGTGTGGCGCACGCGGAAGTGCACAGCCTCCATGACGCGTTGCCTTTGCAGCTCTCCGCTGGGGCCGATGGCCATGGTAGACATGTTGCTGCTGGAACGGATGAGCTGCTGCCCATAGTCATGACTTTGCTTTAGGTCCTGCAGGCCCCTCCAGATGGCCAAGCGGAATTGCTCCGGTATCTTAAGAGCCCCAAGATCCTGAGGGGTAAATGTAAATATGTTAGCTTTTACTCAGCTTTTGAGGTATCACTAGACACTTTTCGACTAATGCCAGGCAATAGAAGCAAGATCTAATAATGAACCATCCAGTGTAGTGATAACTGACAGTCTCCTTTTATTTACCTCCATGGAAAGGGTCTGCAGATGGTAAACGCTCTGGAGGCCTTGTGATGTAAGGTAGTCAATGCAGTTTTGGCAGCCCAGGCTGGTTAAGAAACTGTTCAGAGAAAAAAGGAATCCCACTAAGACCAAGGGGCTGCATCCTGGGAATCATAGAATTGTCCATGGAGAACATTGCAAACAGATCAAAGCAGTATTTTAGCCTATAGAATAAAGGATCACTCCATAATATTTAATAGAGAATTCTAAAGGATAATTCCATATTTAATACATAATAAAAAAATAATAGTTGGTCCGTCCAATGATTGCACTGTCCCCTCTTCACATTTCTAACTGATAAATGCAGCTAAAACACATTAAGCAGTAATATATTTAACATGCTTCTTAAAGTAGCTTACAATGTATGTGTGAATTTACCAAATCAGACGAAACCTAATCATGTCCATGCAGCTACATTAATGATTCATAACAACTGTTTTTTTTTAAAGCATTCAGACTTTTATTATAAATACAGGAAAACTGTGAAAATCTACATACAATCAAAAACACTGAAATGTTTAGATATTGTAAAACAGGAATGGGTCATGAGTCTGTTAACACAAATATGTTAAAGGTAGATGCCGCACTTGTGACGCAACATCTGCTTCTTGTATCTTTATGTTTAAAAAAGTGCTTGAAATCAAAAACTTGTCTTACAAATGATTTTTGAAATGTTAATAGTGTGTTAATATATAGCAGTATACAATTAAATATCAGTCACAATGAGAGCAAGCACTTTAATTTCCTTTATTTATCTACTAAATGTACAAAATCAGTGTAAAAAATGGATGCTTTGCCATGTGTGCGGACTTTACCTTTAATTTGCCAGTGATACATGAAGAATACAAAGTGCAATGGCAAAAAATGGAAAATAATCTTAATGGAGGGACAAGAAAATTGCAAAACAGTGCATGGTGATTAGACATGTAAATAAAACATATTTCCTTAAAAATGCTTTTTGTCTATATGTTTCTTATCATAGAGTAGCACTAATAGTTATGAACTTTTAAATTGGGGGTAAGCTGATGAACATGAAATCGAATGCAAATGATGCTGTGCATTAATTTAGACTTAGATGTATATAACACAACACAGCTTTTATACATCATGCATGTTAAGTAGTAAAAAATGCCTTTCTACACATTTCTCTTACTATATTCACTTACTACATTACAAACCCCATTTCTGGAAAGAAGCTGTAAAAACAGGAATGTTTGATTTGTTAACTCGCTTGAACATTTATTTAACTAATAAAAATTGCAGGCATCAAATTCTAAATGTGTTTATATTTATAAAATGCGTTTAAGTTGGGCAGTGGTGGCCTAGTGGTTAGGACATTGGCTTTGGGACCTGGAGGTTGCAGGTTTGAGTCCTGGCCCGGGCACTACAGAGGTACCCTTGACTAAGGTACCGTCCCACTACACTGCTCCCCGGGCGCTGTTGGTAGCTGCCCACTGCTCCACGTGTGCACGTGTGATGGGTAAATGCAGAAGTCACATTTTGTTGTGGTGCCTGAGTGTGTTCACAATGACAAATAGTCACTTTCACTTCACTTAATCAGTGAAGACATTTGAAATTAATTCTTTAACTTTTATCAATTTAATAAAAGTTTAATAGAGTTAACAAATCACACATTCTTGTTTTTTTCACATTTTATGAAAAATTCCAATGTTCCTGGAAACGAGGTTTGTTAAAACGATATTTAAATCCAGGGAACATGAAATTGTTTCTATTCAGCATTCCACAAGAAACCTCTAAAAGCTTAAGCACGCGATTTCTTTTGAAATAACACTTTTTTTCTGACCAGCAGAAAAACAAAAAATAGTTCAAATCTTATTATGTACAAAAAAGTAAACAAAAAGGACTGGGTTCAAAGACAAAGTCATCTTTCCTTCTTTCCTTCTGCTTTACAGACAGCGGTAAGTCTGCACAACATTCTGGTTTCCAGAATGTCAAGGCCTGCTTTCAAAAATGACATTGAAAAAAACTAAAACAAATACAAGGACAATACAGTGCTTGTAACCGTGAATGGAAACAGGCATGCTTTGGCCCAAAAAACTGAGTAATAGTTACAGATTAAGCGTTTTGTGTCTGCATTGAAAAATATTTGAGCCCTTATAGCATCAGACGTTTATCAGACTTACAGGATGCCACCTTCCTTGTTGGCAAACTGACCAAAAAAGCTCCTGTCAACTACATTTTTACATCTCTACCCCTGACCCCCCTTACCAACATTGGGCCATTTACCATGTTAGAAAAGTCGCCTCCTGCTTAAGGCCGTTACAGTGCTTTAATTGTATGTGTGTGCCCGTGTGAGAGATTGCCTTGCTACTGCAGGGTGAAGTACCTGACGAGGCTGGGGTCTGGGTTGTAGGGTGGTGGAGGGGTGCAGTGAGATGCAGACACCATAGACTGCGCTGTGTGTGCTCCATTCACGTCACCATTTGACTGCATGTGGTGGCTGCCCAGCATATTTGCACCTACAAAGGGTACGTACATGTAGATATAACATATATAGAACAAAGCAGGAAACTGATAAACAAGAACTTCTCGTTTACTTTTCACTATTTCTAATCCATACTGATTTGTATCTTTTATAGGGATCCATGCTTGCAGCTAAAAGCCAGTTTCAGAAATACATTGACAGCCCTTATAAAACGCCATATCAACATTATATCATGTACAGATCTATGATTCTTTCAAATTCTTTAGACTGAGAGTACTGAGGTAGCCTCTTACCCATGTGTGCCATGTTAGAGGGGCCTGCACTCTGCTGTGTCTGGTGCGCCACTATTTGATTGACGGAGGGAAGCTTGCTGATGTTTCCATGGACTTTATTCATGTTGCTCAATGGTGCCCCATAGGAGGACGGAGAGGTCACATGACCCCTAGGAATGGCGCAATGAAAAGGAAAAGGATGTGTCAGGAAAAAATAGCTATGTGAATGGGTGTGAATTTAATTACAGGGTAAATGGTTTTCTAACATTGTACAGAGTAACTCATCGAATAATACACTGACAGAATCAGGCATGTGCAGTACTAAATGACCTTCAGATAAGCAAGTGTGCCTTGGGATGAATAGCTCAGCTGTGTTGTGCACCAGGGTTTTTACTTACTGTCTGTGCAGTAACTGCTGTTGCTGTTGCCTGTAGGAGTCAACTAACTGCTGCGGCACCAGTTCCACTAACTCTAAACTGTCCTTTATCTTCATGAGCAGGTCAAAGTTCTCTCTGCCTCGTACCTACAGAACATCCCCAAAATTTACGTCAACATGGCAAAGACATTTAAAATGTAAAAAATGTATTTCTGTGTATTTTAGGTAACATCTCTGTGCAACAACACTTTGAAATATTGGGATATTGCAATGTAAAAATGTGACAACATTCTAAGCATTCTTTCAATAATGAAATGTAATGTAACATAAAAATATAATTTAACATTGTTTATAGTGTTTACCAACCCAGCCCAGCACTTTCATGTCATACATCACCCTCCCCCCCGCCCTCTAGCTTTAATTTCTTAAGTACCACAACTGCCACAACTGAATACTCATCATTTTTATTATTATTATTCAAATTTTCATCACATTTTAAATAACTTGTGAGTATTGAATTCAATCAAATCATGGACTGAGTTCCTTGCATCTAATGCAAAATGTAAAGCACAAGGTGTAATGGACATTCATGGCTGTGTCCAAATACATTGTTATTGTGATAGTGGAAAAACTTTTTCAGAAGTGTGTTTTGGGCTTAACATGCATTAAAAACAATCAGAACAGTGCTTCACCTCACCGTTAAAAGTCAGGGGCACATGAGCTATGGCAGATTATTATTATATTGGTGTGTTTACTTGGCAAACCCGATCGGCGAAGAAAAGGACCTGCTCACAAAATGAAAATCATTCACGGGAGCAGGACTTTTCCCCCTAAGACTTTTGAGCACCATTAGTGCACTTTGAGCATGTATCTGTGTCCATAATGTTGTGCACCTGCATGTTAGTAAAAGGTGTTGTCTAAATATGGTTTAATAATACGTCACTGACTTTTTTTCTGGTCAAAAGCACAATGTCATTTTATTGCCTTAAACTGCAGACCCTCCGACACTGTGCCCAGCAATACCTCATTTAAAAAGCACCACTCCTACGAGTGGAAAACGCACCTGAGATCATTTGTGATTTCAAAAACATGGCATGGTGTGAAATAGAGGAATGCAGCAAAATGAAACCAGCAAAAACACTAACGTTTTGCTTTCCAATAGTAATAAATAGAGCCCCCATAGGAAAATTAATAAAAGCAATCATTCTGAAACTTGTCACTGAAATTTACATGTCTAAGAAGGCATGAATAAGAACTGCCAGTTCATTTTTAGTTTTATTTAGTTGAATATTATGTAAGTGTATTGAATGCATTTTGAGGTATATCTCTGAACTCACCGGGATGTAGTACATCTCCTCTTCTCCGTGTCTCCTTTTCTTAATGTTAATGGGAGTGCCTGGAATGTTGGGTGGGGTCTGTCTGAAATCTGTGAAATCCAAAAGTAGTTCAGTTTAAGCACACATATGATTAAAAATATTTTCTTTCTCTTTTTTGTAAAAACAAATTGACATAGTATATAATCTTGGGCTGTTTTTTCATATGGAAAAAATAAGTAAAGTACATTTTTGAACAAGCATTTAAAGTGAAAGTGACTCTTTGTCATTGTGAACACACTCAAGCACCACAACGAAATGTGACCTCTGCATTTAACCCATCACACGTGCACCAGCGGGCAGCTATCAACAGCGCCCAGGGAGCAGTGTAATGGGACGGTACCTTGCTCAAGGGTACCTCAGTAGTGCCCGGGCCAGGACTCGAACCGGCGACCTTCAGGTCTCGAGGGCAGCGTCCTAACCACTAAGCCACCACTGCCCACTCTTTAACACAATGCCTGCAGATAAAGGTGATATAACTGAACAAAACTAAGCTACTAAGGTTAAGTAGCTTTTTCAATCATTTATTCCACTAAAATATCAACATATAAAGGTTGCTTATGGAAAACGTTAGT
This sequence comes from Arnoldichthys spilopterus, assembly GCA_037974385.1. Classification (NCBI taxonomy): domain Eukaryota; kingdom Metazoa; phylum Chordata; class Actinopteri; order Characiformes; family Lepidarchidae; genus Arnoldichthys; species Arnoldichthys spilopterus. The sequence continues at coordinate 3,779,391 of JBBPDA010000019.1, forward strand.
ACACCACTACTTTTTGTAGGCATTTTGGATAACTATCCCACACAATATTTCAATGGGGTTTAAAAAAACATCCATTTGCTAGTGTGCTTAGGATCATAATCCTTTAAAAAAATTCACCTTCAAGGTTCAACCTTTGGGCAGATGGCTTTACATTATCTTCAAGCACTCTTGACATATGATGAGGAATTCATAACTAAATCAGTGATTGAAAGTTGCCCAGTTCCTGAGGCAGCAAAGCAACTGCCAACCACAAGACTTCCACCACCATGCTTCACAAGTGGTATAGGATTCTCCTCCTGAAAGGCTGTCTTTGGTCTATGCCACATGTATACTTTTATTGTGACCAAAGGACTCCATCTACATTTTTCAAAAGGCCTGGTATTTGCCTATATGTTACATGGCAAACTGCAGTCTTGCTCTAATGTTTTTTTTTGGAGATCAAAGGTTTTTCCTGATACCCCTCCCATGCAGGTCAAATGTGTCCTGTAAATTTCAAACCAACAGTTGCAAGTTACCTGCCAATCCTGTAAAAAATGTGGGGTTCTTGGAGACTTGTTTTTGCACCTAACATTCTGCTCTTGGATGTATTGGTGCAGCTGGTCTTGGATAAATTTGCATTCTGCATTTGCAAATCTACACCAATTGAAGATGATTTTCATTATGATGGAATTATTTATTTCAAATAATTTAGAGATTTATTTAAATCCAGATTCACAAACATCCACAAACATTTCTCTTTGTCTGAGCATAATAGACCTGATGTGTGTCCTTAATTAGTTTAATTCCTTGCATAATCACTTAACATACATAGTAGTTTTGTAGTAATTGCCAAATAAATTACTTGAGTTACTGAATATTAAGTCTTAAGCTGAAAGGGGTGAAACGAGGCTGAGATGCCCAAGAAAAAGTGCCTGACTTACTGCGTTTATTGGCATTGCCATTCTTGGCCACGCTCTCATTCAGTGCCTGCTGCTCTCTGAAGTGATCCTCATCTGCTTTGCGGTCTCGGCCAGGGCACGCACATATCCGTCCTTCAAATGAGCGGCGACCCAGCACTTGACCACTGGGAGAGAAATGGAAAATCACATGGTAATCAGTTCATGACTCTCTTATCTCCATTTCCCTGTACATCATTCATTACCTGCCCACTGTCCTCTATCTATCTATCTATCTATCTATCTATCTATCTATCTATCTATCTATCTATCTATCTATCTATCTATCTATCT
>JBBPDA010000019.1:3788248-3800601 GCA_037974385.1 Arnoldichthys spilopterus
ACACACACACACACACACACACACACACACACACACACACACACACACACACACACACACACACACACACAAACATACACACACACAAGTATAAATCATTCTGTGCAGCTGTGAGCAGTGAGAAGAGTCTCAACAGGCCCAGGACACACCCTCTCTTATTCACATCAATCACAATTGTCTTAGTAGGTATTAATGTATCGCTCTTTGAATATGTACAATCCTGCTGTACCAAATAATGAAGAGTCAGTAATTTACTATTGAAATTAAGCTGAATAATAATGGTTCCCTGTCCTTAAGTGTCACAACATCCAATATACTGTACTGACGGGGTGAGAGAAGTAAGGGATGCTTGTGATGAAGCACCTATGAACCAGGAACAAGAAACAAAGCAGACCAAAGAATCAACAGAGTATACTGAACAGAAAGACAGGCAGAAAAACAAAAAGACTATAAGCAAATAAAGATAAGAGGGGAAAAGATGGATGCACATCCCAGAAAATGATGACTATGAAGGAGAAAGCGTTGGACCAGTGCAGGTTGGGGCAGGCTCTTGAGCCCGGGCGATAATGGTGTGTGTGCCAGGCCGCTGGGCGTGTTGTAGCACGCCAGGCTCAAAGTCAGCGAGCTTCCTGGAGCTGCCCGGAGCTTCACACACTCTGTTCAGGCTGAAGGCTGTTACAAGTGTAAACGAGGCAGTTCCGATAAGGCAATGATATTTGCAGATGTTACTACAATGCAATACATCCAGTGAACACGTTACGACGAAAATAAATTCTACCAAAAAAGATGGTCAACATTCTGAAATGACTATTTTGACTAAAAAAAAAACAACACAATTTGCCTTGTGTTGGAATAGCCCAACTGTAGTATATCTGCCAAGACAGAGCCAGTGGTGGCCTAGTGGTTAGGATCTTGCCCTTGTGAACCAAAGTGCACAGGTTGAAATCCAGGCCCGTGCACCACTGAGGTACCCTCAAGGTATCAACCTCCCGCTGCTCCCCGGGCTGCTCCAAATGTGCACGTGTGATAGGTTAAATGCAGAGATTGCGTTTTGTTGTGTGCTTAAGTGTGTTCACAATGACAAATAGTCACTTTACTTAAAATACACATTTAGCATCATACATACCAATAATCTATTAAAATGATCAAAATTACTCTTAGTGTGAGCTATTTTTATTCACAATATTTTCACAGTGTGGAAAAATGTATATACTTTGGTGTTGCTGGGTCGAACCACATTATAGCCTTTAGAACTGAGCTGTTCTATCTCTGACATGTCACTGTTGCTTTTCCACCTCAAGAACACTGTGAGAAAATCAAGCGTACCTCCCAACAGCATTGCCCGTTGTACTGACAGGTTGGTTTTTTTTTCCCACGCAAATGGAAAGACAAGGCATTCAAGTGTGTGAATGACAAACATTCAGCCACATAAGCAGTTTCACACACAAATCCAACACTGCATAACCGATTGTAGTATACACTTACAAGCTCTGCATAGCCAAATTAAGAGATAGGTGGGTGCATTGTCCAAGGGTCGCTCAGCAGTGAAAGTCACAGTGGAAATCTGATTGAGAATCTGACCTTATGGTTCTCACCATTTCATTGGACCTATTTCACACGATTTGCAGTGTGCAAAGCCACATGGACTCTCAGTCATCTTTTCAGATTTGCTTGTACAAAGATGAGAGTATCTACATGTCCCAACCCATCTGAAGCAGCTCCTTCGCTGACTGCCAGAGCTTGAAGGCTCAGAGCTGCAGAACAGATTTCCATATTTTTTAGGATGCTGATTGTTTTGGATCTCATGGATAGGAGGCATGTTTAAACATGCATGCACAGTTAGGACCAATAACAGTTGCATTCTTCTGAAAAGTTTGAATATTGATCTTCTCAAATATGCAACAACAATATATTTTTATTTAAATAATGAATTTAATGCTGCACATAAACCATGCTAAGTGTACAGTTCACTCCCTAGTCCATTAAGTCTAGGGTCAGTCTGCTTTGAATTAACTGGTTTTGTGATGTCACAAAATAACAGCACATTTGCATATCTCTCTGCTCAGCTTTTAGCAGTTTAGCACTGTTCATTAACACTGTTATAAGCAGTGTTTTTTTCTCACACTGCTTTTAGAATAAGGCAAATTACAAAACAGCAACTCAGAAAAGGGCTTATTTACATATTTATACGTTTTAAAGGCACAGTAACAAAACCAACCTTTTTAAAATGTATGGGATAAATAAGTTTTTAGTCTGTAAAACCTGTTAAAGTACATCAGGGAAAGAATTCAAATATACAAAAACCATAGGGTATGTGTTCTTTAAGGGCCTTTACATGGCCTATGTCTACTTTAAGCTGGATTTCTAATTATTTTTGGTAAAAAAAAAAATATTAGTAAAATCTAGCTAAAAGGACAGAAAGAAGGAAGTGAAAGAGACTTCACCACCCTGTAGGACAGACCTACACTAAAGACGTTAAACTATTCATTCTATACATGCTATATGTGAAACCCTTATGATGAGGTGCATGCATGGTGTTGGGCGGAAGGATGCACTGGGTGTGGGGCGTGTTCAGACCCGCCGACTGACTAGGAGAGTAATAGCTGGGAACAGCGGCTTAGAGCACGCCAAAACCTAAAGCGTGCTTAGACTTGCCCCACGTACACGCCAACAATAATAATCCAAAAAAAGTGTTGGGGTCTTTACTGGAAAAGCTGGGGTGTTAGAACTCATTTTCATCCCTTATGACACCTTGTGCTTTTGAGCTTCTGGAATGTCTGCTTGAAGCAAAGCTCTCATTTAAGCTGCCTCATCCTCATCACTTACCATGATACATAATTTATGTTTATGATTCAACCCGTGATATCACTGCATGCTGGAGCCGATGAACAGAGTCCGATCAGATACTAGGAATGGATTAAAAGTTGGCGCGATTAAAGCAAACAGAGATGTTCAGAGGTGAGGAAAAGGTCAATTATCATTCATTTCTTGGCAGCCGCAGCATTAGCGGTGTTCATGAGGGCATTAGAGTGACAGACGTGGTGCAGCAGTAAACGTTTAGGCTCCTAGCTTATTCATATGAAAAAAATTGGATGCTCTGAGTTAACATTGTCAATATGCAGGCTACCAACTCTGCCAATGGAAGCATTGCGACAAGAATGGAAAGATGGCAGGAGATGCCTGGAAAATGTGAATGCAAACCCTCCAGAATGATGTAACCCCAGCTGGGCCTATGAACAGGCAATATGAGGGATGAAAGTGACACAAGTAGTGGTGTGCAGCACATGGTAGATCAGGTAGATTACATTCAATATGCCCCTATGCTTCTTCTCCTGCTGCCCGCGGCTACACAAATTTAGCGGTGCTGCATTCTAACCCCTCGGCCTGCCTCCCAGTGAGTCACACTGAGTCCTATAGTAATCCCACATAACAACAGGCCTGCAAACCTCTGTCTCAAACCTGGGACTTCCCTGAATTAGAGATTCGACACTTTGCATTCCACACGGCTTGGCAGTAATCCCGGGTAATTTTGATCTCTTTTCTTTTAGGAGCTAAAGTGAAGGTTCTTAGTCCTCAAAGCCTTCAGCAGCCCTAGTGCATTTTAAATGGACCGAACCACTTGCATATATATCATTGTGCAAATACAGTGTAGGCCCCAGTGCAGGGCAAGAAGTGATGGATAGTGCAGAGACTTTACAGCCTGCAGGATTGGATTTAGGGTGCGCATCTCTAAAGCACATTTGCACGATGTGGAAAATGGTCTTATTTTAATATTGGCAACAAAACAGCATCTATCTCTAGTTATTATCTGTAATTATAAACAGGCAAAGCCTAAGATAAGAAACGCAGATCAGTCTTTGCTGTGCATGGCAGGTATTTAGTAAAAGTAATGGTTCTATATAGAATGGTGACCACTCAAATGAATGCACTTTTTTGTGCAGGGTTAAAATGGCTCTACCACTGTTCCAAAGTCAAAGAAGATCTTTTTAGTACTATATATAACCATTTCTGTTGAGCATTTTTGATAGGATGTTTTCTCACACACCTTGCTAACCTGTTTACTGTCACTGACAAAAATTTGGATTCCTTATTTTTTCTTTTTTTTCAATCTTTTATAACATACGCAAAAGCCAACTTCATGACCAATGGGACATTTCTGAAAAACTTTGCTTTTATGCCACATTAACAGATATATGTATTCTTATGGCAGCAATTATATATATTTAAAAATAGTAATTAATAGCACTAAAGATAATAGCAATTAAACAAAAATCTATAAATAAAATAGTACTAATCTCTATATACACAGCCTGATATAGTGGTCTCGCCAATAAGCTTTAAATGCCGAATTTATACAAAACAAAGTTTCACTGTCTGGTTTTTCTCCTTAGTGATTCTGTCATTCTGAAGCTATTGATGATGCATGGAGTGGAGAAAGTATTACTTGGTGTCTTAAGGTCTGCATTTAAGTCCAGAACACATCCACAGAAAAAACAAATCTAAAACAGGCAAATGCAGAATAAATGTAGCAACAAATAATGGTCAATATTTGCATAGTCTTGTACTGTATGAAATCCTAGTGAAGTCAGCTGACCATTGTAAACATGAATTGGCACAAAAAAATGTTGGACTTTTGTAAGAATCCTTAACATGTAATTGGAATAACAACAACCAACAATGTCTATCAGAAAGTTGGCAACACACTTATACATGAAGTCATAGCATGTTTTGTTTTTTGCTTGGATTCATTAAGCATGAGTATCGCAACTCTGCTGTTAATTTTTTTTGCTGGCTCACCTTCTTTCTAAGCCTTGTAAAACAACAAAGTAATAATAGTTCATCTTTCTACAGCAAGACACTTAACATTGTTCTCTCTTTTAAGTACTGCCTGCAGCTAACAAAACCAAGCACTGCAGCTTTAGGCACACTTTTTTTTCTTCAGCTAAAGCAGGTATGCAGGCCTATTTTATACATGAAAGGTGTATTCCCCACACTACCGAAAGTGTGTGGGCACGTGTGTGTGTGTGCAGCAAACTGCTCAGTCATGCCTGTCTAGGATAGATGCCATGAGATAAGCAGGCACTTCATTTGTATACATCAAACATTTTCCCTACAAAATGAGAGATGTACTATGAACCACATCAGAGAATACAAAGCAGATTTTACAGTTCAACGTCAGTCTTCTTCATCACTCTGTTGGGTTTGTCTGACTTTCAAGACCTGTCCAGTCAGGTAGGCCCGGGAAACTAGGCTTACTGATGGAAAGAATGGTAGTCAGCCAGCATACTGACTGTAAATGTGTCTAAATGTTCAGAATATGTGCTCACAAAAACTGGATCTTTAGTTTAATGTTCTTATGGGAAGGAAAGCACAGTTGCCTTCAACAATGGTCCTTCTGCTAAAGTAATATTAATATTAAGGGTTTTAACGGGAAAAAACTGAAATGTTATTGCATTAGTATTTATGGAGTTCAGATACTAATCTTACTGTGCGTTCACATAAGTGGTGCTGGCAATACCATCATTTGCCAATAGAGAGAGTGGTGCCGCTCCTCCTTGATGGTTCACTACTTCAAGTGTCAGACACCACTTGGATCTGTTGCACTTCTGCTGTGCTCAAAGTTCAATAAAATTCTACTCTGATCCAGTTTGCCACTAACATTTCCAAAGCACAGAAGAAGAAGCAATTAGTGTTGTGTATGACGCAATGTGTAACACCTTTCTTTTCGCTGGGTCTTCTTGTCCTCAACACAGTGACCACAGCCAGAGCTTTATTTGTTTTACACTGCACAAAACACTTATAATCTGACTGCATCCTTAGATATGCACCAATGTGATAATTGTGAGTTGATATTTTTCATGTACACATCTGTTGATACCAATACACCAAAAAAACCTTCAGAGAAAAATCCCAAGTCAGGTCCAGAATCCCATAAATGTTCTTCTAACTATACTTTGTCTGAAGCACCCATGCTTGTTTTTCTGCTACTTTTTCTACAAATGAAGGATAAGGAGGCAAATGTATTCCTGGAGTGCAGGCTCTCAGGGTGGGAGACACACCTCGCGTTCACCTCTGTATCTTCACCTGTGGCACTTTATGAGTGTGGGCTTATGAGCCCACAACCACGGAAACAATTGTGAACAACAGAATGTTTTCACACATGCACAACCTCTGAGAATGAAGCGGAACGTTAGGCGCCAGAGGCAAGAGTCTAAAGTGGCAACAGGATGAACGATGGCCACAGGGCTCACCTCAGCGATGCTGCTATCAACTTACAACCCCACTCACACAGAGAATGAGCGGACACATGCTTGAGTTAACCTGACAAACAGCTTAAAAGCCAAGCCGCAACCCCCCCCCCCCCCACTTTTGCTGAGCAGGATCAACAGCAAGACAGATTGAGGAATCTTTTTGTAGTGATGCTGGGGAAAACAGAGAAGACTCCGCTTTCAAGCCTCTCATGTCCTTTGAAATGGAATTCTGATTTTGTTTTAGACAGATGCTAAATATGTCCCAAGTTAAATCTTGATGAAAATGAAGTATAGCGGGAACGAAATTAAAATATGGCTTCTGGACATTTTTTGATCAATAGAAAAGTTACTGGAACTGCATCTCACTGACAAAACTATATGTATGCAGAGGTGTTTATCCAAAGATCTGGGCACCCCTCTTGTTTTTCGATGCCCTAAATATCAGTAAGAAAAGGAACCTAAGTACAACTGTTGACGTGAAGACAAGTTCTAAAAGACTAAAAAAAGTCTCAGGGGAAAAAAAAAGATCATCACTTATCAGTTATGCAAAGCAACCCCCCCCTATTCAAGGGCAATGTACTATAGGGATATTTGGCTGGGATGGGGATAGTGTTGCACAAACATCATCTACATGGAAGCAGGCAACACTAACTGTGATCTAATCATGAAAGTCAACATCTGAATTATGCAACACAAAACTCTACGATCTGGAATCAAGTGCTGTGGTTTAATCAAACAGAAAGTGAACTCTTGGCTACAATCACCAAATTGTTGTGGGTATGCACCACAGTCAGTGAATAAACTAAAGAAGATTTTATGACAGAACAATGATCCGAAACTTGCACCAAAATCATCCTCAAAACTTCTCAAAAGTTTTGAAATGGCCTTCACGATCTCCACAATTTACAGTACAATTGAATATCTCTAGAAGTATTCTCTAGAAGGAAACATGAAAAAAATCTTTAATCAGATGGGGAAGACTGTTAGATGGCTGGAAGCAATGTTGGGAGGCTGTGATTTTAGCAAAAGAGGGGGTCTTATTGAAGAACTGCCTGAAAGAGTGCCCAAACTTATGCACATGGCACATTTTTATTTTGTTACAATATGTTTAATTCAGGAAAGTAATGTTAATTGTACAATTAAATTAAATAATATTCAATAAAAAATTTAAATAGAATTAAATATTAAATAATAACTGTACATTAAAAAGTTTGCACCATAAAGTTGTGACACTTATTTTATTTTACTTAATAAAGAAACAAAATGTGTAACTGGGGTGTCCTAAGTTTGGGATTACTCAGCACACACCCAACATCTTGCACTTCTCAAAATAAGTTATTCACAATGACATGATATAAGAAATGTGTATGTTCATCAACATCATAAGTTGCCAGGAGCAACCCCATCCTTCCCCACGTGAGTCAAAAGAAATGGAAGAACTCACAACAGCAAAATGTTTTTAAGTATGAAGAGTAACTGTCTATCAACACTTAAACATCACAAGACTTTTTTAAGCACTACGTTGGCATTTAGATCTACAAACAGTGAAAAACAGATCTGAGAGAGACACACACACAAGCCAGTGAAGAAAGGAGGAAGAGTTATAATAGGGGCACTTCTAACCCAACGTTATTGAGAGACAGCATGGGAACGAGAGCCAAAACCAATGGACTTTCTCCTTCACGTGATACAACAGCAAACCCCCCCCCACCCCCCCACCCCCAAAAACAAAAAAGCTCTGCACTCACCGTCCAAGTGGCTGACTTGGCCGTACTGGACTGCTGGAAAGTCACATCGAAGCTGTGCGGCCCGGGATAGTCCGTGTTGGAGGGGATGGCCGGGGCCGGGGACATGGCCTCAAAGGTGGAATTGGGCTGCGAGTAAGGCGACGGCGTGGGGACGTTGGAGGCAGTCTCTGAGCTGTATGGGCTGGTGGAAGCTGCGCGATTCCCCAGTCCCTGCTCCATACTGCTGCTCAGCAAGCTATACTGAGACTGAGCAAAGAGAGAGAGAGAGAGAGAGGGAGACAGAGAGAGAGAGAGAGAGAGAGAGAGAAAAGAAGGAGGGAGAGAAAAGAAGGAGGGAGAGACAGGTAAATGGCTAGGAAGGAGGGAAAATGAGAAGCCACAGGTAAACGAAGGTGGGAGGTGAAAAGCCAACAGGTAAGAGGAGTTGGGGGGGGGGGTGGGGGGGTGTTTGGAAGACGTCCACTGGGCTCCGGTTACGCTGAGATTTAAAGTTGCGGCAGCCGTGGCCCCCGCAGGCATGGGGGATGTAAAACACAACCGTAATCTGTCAGACGTCTAATTGCCTTCCATACCCCTCCATCATCAATACACACACTCACACACTCCGCAGACCAAGCCCTAATAAATCACCAGGTTGAGAATATCTTTGTTCTTGACAGTTATCGCAGATGACCTTTATGAGCTGTTTCCTATTACTCACCTGTCTGCAGAAGGTCAGACACTTTGCATTTTGCCACTTTGTCAATCCACTTGCAACTGTGAGCAAAAAGACCTTAAATATAGTCGTACATTACCGAACTGGAACCTTGAGGTTCTTGGTTGGAACTGCTTTTTGATGACTTTTTGCATCATCACATGCATTTACAAGTATTATTAAGCATGGCATGTCTCATACAACATACAAATGTGCTACTTTAACAAGTCTGTATAGTCCATTAACAGTTACTAGCAGCTAATACAAAAGGGATCAATTTATTCCAAAAAGTTAACACAACCATATGATATTAGTAGCCAAGAAAAGACCTAATGATGCCACCACAGAGACAACAGCATGATGGGAAATTTGTTAACAATCAATACAATGACAGACCAGCAGTCAGTTCACTCACAGAGACAAGAGGGCCTTTACCTTCTTTTTCACATGGTACATTGTCCAAGTGGCCTGAACTACTTATCTCTAACCAGATCCAAGTAAAACCCTTCAGCACACAGACGCAGGGCAGTTCAGTATCACAGGCTTGCGAACGTCCTTACAGTCTCACCCCAGCATGCTCCGTCTATGCTCTTTTGCTCTTTCTTCTGAGAATGAGCCCTGCTTCCGAGCCTTTCTCCTGAACCACGACCCTGGTGGATAGCACTGAGAGAGTGAAGGTGCAGGAGACGGAGGACAGGGAAGCGCACATTGTCCTAATTAAGGCATGCCCTTAGCTAGACGACGACACTGGCGCAAGTACATACTTGCAGGAAAACACCTTCTCCAGGTCTGTACCAGCAACAACGCTACCTGTTAGACAAGCTCCCAGTTAGTCAAGGGCTGAGAGAGAGGGACAGAAAAAGAGAGAGATAGATAATGGGAAAATGAGGGCTAAAGAACAGGAGAGGGAACTAAACAAGGGAAATAAGTGGGAGGGTGGATGGATGCACAACTTTTATCACTATTCCTACTACTACTACTACTACTACTACTACTACTACTACTACTACTAGTAGTAATAATTTTAATAAGTAAGCTTTTTAAAACCCAATATTGTTTTACAACAGATCAAAGAAATGACAAAACAAGCATACGCATGTACTACTATACCATGAAGTAGAGGAAGGAGTGTAGTGTTGAGTGAAGCGTTAAGTCTTCAGTTTAGTTTACAAGATGAAACAGAAGTGCTGCACAGAAAGTCTGGAGTAGAGAGTTCCACACTTTGAAGGATGTAGTGTAAATGACATTCCTATCATGGAACAGCGTACTGTATACGATCACAATTTTTCTTCTGCCGGAGGACCTCTAAATCGGTTAAACAATAAACATGATCCTGCAGGTGGTTGAGGAGACCAAACACACTGTTTGATATTGCTGAGCTCCTGTTTGAGCGGAACTCTGACTGGCAGATTGACTGAAATTTTTCCATAATTAAGTGGCTACAGACAAAGTCCTTCAGTTGTGGTTTAATGTGACATGTCCTTTGTAGAGAAACTTACTGAGTCAGAATAATTCACAGGGTTTTTCCATAGGAACCTGACGTCTGAAGAGCTGAGTGTCTTTAAAAGCTACCTTAAAGAAAGTTAGAGCATGCCCGAGGCATTGTTTTAGAACAAATGGCCCAAAATGTGTTTTTTAAATCCATGGAGGGGAGCTTTGTGCAAAGTTTTATAAGGCAAAATAGTTCCCCAAAAAACATTGTATCTACATTACATAGAAGATTTAGATCTAAATTATAATGATCAACATTCTTAGAAGACATGTACAGGTTGAGTGGTGTTTTTGGGTGGTAAATAAATAAATAAATATATATATATATAGCTATATGTACATGGGATAACCCCTGGTTCCTATCACTCACCACTGTAAAGAAAAAGCTTCCACCTTTATTTATGATAAGCTTGTACAATTCTCCACAATTTCACATGGAACCACTCCCATTTTAGCCATAGAATAATGCAGAACTTTTTAAAAAATTAATGGAATTCCACTTTAATGACAATCTACAACGACATGCCTATAATTTACTACAGGTAAAAATAAGGGTTAGGTTGAAAACTGGTCATTGTCATAAGAAAACAGGTACATTTACACATTTAACTTTTAAGTTATACACACACACACACACACACACAAATTATACAAATATACAGATTTTCACTAACGTTAAACATGCTTTGATGTTTACTAGTAAGACATAATAAAAATTGTTTTACGACATTAAGATAAAGAGAATATTCTAAAGAATTCTTCACTGTTGACAAGACTAGAGACATTAGGCCGTGTTGTCTCTCAGCGCTCTAAAGACTGAGGGCAGACTGAGGACACTCATAATTCTTACTGCATAAGGTAATCGTTTTCATTATCCATAACATTTTGAGTGCTCATAAGTCTCCCTAAGCATTTCGTTCATCTGCCCTGTGACCTTACACAGTTTGCCTTCCCAAAATAATGCTTGGAGGAGGTTTTTTTTTTTCTTAATAGGGGGCTTTCCACGCAGGTGGGGAAAACCAAACCTGCATTGTCAACTCTCAAAATGTTCAACATGTGGAAAGTGTACGCTCTCTCTCACACACACGCGCACGCATACTCAGGTGCACCTCATTACAATGCTGAAACATGTTGCGCGGCAAGTCCAAACAGGACAAATCAAATTGGCTTCTTTGTGTGTGAACATACACCATCTAAGCATTCTTTCTGAGGTAGCGGATTAAGCAGAGGAGTAGCACATGCACACCCAAACAGCAGCTAAATCCAGCTCATTCTCTCGCTGACTGTCGGTCAAAGCTCACTGTGTCAGTCCATAAATTGTGTCTGCTACAATCTGTCATCACGAGTAAAAGCAGGGCGATTTGACTCAATGACTCATGCAAAGCCACAACATTAGCAACAGCTTTTACTTTCTGGCCACCATATGTATGGATGCATTTGAACTGCTTGTTCTTGCTGCGTCAATCTGCATTTTCTTCTGTTAGGAATCACCAAACATTGACTAGCCATAGTCAAACCGGTCACTTGGCATTAAATCTTATCTATGATAAGCTTGTACAATTCTCCACAATTTCACATGAAACCACTCCCACTTTATTTACATCTTAGCCATAGAATAATGCAGAACTGTAAAAATGTATGGAATTCCACTTTAATGACAATCTACAACGACATGCCTATAATTTACTACAGGTAAAAATAACTATGACTATGAAAATAGGTACATTTACACACACACACACACACACAATTTATACAAATATACAGATGTTTGAATGTTTGAATCACCAAACATTGACTAGCCATAGTCAAACTGGTCACTTGGCATTAAAAGGTGTGCATGTATTTACGTTTGTAATCAAAATGTTCTCAGGCCTAGCTGTACTGGTCCTGAACTAGTTGAACACCCATTGTGAAAGGCAGCTGGGCTACGTCAATTTTGCACCACCCAAAACACAGTTTTGCCACTGCTACTTCAACCCATTTCGGTGCTTCAGTTCAGACCACTAATCAACACACGTAACTTGCTCTCTCCTACTTCTCTATAACTTCAAAGTCTGGAACCTGCTGCAATTGCAATTGAAAAATGTTTTATAAGGTAAGGGGGGGGGGGGGGAGAGGGGGGGGGGGGGGGGGGGGGGGGGGGGGGGGGGGGGGGGGGGGGGGGGG
>JBBPDA010000019.1:3807161-3817500 GCA_037974385.1 Arnoldichthys spilopterus
TACATACACACACAATGTGCAGTACGACCAGTACTATGAAACCACATCCACCTGTACAAACCGCACACACGTTTCTCAACAGATCATCAGTTTAGATTCAGGCAGACTTGAAAGTCACCTAGCGTTTCAGTCCTGCTGAGTCCCTCACTGTCCTCAAGCGACGACTTAAAATGCATTTGTTCAAGGAGCATCTCGGAAACTAACCAGCCTCATATTTATTGCGCATTTATTGTAACTGTCTGTTGTTTATTGGGTACTCTTATATACTTTGTCTATTGAGTTTGGCAAGGTTTGTTATGGGTTGTTATGTTGATGGGTTTAGCCCTACAGATAGAAGAACAGACCTAGACTACAAAGCACTGTTGTTTGTCGCTCTGGATAAGAGCATCTGCTAAATGTTGTAAATGTAAATGTAAATGTAGACCCTGCCATTTTTCCTTACCATAACGTTGTCATTCAGGTCTCTCATCTGGTAGACGTCCATGCACACTTCGGCCCGGTTGTTGGGCAGACTGCTGGACTGCCCCCTGTCTCCTGGATGACTGGTCTGAGGCAGCTCAAAATAAGTGCTGTCCGGTTCCCTTAAATGTGACAAAAGACCTTAAGTAACTATAAGGTGATGTATCTCCTAGCAGATTCCAGTTTATAGATATCATTAAAACAAGGCTTTAGTGTACAATTGTGTGCTGCAAAACTATGATCTAGCAAAATAAAATTAATACAATAAATCGTTTGCATTAATAAGGACACATGACAATCGAATCACTTGTTACTGCTACTTTTATGTCTGAAATAGAGCTGATGTTCTCAAATCATGTCATTACATCCACTAGCATCTACTGTTAGACCAAATTTAAGACCTATTCAAGTGAGGTAAGAAAGAAATGGGGTCTTTCTGTGTCTTGTATGCACAATGCTGTCAGTATCTATATAAAGGGCCAATAAAAATCTAAGGGGGCCCAGTGCACCCCATCAAGCCCAGTGTAATTGCCCACCCAGCCCCTGTAAGGTAACTGTAACCATCAATAGGCTTGGAGGTGGGTAACAAACTTACAGGCTGCTCCAAAGGTGCTCAAAGGTCGTGCCCTCGTCACTGGTGGAGGACTGGGACATCTTGGACATGGGGTGCTCCACCGGGGGGTAAATTACTCTGAAGAGCACAAGAAACAGTGCAGTGATATACAATGTATCACTAATCTTAAAAAGTCAACTATAATGTCCAGATAATGTTTGGACCATTAAGTCAGTGCCACAGTGTTTAGTGGATAATTCCTTAAAAACACAGTAACGATCAAGAGGGAATAATGAGGTGATATCTGTTACACCAATTTTGGGACTTACACATCTCAGCAAGTTTGTTTTACTTTAAATAATTCTAGCACACACATGCACTCGGGTCCTACGAATAGTCCTTTTCTCAAAGCCGATCAATTACACCCTGTAAATAAGAGCCAATATTTGAATTGAAAGGACTCCAGCGCCTTTAGCGCACCGCAGATTTCATTTGAAAGTAATTTCCACCCTGTCTCCCAACGCTGCTTCTTCAGACTCAATCCCAGCAGGCTTTTGGGCTGGGTGTGCAGATTCAGAATCAAGGTGTCGGGTTTGGCAGGCCTGAACCTGCCTGGCACCGTCCCAGTGGGGCCCTGCAACACGTGGTACAGGCCGGACTTCCTTCCTTCTCATCCTCAGTAAACAATGGCAAGAAATCAACCTCTAACAAGAGGAGATCAGGGTCTCTAATGTATGTGGGGGGACCACAGTGGTCTGGCTCTGACCATGTTCTTATAAAAGAATATGTTACCGAACTGAATGCAAAACTGAACACAGATCAGCAACCTCCGTAAACCCCAAAAAGTCAATCACTGCAATTTGGTGGAAAGACAGACTACACTGCAATAAAGAAAAGGTGGTTTTTCGTTGTCAAAAATCCTGTAAATTTAATAGTTAATAGCCTTCCATAAAAAGTAAATAATAATAATATAATTAAATGCAGCTAAATTAACCACATAGATACAGTGTTTTTAACACTGCTGTTGGTAAGTTACATGGGTCGTATATATTCACAAAAACCTTAACAATAGAAGTTTGAATGTTTATCAGCAGGTTATTAAATGATATACTGATCCTATACATGTCTGTTTTTTAAACTAATTTTTCATTTTATAGTACACCAATATCCACATAATAAATAAACACATAAATAGATAAATAAATAAATACATAAATAAATAAATAAATAAATAAATAAATACATAAATAAATAAATAAATAAATAAATAAATAAATACAAAAATAAATAAATGGGCTCCAAAGGTTAAATCTTTCATGTAAACTACATGTAAAATTCTCCATTCAGTTTTAATTTAAATGATGAATGTCACGATTATATTGAATAAATAAAGTTTATGTATTGTAAAATCAGAACCAGAAGCACCAGTCCAATCTGAAAGGTTTGCTTGATGTTTCTGGGGGTTAAATGTTGTTTGCTACTATGAGAGGAGTGTGTGGACCACAGCTCTAAAGCTTCTTGCTGCCCTGCCCTCAACTTTTACCCCTGCAGGATCCAAAGAATGGGAGCTGCAGTAACGATCTGCTCTATCTCTGTCTATCTCTTTCTCTCTCTCACACACACACACACACACGCAAACACAAACACACATGCAGTACAAGTGTTGTTCTACAAGCACAGACGCTGCCATTGTGCATGACGTCAGAACGTCAGGGAAGGCGCGTTAGCTGGAGTGCAGCGCGCGCGTCCTGTTGCCTCGGCAACAGCAAGCGCCAGCGGCGCGCCGAAAGAGAAAGTGCGACACACTCGCGCGCGTACACACACACATACACGCCACCATAGGAATAAAACTCTTCCGATAAAAAGCTTGTCGGTCAGAGCAAATGATTCATTTCGCTTCGACACAGCGTGAAAGTTTAATTTTTTAAGGGTTTTATCCTCGCTTTTCCATCCTCACAGAAACACGGTTATTTATATAAACTTCACTAAAGCGTAGAAACGCTCTGAAATGCGCCGCTTTTTCTCTCCGTGTGGAAAAAAAAAACACTTAACACGTGAAGAATGAGCTGGAGTTGCTGCTGTAAGGAAGGTGTAGGCTAACATGCTAAACGAGACATTTATTCCCATGATGTCTATCGCCCTGAGACAGAAGTGCTTGCTCCTCAGCAATTACGTGCCGACAAGTGGGATCAGCCCGGAGAATTGAATTATCACTGTCAGTACAGTGCGGGGACCCTGCAGCCCGCGCACAAGCGCAGAGGAGCAGCTCCAGCGCAGCGCCGCGTTAAAAAAGTCTTTACCTTTCATCGCAAAAGCCAAGAAGCCGCGCTGAGACAGTGACCTGCGCTCGGCTGCTCCATATGCTGCCATTAATAAGTGACACTGCCTTATTGAACACGCTCCTGCGCACAAGTTAGTGAAAGCAGCCTTGACAACGAGTTACATACAGTACACACTCAGCTCACACACCCAGCTTCTGGAGAATAAAGCAGTAGCCTCCAAAGGTGCAAAAAATCTTCAAGAAGTCAACATTTCAGGAGGTCAAGAAATATTTCTACTGTTTCCGTTTATAATGGCAGAAAAATGTACACCGTGTGAATAATATATTTTGTAAAATATATGCAATATGTTTTAAAATATATATTATATATTTATATAATACTTATTATATTATTATAAAAGAATTATTTTATATAACATAATATATTCTAAATAATAATAATAATAATAATAATTATAATAATTATAATAATAAAATTACTACTAATAATAATGTATTGTATGAGATGACGTACATTATTACAGTGCGCATTAGTAACAAAATTATGACCATATGTTAGCGCTATAGGCTCCGAGGGGCTATTTTTCCTCCATGTTACTGTACTCAGAGATAGAAAACGATCAAACCTGAACTCTGACCACTCTGATCACCATCTCAGACACTCTAATCGACTTTCTAACCAACAAACACACGCACAGAAAATCTATACCTCAAATCACTCCAGCGTTCAAGTTGTTGCTTTCTTGACAGAACCTATAGAAATTTAACCCAGCGGCCAATTAAACGAGACACCCAGGAGTTAAAACGGTGAAAGGATTGCAGCGGGGCCGCTCAACATAGTTATGACGTAATAAATTATTTTAAAAAATCATTTTTATATAAAATAATTATTTTTATAATTAAAAGCGTCCGTGTACATATAAGCCCAGTGTGCCGTGACATGAAGTATAGCTACACAGTGGATGAATGATGCGGTCGATGTGAATGTAAATGTCCTTCACTTGACAGCCAAAATCACCCACAACACTACAGTGACAAGTTCATCTAGGCGAATAAAACAAGCACACAAACAGCTGTTCATGAGCACTTACCTAGTTCAGAATGAAATATGTGCTCCAGTGTTGAAATAGCCACAGCAGCCTAGAATGTCCCCAGTCCCACAATCATTTTCCTTGAACTGGAACTGACCCTCGCAACTCTTTAGCGTGGAGGAAATGGCTCAGTCCTGCTTATGGAGCGAGGCGTCAATAAAACACAACTCGCACGTTTTAACGAGTAAACAGCGGGTCAAATGAAACAAAAGCCGAGGAAGGTGTCCGTGTGAGCTGATTATGCAGAGGTTAGGGTAAATAGTTTTTTTTTCCTGTGCGCGGGGATGGGATGGGTTGGGTTGGGGAGATATGGGGGGACAGGAGGAGGCGTTAGCCGCCGTTTGGGCTCACACGAGCGGGAAACACGACTCTCTCACCAGGGGACCACACAGCCTCTTCCAACAGCCGCGAAAGCTCCCAAAGCGGAGAAGAAACACACGACTTTACTGTAACATACGTACATTTGTCTAAAACCGAAAATCAGATCGCAACATTTCAAAAGAAACGGGAGGTTTTGATAGCGATGTTTGAATAAGTTACATTAATGCCAGTGGTTGTTCGTGCTGGTTTGCGAGATGACAAAAAATGGAAGACGGTAAAATGTGAAACATCTAGTTTAGGCTAGTTTGACTTTAATTTAGGCACAATTCTAAGTTAAAACGGAAAAAAGAAACATTTATTCACGCGAAAAAAAAAATATATAAAATAAAACTACAACTCCCATGTTGCACACGGGCGGTGCTGATTGGCTGTAACTGACACAAACCTATGACGTTTAACACACGGTTCGCTTCCGAAACAATGGACGGAGAAGAAAAGCAGCAACCGTCAGGTGGAGGAAAGACGGGATTTGTGGAGTAACCTTTAGTTGGACAGATAAACGTTTTCGACCAAAATCTCACGAGGAAGCAGATATTTCATTTTATCAAGGTAAAAGTATACCAAATGTAAACGAACCAAATCATTTTGAGGTAGAGAACATGCTCGTAAATGGCCAGGTTGTCGGCTAAAGTTAGCCAGCCTAACGTCGTTGTATATGTAAAGGTGGGTCATATGAGCGGGTGCGTTAGTTTACTGTGTATATTATGTGTTAGATAAGCCCAGGTAGATCCACAGACACCCCATTCAAGCTCGCGTCTTGCTACTTTTATGATATTCACAGGCAGACTATAAAGTGAAAAAGGTAGCTACTAAAGGAGTTGAGAAAGTTTCAAGTAGCTGTGGAGCTCCTTATATATTCGCTGATGTTTGATTTGGTCTTGATTATAATGGGGTCACTCGAAAGCGAAAAGATCACGTTTTAACATGTAAAGCACTGAAATAGAACTGAATTAGAAAAGCAAATTCCTTACAGTCATGGTGGGATATAAGTGCTATCATTCAATCGTGCATGGAAGGTAATGCAGCCTCACTAATCCGCCCATCCCTGTTGGTAAGTGAGTATTCTAGGAGGTAGGCTCCCTGTCAGAAACTGGTTGTAAATGTGAGGTTGTGGTGGGCTATTTTGATTCAACTTTTCAATGGGAAATTACAGTCTGTGTTCACAAAATGCCTGAACATTATGCAGAATATGAAGCTAATCCAAAAATCACAAAACATTATAGTAGGCTGGGCAGTAGTGGCCAAGTGGTTAAGACACAGCGCTTGGGACCTGAAGGTCACAGGTTTAAGTCCCGGCCCAGGCACTACTGAGGTACCCTTGAGCAAGGTACTGTCCCACTACACTGCTCCATGTCTTGGAAGTCGCTTTGGGTAAAATCGTCAGCCAAATGAACAAATGTAAATGTACTAAATAATATGAAAATAGGATCATTACGTATGGGTGAGTAACTTTAAGCTGTTAGTGTAGTGTATTATAAAACCCTTGATGAGGGATTCTCAGGACTGGCCTGGGTGAGCACTTCATTAAAGTTTAGGTGGCGCCATCATGTGTTTAGTTATCTCGTGCTCGGGCAACACTAACATTGCTGAAAGGCCAAAACATGGCAATGTAGTTTTTCTATTCTCCAAAGTCTTTGACTTTTTAAATGATGTCCTGAATGAAAGAAATAAAATATCTTGTGTTTTGTCACAGAATCACCTGAAGATACTCAGTACTCTGGCATGAATTTCTCGGAGGTGTTCAAGCAGTCCAACCAGCTGTGCAGAGTCTCTCCGGATGGAAAGTATTTGGTATGAAATCAGATTTCAGCTTTTAATCTCAGCTGTGTAAATGGCCTAATCAACCAAGACAAATGATTTGCAAATAATCGTCCTAACCACTCTGTACTTTAAACTTAAGTCTTTAGCACAGTAGGACAATTTTGGCATTTTCTGCAGTGCTGTTAGATCGTTTTGCAAAACAAAGACATCTTGGATATTAACCAAGATTGTTCTCTCTCTATTTCTCTTGCTTTCGTAGGCCACCTGCGTCCAGTATCGCCTGGTGGTGCGCGATGTCAACACTCTTCAGATCTTGCAGCTGTACACCTGTTTGGACCAGGTGGCCCACATGGAGTGGTCCTCAGACTCACTGTTCATCCTCTGTGCTATGTACAAAAGAGGACTGGTGCAGGTACCCAGACCCATGGCTTTGATGAAAATCAGTACATAAGCTGGTTTCAGTGAACTGAATAGCAGATAAGTGAGAAAAAGTAGCATTTATGGCTTTGCATAGTAATATTGCAGTGAAAAGATTTCAAACATCAGTCCAATTGATTTAGGCCACCCTCATTTACTCTGAAGGCTCACATTAATGTGATCTCAATACCACAAGAATCCCAGCTTGTTAATTTTAGGCAAATAAAAGATCTTACCTTTGTAAAGGTAGCCAGCGCCAGTCTTTCATTTTGCTTCACACGGAAGAAGACAGGTGAAGTGAAATCTATGAACGAAGTGTTTCTTGCTGGTGATTATGTGTATGTTTCTGTGTGTGTGTCTGTGTGCATGGGCATGTTTTTCTTTCTGTCTTTTGCAGGTGTGGTCTCTGGAGCAGCCAGACTGGCACTGTAAGATAGATGAGGGCTCAATCGGACTAGTCTCCTCACGCTGGAGTCCAGACGGACGTCACATTCTCAACACCACAGAGTTCCATGTAAGTGTGAAGTCAGGAGGAGTCCGTCCTGCGCCATGTCAACTGTTGCTGCCCGTAACTAAAGACCTGAAAATAGCAGGCAGTCGGGGCTGTACCGGGGCTAGTTTAAACCCTCAAATAACCTGCCATAGCACATAGAGTCTGAACTATGTGCAGAGTCTAGATATAGTTCATTGAGCATGGCATTTTGCAAGGCAGGTGAATGAGGGGAAAATCACAATTGAAGAATTATTTTAGAGGGTTTCCTCTGTCTTATCTTAGGCAATGCTTGTAAGGCAAGGGTCCTTAGAGAAAACCTGAAAACAAAACTCTGTTGACTTTAAAATGCATATATACACAAAATAATGTATAACAAGCATTAAGCAGAGGAAAAATGGTGCTACAAGGCAGTGATCTACATTGAGATGAGTCAACGTGGCATTAAAGATTAAACGATGGATTGAGAGGAAAAAAAAACGTTTGAAGTTAAAATGTATATTCACACGTTTAGGAAAACAAGAATGTGCAAACATAATACGTTTTATGATAGAAGTTGTCACTGAAATGTTAACTTTCAAAGTGCTTTACAAGGGAAAAATACACAAAACATCAGTTTTAATTTATTAATCAGTTTTAAATGTATTGAAGGGGCTGCAGTTACAGAGAGACTGCGGGAGAGGATTCCATAGTTTAGGAGCAGCAGCACTGAAGGACCAGCTTCATCAAATATATCATATGCTGATCTCACAAATGTTACGCAAATGTCTCTCTCCCTCTCTCCTTCTCCCTCTCTCTCTCTCTCCCTCTCTCCTTCTCCCTCCCCCTCTCTTCTCTCTTCTCCCCTCTCCCTCTCTCCCCCTTTCTCCCTCCCCTACCCCACCCTCTCTCCCTCTCTCTCTCTCCCTCCCTCCCTCCCTCCCTCCCTCCCTCCCTCCCTCCCTCTCTCTCCCTCCCTCCCTCCCTCCCTCCCTCTCTCCCTCTCTCCCTCCCTCTCTCCCTCCCTCTCTCCCTCCCTCCCTCTCGCTGTTGTTTTGCTTTTTCGCTTTGTCTCAGGCTCATGACCCCTCTGGCTCTCGCCGCCTCTGCCCACTTTCATCCCACTTCCCTCTTTCATTCCCCCCTCTCTCCCGCCCACGCTCCAGAAGGTTCCCCCCTGCCCGGCCGCGACCCCAGCTGGACCGCGACGCGTGTTTTTACGCCGCCTGCCAGCGCTGCGCTCTTCGGGCCGCTCGTTTCCACGTCGCGCGGTCTGTACGTTCGGCCTCGCTGGCGGCCGAGCGGGCGGCTGCTTCGCGCCCCGGGATGCCCTCGCGTCCGCACTTCCACTGGGCTTCCATGCCCTGCTTATGGCTGGGGGTCTCATCGCTGGGACCCGCCCACTCGTGGCGAGAACCAGGCCTAAGGCTCACCGACTTGACTGACAGTCCTCACAGTCCACCTGTACACTAGGAACCGCTGGCCCTCTCGAACCTTCAACCGGATCACCCATCAGTGGGTCCTCCTGCCCGCCTGCCCCCAGGCTAGTTCAGCTTCCACAGACGATGAAGTGGAGCGCGACTGTGTGTCACTGTGAACACACACAAGCACCACAACGAAACATTTAACCCATCAGCGGGCAGCTACCAACAGCACCCGGGGAGCAGTGCGGTGGGACGGTACCTCAGTGGTGCCTCAGTGGTGCCCAGGGACTCGAACCTGCGACCTTCTGGTCTCTAAGGCAGCGCCCTCACCACCAGGCCTCCACTGCCAACAGGCCATCTCCATGTGCTCCATATGCCACCGTAGATATGTTGCTCCAGGCTATTGACGTTTGTTATCGCGGTCAGGTGTCGACCAGAAGGGCATGGGTTCTAAGCCTCGATTCCTCCCAGCGTATGGCGTTTTTCCTCGAAACTGTCGACCTCAGCTCAGTTATTAGGGATGCGGATTCTGTAAAAGCTGCTGGGACAGTGTTAGCTGTAAAGAGAGAATCGCATGTTGTCTGCTTTGATCCACGTGGGCGTATCCACGAGATATTTAGGAAGCACAATATGTCGACTCGGGGCAATACATTTGAATGCCGATTGCACTTCATGGGCATTTCTCCGCTGGTGGCCTAATTTCTAGTGGTTGTTAAAACAGAGAGGCCTCATGAGGTCACAAAAACGAACACGACGCACGCCACGCTGGCATTTGGGTGCCCATGACAGCGCTGGCATCATGTTTTCTTTGCCAGAAAGCAGGGTGGTGATGTCAGACCTAACTGCGGTGTACGACAGTGCGGTGCAATGACACGGGTTTCTGCTCGCTGAGAGCGCGACGCTGCGTTTCTTGGAGCAGGCTCAGCGTGGGATAGACACAATTTTCATTTCTCACTCCAGCTGTCATACCTCCCCCCCCACCACCACCACCCCCCCACTCCTCTCTCTCTCTCCCTCGACACCCTGCGCCGCTCTCTCGCAGTTTCTTCAGTTCCCCGTTCCCTCGCCGTCCCTTCCTCTCCCCCTCGTCCTCTGACTGCCATTCTGTCACTCATGCCTGAAATCAGCCTGTGGCTCTTTCTGCTCAGTCAGCGTACACACACACACACACACACACACACACACAGCTTAATTAATGAATGCTCAGTCTGGACACGGTGCCATTGTGCCATCTGTACCATCTACCCCCTCCAGTGAGGAAACACGCTGTCGTCTCGTTGGTTCATCAGTCTAATGTAGCGCAATTCAGAAAATGCAAACACCATTAATTTGATCAGAAACTACATTTGGATCCTTTCATCATTTATTCTGCAGACCAAGAAAGAATAAACACGGAGCTTGTTTCTGCTGAGAGAGGCTGAGAGTTCTGATCCGATACCTGGGCTTTGGGTTTGGGCCGATACTGAGCACCGATCCGATACCTGGGCTTTGGGTTTGGGCCGA
>JBBPDA010000019.1:3821479-3841301 GCA_037974385.1 Arnoldichthys spilopterus
GGGATTGGCTCCAGCTTCCCTGTGACCCGGAAACGGAAGAAGCGGTTGGAAAATGGATGGATGGATGGATGGATGGAATTAGAGCTGGCTTTAATGCAAGAGTTGTTGGTCTTTGTCGATGATGGCCTTATTTGGGAATTTTGGATCACTGACGTTTGTCTGTACTAAGGACTTTGATTCTGCCCCTTTGGAACCTTTGATTGGCTGTCAGTGTCTGTAAAAGCATATGTTTCACTAGCGGTTTCCTTTTGTTTAGATCAGTGTTTGTTTTGTGTTCATCACTGTATATATCTGCCAACCACAATAAAGCCCCAGAGCACTGTGGCACTGATAAACCGACTGCCCTAGCTCCCCAGCCCACTACTCGGGACACAGTATCACAACATATGTGCATATATGCACAGTTTTCACTGAAAAGCCATGCTTTTGTGTGTCCTGTTATTAGCTATGTATCTTTTTTGAAGCATAGTGAAGTGTTTGAGCAATTTGAATACATTACTCAGTATCGCCATCTTACCTGCAGTGGTTCTGTTAAAAATCAATATTTTAACGCGTAGTAGTTTTCACTTAACACCACAGGTCATATTTTGGTACATGGGTATTGCAATGTTGTATCATGAGACTTCTACTGTCTTCAACGTTGCAGTGTTGTTTTCATACAGCAGTGCAGGGGGCTGCAGCTGTCGTGGTGCTGAATGTTCCTCTGTGGTTTCAGACCCAGTGATGACGCGTGTCTGCCTCGGCTGGCACACCGAATCTATGAATGCGTTGGCCTCACCAGCTTCCTCAGACCACGAGCATGCATGGCAACACGGACGAACAACTCCCACCTTCTTCTCCACTGTCCTCAGAGTCTTAGATTTCAGATCTGCAAAGCCTCCCAGCCAGACATGGTGAGAGGGGCCAGCCCCTGATGCGTTGGCCCCGTGTTAATGCTGGTTTCTGCAGAACTGAAATGAAGAGAGGTGATGTTTAGGGATTTTCTGTTAAGCACAGCTGTAGAGCTTGGCACAGTCCATCCAGGGGTGAAGACAGATAGCCACAGGAGAGAGGGCAGCTGATGCACATCAGGTATCCTTCTAACTTGAGTTCAGTGTAGAGATCAGTGGGGGGGCATAGATAATATAATATACCCCTTATTATAGGCTCTTTTTTTTTTAGGCCTGCACCTATACATAGATGGTTTTGTATGATTAAGCTACATCTTTATGAATGCGGTGGTGTGGGTGGTTTGAAGGTAAAACGATCTCCCCCTGCTCATGGACACTATAACCCCAGGCACGGAAGCAAGCCTTCCAAGGTTGAACAGTGGCCAAAGATCTCAGTTACCGTTCACACTTCAGGTTTGAGACTTTGTCACTTCTGCTGGCCCATATTACTTTTATGCAGCAATGCGAGGATCCTGGCCGAAGGACAAGACGAGTTTAGTTCAGTATTTCTCTGTGCTTCGATACATAACGCGATCAGAGGCAGTGAGGACAAGGAGATGCACGCACACTAGATTGGTTTACGGAGTTGTAAACGGACGCATAAGAGCCTTTCACTTTGCACTCCACTCATACTTGAGGTGGGACACATTCGTTCAGATTGCGTGGATTAATTAAAACATATGCATGCTCAACAGAACATCGTAGCATAGATGTATCTCATCAGTGTTTCTTCTGTCTACACATGGATTTCTCTCATTGATGGAAGCGACCGAGTCATGTATATCTTTACATACCTCAGGATTAGTTTCTTTGATACAAATTGCTTTTGAGATTGACCTTTCTAAAGTGAAACTGACCTCTCCATGATGTATCAATGTGTAAGGATTTGATCAAGGCAATATTGGCATGTAAAGTGTCCGTGAAACAGTTCCGTGATTGCAGATCATATTTAACTTACCTAGATGTAGTCAGTCAACCTAGATTTGTTAGTAGTCCAGATTTGGTTTACTTTGCTCAAACTGCATCCAGCTCTTTATTATTGTGGCTCAGCCATGTCGATGGTTTAGGGCACCGTGACTTAAACTGAGACCTACACCTCATCAACATGTCTTCAACACCTTAACAAAGAGCAGGTTTTCGTTTGAGCAGGTTGAGAGAACCTTCGGGAGTGTATTTCTACAGAAGCAGTTTGGGGGAACATTGACTTGTAGTCGTTAGCCTTGTAGCTTTAACAATAAACGAGCAAAACTTGGACTGCACACTTATCTTGGCTAATTGGTTCAATCTGATTAGTGAAAAATAGTGTCAATTCCCTAAGCAAGTACACAAAGAGAAAAGGTAGTGGTCTGACAAGGTATTTTGAGCTTCTTGAGTCAGATGTGCTGAAGCAGCCCACAACTAATTGAAGCATTAGAACTGAAGGAGATCTTCAGTTGGATGGAGTTTAGAGGAAGGTCTGTACATTGGTCATGTTAATATGTGGTCCTTTTATCAGGAGGTTTTTCCATCAGAAATCCCCATTTGAATGCACACTTCTCAAATGGTGCTACCTTGTGCTAAAAGTGTAGGAAACGAGGTGGTCCACTCATTCTCAGAATTGGTGATGTGATCTCTTAGGTAAGGACTTACTCATCCACATGGCAAATAATGTCAGCATTGTATGAGAATGACAACTCCTTTTTATTAGATGCAGTCCTCATCCAATCATTGCATTTTAGCAATTCAGCCCATTCACCCTGCCCCTACGTGGACCCTTTCATGCCTCCTCACATGTTTTGCTGACCCTCTTTAATTGCAGCATCTGGTAGACTGAGTGTCTACGTTCAAGGACAAGATGTTACATGTTATTTTTGATCCTTCCAAGCTTGTGTGCCCATCCTTTGGCAGGGTGCCCTGTCTTACACTTGTTGTAAAGCTGTTTAAAGCAAAGTGTCATGAACACTTGACTCTCTTTTGTCATTTTACTTGTCTGAATCGTTTCCTGTGCCTTTGGCGTTTTTTTTTTTTCCTCCTTCAGCCGTCACTAGCCTGAATGGCTGAGTGAAAAATCGCAGAAGGAAGGATTTGAGGTAGAGGTCTTGTATACTCCTGACATCCTGTATTGGCTTTAGCCTTATTCAGATTTGAAGCAGAGAAACCCCTGAGGATTAACATGCCAATTGTCTGCTTTAATAGACCTTCTGGATCTGTCAGTCAGTTACTTAAGCTGTAAATGGAATCCATTTCTTGTAGAATTAGGTTACCTATTAGCAGTATTTGTTGACTTGTTGTAAACGCATATCAGTTTATTTGGGATCAGCCTCTTTGTAATTAAAGACATGCGCTTAGTATCCAGTACGCAGTCTTTGCCCTGTCATCAAGGACACATAGATTCTTCCATATTTCATCCACTCATCAAATTCCTTCTGGCTTCCTTCAGTCTCAGACTTAGAAGTCTCTACTTGTCAGTGTGGTGCTTTCGTAAGGATTAGGAAGGATTAGGATTGAAAGATTAGTACCGGGATGATTGATGAGACTTTGTTCTTTCAGGCACTCCTTAGCCTCATTAGCAGCTAACTGACCGTTGTGTTATTAATAGGCAGTGTGTATCGCATTGTCCATGTCTAATTGAGACACATCATTAAGATTCTGTTGTGCAATCAATTATATACATATATGTAAACGCACACATGCATGTACACCCCGATCAGCCTTAATAGTAACACCACCTGCCTAATATTGTGTACGTCTGCCTCATGTCACCAAAGCAGCTCTAACAGTAATCTGACACCTTTCTGTCATAGTCAGCATTAACATTTTGAGCAACAGGAGCCCCTCTTTGGGATCAGACCAGACACAAAGCAGCATAAATGAGCATTGGGTGCCCATGACCCTGTTGTCAATTCACCTGTGTCCTTTCTTGAATTACTTTTGGTAGGTACTAACTAATGCACACCTGGAACACTCCACTAGACCCGCCGTTTTGGAGATGCTCTGACTCACTTGTCTAGCCATGACAATAAGGCCCTTGTCAAAGTGGCTCAGATCTATATGTTTGCCCATTTCTCCTGCTTCCAGCACATAAACGTCAAGAACTGACCGTTCACTTGATGCCTAATATATTGTACGCCCTGACCGGTGCCACTGTAATGAAATAACTAGATACTCAATGTTACTGACTTTACCTGTCAGTGGTGTTAATGTTCTGGCTGATCGGTGTACACTATATGCTCAGAGGTATCCAGAAACCCCTTGTAATTAGTGAATTTAACGTGCCAGTGTAATAAAGTAACTCGGCAGTCGCTTCAGCTGTCTTAATTGGTCATAATGTTATGGCTGATCAGTTTATTACTAGGTAGACGGATAGATAGTGAAATGTAGTGAAAGTGACTAGTTGCCATCATGAACGGAGCCACAGCACATAGTGCTCCACAGCAAAATGTGACCTCTGCATTTAACACATCATGTGTGCACACGGAGCAACGGGCACCTCTCAACAGCGCCCGGGGAGCAGTGTTGTGGGACAGTACCTTGCTCGAGGGTACCTCAGTGGTGCCCAGACCGGGACTTGAACCTATGACCTTCAGTTTACAAGGGCAATGTCCTAACCACTAGAAAATAATTTATTTATTTTATAATGTGAGTGAGGTGAGGTGAGTGAGGTGAGTGAGGTGAGGTGAGTGAGGTGGGTGAGGTGGGTGAGGTGGGTGAGGTGAGTGAGGTGGTGAGGTGAGTGAGGTGGTGAGGTGAGTGGAGTGAAGTGAGTGGAGTGAAGTGAGTGGAGTGAAGTGAGTGGAGTGAGGTGAGTGGAGTGGAGTGAGGTGAGTGGAGTGAGGTGAGTGGAGTGAGTGAGTGAGTGGTTGAGGTGAGGTGAGTGAGGTGGGTGAGTGAGGTGGGTGAGGTAGTAAGGTGAGTGAGGTAGTGAGGTAGTGAGGTGAGTGAGGTGGGTGAGGTGGTGAGGTGAGTGAGGTGAGTGAGGTGGTGAGGTGAGTGAGGTGAGGTGGGTGAGGTGGGTGAGGTGAGTGAGGTGGTGAGGTGAGGTGAGTGGAGTGAGGTGAGTGGAGTGAGGTGAGTGAGTGAGGTGAGTGAGTGAGTGAGTGAGTTTTCCTTTTTACTCGCAGAAAGTTTAATAAGTACATTTCTTAAATAATTTTTTTTTCTATTTGTTAACATGCAGATTTTTGCTCAAAACACACATTCAACACTGTCATTTTTAGTAGATTTTTTTGTAGATAAGTGTTGTAATTTTATGAATGTGTATACCTGTATATACCATAATTCTGCATGTTTCATTGTGCTAAATAGGCACTGACTTCTTGTTTTTGCACTTGATGTGATTTATTATTTTACTTTTCCATTTATGGAATTAAAAATGGCACTTTCATCCATTGAAAAGAATAATTAATAATAATATAAAAATATAATAATTATTATTATTCATGTTGCAATTTTTGCTAATGAACAATTCCAGAAATATGCTTGTGTGTTTCTTGTGCTCATGTAACCTACACAGAGTTGCTTTAGATTTCAACAATAAAGCAAGACATTTAAATATGTACATTACACATGTTTTTCTGTCTGTGATGGTACACATACATGCCACTTGTTCTTTATTTATTATCTAAACCTCATGCTTTATAAACTTGACACTTGAAAAACGGAATTATGTGAGTAATTATCTTTTTTGCTCCTTTACTTTACAGCTGAGAGTCACTGTGTGGTCTCTTTGTAAAAAATCTGTGTCATACATCAAATATCCAAAGGCCTGCCAGAAAGGTAAGTGATTGATTGTGTGTGTGTGTGGTCATGACAGGGTCCTGTTAAACCAGGATATATGTGAATCGTAGCATGGGTTAACCTGTAGCCTTTGGCTTGGCCCTGGCACTGGCCCTGCAGTGAAAGATGTGCACTTGTTGACAGCTGGGTTGACCTGTTCAGTAAATGTCACATAGTCTGTCCACTTAAAAGCTTCATGATGGGTGCTGGGCATTGGGTGCTCTGTTCAGAACAGGAACTGTAAGCTGTAGTGTTATAGTGACTCTGGTGTAATACAGTGGAGCACACTGCTCCTTGTCCTAGCTAATGCATTAGCCACTACTTTAGACTGCGCTATAACTTCCGCCACCTGACTGAAGCGTTACACTGAAAAGTGGGTGCATGTCTTTATGATTGATGTACTTTAGTAATAAAAAGTAAATGTTCTGTATACAGTTCAAATATTTTTATACCTTTAAAGTATATCCATTCTTTGGGCAGTGGTGGCCTAGTGGTTAGGACACTGCCTTTGAGACCTGAAGGACTCAGGTTGGAGTCCCAGCCCGGGCACTACTGAGGTACCCTTGAGTAAGGTACCGTCCCGCTACACTGCTCCCCGGGCGCTGTTGATAGCTGCCCGCTGCTCCACGTGTGCACGTGTGATGCGTTAAATGCAGAGGTAATTGCATTTCGTGGTGGTGCTTGAGTGTGTTCGCAATGACAAATAGTCACTTTCACTTCACTTCACTTCTTAATTGAAAATGACGTTTTTTTGTTTTGTTTGTTTTTTTACAAATTGTTCAAAATCTCTTAGAGGTTTTCTTCCGTTACCTTGCAAAGTAAGTTAGTTAAGGTTTCCTTCTACTGTAAGGTTTTTTGGAGATACAAGGTGTGGTACAGACAATTACTGCGGGAAGTAGTACTGTATATCGCTATCAGAATTATGTGAAAAGAGCAAGACATAAAGATAATGAGCCAACTCAATTTTCAAAGAAAAGAATGGGAAAACGGCATAGTCTGCAGACTTGAACTCCATCCAGTTGGTTTGGGATGAACTGGACAGAAGGAAGTGAAAGTAAAGCAGCAAAAGTTGGGTCACCTTTAGGAATGCTTTGCTTTACCATTTTAGGTTATTCACTGTAATTAAACAGTTTAAACTAGCAGTTACAACTGTAAAATGTCTACCGGTAGTGTGTAATTACTTGTAACAAATACAGAATCCAGATCAAAATCAGAGGAATGTAGAAGTATGAACCTTTTCACAACTTTGTGTTGTTTTCAGGGATGGACTTCAGTGCAGATGGGTGCTACATGGCTTTAGCCGAGCGACGAGACTGTAAAGATTACATTAGCATATTTGTGTGTGATGACTGGCATCTTCTTAGGGTGAGCTTATTTATCTATCACTTTATTTATTTATTTACATGATCTTAAACAAGTACGGCCCTTGCACTAGATTTTAGATCTTTAGGATCATTTCTAGTGATTCCTGGATATGATCAGGCAGTCAGTACGTTTGAGGGTGCAGATTCTGTTGGAGGGGGCAGTATTATGTACAGATAGCTAAGCTGCTTCCTAATTTAAAAGTTAATGCCACTTTCAGAGATAATCGTTCATTTGAAATTTTAGGATTTGTACTTACAATGGCACTGTATTGTAGCATTTTGAGACCGAGACGCAGGACTTAGCCGGGGTGGAGTGGTCTCCCAACGGCTGTGTGATTGCAGTGTGGGACTCCTGCCTCGAGGTGAGCATCCAGTTTTATATACCTGTGGCTGAGTGTAGGAAGGATTTGTAAAAATCTATTACAGCAGTAGTGATGTGTTTGCTGTGACCAAGAATAAACTGCTTCAGTTCCAGTTTAACAATAGTCGAACAGTTGTGAAGACTTTGCATTTGGAAAATGAGCGTAGATCTGTGCTTGTCTGTTCGTCTGTTTGACAATGATGCTAATGAACATTTGTGTAGTACAAGATGCTGTTGTATTCCCTGGATGGGCGTCTGTTGTCCACCTATAGTGCTTACGAATGGTCGCTGGGCATCAAATCAGTTGCTTGGAGTCCCAGTAGCCAGTTCCTTGCCATCGGCAGCTATGATGAGAAGGTATGAACTGTGAAACACGATCACAAACTGCTTTCAGCTTCAAATATGTTTTAAATGTGCTTTCAACTGTTGTCCATGATTTTTTTTTTTCCTCCCACCAGGTTCGAATACTGAACCACATCACCTGGAAGAAACTCACTGAGTTTGAGCATCCAGCCACTATCACCAGCTCCAAAGCCGTATGCATTTCCTCTTCATATTGACCTCCCTTTCAGAAGTCATTCTATATCATTATTATTATTATTATCATCATTATTATTATTATTATTACCCTATAGAAGATTAGCTTTGGTTTAGGGGGACGAGATCTCTGGCTGGACACTACCTTAGGCCTTCAGCGCCTGAATGACTGGTGTCTATCTAAAGGCTGACTTTTTTTGTCTTGGTATTAGGTGGTGTTTAAAGAGGTGGAGAAAAGGCCCGTTGTCGCCACTGAAGACTTGTCCGTTCATCAGATCACTCTTGGGAGCTCCCTGTTTAACACGCAGAGCAAATGTAAGCCATCTAGACTGATTCACAATGTAAACCTGTATTAAATAAATGACCTGGGCCCTGGGTCTGTAATGATGCACTCTTCCTTTTTGGTGTTGGAAATCTCTGTGTGCACAGAGGAGAAGAGTCAAGGATACAGAAGCAGTGTCCTTTACTTGAGCACACTTTATTATATGTTGAATAAAGACGGGGAAAGGAGGCAGAAGCAAGCAATGGATCAGAAATATAGAATATAAGCATATTTCTGTTTGAATAGATATAGATGCGCCCTTAGTGAGAGGAGCTTAATTTAGAGGTAGTGAAATGACAGATAAACACTATAGTATATTATTCAATCTTATTATTATATGTATGTATATGTACAGTGCTGTGCAAACGTCTGAGGCACATTTCATTAGTTTGAAGCTGTTTATCTGAGCAGTGAGTTCCTTTCTGCAGCAAAAACACAAGCTCACATTAGAATCAATGCAGACAAACAGGAAAGCAGTGAAAGAAATGAGGTGAGTTGTGTGTAAACAGCAGTAGATGTTGTGTGAGCTGGCGAGAAGACACCGGTTTGGGTCAAGATTTCTTCCAATCATAGCATGGATGTGTTCGAAGTTCCAGCAGCAGCAGATTTCATCTAATGAAGAACTGATTGAGCCCAAACCCGTGATTTGATGGATACTAAGTAATACTGGGCATCCGCTAGGAGAGCACTGGTCAAGCAAACAACTTGAGACATAAAATCACTGTTTACTTCATTAATTTATTTGTATTTATTCTAATATTTGTGTGTTTTGAGAAAACAAAAACACTCACTGCCCAGATAAACGGCTTTTAATGGTCATTTTCTCGGGTGCCTGAGATTTTGCTCAGTGCTGTACATACAAATAATTTTTTATTGTAGTTTATTATTAAAATGAATGATAATGATTCCTTATCTAACATAGTCCTATTACTATACCACCCCGAGTAACTTTATGCCTTGGTTTGCATTTCTTCAGTTCAGTCATGCTACTGAGCCTTGTTGGTATCCATGTGTGCCTGTATGTGGGGTGAGCTCTTGCACTAATATTGCCCGCTATGCAGACGGTGCTGTCTCAGTGGAGACCATGGTTGGGAGGCTAAGCATGGTGACAGGGCCATTATGAATTCCAGTGCACAGCAAGGATGAGCAACTATTTCTGTAGGCAGACCATTGACTGAGGTCTGGGAATGCCACTGTATAAATCTCACCAACGAAAACAGTGCTCAGTGTCATGTTTTGATATGAAATCCCATCTCTATGCCTTCCTCTCCGCTCTTGAAAACATAGAACCACCCACACAGACGGTCACACTTTCTCTCTGTGCCTTCGGTGGCATAAATTTAAAGGCTTATTGCTGGCAGCAAATGTTCCACTGCGCTTTCAAAGATACCTTCATAGTTCTACAGACCATGCTCACCTGGAACTCGATGTCATGTGGAGAAGAGTTCATACAATATACGTTTGTTGTTTTATCCCTGTTAAAAATGAATAGTCACTCCAAAGCATTGGTCTTAAATTCTGTCAAATCATCACTTTTCATAGGGATTTGACTCACTTTTTTTTCCCCCAGATGAGATCACTTCATTGCCAGTCCAGGTGCCCGTGGTAAAGCCTGATCTGGATCGTGCCAACCCCAAAATTGGAATTTCTGCCATTGCTTTCAGTGCAGATAATCGCTATCTCACAACTAAGAATGGTAAGTGTAAAAGAGTCTAAAAATCAGCTTCTTTTTTGGAAATGTGCTTCTTCACAAATGGTGTAGGTCCATATCAGTGCAGAAAAAAAGACAGTCTTTCCTGTACCAACTGTGCTTAGCTCCTCTTCTGTGACCCTTGTCCCATTTGGCTCAACTACCAGTCATGAGAAGAGTTACAGGCTGCCCACAGAGTCTGGTATTTGGAGACATTTGCTGTTTTAGCTGCTGTGTAATTCCCCTTTATTTGTAACACTGAGCTTATTCTTCCTTGTCAAAACTCCCCGACAAGTGTGTTCTCCTCTTTGGCTTGGCGGAGCTCACTAGCTGCGTGGGTGTTAATCATGAGTGCACTACTCAGATTGTCACTGTGGTTCGAGAGCATGCTACCGCTGTCCTCACTGATGCTGTGCCAAACTTGTCTTAGACAACATGCCGCAGACCCTGTGGGTGTGGGACATGCAACGGCTTTGCCTGCAGGCTGTGCTGGAGCAGACTGCCCCCGTGCGCTGCTTTGTCTGGAACCCCTGCAGGCCCTGCCTGGCCCTCTGCACCGGAAACACCAAAGTCTACCTATGGACACCGGCCAGCTGCGTGTCTGTGAAGGTGCCAGCAGAAGGTAAAGGGCCAAAACAGACTGAAACACTTTACTGAGAACTGCATGTAGCACAGTGGTTTACAATGATGATGGAGCTACAAATCAGCATAATGCTGTTACACCGAACATAGGCAGTCAGATCACACAACGTTGTCTGAATAAGAATTATCTGGAAAGTTTTTAAATGGAAGCAAGTATGTCATATATTGTCAAAAACCACTTGATCAGGTCTTTTTTAGATGGCTTAACCAGTGCTGTAACTGGTTAAATGACTTTGTGAGTCATGCAGTTTGCAGGATGCTAATCTGGGGCTATAAGCTAATTCTTATTACAGTTACTAGCCTTGCTGGTCCAGTGTAAAACTAGAGCAAACTCTGAGACCAAATATGGCGGTCTGACTACCATCACAGTTTGGCGTTTATCAATCACTCAGATACTTAAGACTTGACCATCTTGCTTCCAACACATTAACTTAAAGAACTGGTTGTTGTCACTTACTGCCTAAATCACAAGATAGTCAATGCTATTCACTTCACCAGTCAGTGTTTTTTGTTTTATTGCTGTTTGGAACAAGTTCTGCTAATCAAAGAAATTCCGAAACACAGCTGTAACTAACCTTTTACTGTTCCTCTGCTTAACAGGTAGTTTCCAGGTACAGTCTCTCTTCTGGCACAGCAGTGGAGACTCATTAGTCCTACTGGGGAAAGACCAGCTGTGTCTGTGCTACATGGCTACAGATGAAGAGAAGTGAGCCTCAGACAGAAGAATATGGCCTGCACCCTACACTAGGGATTCAGCTGCGCTTGTAAGCATGTTTAGGAAAGTCCAAACTTTACGCTGTACTACTGCATCATTGTCCAGCTTGATGGACTCTCGTTTGATCGATCTTGAAAGCAATTACATCTACTCTCTTAACAGAGGAAAAGACAAAACCTGTTCTAGCACAAAAAAGGTCCCGTTCATATGGATCTAGGGAGTCAAGCAAAAGAGCAGTTTAGATCAGGGAGGATGTGTTACCTGGCTAAATCTTTTACGGTCACGTGTTTACTCTCACAAGTTAGACTCTATATAAAAAAAAACAGCCATAATCACCTTAACTGTTAGTACTGACAGCACATACTCAATATTCCCAAGGACTGTTAGGTAGAAATGAGTCTCTGTGCTTCACTACAGCAGACGAATCAGCTGATTAACAGTTAACTGGCTCAGAAATCCGGCTGGTAGGAAGGTGTAAAAGCTCTTGTTATGCACGCAGTACACTCATCGTCCACAAAAGTTTTGTCCAAGCATTTCAGGATAAGCAGGATTTGTTTGTTTTGAGATCGCTAGCATTCTGTTTTCCAGGGCTTGTCTGCATATGACATTTTAAGAAGGACCAAGTAGGAAGGACGCTGTTTCTAACGTGTATATTTAGAAGGATTATTTTTATATATGTAGTTTCTAATAAAGTTTTCTACAAAATGTCAAGATGTCTTATACAGTGCCGCACCCCCCCACCCATACACACACACACACACACACACACACACTCCATTAAGAAAGAAACTGAGGTAAAAGAATCTATAATGATTTTAATAACTAAGTATGGTTGTTGTTGTTGTTACAGTACAAACAAAGGATATCAGCAGTAATAGCAACAAACCAGACAATAATACTGAGGATGATTTTTAAAATCCATTTAAAATCTGAGCCTGAGTTACAGTAGAATAACGAACAGCGGCTATGATATGGGTTTTAAAAACTGCCCCAACAGTTATATGTGGACAAACTGATCAGTAAGAGTTGTCTTGCACTAACTAGGCCTTAATATGAAATATTTTGGCAGAGAAAATGTGCTCAAAACCTGTAATGAGTGGTTTGAAGCCATGGCCATGGTACAAACATAAGCATAAAACCAGACTTTTCACGGTAAATTACATGCATAGATGACATGCTTTACATTTTTACAGAAAAAGAAAAAAAGCCTGACTGTGGGGAGCACTTGGGCAACAATGCTCAATTATAACTTTGGTAAAAACATCACTATGAACTGAAAACAGGAAGAAAAGTGCACAACTACGAACCCGTATTCATCTCCAAATTAAACACACCTGCTTAACATCATCTGAAAGCAAAGTAACCTCACCTGAACCGAACCAGACCAGACGTAATAGGGAGCGTTCAGTGGTTTTTTTTTTTTAAGTTAAAATCACTGGCAAGTAGAAGGTGGTTAATACATAATAGCAATATTTGGATTGAAAGGCAGGTTCCCTGTTCCAACTATGTGCTTCTCAGGAAACATTTCATATTTCTGTGTTTTGAGGAATTCTGTATTCTGGACTGCTCACTTCTAGTAAAGAGCAAGGGCAGCTGTGGAGTTGCCATCCTCTGCTGTCTGGGCTGACCCATCTGACTGCGCTAGCTGGTCTATCTCAAGGAAAGAAAAAAAACTAGTGTGTGTACACACTGTACATTTAAGGTGCTCTACACAGACATACACACAATCCAAATTTGAAAAGAAAAAGCTACACAAAAGAAGAGCTCGTTTGTTTTTTGTTTACTGCACAAACGTGACTGTCTGGTTAGTGCGATCACATTTGTACAGAAATGTAGGATTTTTTAATTTAGATGAAAGTTTGAGTTTTGACAAGCTGCTTTAGAACCTACAGGCTCTAGACTGTGTATGTTACTCTTAAAAAACTCCATAACAATTATTGAGATGTAAACAGTCATTCAGAGTAGCTTGATGTGAAACAGACTTACAATGTCTACACAGAGGCCATGATGTCCAAACATCCATTAAACCTGTGTGTGTCTTTAGGTTTTATGTGTAATGTCGGTAAATGTAATGTTTTATGCTAAAACCTTCTTGTAGCTATTGTGTGACCATGTGTTCATAATCGTTTCATGTAATCACTTTCTATGAGGTAACTTTAGGCATTGAAGTTTCACATCATTCTCCCCGACTGTCACTGATTACATCTCAACAAGTATAAAGAAATATTGAAAAATGGAATTTCGTTATTGGACGCTTGGCATTAAACTATGCAACACAGTAACTGAACTTTAAACCAGTACCTCCAATACAAATGACGCTGTTGATAAATAATGGTGCTAACAGCGTTATTGGGACCTAGGTAAAGTTGACTAAATTAGGAAAACAAATGTTATGACAAGCATTTCATCATTTCTGACATTCTGCCCAGTAAAGCTCTGTAATTACAGAGTAACCTGTAGAAACAGTCATACAAGAGCCAGTCTTAGACTTCCTAGGGGGGGACATTTTTAAATGAAACACTACTATTGATTACAATATGCAAGAATAACTGGTTGGAGAGGGAGAACTAAAACATTAAGGCTGTATATGTTTTTTTGTGAAAATATGGATTAAAATGCCCGAGAATAACTTGCACTTACAGTTCTCCTTCTCAAACACTACATCATTTTGCATCTAACCAATCAGGCTAATAAAGGGACTGAATTAGACTCTAAAGTTGAATTATTCATGGATAATGGCAGTAGTACTATGGCAAATATTTATCTCTTTCCATCATGGCCCCATTAACCATCACATACTCCAATTCATCCAGCATCATCAAACAGACCGTTTAAAAACATTTGGTACAGTGTGGCACACAGGACAAATGCTGGATGGCATTGCCCAGTAAGGGGCATCGGTGTTGGCATCAGATGTTTCCAGGCACATGCTGTGGAGTGGAGAGGGCGCTGCCACTGAAATCTGGCAAGCAACACAAAAAGGGGTTCATGTAGCTTGGCGTACTTGAGAGTAGCGGTACCAGTCAGTCGAGATGCTAAGCTGATGTTCAAAAAAAGCAGAAGGTTAAGCAGAGCTAGAAGCCGATTTTGCCTCTGGTCATGGAGTAGCCTAGTTTGGCCTCGTTGTTGATGAAGGACATGATGCCCAAGTAAGTCTCTATCAGGAGGGGTCGCTCCAACAGCAGCACCCCGTTGGCCCTTCCGGGGATGGGGAACTCCTTGTGGGCCTTCTTCACAGCCTGGATAAGCTGAGTTTTGAAGTTCTCCAACTGAAGGGGTGAAACAACGAGGTCACTGGCAGTTATCTAGGAAGTTACTCATTCACCATAAGGTTAGGGGTGTTATGGGTCAAGTAGGGTACACAGTTCAGCCGTGCAGAATTATACTGATTTCTGTACCAGGCACTTGCCAAAATGAGTCATGTTGACCAGCTGAAGGATTCCTATTGACCGACTTCATCTTCCTAAATTTGGCACTGTATATTGTTTTCAATGCATGCTCTATGGAGTTCAAAATCCAAAGAGCTGGTAAGCAACAATGCAACACAATCAGGCCTCCTGCTGTGTGTTAAGTCTTTCAAGCATGGCACGGGCAATCAATCAGATCTGACTTACAAACCCAGAGCAAAATTGCTCCCGACCCACACATCAGTGAAGAACATAAAGCAACAAAAAGAATCAATCGAACAACAATGCAGAACATTCCTTAAGCCCTAAATTTACCTGGCAGAGAGAAGCCACCTTTTCATCAGCACGGGCCATGGGGTGCTCCGTGAATGTAGCGTAGGGCATGTCAGTGGACCAGGGGTTCCAACGGTTTAGGAAAGAAGGCCTCGGCCGTTTATCCCACTGCACACGAATACCACTGCCCTCTCTCCTTCACGCAGACATGCACAGAGACATAGACAAAGAGATGATAACTCCTGCAACAAGAACGATCATCATTAATCAAGTTATAGAAGTTTCCTGCAGTGTTAGAGATGGAAAAATGACCTTCATTCACTTTACCGCACTGTAGAACACATTTATGATAAATGCAGAATACAATGATTGGCAAATCCCATAAACCCAGATTTTATTCACAATAGAACACATCAAAAGTTAAAACTGTCTCAAAAAAAGTTATGACAGGGTCACACTGTGACCACTGTGTAGCATCCCCAGTCCGTAAACATCTGAGAACTGAGGAGACCAGTTGTTGGACTTTTGGGGGAGGAATGTTGTTCAGGATTCTAGCTGCTCAACACTCCTGGGTCTTCTTCATTTCATGATGCGACAAGTGTTTTCAGCTGGTGAAAGGTCTGGACTGCAGGCAGTTTTTCTGAACATTTTCCACAATTTGAAGATGCAGTTTTTGGCAGATCAGTGAACCTCGCCCATCTTTACTTCTGAGAGACTCTGCCTCTCTAAGATGATTTTATTCCCAGTCATGTTACTGACCTGTTGCCAGTTTGCCGATGTTCTTTCAGCGGTTTCTTTTTAGTACGACTTACTTTTCTTGCCTTATGTGTCCATCACAACTTTTCTGAGATGTGTTGCTGCCATCAAATTCAAAATGAGCGAATATGTAATAATAACGTCTCACTTTAAGCATTTGATGTGTTTTCTATGTTCTATGGTGAATAAAATATGGGTTTACGAGATTTGCAATTCATTACTTGCTGTTTTAATGACATTTTTACACAGTGTCCTAACTTTTTTGGAATTTGGGTTGTGTGATCATCAAATGTATGAAACATCCAGCTTTTTCCTCCCTCGTGAACATGTGTCTTACTTGTTGAGAGACTTGGGGGGAAACTCAAACTCCCCGACTGAAATTGTATCCACGGCGTTTAAGGAAATTCTGATGACCTGCTGACACTGCAGGTTTATGAAGTCATATTTGCAGACCAGCAAGGACCTGGAAAATAGGACACAGCACAGCAGACATCAGCAAACTGTGAGCAGATAAGGTCCCTCAGGTGACTAATGCACAATCATGTGAATGTGTCGTTAAATTCGTTCCTCACCTCTCTGTTATTAGCACTAATCGCTCCCTTTCGTTGTTCCAATGATCAATTCTGTAGAGAAAGTCGGGTCAGAACAAGACTTTCCTTCACATGAACATGACAAACATTTAATTTAGCTTTGTGAAAAAACAATATAATGCTTCGAAGATCATTTTTTTGGAATGTACACTTTCTATAACCACTTCATTAGGTACATCTACCTTGTACCTACAAACGTACTCCACCTGTTTCATTGCATCATATGTTACCCTCACTTTACACCAGTAGATATTTACCAGGACTCCCAAAAGAGCAGCAGTGAGCAGGCTTTATCTGGGTTGTGGATTATTCTCAGCACATCACTGGCACAGACATGCTGCATGTTACTGTGTGTTTGTGGATCATACACAGCAGCGCTGCTGGACGTTAACACTGTGTCCACTCACTGTCCACACTGTTAGAAAGATCTAGCCTGTTCATCCACCTCACAGATTATGAATACATGTTTTATTCATTCATCTGATGCCACACAATATGTTATATTCATCCTCTAGCCCTTTCTCTGTGGTCAGTTTCTGGCCACAGGACACTGCTGACTGGTTATTTTTGGTTGGTGGACTATTCCAAGTGCTGCAATGACACGGAGTTGTTTAAAAACTGCTGCATGAGATCCACACTAAAATTCCACCACTACATATTTATTAAATATACCCACAGCTGTCATTAAACTAAGTCAACTCAACCACAAAATCGACCAAAAAATCACCATAATAACGAAATACATTATAAAAATTATTTCTATTATTTTTATTTAAAATATCCTGTTATGTAAAGTCTTATAAAAGTATGTAAAGTGGGAATTCCATAGCAGTTGCATGGTTGTGAAATGTCTAACTTCAGCTAAAATGAAGATCTAGACTCTAGAAGTTCCTTCAACTGCAAGAAGATTCATTTGGTCAGATAATAGTAGATGAGACTCACTCTGCCAACAGCCACACACTCAGAACTTCCCCATCTTCTGAAGGCAAGGCCACTGTCCGGATATCATTTACTGCCTGCTCTATGGTTCCTGGCTGGAGGAAAAAAAAAAGGCTTTTTGCTTCAGGTGGCTACATTATACTGCATTGTCAGATGCTTTACACCACATTAATAATAATGACAATGATAATAATTATTATAATACACTTATTATTAATGGTTATTTACAATGATTTATATTATTAGCATTCATTATTAATATTGATGATTTACTATCTATCTATTTGTTTATTATTTAAATATTGCCTTTCTCAAACCCAAGACTACTTTACAGAAACATTCAGTCCAGTAACAACGAACAATCAGTGAAAATAAAAAATCAGGAGCTGAAGGTAGTTTTTGTAGGGAGGCCGGAAAAAAACTATAGTCTAGATAAGAGGTTATGATTGCATGAAAAAATATTTCAGCTGCCTTCACAGATAGAAAATGAAAGAAATGCACTTTTGACCAAAGAGCTGATGTGAGATTCAAATGTCAGTGAGGGGTAAAAAAGAAGAGCACGGTTCCAGACTGAGAGAGAAGGCACAATGGGAAACACTACTTATGTTCAGTCCATTAGCCAGATATTACCTGGCAACATATTATTAAGGCCTGGCGTTTGGGATGACTAAACACCAAGATCACACTGTTAACCGGGACATTCCAGAGATTTAATCAATTATATGGAAGGAGATGAAAAAAAAAAAAAACATGAGCTACAATCATTACCAAATGATCCTTGATGGAACATCACTGTCTCTACTCAGTAGCCTACAACTTGAACTTAAGAGGCAATCCTTCAATTAACTGGTGTTTTCCTGATAAATCTGTGTGATAACAAGCAAGCTGCATAACAAGAGTGGTATGTTCACACTCATTTCAGTCTGTCAAATAACTAGTAGTTAGCGCTAGAGCTCATTTGTGTGTTTGTGCTGTATTAGGTATGAGCCTGTTTCTACACACAGGGATAAGCTCTGTGCTTTTCCTACTGCGAGAATTTGACCGTGTACATTAAGTCTGTTAACAGATAATCAGATAGACAGACAGACAGACAGACAGACAGACCTGTACTGGATGGCGTTTAACTGAACCTACAGCTCAGCGAGACTGTCCGTAGTAAAACAGCGTTATATGTTTTGCTAACTGGTTTAACTTCACAGTTCACTGATTAACCTAATATCAGGACCAGGTGGGTGATATATATATATTTTTTGCAATTTTAACAGCAAAATAGTTGGGGGAAATCCAACATTTTAAATGGGCATTAGTGTAAATGCACTCAGAACCGTAAAGCTGCACTAAAGGTCTGTTTGTGAGCGCTGTTAGCTAATGATAACGGTGTGTGACATGTAGCCGATTAGCCGGAGTCATTAGCCAGCCGCAGTTTCTGCTTATTAGTCGGAGACCTAATGCCGATTAACGGCATGTTTTATGTTCTTACCCTAAATACGAAGTAATCCTTGACTTTTGCCTGCATCGTTGGGTTGTGGACATGAAAAGGCGTGAGTTTCTGTAGCGGGGAGCAGCAGGCTACGGACGACGCTTCAAAGCCTAGGCTCTGATGGGCCCCAGGCGGCGTGAACGCAACCTCCACCCCGTCTTCCACCTCGGCTGCGTGCAGCACTGCAGCTCCGGGACTCTCGGGCTCCACCGTATCATTCAGCTGAAGCATTGTGACCAGAGAAAAGTGCAATAGTAGACGCCAACCTCGAAGACAACGTCGGATAATCAACAACGTGTTAGCTCTTCAGAGCCGTTTCCTGCAGAAGACCGCTAAGGCTCCGCAGGCTTGTTTTGCTTAGTGAGAGAAACACCCACCTGCCCCACTCCTCCAGCATGAGGCTGATTTCCTTAAAGAGACCTCTCCTCCGCATACACGCAGTGCCATCTCCCTGGACTCTCCCCACAGCGTCTGTTTGGTCTCTGTATAAAAGATAAAGTGGCATCATTTTGTGCTGAGTTCTGATTGATTTTGAGGACGTTCATACTAGGACTAGGATGCAGACTAAGTCTCTTCCCAACTCTTAGCTTAGGTCAGAAAACACTGCACCTTTCTGGCAAAAGTAAAGACACCTGGACTTCACAGCGGAGAAGAGTGAGAAATGAAAAGGTTTGAGTGTGAAA
Organism: Arnoldichthys spilopterus; assembly: GCA_037974385.1. Classification (NCBI taxonomy): domain Eukaryota; kingdom Metazoa; phylum Chordata; class Actinopteri; order Characiformes; family Lepidarchidae; genus Arnoldichthys; species Arnoldichthys spilopterus. The sequence goes on from JBBPDA010000019.1 coordinate 3,840,923, forward strand.
AGTTCATTGCTGGCTAGAGGAATTTGACTGAAGCAGCATGTGACACTAAAAGAGAGTAAGAAAACCAAAGAAATTATACAGATGATCTCAAGAAAATCATGATGGAAATAAAAAAAAGAGTAAGACCACTAGTTTTGTTGAACGGAAGCAATTTTCTTAGATATTATCAACCTCCAAACCACACGCTGGCTGCTGGCTGAATCATGAGACTTAGGTCCTTGTGAAATGTTTCCTTCAGTTCAGACACTTCTGATCCAAAATGACCAGCATGAACAGGAGCACAGTAGCTCTGTATTTGTTTTCAGTATATCTATCTATCTATCTATCTATCTATCTATCTATCTATCTATCTATCTATCTATCTATCTATCTATCTATC
>JBBPDA010000019.1:3849873-3862373 GCA_037974385.1 Arnoldichthys spilopterus
ATCGGTTCAGCAGCAGCACAGAAAACCACCTCCAGCACATGGTGTGTGTGTGTGTGTGTGTGTGTGTGTGTGTGTGTTTGGGGGGGGCAGAAAGAGAGCTGATCCAGATTACAGAGAGAGAGGTAGTGGAATGTAGAAGCGTTGCTAACAGACGTCTGTCTCACCAGGGCGACAGAAACTGACCGTAGGAAAGATGACAATGACAAAGCAATAGACACTAGAATGAAGGATGCGGGAAGGCCTAGCCGCCTGTCTGTGTAAACCAGGGTGATGTGAGGAGAGACAGAAAACAGAGCACTTCTTCCAATTACACATATTAAAATGCCAAGCTTGCTTGTTCTAGATGGGGACGAGACTATTGATCCCAGATGCCAGGCTGAGAGCCTTTGCTTGTCTGGATGAGGCCGGGGCACCGAGGCTCCTCCGGCACGTTTTGGAATGGGCTAAAATTGTAGAGGACCATTACGCGTCTGAGAAAGAATTCATGCGCCTGTCTATGCTTTTATTCACACGGACAGTACACACACTGCTCCTTCACAGAGAGCGCGTGGAAATCAGAGTCAGCGCAGCAAGCCAGGCTTGAACGACCAGGCCACACACCTCACTTTCATGCGCTCTGACGGTTCTCATACTTGGCCGTAATGAGTTTTGTTTGGTGTTTTCCTCTGCTGCGAAAGGTGCTCCCTAGCGTATATCTGGCAATGGTTAGTGCACAACAGGACTCAGAAAAGCTCAACTGAGTCACTGAGGTGTTGCACCTTTCTCTCGTTCTGTTCTGAGGGAGGGCAAAGTTGTGCAACCGAACAGGCACAATGTGGATAGAACGGTAAGCAGTTTCCACTGTTCGCCACTAGAGGGCAGACTTTAGACTCAAAGATCATGAGTTTCGAGACTGGAAGACTGTCTGAGATATGCATTTGGTTACTATAGCTTCAAAACATTCCCTTGGTCTGTGTGTCAGTGTGTGTGTGTGTGTGTGCGTGTACATGCATTTCTACCTTTTCTCTGAGGAGCTGCAGGCCTGGTTCAGCTCACTGTTGGAGATGAAGTTTCTAATCTCTGAGAAATATGAGTCCTCCTTCTCGTCTAAAAGTGCATGATTGTCGGGCTCGGAATTTGGAGAGGAGATATTTGTACCCAAATTTGAGAGGATCCCAGAGTGTTGACTCACTGACAGGTTTGGAGACAGACAGACAGACAGACAAAGAAGAAAACAAACAGTCTGTTACTCTTTAGGCGTAAACTATGTAGCAACGTACATTAATCCTCAAATGTTTCATTTTTAGGTCATTTCGGCGAATCTTGTAAAATTCCATTCATTCCATCCCACACTTTTCACACGCGAAACCCACCATCCAGGTCAAAGACAGTAAGTAAGTCCAAATAAAAACAGGTGATGGCAACCAATGCTGGAAGCACTGTGTGACTTTACTCTAATTACACAACCTTTGCCCACTTTGGGTAATGTAATTTACAAATTAAACTTTACAAATTAACTTTACAAATGAAAATACAGCTACTGAAATGCGACTCGTTTATTTTGTCTTCTTTGAAAATAAATGGACAATATCACTGTGAAAACAAACAAAAAGTGATCAATTATTCCTCGATCAAGAAGCACATTAAACCATTTCAATGTCTATGTTTGAGCATTATGTCCATAAAAGGAATGGTAGGCCAACTGTACATAGCTTGCATGCATTCTTATATAAAGTTTTCACAATTTTGCAGTCTGTTTACCAAAAAAATTTTTTCCAAATGGGGCTTATTAGATTGCTTGGGTTGCATATCCCTCTCTCTGTGGCTGATTTGGGCTGTAAACTTTCTGCCATCATTACCACATGGTTGTTGTTGAATTATTTGCTCGTTTCAGCTTAAAAGTGTTAGTAATGTTGTGAGACTCCTGAGTCCATCATGCAGCGCAGAACCTCATTACTTTTGAAAGAAATAACTAGTAACTGTAATTAATGACTAATTTTCAGTCATTTGAACATCATCAATAGCAACAAACATCTCCTGTATAATGTGAACCCTACTGACCAGGTCCTAGTTAGAAGACAGAGTGTGCATGAGTGGTTTACCTGGAATATTTTCATGCTCATGTTTTTTTAAGTGGCGGTCCAGATTGGTCTGCTGACCAAAGCAGCGGTTACACAGGTGGCACTTAAAGGGCTTCTCCTTATTATGAATGTTACGGACATGTCGCTGAAGGTTGGAGGAGATGCTGAAGGAACGGTCACAGTATTTACATCTGCAGGGAGAGACGAGACAAAAGAACAAGCGATCAGGTATGATGCCTCAGTGTAAACATGGGTGGCACATTACAAGCTTCAGAGCTCATTAGACACACTTGTCCCTGAAGCTCTGACAGTGAAATCAGAGCACGCACCTTAAGCCAGCTTTAAAATATTACAAATATTATAGTTGGAAGGTGAAAATCCATAAAACTTGTGACAATTGCACTTCTGTCTAATTAAGCAAACTTTCTTCTTTCAGACGCTTTCGCACTTGAGAGCTGATTTGAGAATTGCCCCCTCCTGTGGTCAAGAAAGGGCAATGCTGCCATCACTGCTAAATCATGAAGGTGTATGTTTATTGACAGTGGTGAATTCAGTGGTGAATCCCGAGGTCCCTTAAACTCTTGGGACCCTTTCGCTTAGATACGTTTTTTTTTTATTTTTAAATAACAAAATTTGGTATTAGTCTTTAAACGTGAATATGTGGCAGTGGTGGCCTAGCGGTTAGGAAATTGCGCTGGGGACCTGAAGGTCACAGGTTCAAGTCCCGGAAGTCGCTTTGGATAAAAGCGTCAGCCAAATGAAAAAAATTTATTATTTATGACCTTTTTTCAGGCAAAACAAACGATAAATTGTTTGTTTTTTCTTTTACAAAAAAGTCATCCTTGATTTTCCTAGTCAATGAAAAACCTTTTCCTAAAACATGAGCCTGTGCCCTCTTTAATCCACCCTCTCCTAACTGGCCACAGTCATTTTGGAATTAATTAGAAGGAATCAAGGTCTCAAAGTCTGAGTGAAAGTCTTGATTCACCATAGGCTGCATGCGGATTCTTTAGTGGTTTTGTGTGTGTGTGAGTGTGTGTGTGTGTGTGTGTGTCTGGCACTGTGTAACTTGCCCTGAGGGCCACAGCTTAGCCTCCTCCGCTACCTTTCTGTGGTTCGCTTGTTCGCGACGACAGCCCATCCAGAATAGGCCGGAGAACATCAATTTAATGTGCTGATAAACAAACACGGTGGCGAGGCTGCGTCAAGAGCCCCGCCGGACAGTGCCCCTTTTGTTGGGTGGCCCGGCTTGGTCTGGACTCCCGCAGCCGCTTGCAAGGTTGACTTTCAGGGCTAATTGCTTTGGGAAAATCACTCGTCATCAAGTGCTCGGAATCAAGATGCAGGCCCCTTTTCATGTTCCAATTTATTTTCACCAGCGTGTGTGTGCGCCTCTGCTCAGACTGATTTTCCAGACTTGGCGCATCATGGTTCATAGAAAATGGGAAAATGCCAAGACAGCGTTCCTCCTTTTCATTTTCTTTTTTTCACTCTTTTTTTTTTTCTTTTTCACTGGCCTTTTCTACCCCCTGTTTTGTTTATTTTTATTAGCCCGTCCAAGGGGACTTTAAATTACTTCATCATCGTTGCTTTTTTTCCCCTGTGTTACAAGGACTGTACATGGAGCGTTACAATCTGAATGGGGTCTTTCAATGGTCAGCCCTAGTGGGCCAATTTCGCTGCAAAGACTAAAGCCGATAGCATCTAGAGCAGGCAAATAGCCTGCTACAATGAAGCATGAAGACGGCTGAGTGCAGTCCGGCTCTGATACTGGGCCGCCTCAGCCTTATTTGCCTCAAAGTGGGGAGGGGAGATGATAATGATGTCTGCCATTTGTTAGGGTAAATTGTTTCTAAACGAGCTAATCAGGGGATTGTTGCAAAGGAGCCAAGCATGCAGTGGCCGTGTCCCATGGGAGGTTCTCTATCTCGCTGACTGCCTCCGCTAAGCATGGAGGTAGATGTGTGGAACTTAAAGAGTGATATTCTGCCTGAACCTGCTCCTACATTCCCAGAAAAAAGGCCCTACAATAACTAAGGCAGGGGTTACTGAAGGTATACTGAAGAGAGATGCATTGTATGGTATAGATTTAGTAAATATATAGGATGGAGATAAATACAACATGAAAGAATAAAGATATTTTTAAAAAAAATTTAGGCGCCACAATCAAAATCTGAACTTAATCCGTCTCTTTGCGTGTATGAACAAAGATGGCGCTTCTTCAAATGGACTAAAGCGTCTGAAACGTCACCACTGTTGAACTCCATCTGACTGGTGTGTCCGGGAAGGTAAACAAGGGCCATCAGACTTGCAGGTTCGAGTTCATTCTACCCCATTAGCCTACTGCCCTGCTTAAGGCCACGGCATCTTGAAAATCAAAGGCCCCCACTGCGGAACACCCTCGTCCTCACCAAGTATGGCCGTGTGCGGCTGGAAAGGAGCCAAATCCATGATAATTAAGCGGCTCTATAAACAGTGCAGGGATGTCTCTAGGGCACTGTTACTGGCCAACATTGTCCAGAGCTTGCTCTGCCCTCTTTAACTTTAGAACATCTGCACAGACAGAATCAATCTTCCTTCTTTTTCTCCAGCTTCCTTTCTTCTTCTTTCTCTCCTTCTTTCTTTTTCAGCTGTTTCTATGTAACCGGCCCTAAAGTATGAGGCTGTAGTTTACGCTCTGATCAAATAGCAATAGTCCATTTTTCTGAGTGTGTGTTTGTGTCTGTGTGTCAAGCCTGAGTGAAAGCCATTTGTCTTGCGTTGTAAAATACGCGTGTCGCATGCAGGAATAAACCCTTAGATCATAGAGTGATGTCGACACTTCAGTATTTCACTCTCTCGTGTTTGGGCTGGATGGCTGTGTGGCCTTTGATTCAGATAGCTGAAGTTACTTCTGTGCGTTAAAAGGATGTGAGGGCGGTGAAGAATCGTTTTTTTTCTTTTTTTTGGTGTGTGTGTGTTCACGTTCGTGCATGTACGTGTTTGGGTGTGTTTGAGCGGCTTACCTGTAGGGTTGCTCTCCCGTGTGTGTTCGTAAGTGCCTGGTAAGATTAGCCGATCTGGGAAAGATTTTCCCACAGTACCTGCAGCAGGTAAAATGGGCTTTAATGAGCTGAACGCGAACATCGCAGTTTAATGAACTTCTGCTGAATCGCTCATTATCGTAAGATTACACCCGTATAGTTATGAATTATGAATATGATAATATATACCAGGCACAGCTGTTGGAGAGATGGTTTGTTCTTACCTGCAGGCGTAGCGCTCCTTGCCTTTGCGTAAGATAGCTTCAGACAAGGAAGGGGGAGGTGATCGGAAGTTAAAGAGGTGGTGTGAGGAGTGCTGTAGGGAAGTTGGAGTGTCCAGTTTCAAAGCACCAAAACTCTCCAGTTTTTCAGTCATGTTCTCCATAGCAGACATCTGAAAAGAAGAGAGTTACTGACTAAGCGCTTTTGCTTTATAGCCGGGCAGCTGGTTGTGAAACTGCGATGGCAACTCGCAAGCGACATTAACAAGAACATTACTGAGATCAGAGGCGGATTGTGAATGACTAGTTCTAGGTCACAAAAGTCACTCCAGCTCATCCCAGTTCAATAGTGCTTCATCATTCCAGGGAATGCAGATCCACTGCTCTACAGGCCAATCAGGCCACAACACAATGCCTGCCTTGAAAATTCCATCACAAGACATGTCTGGATACTTTTGGATCTTCCTACAATAAGAAGAATCAAGACTTTATGTAGAGGCCTGAGTGCAGCTCCCACTGGAAGCTTGAAAAATAATGGTACTAGATCTCAATAAGAGCTCCTGTGCAGAAGCTCAAGTGAGAATGGCACTTTACCCGAACGGGGACTTCCCCTCGCTGCATTCAGGTAACTTTCATCCGCGGACAGTGGCCTTAATTCTGAAATTTGAACCTCATTGAGTCTAATCTTGCACTAAGAGCCACTTTCAATGGGGAATTTTACTGATGAAGTTGCTTTGAACAAAGCTTAAGCTTAATCTGACCTGAGAAACTGACCGCTCGAGTTAAGATCGCAGCATAGATTATGAGCTCTTGCAGATATCTGGTTGGGTCTGGCTACCTGGAGAACATAACTCAGATGGGTGCTCTGACAGAGAGTAGGGGAGTTTTGCATCATTATGAGACGGGGCGGAAAACCGGAGGAAGCTCTATATCAGAAGGTCGAGTCTTGATTGTGCTGTTCAAGAGTCACCTCCGTGACCTATGGCACGTTAGCAGCCACTCGAGCAGCCCCCTGGGAGCCCCCGGCCCTCCACTTTGTTCCCGACAAGTCTCCGAGAGAAGCCTCTGAATGAGCCATTCACCTCTGCGAACGGTAACTATACAATGCAGTTTAAGATACCCCTCGCTGATAGCACTTCCCCATTAGATGCAGAACAAAGGCCTCGCTATGCGGCTCAATGGCCAAAAACAGCTTACATCCTTCCCGCCCTAGGAATATGGATAAACATGGAGACAGACACACTGTCTCAATTTATTTATCCATGTCTGAGTTGCACCTTGATTCTGTCACTCCCCTGATTTAACATGAGATGTTTCTCTCGTGAGATCCAATGGGAAGTCTGCTCATTTTGCCTTTTATGTCTCTACCTGTTCAGGATTATCTTTCAGTGTGCAGAGATCTCCTGATCTAAGGTTAACAGTGATCAGAAGCTACGATCTAAGTCGATTCCTTTCTTTTCCTGCATTCACTGTATACACCGTGGATTCTATATGTCTCAATACGTTGGGTATTACATCATCTGCTATTCATTGTGATTCATCTGTTAGACATGTCTGTCCCACATTCCCATCGCATTGTAAGGATGTTGGATGTGTGGGAAGGAAATTGGTAAACATCAACATCTCCCCAACATCCGTAGCAGCATTCTCATCTCTCAGAGCGGGCCTGCCCAGCTGTCCTTATGCCACCCAGAGGACAGCAGGCTGTGGCGAGAGAGGGGGTGGATGAGAAAGAGAGAAAGAAAAGAGAAAAAGAGGGTTCGGGGTGAGGGGGGGGTGGGGGGGTAGCTCCGCATTGATACTGAACAGATTTACAGGTCAGATAAGACAGTTCCCAACAAGAGAGGCCATTCTCCTGCACACAAACACAGGAAGTGCCTGATGGACATGCAGACATTATCTAGGCAGCCAGGGCAAAAAAATGGTAGGAAGTTATTAGCAGTGGGCCTCAGAGTAGAGCTATGCAGAAACAATGCACCGACTAAACTTAGCTGTACTTCAGCACTACATGGGACGACATGCTCAAATTCAAAAGGTCATTATTAATAATATTTTCATTTTATCATTGCTCAAAGGTGGGAAAAGTCTGAAATGCTACCATAAACAATGGGGGATTGTTTTTCACAGCAGAAGATAACAGGCTGAACTTTGCACACACTATATGCCAGACAGGGCTGCACTACTTTCAAGATTATCTTAGTATCTTATCGCTGATTCGAATAATTGATTTAAAACATCCACTGCTTCATTAACATGGCTTAGGTTCAGGCAAAGCCTTTACAATACTAGGTGTGTTTCAGTGTTAATGTGGAGTACAGCAAACAGTAAGAACCAGAGAGCATGTTGCTAGGCTACGTGATACCAGATCCACATGGATAATACAGCAGGCAGATACTACAAAAATGCAGTTCAGGGTAGAACCATTACTGCAGTGGTGTCAAACTCTGGTCCTGAAGGGCTGGTGTCCACCATAGTTTGGTGATTTCCCTACTCAAACAATCCTGAATCAACTCACCTGCTAAGCGCCAGGTGTGTTTGAAGAGGGGAAGTACTAAGTAGTGCTGGACACCGGCCCTCCGGGACCAGAGCTTGGGTTCCACAGTTTCTCTGAGCAGAAAGTTGGCATCCTTTTTTCACTGGGGTTCTTAAAAAAAAATCTTGAACTAAAGTTGACTTTTAGATGGGAACTATTTGACTATTTAACATCTATTTTATGTCTTTTATTTTTTTAGCACAACCAGTTTAGTGGATGACAGCATGATGGGTTGCATGTCATTGGTATGTAAACTATTTGATGGGCCATGAAGGGATTCAAAATTGCAATTACGATTGGAGCACAACTCTTACAACAACTTCCAAAGAATTTATTTATACTCTCACTGACATTTTGGCAAGGCTCTTCTGAGTGCCTAGAACATTAAATAAGACTACTTGGGTCAAAAGTCAACAGCCCTGCGTCTGGAGATGTACCCATTCTTGAACATTTTTACTGGACATTGTGCGAGTGCTTTTTCTAAATGACAAATACCTGTATTTACTTGCTAATGGAAACCTTGTCCCAAAATATTTAGTAATTCTTTCAAGAACAGCAAAGACCTTCATGCTGGTCAGAATTCACTGCAAGGTACCTGAGGGTGGAAAAGCAGTGGAGATGGCCTCAGGTACTTCTCCTTCAGTGCTCCTACAGGATCTATCAGCTTCCTTTTCTCCACCCTGCTGGACAACAACACAGAGGGTTACGTACGAACGAAGGACGTCAGCGAGAATCCTTGTTTGGCACTTAAAGCATGCACCGATTTCTACTGGACAGAAGCACTTGGACAGACATCCTTGTGCTCAGCCTTACGTTGTGACCTACTCGGATTGAAATACCTGTAGATGGGATCCATAAAGAAGGGTGACGGCTTGGCGTAGTGCAGCGAGGGCTGCTGCTGGGGAGCGGGTGGCTGCGGAAGGGACACTTGCTGCTGAGGCATCTGGGGTTGATGGACGTTCTGAGACTGGTTCAGCACTGGATGCTCATCTTTAACCGCCGTTTTGCAGTTTGCACCATACACGTGGTTCTTGCGCTGGTCAGGGGGGGCGCCATTCTGGCTGGCTCTGCTCCGACTGCCTATGCTCAGATCCAGAGGCTGCTCTTCACCACTAGCAAGAAGTGCACTAGGGGGCAAGGCAGGCTTACTGGAGGGTGGAAGAAGGGGTTTCACCTCCTTGGCCTTTGTTGTGAGGTCAAAGGGTGACTCTGCCGCAGTGGTGGTGGCCATTTTCTGTATGTGCTCACGAGGTGATTTCGATTCCGGTTTTAAGAACATGTTGGGGTTGAGAGCTCTGTCTGTAAAAGGGTACAAGGAATGTGGGAAGTTGGGCAAGAACTGAAAGGGGAACATGGAATGGTACGGCAACGAGCCCATTTTCTTTTCTTGCAAGCCCATAAAGCCTGGCCCAAAGTACTTTTCGGCAATGGAAGCAATGGCTTTGATAGAGTCGGTAGCTGCACCAGTAGGTGGGAGTGCTTGCTCGTCAGGTGGTGGGAAGAAGGAATGCTGGGAAGAGAGGAAGGGACGGTCATGGGGAAGGTTGCCTGAACTGGACACTGACACAGAGCTGCTGCTGACCTCATCCTGCTTGCCTTCCTGGCCAGACTTTCTCCGGCTTTTCTCCCGTTCACTCTCCACCTCGCTGTCGAGATCGGAGCCGGAAACTGTGCCAGTGGTGGTGTCTAGATCAGTGCCACTGGTGGTGTTAACATCCTCCAGGTCACTGCCATCAGACATGTCACTCATTTTCACCTTATTCTTGCCATCTGGAAAGGACAGGTCCAGCTTAGACTCACGATTTTCCTCTGATTGGCTGCTGAGGCCGCTCCCTGCATTGCCATTGGTGTTACTAATAGACGTGACCATTGGGAGGTGAGGAGCATCAAGGGGGCTGTGAGGGAGCTTCCCATCTTGACTGTTGCTCAGTGGACTTTTTAGTAACGGGCTGGGGGGTAACAGTGGTGGTCGAGGATATAGTGCCGGGGGAAAGATTCCTGGGAAGCCATGGGAAAGGGATGGGAATGCAGGAGGTGCAGTGGAGAAAGGTAGACCTGGGTGGTGCGGTCGAGAGGGGAAGTAATCGCCGAAGCCGAGTCCGCCATGATTCAGGCCGGGATGGGGCTTAGACTTGCCCATGATGGGGCTAGAGGTCATAGGGATGCCTGGTGTGAACATGCCTCCAGGGCTATAATGGTTCTTGCCCTCGCAGAAGCGACGGTGCTTGTTGAGGGAGGAGGTAGTGCTGAACATTTGCCCGCAGTCCTTGCACTTGATCTGGGTACGGCAGTCTGCATGCATCCGCTTGTGGCGGCACAGGTTGGAAAACTGGGTATAGGACTTGTGACACACCTCACCTGGGAGAACACACACGCCTGATTAATTCTATTAACATACTGTTTTTAATCTCATCAGGCGAAAACATCATCAATGTAAGCAAGTAATCTGGTCATATCAATCAGTCAACAAATTACCCATGCTGATTAACATACTCAGAAACATTTTGTTGGTGATCACACATAATCCAGCCATTCTGCAGCTGGTCTTAGCTAAGTACAATGATCGATTAGCATATTAATTGAGGTTAGCATAAGATTAGAGGATGAATAATGAATTGTGATACATGAGTCTTGTGTATAAGCAAATACAAACAAATACATATATACTGGCAGGGTATACATGCATTTGAAAATAGACACACAATGTGACAAGCAAAACATAGAGAAGCCAAGCAGAAAGATGAGAAGAACATGGTATTGTTTCAGCATCAGTCAGTGGCAGCTGAAACGTAGCAGAGAAATTTACCTTTACATGTCAAATGTGCCTGGGCCATAGACAAGCCTTATGGGCCCTCAAAGGAAAATGCACAGTAAAGAAACAAAAAAAGGGAGGAAGGGGAAAAGGGCGTGAAAAAAGGAGAGCGAGAGAAAGAGAGAGAAAAAAGAAGATAGAAACGCAAAACGAATGCGGAACAGAACGAAAATGGCTCTAAAATTTCATTTAATGTTCTGACCTATAAAACAACAGCTGTCATCTTGGGGAGGAGTTAGCTGGGAGGCCGATGGACACTGGTAATTGTATCTGAGGCTTAGACAAGCCTGCTCAGACTTACACATGAAAGGCTTGACACTGCTGTGGATGTGCTTGTGTTGCTTGAGGCCCGAAGAGGTGGCGAAGGTCTTGCCACACTCGGGGCAGGTGTGGGCACGGGCGCCGACGTGCTGCGAACGGATGTGGCGCTGCAGATTGCTAGGGTCTGTGAAAACCTGGAGGACACACACACACACACACACACACACACACAGACGTGCCAAATAAACACCAGGGGGTCCGTTGCCAAGCACTTGCTAATTTAGAAAAGTGTTTTGTGAAGACACTGTCCAGCACACTGGGTGGCGGGGGTGGGGTGGGTGGGGGTGAAATTGGCAAAATGATATTTTTGGATGTAAAAGAGGTAATACAGAAATAAACATGCTCTTTCAGTGCCTTCAGTATTAATTTTTCACTTGATATTTATGTAAAAAAAAAAAAAACTACAGCTAATAGTAATGCTTAAAATGACCACAAGGTGGCATAAGCTAATTTATGATTTTTGCCTGATGCATGTCAGCAGGTCGGGTTTCTTTTCAGGATTCAGGATCAACAGTGTCTTTGAGTTATGAGAATAATGGCGCTAATGGAGCCTACCTTATCACAGTTTTCACACTCAAATCGTTTGCCACTGTCATGTGACATCTGATGACGAATGAGATTCGATTTCCAGTTGAAGGCTTTGGGGCACTGGTCACACTTGTACTCCCTCTCTTCTGTGTGCACCACCATGTGCTGGCCAAGACTAAAAAACACACAGCAAACATCAACACTCATGGTCAGTCTGTGTTCATGTGAGAATTTTGCAATGACCTTGTCCTAAGGAGCCGATCATAACAAGAGCAATGTTTCAACGAGATGAGGACAATGAGCCCAGAGTTTCAGAAGAGGAAACGCTCGGCTTGCAAAACGGCGTGAAGGTTATTGCTACTGCTGTTAGAAAGGCAGATTATGCAGCGTGTGGCTCAGTCGCTACCTGTATTCGCTGGGGAAGATCTTCTCGCAATCTTTGCACTCGTGCACTGGCTCATCACTGTCCTCCCGCTCCTGTTTGAGGTCTTCGCTTAATGTGTCAAAGATGGAATTACCACTGTTGCAGGAGTACTTCTGGTGCCTCCGCAACTCCAGCTTTGAGGAGAAGAGCTCATCGCAGTCTTCACATCGATACATCTGCTCATCTGTGGCGATAGAGTCGCAGCGTTCACTTGAGTCACCAAAATGAATGTTTACTTACTCGTTACGTAAAACAACACGACTTTGGCTTTTAAGGAACTTGCTGAAATGGAGGAAATAACCACAACACTCTTTGTGACTTAACAAGAATCGTATTGCTGGAATGTGGGAAAAAAAGAAAACAAAAGAGAGACAAAATTTCAATAACTGTCATAAAAACACACAGTGAAGTGTAAGGGGAAGTAGCCAAGAGCCCAAAGAAAGAGCAGCATACTTTCCTGTTTTAGGTTGCGAACCTTTGTTTAATAAAATCATTTTTTATGACCAGGGTCAAACAAATAGAAAGTGGCAGCGTTTTTTTTTTCCGTGGTAATTTCCTGACTTGTTTGCCAAGTTCAA
>JBBPDA010000019.1:3876251-3883751 GCA_037974385.1 Arnoldichthys spilopterus
ACTCAATGAAATGCAAATCAGTTTCTATCTTTTATTTAAAGTTGTTTTTTCAATTTTCCTTTTGATGTGCTATCTGTCACTGTTAAAGTAAACCTACCATTAAAATGATACTGTTCTGAGACTTTTTGTTTTGAGACATTTCTTCGTCATTGGACAAACTTACAAAATCAGCGAGGGGTCAAATAATTATTTCCTCCACTGCATATTTACAGCAAGCTGTTCAGGTTCCTGCCATGTTCAAATGATGATATAATGTTCCTACTGTGAAATGTATTGTGAGCTATTCAACAGATTTGTATCCAGAAAAGTAAAATTTTCTGTAAGACATTGCTTAAAAAAAATTCAGGGGTGGAGTGGTTGTTTTGCAAATGCGATGAGCCTTGATGTTTCTTTTAGTAGGCAGCGTTTTATGCTTTGCTGTTCTCCCATAAAAACAAGTCTCTGTTTTACTGTAGACTTTGGCTGAACCTGCAGATCTCCTGAAACCCTCCTGGGTGTTGTGCTGTTGTGCCCTTGGGGAAATTTTGGGAGGCCAGTCACTCTTGGTAAGATTCACCAATGTTCTAATGGTTCTCAAATTGATCGATAATGCCTCTGACTGTGGTTTAGTGATGTCCTAAAATCTTAGAAATGGTTTTGTAAGATTTTTTTTTTACTTTTGTTTTGATGATGGCGTATTGAGCTAATCACTATATGGCGGTAAACTTTAAACTGAGCAAAGTTTGCACGCTGCAGTATGTATGTATTTGTTTGTGTGTTAAAGTTGTTTCTGTCAAACTTAGAATTTGTTAAAAGATAACGTTATCAGAGAAAATCAGGAAGAGGTCATATACTTATTCATGGGGCTGTACACATACACATGCATATACATTTATTTACAAATACACAAGCATATAAAATCAATTGATTTTACAAACACACACACAAAAACACACATACCCACAAACACAAACACATTTATATGCAAACAAACAGTCCTGTGCACATTTTAGTAGACCCCCAATTCAGGCACATACACAAACACACATATACACACACACACAGTCCCATTGAAGGAATAAATCGCCTCTGTCGTGACACTTAAGACAAATGGCCAATAAAAGTGCCAGGGGTGTTAACACACATGTTTGGGGCACAATCAAATCAATTTCCCTTAAGTAGCCATAAACATGTTCTCTTTTAAAAGGTCTTAGCCGGAGCTCCATTTTACTGCTCCTCCTCCTCCCAGCCAGTTAATAACTACTGTGAAACCTCTCCCACTACTTTAGGCCACTTCAACCTGGCTGAATAAAACAACAGCGAAAATGTTTTATTAATCTAGTAATTTATGCAGTAATGTGCAAGAGTTTGGCTGACCCCTGGTCAAAGCACATGTTTCTGTTGTTTTTCTATTTGAAAATAAGTACATGTTCTCCACAGGGAACACACCTCTGCTTTTAATGCACAATAACAGTTTATGTGCTACTTTTAAATGTTAACCTACACAAGCAATGGCACATATTTTGAAAATGACATATTAAAGTGTGTTCCTATGCTTTCTCTTAGAAAATCAACATAGTAATAGTAGTCAAAAAACAGAATGTTTTCATACTTAGGTCTTTTTACAGAAGCAGTAGTAACTAAATAAGAATTACCAGTAACAACAATGACAAGAATAACAATGGTAACAACGTCTAAATAAATAGGTTTGAAACAAAGGCATCGAAAAAACAGGACAATATCCACAAAAGTTTGAAGCCTATAAAAAGGTTTTATCCTCTTAAGCTTCTCATTCATCCATATCCTAATTACATTAACAAACAATGAAAAACATGGTAAAGAATTAGTTGTTGTGGAATTGAAGAGCAGTCTGGGGTGGACTATGGTAGAGGATTAGTTAGTGAGATGGAAGGCATGGCAGACTGAAAATAGTAGCAAGGTTTTAAGAATCGTAGGACGTCATCCCATTAATCACAGCTTCCCAAGAAGCTCCATGACAAAGAACAAAACACTAGGGAGGGAAATCAGGGGCTCTGCAGGAGGTCTGGCTCTGGAGAGAAACTTCTCTTTGACTTTCGCTCCCAGGCTGGCCTAAAGGCCTACGAGGGCTACAGCACACAAGAATCTTCCTTGTACTAGCAGTAATATGCCTTGTTGTTCTTCCCTGAGACAAAATCCCTTGCTGTTTTCTTGTTTATAATCTATATGCGTGTGTTTGTGTGTGTTAGCGCTGCCCCCTCATAGTCAACAAAACCACCCTTGAGAAGAGTTTCAGTTAGCTTTGGTATTCATTGGTTGATTAAATGCAGAACAAAAAAATTAAACTCCATTTAAACTCAATTTAAAAAGTAATTTGAGCAGGAAATCCTCCAAAGCGTGGGATCATTTTGAGCACGTAAAGTTCAGCTCCAGAAAAGCAGATGTCCCATCTCTTCCAGAAGTTCCTTGAGTTAAATTATATACGATATCCTGAAAATCAATTTCTTTGAGTGTGAGCAAATTAGACTAAGAAACTGAGAGAGAGAGAGAAAAAGAGAGGAAGAGACAGAGAAATAGAGAGACTGGGAAAGAGATAATGACAGATGTAGTGAGAGAGGGACAGAAAGTATCCTTATTGGTCTCCCTTGGGCCAAGTTTTCTCTCCTGTCAGATTTTACAGTCAACCTCTCTTTTCTAAAAGATGTATTCAGGTGAGTTTAACATCCTCCATTCGTCCATTAGCATACCGAACATTATTTATGATAGCTGGCTAGCTGCTAAGGAGCTGCTCTCTCACATTCTATGAAATAAACTCCCTGTTAGTTGTAATAGAATAAAAAATATCCAACTCATGAACTGAATAATATAATGTAATATAATATGTAAATAGTTTTAGTTTTAATATGTGATCAAATACATATTTGATTTTCATAAATATCCTGCATTGATACATAAATGTTTTGGCTGGGAGGGATGTCTTTGTAGATGTAAACTCTGCATGCAAAGATTCATCCACCAAGTTGAGTCATTAATTAAATTAATTAATTGTTAAATCTCCTTGTTCTTCCCACACATTCCAAACCTGATCCGACCACTTTTGCAGTTACCATTGCAAAACTGAGGCTGCTGCTCCGCTATACTTTGCTCACACTGTGTATTGTAAATCTGAAGAATGCTCTTCAACACTGAAAAAGAATTGGTCCACAGATCCACAGAAGATGCGCTGTATTGTAAGATCTGCTAAACAACAGGACTCTGGGGTTTACTCTAGCTACTTCACACTGAAACACTGAATCCAGTATATGTGGTGTCACTGTGTGTGCTGCAGGCCTACATGCTTTAATATGAAGTTTACATTTGGCTAACATCATGTTTATAACTGTAGCACTTTGAAATGGTTATAATATCATAATTTCTAGTTCTCCCTACCTTACCCTCTCTCTCTCTCTCTCTCTCTCTCTCTCTCTTTCACTCACTCCCTCTATTATCATACAGTGGACCAAGTTTTTCCACAGGAGGTGCGGCGACAGCAATTGAAGTTGATGCATCCCCTGCTGTGTAAGATTGTAATTGTAATTGACTAGAACAACTCCTTACATATGAACCCTCTGTAATCTGCCCCCACCTTGAATAAGCCAAGCGGAGGGGATCCATCTCACTCATGCGGGACATCACTTTGAGCGGGACCCAGTTAATATTCAATGCCTCATTAAAAATGAATTGGCGGGCTGTTAAAAAGAAAATCAGGTGCATATGAGAACACAAAATCCCAGCATTTATTTTTAATTATTCTTTATCTTTCAAATTTGGCCAGAAGGCTCCCCTGGCCCCTGTTGCAAGTGTCTTGGGCACAGAATGTGAAAAACGTCTGGGACAAAAGGGGTCATAAATGCCAAATTGGGGCAATCTTGAGGTGGATTGGTCCAAGGAGACCGTAGTTCATTTCTACTGCTGAAATATTCAGGAGCTTCTCATTTGGCCACAGACACGTTGAGGGAATGCTCGGTCACGGCAGTCCCAGATTGCAAGTCTTTTTACTGTTTGGGACACTTTTAGGGCACATTCACATTTCACATAACTACCTGGGCACACAGCCTGGAATGATTCTGGGCTCATTTGGAAGGAGTTCCTGCTAAACTTTGGGAAAATCAAAGTGACATCCATTTCTGCTTCTAAATGTTTTGTTTTTTTGTTGTTTCTTTTGTATTTATTTCCTATGTACTTGCCTTTACAGCTTTCACACTTGAACAGTCACACCAAAGTATTGGTACAGATGGTTTTGAGTCTAAAAAAGTGTGAAAACACATTTATAAGTTAATTAGAAAGCCCTTTCTGTGTGGTGGATTTAGGTGTGTAAGAGTAGGGAAAACAAGTGCAGGGTATTCCAGGACCAGGAAACCATTAATGCCTGACTAGGCATTTCAGAAGACCTACAAAAGCCAAATATTAACCTGGGGGTGAAGTGAGAGAAACATCAAGAGCTATGGTAAACCTGCATTATGACATACAGCATAATAAAATTCTGTTTGAACCCAATTGTAGCCCCACAAAATTTTGTCTGAACTAAACAGAAGCCCGATCTCAACTGCAGGCCTTAGGAATTCTGCCCAATACCAACTGCAGCCCAAAAAGATTTTGCCGAAACGAGGTGCAGCTTATTTACATTCTGTTTGCACACATCTCCAAGTCAGTAAAAATTATAATCTTTATAATTTTTATCATTTTGAACATATTAAAGGTGGGAAGGAGGCTTTTAGAAACCCAAATATGAAATCCGAACTCAACTTAAAGTCTAACAAATATTAAAAAAATGTCAAAACTGTAACATTGGGTTCAGAAAAATATTTCAAGCTCTAACAATGTACCCCTCATAAAACTGCTGACGATAGATCCCGCCTCTCTCCCTTTGCTATGTCTGACCCATAATATCCTGCAGGCTCCAGGGAAATCGGCCCTGGCGGCACAAACACAATTTCTATAATGTCATTTGCGGACGGCCGGGGCCCAGGAACCCTCGCCCTGTCATCGGAACTCAGCGAACAGACGGGAAACGCAGGCTGACATATGACGGATTCTTAGGCTTGTGTGATCGGACAGCTCGAGTTCCCCTCACCCGGCCCTTCCCAACAACCCTTCTCTTTCCAAATCAGCCAATCAGCTGTTTGGAAAGGGCAACACTCTGCGTGTCAAACGGGTAGAAATTAATACATTATTAACTCACCCATGGAGGGTCAAGTCATCTCATCAAAACTAATCAAGTCAGGCGGTGCATGCATGGCTTCAGCACTTTAGAGTGGATATGTGATGACTATGAGTGTGTGCCCATGTATGTGTGTGTAAGGGGGATGGGAACAGTGTCTGCAAATGAGCTGATTAGAGCTGAAATATCCTTATTCATCTCAGAAACTCTTAAAGGTAAGTTAAGACCAAAAAATGTCATTTACACATTTTTTTATATTTTACCTAAATAAAGTTCTTCAGTCTAGATTTTTGGTGTCTGAAGTTTCCTCCCTTTTGTTTTGTACTGGAGCTTCCAGTCAAATGTAGCTTACAAGCAAGTTTGTCAGAAATGATTTAAGTATCTCCAGATCATTTTTATCATAATGTACCAGTTATAGGTTTTAACTGATGCCACCTTTATAAACTCTGAAACTCTGACATTTTATCTCCATCTGCTGTCAGTAGAGGAGCAGGGGTTCCCCTTCTGAGTCTTGGTTCTTCCTGAGGTTTCTACATTCAGCTTAGTTTTTCCTTGCCTTTGTTGCCATTGGTTTGCTCATTAGGGGTTCAAACTTGGGTTCTCTAAAGCTGTTTTGTGACAATGACAGTTGTAAACAGCGTTATATAATACAATTGATTTTTAATTAAATATCTGATGACTGTCAATTGGTAGGCTACACACTTTCTCTACTTATTTGCTACATTTTCACATCCTGTCCTTATAGACTTTCTATCTTATGTCTTTTATCATTTATTGACATTTTCTACCAACGTTTTTCACTTGTTAAAAAACACATATGTCCTCTAGGATATGTTGCTCCAGCTAGTGCCCTATGAACTCATAACCTCAACCTCCAGGCTGGCCTCTCTCAAGCCTCGGGCAAAGTTGCCAAATCTCACATAGAGCGACTCACCACACTTGATCGATTGCTTCATCCATTGATGACTGTGTTAGTGAACCTGAACATATTGAGCCAAAAGCTCAAAAAATTACTGCAATAGTGCTGACCTTAATATTCAGGTGAGAAGAAAGCAATTAAGAACCTGGTTACCTACCTAAACACAACTGGCTTCTCATGACCAGTTTGGATAATAAAAAGGGTAGATTAGCTAGGCTACTGTTAGGTGATCTATGTAATCTCTCATATGAAGCTCATGCTGGGCTGTGTTGGACAATCCAGGCTGATTTTTTCCTGAGATTTTTATGGATATCATTAAACTAATAACCTATAAAATGTTTGGGGAAAGAATTTTAAGACCCATATGAAAACAGCCAGAGTTGTGTGTCAGATTTATTGAGGCAGTGTTCCCAGATTAAACCTAAGCCTTGATCTAAATGAAGGTGATTCAATAGAATTTAGACCAAGACATGACTTGGGAACCAGCTCCATTGAAAAATAAATTTCATCTTCATTTCTTTCAATGATAATGACATTATACTTTATTTCAATTTAAAGCCCCAATGCTATTCCATGTTTTCGAGAGGAGAAATGTCACTGTAGGCCTTCTAGATACATTGCTGACTGAGCAGCAGTATAGTTAGTGCTATGCCAGTGTTTAATCTGGAATGGCCAAAAAATATTCACATGCAATGCCAATGACTTAATACTAAAATAATTCTGGAATCCCATAGGGATGCTAGTAAAAATTAGCATTGTATTAGAGGTGTATTTAATTTTTATGGTCTAAAACCATAAAGACTAAGATTGTGTAATGCTCACTGGTGCCAAATGTAGTGTATTTGCTTTAGAAAAGGACTATACCAGTACCAAGCTGAGGTCTCAGGGCATTGTGCCATGCCTGCCAGCACAGAAGCCCTGGCACGTGCCTGGATCCAGCTTTCATCCCTTAGTTCTCTGGACGCCACAGTTAGCACATCCCATGATGAAACCAGCCTGACCCTCACCCACGCGACTCCTATAACAGACATGTTGGGTGTTAAGGGCGCCAGCAGCAGATGGGTGCAGTCAGAATGAGTGGGTGTGCGTGGGAGAGAAAAGGGCACAGAGTCTTTGCTCTCTCACTGCCGCTGTGTAGGCAGCCAGCAGGTTAAACTTTAACCAGGCCTGAGTCCCCCACTGCCTGCTTAAGGACAGCCATGATGGATGGGCTCAGTCATTGTGTTCAATGCAGAGACTTTGGCTTATAAGGTTGTGGGTCTCTTGTTAATCTGACCCCACCATCCAGACTGGACAGCTGAACAGAATGCAGCAAAAAGTCAATAAAAAATAAGTTCATAAATTAGAAATGATGTAATTAGAAAAAAAGATTTTTGACAGTTTCCCAGAGATACAACAAACATACCCCAATCCATGAAATTCA
>JBBPDA010000019.1:3888751-3898222 GCA_037974385.1 Arnoldichthys spilopterus
TGATACTGATACTGCACCGGTTTCCACAGAGAGGAGAAAAACACACACTCCACATATACATATGTATAGTGAAGAACGAGAAGACCTGGATGAGGTTACGGCTACAGTGGGTGGACTGAACGAGCTCAGCGCTGTGTCCCGCTAGATTTCCTGCTTCTGGTTCAGGGCATTTTCGAAATATAGGACGTTGAAAGAATTCCTGGTGCGAGTTGAAAACAGGAAGGCATTGCCAACACTTCAGCACAGAGCAGCTGAACACAATGGCTAATGCAGAGAGCTCTCCATCTTTCACTCGCTCGCTCGCGCACACACACACACACACACACACACACACACACACACACACACACACACACAATCTGTACTCATATCCTGGGGAAGCGCCAGAACAGGAGCAGTGTGTGTGTGTGTGTGTGTGTCAGTGCAGGGAGTGAGACTTCATGGCTTTGCATGATATCAGCACTTGGCAAAACTGGATTGGAACCTTGTTACATAACACTGACGTAACTGTGAGCGTAAACATGTCATGGCAGAGAGGATGCGCTGCACTGAGGTGTCATGGCAGGTTATGTCCATTAATGCAACAGTATAACAGTGACGTTGCCGATGTCACCACAGCGGCTACAATGTTAGAGGTGCTACCGGCTGCTGCAGGTCACACTACTCGAATCCATGGGCGGTGGAGGCCTAGTGGTTCGGACGCTGCCCTTGAGACCTGAAGGTCGCAGGTTCGAGTCCCGGCCCGGGCACTACTGAGGTCCACTTGAGCAAGGTACCTTCCCGCTACGCTGCTCCTCGGCGCTGTTGGTAGCTGCCCGCTGCTCCACGTGTGCGCGTGTGACGGGTTAAATGCAGAGGTCACATTTCGTTGTGTTCGCGATGACAAAGAGTCACTGTCATGTCATCCCCCCCTACATAACACTGACATATGCTCATTTAATGTCATATTAAATATCATTGCATCAATCATGACAATTACCCAGAAATCTACTGTTCTAATGTTTTCATTGTTCTTATTCGTTTACAAAAGCCTTCGTAGTAGTTTTGCTTTTCTCGTGTGAAAGATGCTACATAAATAAACCTGCCTTGCGTTGCCTAATGCAACAGCACTGTTAAATTTGCATGGACAGAACAACTCAGAAGAGCATCTAAAATGTGTCATTGCATGGTTATGGCAATGTGATATAGCACTTGTTGCTGTGCTGTGTTGGTCTATTGATAGCAGTGAGAGATTAAATGTGTGTTACCTCCCTCACCCACACAATAGCACGAACGTCTAGTAGTGTTTTCTCCAACGTTTGATTAAGGAACGCATTAAGCACAGCAGAGTGAACAGGGATAGAACGTGTCTAAGAGAGAGAGAGAGAGAGAAATGGAACGTTCCGAGCAGTGCGGCAGCTAGAGGGCAGTCACGCTTGCGGGCCGTGGGAAGAAGAAGCATGGAGGGGAGAAAAAGAAGAGGAAAGGTCAAGCACACCTCTCTCACCGCTCCCTCCACCCGCTCGCACTCACTCGTCCGTCTGCGACAGGTGCGGCCTCTCTCTCGGAATCCTGAACACACTGTGATCAGCTTCATTTGAGCACGTTACACCAGTGCGTCAGGAACTGAGAGCCCTAGGCAGACGTTCTCCACTGCTTTGACTGACAAAAGGTTCACTTGAGAGCATAACAACACATTGATTATCAATATTCATTTTCAGCCAGTCGAACCCTCAGAAGTGGGAATCTATTACCAGGTATTGGTATTGGGCTGAGACCAGCAGGAAACAAATCAGCAATGGAGAAAATAACGAATCTGATGCGCAAATCTAGGCAGCAACACAACACTCGCATCGAGTGGCGTCACGCTGCTGGACGTGTGCTTCTTCATGTGGTGTAGTAGCGGGCCCGAGTAGCTGAATAGTGCTACAACCAAAAACGGCTCCTTTTAAAGCTGGAGAGGAGAAATATTATACTGATTCTCAGATCAATGGATCAATACAATTCACTTTGTGTATTTACAGCACACAACGGCATCACTTACACCTTCAGTTTTATATTCGGTTACATTTACTTTGGATTAAAAGCGAATACGAATACGATTATAAATGATTTAATAATACATTACTAATACGATATTATATATAATAATAAAAACATAACAATATTATTTATTATATGTTGAATTGGTAGAAATGTGGCATCATGTGTATGCTTAAAACACAGTGGTGCCAAAGTGTTGGCCCAGTCACTGAGAGAGAGATTCAAGAGAGTTGAATGGCTCTCCCTCTCCCTCGTCGCTCAAAGCATGATGCCGAGGCGTTGGTTAGCTGACATAGATAGTTCTTCGAGTGTGTTACGCCGTCCAGTGACGTCATGTTAGTGGCGGTTCGAAAAGATGCAGTAGGTGGCTTCGTGTGATTCAGAGGAAGCACAAGCTTGCCTTCGTCCTCCCGGTGCTGGTGATAGTGTGTGATCGTGTTATGGGGGGGTTCTAGCTAGTAGGTGGAACCGGAGACAAATATATCACTTTTAGCCACTTTTCTTGGCATTGCTACCCCCCCCTCACATACGCACACAAACATGCGCATCTGTCCATTCATTACACCTTATCTAGTGCAGGACTAACCTACAACTCTAACACAGGATATCCTGCCGCCTTCATTACAGTGGCAGGGGCTATTAGTCTACATCTCAAACACACTCTCTTTCTCTCTCTCTCTCTCGCTCGCTCGCTCGCTCTTTCAAGCTGCACCCAGCCCAGACACAGGCCAATCAAATCTGCAGCAGAGTGGGCATCAAAGCTGGAGGCCCAGTCCCTGTGCTAAGAAAAAAAATGAAGTGAGAAGGATCACTGGAGGAATCTTCAGAGACGCAGAGAGGAAAAGAATGATGAAAACTCTTCAAAAGGCAAGTAAATGGCGTGGAGGAGGAAGTCTCGCTCAGTTTGTGGTCCTAGTGAGATAACGGCCTGCAGATAAGGTTGTGAAATGATGTCGGTTAGGTATGTGCGGCGTTTCACTGTAATTTCATTACCCTCCCACAGCGCATCAGTGCATCAGTACCTGTGTCTCTGTTAACTGTGTAACTTGTGTAGAGCACAGTCGCAGCTCACGGAGAGGCACAGAGTGAGCCGCTGAGCCGGCTTTCGCTTTAATTCTGTGAACTTGAGTGCTGCTGGGCCAAGCAAACGACAGGGCCTGAGGACACGAAGCCATAAACCACGTATTGTCAGAACCAGTGTTGCTGCACTGGTACAGGCGACTTTGACTGCAGTGTATGACACCGTGCTTCATCGCAACATCTTGCAATTTTATCCTGCATCGCAAGTCTTGTCTATGCAGCCCTGGAGCACTGATTAAACATGTGTCTGCTTAAAATGAGTTCATCACATTCACGCAAATAGGCTCTAACATACGAATGATCTTTCTAACCACTCAGAACACGTGATGCACTGAATTTACAACTGAAGTGTTTATTTGTCTATAAATGTGATGTAATGTATAGTTTTCATGCAGAAATGACTTACAATTCAATGCATTACTTTGAACAGTGTGTGTCCGAGAGTGTGTGTGTGTGTGTGTGTGTGTTTCCAGGCTGAAGGGCCCACTCAGGACTGTCCAATAAAGAGGGTGAGGGAGAACAGGAGCGTCCCCTGGCCCCCTGTTTCTGATGGATGGGACCCTGCCGAGACTGTCCAGCTTAGAGGATTGTGTGTGTGAGTGTGTGTGTGTGTGTGTGTGTGGGTGTGTGGGTGTGTGTGTAGAGTCAGAAGGGCCTGCCAATTACACTGATCTCTCAGCAATTCAGCCTGACAGCTTTTGTCTGTTATAAAGATTACATTGGGAGACAGAGGAGGAAAGGGAGAGACGAAGGGGGAGAGATAGAGAAAGAGAGAGACACAGAGAGAGAGAGAGAGAGAGAGAGAGAGAGAGAGAGAGAGAGAGAAGGGGCCATTAATCATATTTTATTAACTTCACTGGGCTCGGCTGGAGAGAGGACGATGTGGGGAAGAGGCCCAGGGAAGAGAATGAGGTGTGTGTGTGTGTGTGTGTGTGTGTGTGTGCGTGTGTGTGCATGTGTGTGTTTGTGTTTGTGTGTGACCATGCTGTAATTCTCACCCCCCTCCACCTCCCTTGCCCTCGCCCTTACAAAATCAACCCCAGACAAGTATCAATAAAAGCCAGGCCACTGTTGCAGCCTGGGATTGGAGCGTGACCACAAAAAAAGCCTCTCTCAGGCCTGCAGCCAGCAGCTTTACTCATCAACAAGTTAGCCGAGCTGTCACAGCTTCATCTGGCTCCTCTGAAAGCGGGTAAGAGGGGTGTAAAAACGGTGCGGTTGCTTCCAAGGAACAGTCGATACGGCTTCGGTACAGCAGGCCTTCAGTATAGGGACGAAGAGTCTATAGGAGAAAGAGGAGCAGACACGGGCCTCGTCCTAAACCTAGCATCATTTCTAGAGTGGAGAGTCTGGTTTGTGGGTGCGGGTAGGATTTACTGACGCTAGTACTGAGAGGTGGTGGACGCTGATGTTTTAATGCATTGCAACTTCTCTCCACACTGTAAAACCACGTTTAAAAGAGTAAAAAAAAAAAGCGATTTGAGTCTTTTAGTAAATAACAGTTTGTCACTTTTACTTTAAATATTTGAGGCTCAATTGACTTTTGACAACTGAAGGCCGTTAAAACACAATTTTCTCATCACTACACAGTGTTTTTCACGTGACACGAGAGCTTAAATGTGATTTCGTCATATCAGTACGCCACTCAAGACAACGAATTACGCAATAAAAACGCCAATTATCAATAAATATGATTATTTTCCCAAATATTGTCAACCACAAAGCCGTAAAACACCCAAAATGGTCTCATATCATATAATAAAATAATAACAAGATAATAATAACTTCACTGCCACTGTTTTCATGCATTCAGCCATTCGAACTGTGCTGTAAATGGCAGCTCAGGTGATTCTGGTGTTTAAACACAATTTACACCAATTCGGGTCCAAATGTAACATCGCGAATACTCTGCTCATTCTAAACAGGAACTTGTAGCCCACAAAGCATCCAGTGCAGTGTGTGTTCGTAATTGTGCATTCTATCACTCATTACAGCTAATGAGAGCATCTGGAAAGCCTCTCTCGCTACACACACACACACATACACACACACACACACAGACACACACACAGACACACTCATACACGCAAGTGCTGGTGGTTTAATCAGGTGTTAGGAGCTGGTGTGGGAAAGGCAGGAGGGAATGTCACTTTAGTAGCAGATGAGAGGGACCTGGTGTATGCCCCTTCACTCACACACACACACACACACACACGCCTCTTAAAGGCCTGTGACTGGCTCTGTGTTTGAGTATGTGAAGTTAAACCTGCAGGATTTACTACCTGTTTCCCCTCAGCGCTGTCATTATGGAGCCTGCACACAACACAGGTGTATCATTACTTATATTAGTGTATGCCAACAGATCCCTCTGTTCACACACCCTCACACACACACACACACACACACACACATGAACAGAATGTTTGGAAATCTGCGAGGACTAATAAAGTTTATGAGGAAAACCCCCATATCCCACCACATAGTATATATACATACATCCCATATATATGTGTGTGTGTGTGTGTGTGTGTGCGTGTGTGTGCGTGTGTGAGTGGGCACATTAAATTGCGGCCAGCGCTCTCCATAAGGCGATCATAATTGCAGGGGCTCCTCATCTCTCGGCTTAATTAAAAAGCAGGCAGGTCTGGCCGGCCGTGCTCATAAAAGCACATCTGGCCTGTGGCGGGTTTTTGGTGAGAGATGGGGCGGGACCCTCACTGCCACTGTGGAGAGAATGTGCGCTCGGATAGTTCCTCTGTGGAGCAGTGACAGAAGACAGACATCACGCGTGCACACACACACACACACACGCGCGCACGCACACACACACACGTAGACAGGCAAACAGATGTGGAGGGCATGCCACAAGTCTGTGGTTCTATAAGATTAACTATTACCACAGCTAAACATAACTAGCTAAGGAATTACTGTCTCTGCGGTCAGTTCAATAAAGCCTCCAGAAGTCAAGCGACCGTGCTGGCAGCGCTGGAACACAACACTCTTCAGAGACAGAGACAGAATGGAACTATGTAGGACACAGAGAGAGAGAGCTGAAAAACACACACAACAACATATCACTGTCACAACAAAATGTGTAGCTGCGATAGTAACTATAACAGAAGCAATAAAAAAAAACGTAACGTTTACTGCACATTCATAGAGGCAGATTTTATTCTTTTTTAATAATAAATATTATTTTATTTTATACAGGCAATTCTGGACCACCTCTATAGGATCTATCTGGCTTGGTCACAATGTAAGGGCAGCAAATAGAGTTCTGCTGACGTTTAAAAATTTGAATCAAAGATTTGTTTTGATCAAAGCACTTGATCAAAGCAAACTGAAAACTGCAAAAAGTCACGACATCACTGTCACAAGATGTTCAAACGGAATTAAATGTTTGAATTAAAAACTCCTAAATAGTTGCACTTTGGTCATAAATCATAACATATATTATAATTTGATGGCTACTGTGACACATGACGATGTCGTGAAATATTACGTTTGGTGAGTCACATATTTCTTTAACCATTGACGCGACTGCACAGTGATCATCCTGTGAAAGATGCCCTGTTGCCACAGCTCTGATGTGAGTTTGGTATTCCCCCTCAGCCCGCCCTGAAGAGCTGCAGCGGCTGGCTCACATTAGCACTTGACAGCACTGGGGCCCTGTTAAGACAGCCAGACAGATCCAGCGGACAGCAGAGCAAGCCCATTACTGAAGGGACGGGGACGGAAACACAAGACTGATGGGAGGACGAGGGGAGAGGCCGAGGAGGGGCCCCCGCTCTTCTCATTTAGCTCCTATGGTCGATGACCCTGCTCCCTCCACAAAGACCGCACTGACCCTCTTAACCCCTCGCCACGCACTCACTCCAGCCCACTCGGAGGAGAAGCTGAAGAAGCCTCAGCAGTGGCGCTGACTCACTACAGCGCTATGCTCAAGACATGGATGAGCAGATGGAAGAGAGAGGGTTCAGGCTTGTCGTTAGGAGCGATTTTATGACGACCTGATTTCATGAAAAGTCATTTCTGTGGATAGTCACTCATCAGCCATAACATTAACACCACCTGCCTTATACTGTTTAGGTCCCCCGCATGCTGCTGAAACAGCTCTGACTGGGGTGCACTGTGTGTTCTGACCCCTTTCTATTAGAGTCAGCATCACTTTTTAAACCACGGTCGCTCTTCTGTGGGTCTAGACCAGACAGGCAAGATTTCACTCGTGCATCAATGGTGCCCATGACCCTGTCACCCAGTTCACTGCTTGTCCTTTCACTGGTTGTCTTGACAGGTGCTATTGTAACAAGATAAAGAGATAATCAATGCTGTTCACATCGCTTGTCAATGGGTTTAATGTTGTGGTTGATCAGTGTAATCTTGTATTACACACTGTTGTCATTTCGTGACATCAAAACAAATGGAAACAATTTGGAAGTGCAGACACAAGCCTGTTATGTAATGTAAGGTACACGTTAAATAGTGTTATTATGCAATATAATGCATTAAAGCAATTAAGCTATTGAAGCAATACCAAACCAATAACTCCCGACATCCATGGGTTAATAAATATAAGGCTTGGACATCAGCTACTAGCTACAGGCTTGGTATATTAGCATATGTTGGCAAACATCATAGTAAATGTCTACACATTTCAACAGTTCCATGCGCATGCAGGAACAGTGCGACTCTCCAAAAGAATGAGGCGGGCAACAGCAGATGTTTCGCATGGGGCCTTATTTTAAAAGGCATTGTTATTTTGTCCATATAGGCCCCTATAGACCTCTCTGGCCAAAACAGATCTTCGAAAAACTAATACCTATTACTGCTGCACATAACAGAGAATAGATGCACATGCAACAGCAATGCACAGATTTCTGTAAACCCCCAAGACTGTCCATGAGCCTCAGAGGGCATCATTTTAAAAGAAACGAAGAAGTGTAATAAAAAAGAAATCCTGGTACTGCTTTGGCAAAAAAAAAAGCAAAAAAAACCAAAAAAAAACCAACCTTATTTTTCAGGCTGCACCTCGATAATGAAACGAACCCCCCTTATGCCCCACCAATAATTTACAGGCTCTCGTTAAGGCCGGCTGAAGCATGGCGCAGTTGCGTTATGTGTTTCTGCTTTACTAGCCGGCTTTGGAAGTCTGCCTTTTACGGCCGGGCTTTATGATATGTATTTAGGGCAATTAGGGAGGAGATATATTGACTCATTATGGCCGGGCAGGTGCAGAGGGGAGAAAGCCACATGTATAAACGCTGCGCAAGGGCACCGGACCCCCAAGCCTCCACCCGGCATGAAGCCTGGAGACTGCTGAAGGTTTTATCTTCGTCATGTAAAAAGCTCAGTCCCTGCTTGTGTGTTGCTTTTAGGGCCCAGGTGGTGGGCTGGATCTGCGGTGGCTTTGTTCATTCAGGCCAGCGCTCAGAGAACAGCCCGGGCCGGAGCTTCTTTGTGCTCATCGCGATTGTCTTCCCAAATCCTAAACGTAGCCATGTTTAACACAGAAGATGTGACAAAAAAGCTGAAGCTGGAGAAGCAAATGATCTGGAACTGGGGTGATGTGGTTGCTGGTCTTACATCAGCATCACAGTGCCAAGATCCACAGTGTAGCACAACACTGAGTGTGTCATTCCAATTATCTCACAGCCTGTGATTCTCAGTGTTAGATTTTGAAACAATGACGACGCAAACGCTGACGGAGGAGAAACCTGATTTCTACTCTAAAACAGACCCCACCTAGAACTGCTGCAATGCAACTGACTGATGAACTGTCTCACAAAAACCCAACAATGTCTATACTGCAAACGTCAAGTTTGGTCCAGTCAAAACGTAAACAGACGACACACTAGACGGCTACTAGAGAACTAGACACACGTTTCACATTTGTGTAACATATTTACGCAATCGCACCTCAAATACAAAACATTCGTCTCGAAAATGTCCTTATAAACATTAGAGGAAGTGTTAGACTTTCCTCATACATTTTTCATTGGTTAAACCATGGCCTGCAAAACTGCAGTGTATAAGGTGGAGCATTAGCCCCGCGACACCCCGCTGGTGCAGATAGCTTTGCGGATTACAGTTGGAGAGTTTGTTCTCACATCTTTGTTGTGGCTGTTATATATTTTAGGGCTAGTTGTCAGTGCTAAGTTACAGGCCAGTAAGGTATAGTTAAGATAAAAGAGATTCAATCAAAGTATCTTTACATGTAGACCGACCTCTCACCCAATCACATTGCAAGGTTGGAACTGTGGGAGCAGTAAATTGTATACATTTAGTTATTAGGTTTTTTTTTTTATTACTGTGTCACTTTTTAGTACTGTGTAAATTTTTATACTTTATTGTTAGGTTTATAGTTTAGCC
>JBBPDA010000019.1:3976147-3993903 GCA_037974385.1 Arnoldichthys spilopterus
GGGGGAGAGAGAGAGAGAGAGAGGAAGAGAGAGGGGGAGAGAGAGAGAGAGAGAGAGAGAGAGAGAGGGGGAGAGAGAGAGAGAGAGAGAGGAAGAGAGAGGGGGAGAGAGAGAGAGAGAGGGAGAGAGAGTCTGCGGGCAGCTGCAACAGTTTACAAACTTTGTTTAGATGGCGAACGCCCCCGAATGCTCTCAGGTAGGCCCCCTCTCCCTATAGTAAGCCAGGCATAAACGTGTGCATCAAACTATGCGGGCGTAACCAGAACTGCCGCCAGACACGGGAAAATATAAAATGCCTCGCTGATGCTTTAACGTCTCTCAGACCGGCGTCGCGTGCTAATCTCGGCCCAGATTTGACACCGTCCCTAGTCAGACCGGCCTCGGGATGTGTTCGAGTGTGCGCAAGTATTTAATTAGGGGTCGATTTTGATTCGGCTCCTCACGAGACGAAACGGGACCTGGAAAAATGACGCCCACACTTAAGCAAACTGGAATGAATAAGTGACGAATGGAATGACGAGGGACTTCAGCGGCGGGAAACCCGCGCTCGTTCGAACGCCACTTAGAGGAGCGGAAGGCCGAGGGCGTCGCGCTGTTCTGACCGAGGGCCTTGTTGATTTCAGATGACTGTAAAACCGTGCGCGAGGTCCCATTTCAGAGGGCGTGTGCGTATGTTTGTGTGGTTACGTATGTGTGTATGTGTGGTTACCTGTACTTGCCCCAACACCCAGCTGGATAAACGTCTTAACGTTGTGTGTGTGCGCACGTGTCATGAGAATAAATAATGTATTAATGAGACGGTTGGAGGGAATGATTTGCCACGCTGGTTTGATTTATGACATGTCAGAATCTTTTTTTTTTTTTTTTTTTACTTACTTTTCTTTTTTTTCGTGACGGGGCAATTTGTGCCAGTGGACAGTCCAGCGTTGAATTGCCATGGTTTTCCCAAACGGACCTAAACGTGCACAACTGAAGCTCTCAGAAAGCTCCTCAAGACGTTTGCTTACACAAGCGTGTCATGGCTTCTTATGTAAATGAAAAGCTGCGACGCTCTGGTGATTAGCATGTCACGCTGACCGCGCGAGAGAGGGGTCTCGAAACAGAGGCGCTACGGTGGAGGACTCTGAAAATAAACAAGGGGGCCAAGCGCCGCTGATGAAAGTGCAGCCACCTGTGGCGCGATTCAGCCCGACTGTCTGAGCCTAATTAGCACCGAGGAGTGTGTTTGTGCGTGAGCGAGAGAGTGAGAGAGAGAATGTGTGTGTTCACCTCACCCCCCCCCCCCCCCCCAAAAAAAATCACTGTTATTAAGGTTATAAGCACACATTTGTTAGGAGGCACCATCAGGAGTCCCTCATCTCCCCTTCATCCCTATTCACACTGACGCACAGTGATGACCAACAGACAAAAGAAAACAACCTCGCCCCTTCGGACACACACCAAGCTTTTCCACCTCGCTCGCCCGGCCGCCTTAATGGACACACGACAGGCAAAGAAAACAGCCCTCGATTTCGCCGAGTGGCTTTTCCCTCCGCTTCGTTTTTCTCACCCCTCCCTACAGCTCAGCACACGAGCCAAGTTAAAGACAGCCTCCATCAGGCCAATGACAACGCTTCCTTGTCACTGTATAATTGGGGCCTGTTCTAATTGCAATTAGCGAAGAACCGGGAAACGCGGCTCCGAAAGTGCCCGTCGCTCAGCTGGACGTTGGGGGTAAGGAGTAAAACAAGCACATTCTGAGGGCCTTTTGCCAGGGGGAAAACGTCGGTGCGCGTTGCCAAAAACAATTCTCCTCAAGTCTGGATAATATGAGGCAATACAGCAGCGCGGCCAATGGATGGTTATGGATGTCAAAAGCCGCAAGTTTCCAAAAAGAAACACCAGAAAACAAACCTCAAGGCCTTTTGAACCGACTGAGTGACATCCCCTTGGCTCGCTCGACCACACCAAGCAAGCCACAAATTGAAAGTTTTGCTTTGCAGTTATTGGGAGCGTTTTCTTGTTTTGGGGAAAGGGCGCAGCGTTTAGATACGGAGACGCGGGCGAGACGCTGATCTCCTGACACACAGATATGTGAGACACCGGCCGTCACTTGGTCCCGGAGACAAAGTAAATCGAGTGCCGTGGACGTGGACACGCGGAGACGCACGCGAGAAGGGAAAAGCCGTCCTGCGCAGGCCAATCTAAGCTACTAAACCAGCAGTGTACACACATCTCACTCCAAGCGGTGTCTCTGTAGTTGGCGCGGTTTTATCGTCTGCAATACGCCGTTGTTCATTCGCGTGCAGTTACGTGTGAACCATGTTTTCCACGGAACATGACATGGGACTGTGCTGCGGCTGGGGGTTCCATGTGCGGGGGCCATCCGTCTTCAGAACGGGCCACGTCGAAAAGCTATTCTGGGACTTGCTGGGACTGCTAAAAAGATAGCAACTGGGCTGCAGGCGAAGCACTGGTCAGTGGTGCTCCAGTTTCAAGAACACTGCAACAAAGAGAGCACACATGAAAACTAAAGGAGTTCTTGGTAAATACCAGGAAGGTAGCAACAATCTGATAGGCCATATTCATGATGACTTTAATAAGTCGAGGACTTGCAGCATTTTTGGGCCAAGGCAAACATCAAGGGAGCACTGATAGCGAACGCTCCACCGTGGGTAATTAAATATAATCGCTCCCAGCTTAACATTGTTTGATTCTCTATTATATTCTTATCAGCGTCTCCTGTCCTGTCAGGGAGTGCTGGAGAGACGTGGCGGGCGGCGAAACGGATGGCTAAAGGAATGCCGAATTCCTATTGTGCGAACACAAAGGAGAGAGGAGAGACGGCCTCGCAAGGCCAGTTTGTTTAACACTTATCACTGCAGCTAAAGCTAACAGTGGCTCTTGCTTTCGGCCCAGGATGAGGTGGGTGTGGGAGAGATAGAGGGCGAAACACAATGACAGATTTAATGGCCAAACACTTCGGGCCTTTGTGCGGAAGGTCACAGCAGCTTTCTGTGAACGATGCACATTTCTGCACCGAGGGCTAAATCGGTTCATGGCGTGTACGAGCCGCGATCCGAGACTAAAAAAGATGCGTATGTATCGCGAGGGGTCCGGTGTGTGCCTGCGAGGTCCACCGTACCAGTGTACAACTGCGGTGTTTAGCCACGGTGGACGTGTCGGTGCCATGGTGGCGTGTGACACAGGTACGAATACATTCGCCGGGTGTCACTGGGTCTTTATACACATCTGGATCGAGAGGTGTCCACCACCCAAACATATCTAGCTAAGAATGGCTTTGGGGTCAGAAACTGAGCGTTGGTGAAGGGCTAGAGGATGGCTAACACAAAACATACAACACACGACTCTAACTGCGTCTCATGCAAGGGAGATATTTCTACAAGATTTGCTGGCGAGTGTTTAAACCGCATTTTATTAGCTACAGGACAAGGAAAAGAAGCTGGTAATGTTTAACTCTGGTCCTGAAAGGCAATTGTGGTGTTTCCCCTGTTAAAATACACCAACTAAACCTGGCAACTGAGTTGATTCAGGTGTGTTTGGACAGGGATACCCCCAAACTGTGCTGGACACAAGTTTGTATATAATCTGTTAGGTTAACATGACACTTTTTACTGACTGGTGTGCACAGCTTGGGACAAATGGATCAATCGAAGTGGTTCAAAATATCTTAGAATACAATGTCTCGCCGGTAAAACATACGAAACCCATTTCCAGAAACGATGTCCAGTGTTTTCACTGATTAACTTAAACGTATTTTGTGAATTTAAACAAATTTAGAATTTGACGACTGAAGCCCGCTCGATAAAAGTTGGGACCAGAGGCGTGTTTATCACTGTGTTAAACCACCTTTCCACTTAATGACACTGTTTAATCATTTGGGAACTGAGGAGACAGACTGCCGCAGTTCAGCAACTGGGATTTTTCCCTATTCTTGCATAACAGAAGTATTTGCATGTATTGTTTTTCATCTAATTGGCTTATTATGAGATTTTTTATAATAAAATATATATCCAAACACTCGTATTTAGCTCACTTTGCTGACACGGGCTTTCCAATGCACATACACAAACTCAGCTTGATTCCTGGAGAAATGTTCGCTGCGCAGGTGTCTACAGATGTTTGGTCTTACAGTACAGTGTGACTAACATCACAGACTTTACACTCACTTAATAGAATCATTTAAAATATGTTCATTCCTCAAAACCCTGACACTTGTGCCATGGGCTCGCTTACTCAGCAGCTACACCTATGCAGTACTACTCTACTTTATGAAGCTGCAAGCAGGAAAAATCGACACGACTGTTTATGTAATGAGCTGTCTCAAATTTATTAAAAGGGTCATATTCTTATTCATGCTGTTATCATCCATCATCTCTAGCCTGCTGTGGCCTTTTAGCCAGGGCTCTGAACTCCATATTGGCAGAGCAATACAGATAAATCAAGACGCGCACGGACTTTATTGATAAGCCATTTAGGAGGATGATCAGTAATAATCATACGGGAATAAAGGACAGACAATAGATCTTGCCACTGCTGAGTGTGTGACGGCGTGCTGTTCTATAGGCCGCACCGCTTGGCTCTAAAAGTAATATGTAAGATTACTGGAAGGTATGTCTTTCGGGTTAATCATGAAGGGTGTGTTTCAGGCCCTGCGTCCAGTCCTTATTTCAACAATACAACAATACACCAGCAAATACAATGAGCGATGATAAGGGCCATTCCCGAACACACCGACTCATCACCTTCCATTATAAACACTGTTTGATGTTTTTTTTTTAAAAAAACGTTCAGACTTAACTATGGCAACCGTAACCGTGGACAACAGGCAGTAAAGCAGCTGACGAAAAGGTGTAGACGCTGTATGTGCCAGTGTTAATTATGACACTCTGCTACGCTATGATTGACTGAAAACCAATACTGCTTTATCAATACTTGCTTTTGCACAGCATGTTTCGAGCTGAGGGTGGAAGTGCTGTCAACAGATAATCGATATATGCTTTTAATTCAACGCAGGACTTCTTTCGTATGCAAATGCGCAAAGAAAACACTTGCAAGACGAGATTATGTGCCGTTTGTTGCCTGGAAGCTACCTGGAAAGACATTATTGTGTAGAGAGACGCAGTGAAGGCAAACCGGCATTTGTTTGAGCCCCTATAGCAATATTCAAAAACTGCGTATGAGTGATTACAGAACTTCATTTCTACAAAAATGAGAAAACAAAAACAAATTTAGGTTCAGTTTCATTGTTTGTGTGTTTATCTGAAAGCTCCAAGCACCTGCTGTGTGGAAACATGGCGTGGTCGTCCAAGCAGACTTCTGTAAGTCTCTTTGCTGTAGAGAGTCTGAGGTGGGGGGGCGGCAGGGGGAGGGTTTAAGAGGAGTTCCTGTGGCATACGGACTGCGGCTTTGCAAATATCGGCGTGGAGGGAGGACTGGGCCCAGCCAAACATTAAAGTGAAACGTCTCTTGTGAGTTGGTTTAAGTGTGCATATATACGGGACGAGGGGCACAAGCGACGGCTTTCTTCGGCCTGGGTTGAGGAAGAGGTCAGTCGTAGAGGCAGTCAACTGATGGGATTGCTTTCCCAAATAAATTAATACTTCAACTGTGCGCTTCCTGTCTGCACGTATGAAGATGGGAGCATGATGCAGAGCGAGGTCAGGAAGGTATTCGATGGCAGTGGTTTTGCTTCGGAATAGTTATATACGATATGAAGGGCCGAAACCTCGTAATGGATCTTTTTTACAATTTTTTTTGTTCGTTTTATTGACTTTTATTACTTGACACAGTCAGAAAATGACTGGCGTGTGAACAGCTCAGGACAAATGGATCAGTTGAAGCTGTTTAAACTTTTCAGTGAAGAACCTGGCGTGTTGCCAATAACAAGCCCCGTTTCCAGCAAAGTGGGGATTTTTATGAAATGCCCCAAAAAAATGAGAATGTGTGATTCGTTAACGCTCTTGGACGTTTATTTCACTGATAAATCATAGAACAGATTTCCAATTAAAAACAAATGTAGAATTTTACACCTACAAGACACTCAAAAAATGCTGGCACAGAGACAGAGGCACATTTACCACTGTGTTCAACAATGTTTCCTTTTAATAACACTGATCAAATGTTTATGAATTAACTGTTGCTCAACCATCTATGGCGGCCATTGTCTGATTCTCCTCTTCATAAGCCTCCATACATTTTCAATGGACAGACCTGGACTGCTGGCAAGCTGGTGAAGGACATGCACTCTGTGTCTACAAAGCCACACTGTTGTAGCATGTGCAGAATGAGGCCTGGCTTTGTCGTCGTGAAAAAACATGGACGTTTTAGGAAGAAAAGCCACCTTGATGGCAGAATATGTCTCTCTAAAATCCTAAAATACACCTCTGCATCAAAAGAGGTATATCAAAGATCATTTAGTAATTTAGTATATATTAAGTTGTGCTTAAAAGTTTGTGAACTAGAATGTTATATTGCTCTCTAATATTATATTATATTATGTTATATTATATTATATTACAATAAATTATATAATATTATATTACAATAAATTATATTATATTATATTATATTATATTACAATAAATTATATAATATTATATTATTATATTATATTATATTATATTACAATAAATTATATTATATTATATTTTTTGCATAAGAATGACATAACCTTCAACAGATTTCCACCCAAGTAGATAAAAAGAGTCAAATTAAACAACATTATTAAATTACATTTTTATATATATTTTTTGACTTATTGAGGAAAGTGTCCAACATTACATTATTACATATCTGTGAGGACAAACGTATTTAAATCACTGAAAAGTTGAACAAAAGTTGGTTTATTTGGTGTAAGCTCATAATTGCAAAATAGTAGGGGAAAAGAAGACAAATGTGCGTGCCAAAACAGGCTGTGTTTAAGAAAGAAAATGGTAGTGCAGGGGATCTTTAAATCTGTCTCATCGGATGGAAAAGAATAATCGCTGCGATCAGTCCGCCAAGGAAAACACAGTTCTCATGAGCCAGCCTTTTGTCTCTGAACACACTCAGTTCTCCTCTGTGCTGAGGACTCTCCTTCATTAAACCCGTATATTTGGACAGTCCAATTCATTGCTACAACCACCGAGTCGTGTACTACGAAAATCGGTGCAGTGAATGGAAACCAACATTTTCCGAGGAGCCCGTGAATCCTTTTGCAACTATTTAAGGACACCTGACATAAATAATGCAATACCATAGTCTGTGCCTAATCTATAGATATATATATATATTTCCTATAAGAACTTCAGGCATATATTTCTTTGGTACATCTACTACATGTCTTGATGAGACTTTTCCTTGATGTGAAAGTGACTCTTTGTCACTGTGAACACACTTAAGCACCACAACGAAAAGTGACCTCTGCATTTAACCCGTCACACGTGAACACGTGGAGCAGCAGGCAGCTGCCAACAGCACCCGGGGAGCAGCGTAGTGGGACGGTACCTTGCTCAAGGGTACCTCAGCAGTGCCCGGGCTGGGACCTTCAGGTCCCAAAGGCAGCATCCTAACCGCTAGGCCACGCCCACAAATGTTAGAATCAAGCAGGAAGAATGAAATGCAGTTATTAAGCTGCGATTATTCCGATAATTTCCTGGAAACGAAATGAACCCTGCTTTAAAACGAACTGACTTGGGATCTGATTAGCTTTGATTTCCAAGAAACTGTATTGATTTGCCATGCAATAAAATATGAGGGAGGATGATTGCGTTTCAAATACAACGTCTCCCCCCCCCCAACACTGCTTGTGGCCCATGCGACCTGTCGGCCTAGACACTAGAGTTGGAATAAGTTAAGCAGACGGCAGCGTGCACGGTCAGAAGGTTCAGCCCAAAAACAGACGGAGCAGCGTGTGTGGATAGATGTGTGTGAAGGGGATCAAAACTGTGTGAGAACGTGAGCTTGCCTGCGTGTATCAATGACGGTGGGTGGCGTCCTCAATCCATCATTTATGTTCCCCTGTCTAGAACGAGGACAGCGAAGCTCCACACTTGTTAGGACGCTGACAGAAGAAGAGCAATGGCCTTGTTAGACACGCAACTCCCTACACACACATGGCCCTCGTCGACAAGCGAGTTATGCCACACAGACTCTAAAGGAAAGATCTCACACATCAGGCCGTCACACTGAACATGGTCAAAAGCGGTTTTCTCAATGAAAAGGCCTCAACGCTGTAAACGCTGCAATGAAAACGTCTCTATAATCATAGATGCCGACCAGTTCAAGCACTTGCTTTGCCCATCAGTTTGCACTGAATGGAAAGCAATTACCACTGATGATAATTGAAACAGTGCTGCGTTGGGGGGAAACGCACCAACAATAACACGTGTAATGGTTATAATGCCGGGACAAGAATTTGCATCATTTTAGCTCTCCAGTCGTGCAGACAGCACAGAACACACTTGTGTGCGTGAAATGAACTGTAGCTGGAGAACCGTTTACCCTTCTGGCTTGAGAGGCGTCCAGATCAGATTAGTCCTTGCATTGACCACTAAAAAATTCAAAGAGTGAAATTGAAAGCTGCGGCCAAGAGATACCGTCTGGTGATACAGAGGACAGATCACAAACAGGATATTTCCTCCACTAGTGCGGCTGATGAAGGCCAAGGTTCACGCGGCGTTTTATGTTTTATTCATCCGCTGCCAGCAGCTTTCGGCGGAGGGGAACGTTTCTGTCATTATTGACGGAGGAGAACGTGACGAAACTGTGTGTTTTCACAGCGCGAGGCATCCGAGGTCGACACAAAACATTAGTTTAACCAGAGGATCGGTTTAGTTGCTCCGTAGACTCTTTCAACAGGCTTCTTCTTACTCAAAAGCCTGTTAACCACAACTGGGTTAGCTAAGATAGGACTGGGCGTACTGCAAAAATAAACGCACTTCTGGAAGCCCGCGGCGCTTTTAAGGACAGGCAGCGAATCCAACAAGAGCTGCATTCTCACACATGATCTGGCACAATGCAAAGAAATCCAAATTCAGCTTTGTGGACATCTTGCTCACCGAACATGATTTTTCGTACGGGAAAAATGACTGTATCAACTGTCCGCTCGATTTTTGAGAACTTTCACAGATCTCGCTTGACCAATCTCAGTAGGCATTTGAGTGGCGACCACCAAGCTCATAGATTGGCTGTGTCCCAACAACGTGAACTTCTGGACGCGCCAACCAATCCTCTGTTTGGTCATGTAGGGAGCTGAATCCCCAAAAAGCAGCTCAAACTGCAAACCAAGGTTCAAGGTTCGAATGAGGCAGTGACACTTCTCCTCCTACTTTCACTTTTCCAAATTGGAAATAGTCTACCCAGTGTTTGCGTTTGAGGATCTTCTGCACACTTCTTCACAATAGCCGCACTGTCTTGGGTGTCAGTTCAGTCTGAATGAAAATATTTCATTGGAAATATCTTAGGGGTCAGATTCCATTCCACCCGTGAATGGAGAATAGCAGGCCTGCAGAAAGGGGTTAAGATGAGTCTGTTTCTGCACATGTTCTTCTCTGGAATGTGTAGCTTTGATGAGTCTGAATAGTTCACATCTTCATGTGGTTTATTCCCCTTATTACCATTGACCAACAGACCAAAAAGTGCCTCCTTAAAATGCTGCAATCTGCTTCTTAAAGCGAGCTTGATCACAGCTCTACAGATTGGGTTTGACACTATATTACGCATAATGTGATGAGCGATGCACTTTTCAGTGACTACTTTCATGTCTTTTGCCATTGAAGCGATCCTAAAAAACCTCAAAGATCACAAGGAACTAGTACAGCAGCAGAGCACCACCACACAAAGAAGGCACATGATTCTGTATACTGGTCATTTCTCATTGATTCATTGATTTTTGTCTTATACGACTGCCTAGAAAAGCTGTAGAGCTGTGAATGAATTGATCAATGCTCTCTAACCCCTTTCCCCACTGCCTGCCATATTTCTGCCATACTCTCTGAATGCAAGAGGCCTCTGTTTATTCCGGCTCTCTGGAGATAGCAGCATTTATCACTGAAGCCGCCTGTCCCCAAGTCCAGAAGATCAACCCATCACCACTACAATAAACGTCAGCCAGTGATGATTGATACAGCTAATGAAATTGATTAGCCTGTCCCAGCACATTGCACTCCCATGATTCACAGCACGCTGTTTACTCGAACTGCGAAGATTAGCTTAAAGATGAGCCGTCCAAGGCCCAGCACGCGCTCAGAGGAACATCTTTGGACAGTGTTTATGGCTGACCTTTATTGTTATTTTTTTTTTGTGTTAATCATTAATAAATAATGAATAAACATTAGCCCACGCTTTTGAGATTACTTTCAAAAGCTCGTAAAATAGTATATTCCCTATATTAGAGGTTTTGGGCAAGTTGTGGCCTCCAGATCTGCGTCATACAGGAATGTGCCAAACATCTTTCGCAATCCTTGATATAAATACAAGGAAGAAATGTAGCGTTGTCTATTCTAGCTCAAGCCCTTAACCCCAAATCACAGCAATCCAAGCCAGACGGGAGGAGTCAGCGCTATCAGTCTGGGCCTTGCAGGTGGGTTTCTGCAAGATGACAGCCCTGTGAGGAAATCAGTACGTATAGGAGAAAGTCTAAACTTCAGCTACTGCATTGGCTTCGGCTCAGTTTTAACGCATGGTAACTGTGCACAGCCAAGGCAGAGAAGTCCTGACCATAGATCAGCACTGAGATACATAAACGAGGGCCTAGGTGACAGGTGCCGTCCGGAGACGCCTCTACAGATGAACTTCGGCTCATCACGAATGAGTTTATTAGCCGGCAGATAACACTTTACGACCATGTCCGCTGCCAGGGCCTGACAACCGCGGGGCGGGATGATTGATGTTTTTTATCCGTCCCTATCATGAAGAGCCCTCGAAGCAGATACTGCGAAGACCTGCTCGCTGCCCAGGAGCACGCAAACACAATCACTGTCAGAATGAACAGCATTACTGCCACTAATGCCTGTTTCCGTTGGTGGCGTCCTCGATGCGCTGCTTCCAACGCCAGAGCTGGTGAACATCAAGCCCTCCTCAGAGGCTGGTGTGGCCGAGAGCCTTCTGTGTGGTCTCATCACCGTTTACATTTACATATTTGGCTGACGCTTTTATCCAAAGCGACTTCCAAGACGTGGAGCAGAGTAGTGGGATACCTCAGTAGTGCCTGAGCCGGGACTTGAACCTGCGACCTTCAGGTCCCCAGCGCTGTGTCCTAGCCACTAGGCCACATTTATGCGTTTATGCTGATGGATCGCTTTATGATGGCACAAATCGTCTTGACTC
The DNA here is from genome assembly GCA_037974385.1 of Arnoldichthys spilopterus. Lineage (NCBI taxonomy): Eukaryota > Metazoa > Chordata > Actinopteri > Characiformes > Lepidarchidae > Arnoldichthys > Arnoldichthys spilopterus. The sequence goes on from JBBPDA010000019.1 coordinate 3,987,458, forward strand.
CACTGGAACTTTCCATTAGTCATGTGAGTAGAGCGATCAGCAGGGAAAATGTTTATGAAAGGCGCACAAAACCTTTTTTTTTTTTTTTTTTTCCTCGTTCGCCCGTTTTTACACGGACGCCCACGCTGGAGCGAAAAAAAAAACATCCAAACGAGGGAGGTTTGAAAATGAGCGGAGTGAAGAGGAAAAAGGCGCAAGGTTTCACATGGCTTTCGTGTCCGCGTCGTCGCAGCTGCTTAATGGATGTGGCCGGCCGCTGGGACGCAGAGAGCTGGCGGCGCTGAGTGAGAACTCATCCGTACCTCACATGAGAAAACACAAGACCAGCTTCAGCCGCCCCGTGGCTGTGCAGCAACGATGACACACTCCCAGCATTAATCTTTTGCAGCACGATTTTTAGAATAACAAGAGGCTTTCCCCCAAGGCGGCGAAAGGATGAGTGAGAAGGAGGGGAAAAATACGCAGAGCAGCGAAGGCCCCCGGCTCAAAAGAAGCCTTTTATTCTTGTGAAAACTGGACATCGTCCTAAAGCCAGAGAGAGGATGACATGAGACTGAGCCTGGATGCGTGCGATGAGGTAGCAGTTAACTGGTCATGGTCTGGAGGGTCGGAGCGGCGTGTCCAGAACCTTCGACCCCCTCCTCGCTTGTCACGGTGGCAGCTCGGTGGTCCGGTCACACGTTGCTGTTGTTAACAGTGTTATCGCTGCCCTCTGGCTGGAGATAAGTGGCGTGGTGGTGAAGGGGAGAGACCGTCTAGTCCTTCCCAAAGCTGGACAAAGGAATCTGCCTCTGCTTTATGCCAGTGGGCAGAGGGGTGCAGCAGAACTGGGGGTGGGGGTGGGGGCATAGCAGTGTGGCTGCTAATGTTGTTTGGGTTTGAGTCCAGACAGGAATTCTGCTTTATCAGGGCCTGGGGACCTATCAGGGCAGCCCATCCCCTCCAAAGTGTCCATTACAGGGCCGATAGGGCATGAGCTCAGTGTTTCCCATGGATGTGGCCTCACAATGATGAGTGACACTGGGTCTCTCTCTCTTGCTCTGTCTCTATGTCTCTCTCTAATACACACACACACACACACACAGACCTACTTTCTCCCTGCGAGGGCCTGCTCGCAGCCAAGAACAAGCATTTGTAAACGTTTTTATGAACCCGGGGCACTCCTTCCGAGAATACTCGCCGCTAGTTTTTCTTCTTTAGCCAGTCGCGAAGCACTGCGCACACTAATTACTCAGGTCGCTCCCTGTTTTCACAGACCCTCGCGAGCGGACGCGTCCGACCAAACATTACAAACCAGTGACATCCACCTAATGCGCCCGGACCCTGTTGATGCGTGAAGCCGGACCATTTATACGGCTTTCGGGCGGTTACGCTCGCGTGTGCTGTGGCGGGTGAAACTGGCATATGAGCGCTTTTTACTCTCTGTCCTGTCCAAATGCAACATACGGTCCGCACGCCCACCAGCCAAGGCTAACAAGTCTCGGTAATCTGCTCAGCTCTGAAGCTCCGCGGCGGGTCCCGGCAGACAATGCGCGCGTTGTTGCTATCTGCCGCTTTCATGCGGCACAGACAGTCAGGCCGGTGTCGGGCTTGCTGCCCTGACCCTCTTCAGAACTGTGGTGCTTTCTCTGGGCTCTGTTTGACGCCGTGAAGCACTGTCAAATGCCTCCTTTCATGGTGCTGACGCGTCGCAGATTGAGACATCAAGGCCCGTTGGCCAGCTGGAAAATCACAATTCTTCTCGGGGTTAATTGCAAATCAAAATGTTTTTCGGAGCAATGGGGGAGGACGTGGAGCGCTGCGGCAGGAAAATGTTGACGGCGTAAGCGGCAAACGTTTTTTTTTTTTTTACGCATTTCAGCATCTTTTATATGGATGCCTTTAACACACGTGTCAGGGATTTTGCAGGTAACGTGTCAGTAAAGGAGAGAAATGAATAAGGCTGGAGAACAAACGGTACGGGCAACATGAACGAGTGTGCAGTCGAGAACGAGGCCATGTCTACGTACAGATTTGCTTCGTTTATCGTAAACTGGCTCTGTGAACGGGGAGCAGAACTGCGTTGGCCCTTTTTGGGCTTTTCTTAACAAGTGAAAGTGACTGTTGGTCACCGTGAACACACTCAAGCACCACACCTCTGCATTTAACCCGTCACACGTGCACATGTGGAGCAGCTACCAACAGCACTCGGGGAGCGGTGTCGTGGGACGGTACCTTGCTCAAGGGTAGGGACTCGAACCTGTCCCAAATGCAGCGTCCTAACCACTAGGCCACTACCGCTGAGAGCACTTAAGGAAAACACAAACGTGGACTTGGCCTGGGCTTTGGCGCAGCGTGTCATCAGTTATCGCGCACTTTCACGAACAAGACCTTCAAAGCGTGGAAAGTTACATCTCAGGTCTAGAAGGTTCCTGCCGTTGTTGCCTGCTGACTGTTTACCCTAGAACTCAGTCTCGTAGCACCTGATCAGCAGTTTTGGAAGGGTCCGGTCTTCTGCGGAGTTTGGAGACGTGCGGGAAATCGCTAGTTCAGCCAGACATGTGGCTACAACTCTGCTCTAACGTCTTTACACCCAAAGGCACCTTCTTTACTCGCTCAGCAGCCTTTATTTACTCAAAGCAGCGCCTTTACTCTCACGGTCACTACTCCTCCAACGCGCCGCGCACAGGCGATCGCCATGCGCCCCCTTGCACCACGCAGCGGAACCCGATGAATACGTTAGCATGAGTCTCAACTATGCGTCTAAACGCTCCGGATTCATTTTCCCCCTTTATCTGTGTAACTGGCAGTCGTCCAGTTTTATAAGTATCCTTCTTTCTCTTTCTACATATCGACAGAACGTGACAAGCTCCTGATTCGAGCTTTCAGCCATGCTGTTTATTTATCTCCCCCCCCCCACACTTTCCTTTTTCGCACTACACTCGGGATGAAAAGTGGCCAAAGAATGGCAGTGACAGCCATGCCTAATATCTCTTTCTGCCAATTTTGGCTCCCCCCCCCTCCTCCTCACTTGATGTCTTTATATTCTCTTGAGAGTGCGGCGGGGGAATGAAAGGAGCCGGGCCTGGCTAGTGACCTCCGCGGGAGGAGAGCATTAAAAGGACGGGAGCGGGAGAGGGCGAGAGAGAGAGAGAGAGAGAGAGAGAGAGAGAGAGAGAGAGAGAGAGAGAGAGCGGAGAACGGGGAGAGAGCGGCGGAGGGGAGAGGGGAGAGTGGCTTCCCTGCCGAGAGCGGGCCATCTCGGGCTGGCAGACTAAAGCTGGCCTTCAGACGCCTTTTGTCAAAAGGGCTCGACGAGAAAGAGAGACTCCTCTTCACTGGAGTCGGAGACAATGGCGGGTTTTGTCGTTCCCCGAGGAGTCTCCCGGTGAGAGAAAGAAGGGCCCGAGCCTTTGGGCCTTGCAGATGTTGAAATAGGGATGATTTATTAGACAGAGTGTCCTTGGTGGCACTTGGCCGTCGTCCCAGACAAGAGGGAGAGAGACGAGGAGGGGAGAGCAGCGGGCCGCTGTGGATCGGAGACATCTTAATACCGTGTATGGGCATGGGGAAATTTGTCCTGCGACCGTCATGGTATTTCTGCCCTCTTTTCAGCTGAGAAAATAGCTTCAGAGTCAGTCTGCATCACTGAGCCTGGGGCCCACTGAGCTCTCTCTCTCTCTCTCTCTCTCTCTCTCTCTGTCTGTCTGTCTCTCTCTCTCTTTCTTCCCCTTGCTTGTTTGATCCCTCTCAAAATTTACCTCTAGAAAAAAAACATGACACGTTAAATGCCGTTTAATCCGTACGCAATGTCTATTACAATATTTAAAAAAAAAAAAATTTTAAAGTGAAAGTGACTCGGTCATTGTGAACACACTCAAGCACCACAATGAAATGCAACCTCTGCATTTAACCCATCACACGTGCACACGTGGAACAGCGGGCAGCTACCAACAGCGCCCGGGGAGCAGCGTAGCGGGACGGTGCCTTGCTCAAGGGAACCTCAGTAGTGCCCGGGCCGGGACTCGAACCTGCGACCTTCGGGTCTCAAAGGCAGCGTCCGAACCACTAGGCCACCACTGCCCACCACAAATAAAGGGAGAGTTGCCACCAGCGCACCCGTTTAGAGAGTCGCGCTACCGCTACACCGCGTGACCCATGACACGCGACAATATGACATATATTATGATCTTTAATCTGCATTTATATTTAAATGTAAACTTTATTCAGACTAAATATAATGTTGCTGAAAATATTTACTCATATTTCATTAAAAATATACACAAAATATTTCCGTCAGGTCCTCATGCTGTATTTATACGAGTTAACACTGAAGAATGTTAATATGGAGTGTGAGGTCATGAAAATAAAAGCCCACAGTGCTGATTGTGTTGGAAGTGAACGCTTGACGAAACGCAGACGCCAAAAAGCCACCAAAATGGCCAACGTTGCCCTCTGGCAGCTGGCTCCACGGATGGCATGATGATGGTGGGAGAAAGAAAGCCAGAGACATTCACATCGGACACCTTTCTCCAACGTCTAGATCTCCTAAAAATATCCCCAACACCATTGCTCCCGCCCCTCCCGCTTTGCGACCCCGCGCCTCTCTGGACTCCACCGGCAGAACCAAACGGCCTTTAATCTGCTCCATTGTTTGTCCACCTTATGTCCAGCATTCTTAATAGACCTCTGAGGGTTAGTTAAAGAGCAAAAGTTTGGGCGGCTTTTTATCAAGACGGGGAGGGAAGATTGATTGGCAACGTAATTTACAACCCCGCCCCCCCACCCCCAGTGTCCAGCCCGGCAGCGCCTGGAGGAACTGTACGAGGGTGTGTGAAAGCAAAAGCTCGCAGATGAAAAGACTGATTGCCTCTCTGTGCTGAAGACAGAGGCCTATTGGCAAACAGTGGCGCACAATGTGGCATGTGACTGGGCCAGGCAAGAGGGCTGTCGTGAACAGGAGAAGGGGTCATCAGTCATTCAGGCCGGGGTCACGCCGTGCCATATCTTTCTTTCTTTCTTTCCCTCCCTCCCTCACTCTCTCTCTCTCTCTCTCGCTCTCTCTCTCTCTCTCTCTCTCTCTGTCTGTCTATCAACTTGCAGTTTCCCATTCTGACAGAGACAAGAAGCAGAAAAAATGAACATCACATGTGATGCAACGAGACATTTCGTAAATCCTGAAGCATGTATTTCCGCTTCAGAACGTTTTGTAAACAGTTCTGAAAAGTGTTAAGGCTCATAAATAGCACGGAATCTGCAGGGCCTGTGGGATGGGCAACATATGTTGTCGCCATGACGACGTTTAATCTTTAACGGTGCGCTTTTTTCCAGTGCAGCATGGGAATGATCCTCAAGACCACTGAACCGCTGCATGACTCTGAAAAATAAAGATATAGAGCAAAACTTTTTTAGTTTTTAGTTTTGATTGTAACATGTTCCCGAGCACTTGTCAACTGTTCTACTGTAGTAGTTTTTGTAAGCACCTGGCACATGTATGTAGTTATTGTAGTTGCTCTCTGTAGTTGTATAAGAACTTGGCGTATATATGTATTAAAGTTCTTCTCTGTGGTAGTTTAGGATCTTGGTGTGTTTATTTATTGCTGTAGTTGCCCTCTGTAGTTGTATAAGCACTTGGCGTATGTATCTATTGCTGTAGTTGCCCTCTGTAGTTAGTGTAAGCACCTGGCACATGTATGTAGTTATTGTAGTTGTTCTCTGTAGTTGTATAAGCACTTGGCGTATATATGTATTGAAGTTCCTCTCTGTGGTAGTTAAGGATCTTGGTATGTTTATTTATTGCTGTAGTTGCTCTTTGTAGTTGTATATATGTACTATAGTAGCTGCGTCTGTTATTTATCTTGCAACTACCAGCAAAGTGTTGGTCTCAGTGTAGCACCACTCTCAAAGCGAACGCTTGATTGTTTCCTCTGTCCTGGAAGTTGCTTTGGATAAAAGCTTCAGACACATGAATAAATGAATCAATGTAAATGTAAATGCAATAACAGAGTCAGAGCCTGTACACAATAACAACCAGTGTACAGGAAAAGCTTAAAATCATTAACTCTTCGTTTCATTGTATTTTTTATTTATTTTTATCCTGTTCTGCCGTTATTCGTTGACTAAATAAAGAGTCATTAATAACGTAATTAAAGAAAGCAGTGTTCACTTTTGTCTGTTTAAAACGTGGCAGTGACGTCTGGCTGGCAAGTCTTCCAATTTCAACCTTTTTGCAAACAAACACTGCGAAACTTACTGTGTTTTGGTAAAAACGTTCACCCACACATGGGAGGGGCACAGATGAACATGGTCAAATGTTCTAATGGGTCGAACTGTTTAAAATGGCCATCTACAGCTTGCTGGACAGACAGAGTGGAACAGTGTATTATACAATTAGAAACATTTGGTCACTGGTGACAGAGAGAGAGAGAGAGAGAGCGAGAGAGAGAGAGAGAGAAAGAGAGAGAGAG
>JBBPDA010000019.1:4044231-4071348 GCA_037974385.1 Arnoldichthys spilopterus
TAGTGCCCGGGCCGGGACTCGAACCTGCGACCTTCAGGTCTCAAAGGCCGTGTCCTAACCACTAGGCCTCCACTGCCCAAAAAAATGGAAATGGTGGATAATCTAACAATGCAGTGCAATAGGGAGTGGACCTTAAACACCCATAATGCATTGTGTCCAGCTTGACGATTCACCAGCAGCTCTAATGAGGACACCCACATTGTTATATTTAATAACATGTTTTTTTTTTCATGCAACAACCCCGAACCGCCTACATGACTAAACTGGCCGAACTGTAAGTCACTCTGAATAAGGGCGTCTACCAAATGCATGTAGGACAGAAACACACTGCACCTGGTCACAGATGACAAGGCCTGGTTAATAACTGGCAACGCGCTGCTGTACAAACTCAACATGTGTTTTTATCACTGTGGAGGTTACAGCACTTGGGGATGGAAGAGAACAAATCAGTGTCTCTGTCTGTAGATGAGCTCTACTATTATTCCAGTGCACCGGAAACAGAAAGTGGCGGAGTGTGTGCTGCTTTAGCTGTGTTGTCAGAATAAAGGCAATGGCGAATCATGTGGCGAACGCACTGGTGGAGTAAAACTGCTTGGCCAGGCTTGGCTGCCATTATAGCAGGCAAAGTGTAAAACCATTCCTGCGAGGATACTAGGGGTGTGACAATGTCGATCTGTAATGATCCACCGAAATAGCGTAAAAGATGAGGTGTGTGTTCATTCCACGATTACTTTGACTTCATTTTACTGTGTGTGCAGGGTGTCGTACTGAGAAGCTGCTTTTGCCGATGACTAGACACATGTATTTGAGCTTTAATGATAAAATGTTGACATTGTAATTTGCACGTGTGAGTTAATGGCAGATTTTGGTGAAATTTTGGTACCGGATCAGATCGAATCGTTATTTTCAGCCCTAAAAAAGTGCGCAGTGTGTATCTCTGGTCTTAATCGACCCTGCTGGATCTACTTTTTCTGGTGGAGGAAATTGCTGATGTTAAAGACATTACTTTGCTTTCTTCCTCAGTTTGCTAAACATGTGACTGATCTCTGTACGTGACTCTCACCTTCCGTTCATGACACGCAGAGCTCATGATTCTCCAGTAGAGAACAGATCTAAAAGGACCGTTTTAACTACAACCAGGGTGTTGGTGCTACACTTTCTCAGATCACATCGACAGACTCGGGTGTGTCCGAAAGCCAGTAAACTGCTGCCTTATTCATCATTACCAGCCGAGCTCAAGGGGCTCCCTGAACCTTAACTTCCACCTCTGACGTACGGGGTTACCTGACTCCGAATGTGTGAGAAAAAAGGCCAAGAAGTGTTTCGCTCCATCTCGCTTTCCACATTTCTCTCCTCCCTCCTTGCCTCCCTCCCTCCTGCTTCCATCCATCAGTTCATTTATCTTCATGTCTCCATGTCCAGCCATCTCCATCCTTATTCTTTCTCTCTCTCTCTCCCCCCCCTCCCTGTGTTTCTCGCCCTGCAGAGACAGATGTGCCAGTGCTGGGAAGCCGTGGGCTTGGCGCGTTGGCACAGAGCGAGAGCTACAAAGAGCGTCTGATTGGAAGCAGCGGGTGAGGACCTTTAACGAGAGCGGGTGAATAGAGGGCCAGCAGTGGGCCTGGGCGGCCTCTGCTTTTCCCCTGCTCCTTCACACACACCCAGCTGCCTCTCTCCATCAAAAGCCACCCGCGACAGGCGGCCTTACTGTGTCTGCCTTTACCTTTTGACTCATACACACACATCCAGGGCCTGCTCTTAACACACGTAGGCGACACAGGGGCCCAAGACCTGCACGCTTTACACACAGACACACACACACACACACACACACAGTACTTTTTGTGTATATTGGATCCGGCCTTTCTCTTTTCTTTCTACTTCTCCCCTCTCTCTCCATCTCTCTCTATCTCTTACACACACACACACACACACACACACACACACACACACTATAAAACACCTTGCTCCCAAAGAACACTTTCTGATGCTTCCCATTGCCAATATATTTACACATGACCTACAGCTTAGCATGAGAGGACCTTATCATCAGAGTTACCTTAAGCTCCTGCAGAACAAGCCCTAGTTAACCAAAAATCTCCCATTATTTCACCTCCTCTCCTGCTGGATTACCGAGAAGGCTCGTGTGTTTTCCGAGACTTCGCAATTAAAACTCTTTCCTCCTTAATTCGGAGCCCAGTGCGGAATAATGAGTTGTACAGCCAGGCCGTTGATCTGTCCAACCCAGAGTCGCAACACATATTTCACCAGTGACATTTCATACTTGTGGAGCCACCGGCCTTTTAGCAGAGTGACCTTTGGTATTGATCCCGACCCTCTCCGTCCGCACGGGGCCGCACGCTGGGAAGAGCTTATTTTCTTCCGAGACGGAGAAGTGAGAAGGGGTGATTGCTCTGAACAATACTGGAAACATCAATGAGGAACGGCACAGGCCACTGCTAGCCAGCGTGCAACCCTGCGATCTGTCAGGCCTGAGAAAATGTAGGGCTTAACGTTAGTCTTCATCCTAACCCTAATCCGAAGACATCAATGTGATTACAGTCGGTGTTTTGTTTTGTACCCACTCCGTCATTTCCGACCTCATCATTCATCTGCACAGAGTAGCGGCGAGCGATATGACAAAAATATAATATCGCGATTCTTCGAAGGTTGTCTCAGTATTTTTTTGATATTCGATAGACTGAAAGACAAAAAGGAGCGACACGAATGATAAACGATAAATACAGTCATTTTAATTCAGTGTTCCATATACGGTGCTGCTTAATTATGCACTCTTCATATTGAAACCTGCATTTAATGTGATTTCTATAAGCACTGACCACATTCATATATATCCCCACATTCTCCAGCCTCAGATTCATCAGGCTCGATGAAGTATTTAAGAAAATCACTTAATAATCTGTCCATTTAAAGACTTTTACAGCAACTTTTCACAGCTAATCATAGCGTGTGATGTGTAAACACTGTAATGAGAAGTGAAGTTGCTTTGCCACTCAGCAATATTTGTTTTCTACAATTGTCAAGGCGTCAGGCTGTTTTCTGTTTCCACTGCCGCGATGTGGGTCGCAACCGACAATTATTTAGCCAGTAATACAAACTTGCAGCTAGCAAAGACCCAACTGCTGCCTGTTGCTCCTTTAGTGTCAGTATTTTGCAGTATTTACTCTAATGGTTTAGGAATGATACTAAACCATAACCGTGTGTTTTGTTGAACACAGGACGCATGCACTTTAAATCCAGGTAGTCGCTGTGTTATAGTAGTCAGAACAGAGTAATGACATCACTCCTTACCAATCCAAAAATAATCGCCAGTTATGCTGTTAAGACAAGCCAAATTTCTTAACTTGGGAATTTGGCACGGATCCCTCAGACATTCTGATGCTCCTGCCTCATGTTTTGGACCAGGGCGAAAAAAAAAAGAAGAAGAAAAGCTGGACCCTGTGCTGCCTTGGTGATGCTAAATAAAAGTATCTGGGCTATTTTAGGCATAGATATGCTGTGCTGGTGCAGTTCCAGGATCAACGGCCCTGGCAGAGAAGCTGAAGGAGCAAAATCCAAACCGCTTCTCTTCTCATCCCTCATCTATCACGCTTTCACCACAGAAAATGAAGACGCCTGTGTTTCCCGCCCGTTCCCAATTAAGGTCCTAATTACCGTAGCTGCAAAACGAACTTGATGATGGAGGGTTAATTGGCGGCTCTTGGAAGCTGGGAAAACAACAAACAAATTGAGATCCGCACTCGGTACGCGCGTGCTAAATTAGCAACGTAGCAGGAGTGCATAGATCAATGTATAATCAGATAGCCGAGAAGCCTTTTGAAGGCCTCGGAGCCAAGATCAGCCACTCAGCTCCCCATTCAGCTGTAATTAAGGCCTGTTAATTGTCACAAAAGGCCATTTGCGAGAGATCCGCGCATTACTCTCCTGCTCCGAAATGGACTCTTTGACAGGCTTTGATAGCTTAGCTCCAGACAGCCCCCACAGCACCTATGAATGCATGCCTCGCTTTGAGTGCAAAACAAGTCCGTCTGTGTCTTTGTACGTTATTGATTTGATTTGACTTTCACACCGACTACGGCTGTGAGGCGAGGCTGTGCCTTGAAAGAAATCTTTATCTCCGAGTCCACTGGACTTAACCCTGCGCGGCAGTAATCTCCTCCCCCCGCAACCTGTAGGACACGATATAAAGGTTCGTCTGCTCATGCTCCACACTCAAACAAGACAATGGCCAAATCCCAGGCAAATGATATCAACTGACCCAACTAGACAGGTCGGTAAACAGACGCCATTGTGCGTTTTTCTGCGCTTTTGTCTAAGTGTGCTAGAGTGAGCAGTTGCGAATCCGCCACTGTGGTCACCAAGGCTTCTTCTTAGCAGATAAAAAAATTGCTATGAAACCGACAAAGTCTTTTCCATTCCACTTCTCTCCTTTCTCAGCCAGTCCCTCTCATGTACATATGGATTAAACAGAATTATGTGAACCCTGTGATGCTTACAGTCCCTGGCCTGAGAACAGTACAAACCTGTACATCACTGTAAAGCACAGAGGTCAGCTATTGACTAACACTCTGGGCCTTTGGCACATTCTTTATCGACTTCTATCGGCCTGAGCTAATTGCGCCTAAGTGCTAAGTAATCGGCGGCCTATTGTCGCCTTGCAAATTACTAATCAACTCGAACAGGCCAGCACAATTACAGCTCTCATTGTGGCGTGCTCAAGGAGCTGTTTTAACAGCAGCATAAATACCCCCCTGTCAGTAGCACAGGAAAAAGTTTTCTTTTACTCGCACCAGCTCGAAACACAATGAAGCCGAGGCCCTATTGGGTCCACAGGGCTAGCCCGCGTGTGGGCGTTTCTTCACGGATCAAACATGCGATAATGATTTCAGTTAATGCAGTATTGCCAGAGCCACCCCAAGTTAAATCGGAGGAAGGAACACTTGCGAGGAACACCTGGCTCACACAGAACACTGGGAAGGCCTTCGACCGGCAGCTCTCAAACAGCGCCGGTACATGCTAACGCTAATCGTCGCATGAATCAGGGAGGAAAATAATTAGAAAAGGGCCATTATTAGCCTTCCTTTTTCATAAATCACACACTAAAGTCCGGCTCTTTCAGGTACACAACGACAGATCAGGACCAGGCATGTCAAATGTTAAAACTAGACCGGAACTATAACTAGACTTATTTTAGCAACAGAGCTAAATTACCTAAAAAACCCAACAAGACAAGGCTTCTACAAGACATATCTGTTCTTTCACGCATTCATTGTTTGCCCTGGTGGGCTGGTGGGCTATGAAAGAGGTTAGTAAGCGGTCATCGTCCATAGGCTTTATTACAAGCACTAAGATTGAGCTAGAACAAGGCAGGCTCAGAAAGGGCAGCGAAGGCTCTCACCAGCTTTTCGTGAGAGGCCGCTTCCTTTCCACCGATTACATCTAAGGGGAGTATCTGAACGTGAACAGTTTGGCGCTGTGCTTCCTTTAATAACTCCCTCATATGATGTCGCTCAGCTTGGGTAAATACCTACATTGTACTGGTTTTTTTTTTTTTACTTTTTTTTTTTTTTTACTGCAGATGTCCGCTGTATGAGTTTTTAAGCCCTCGTATTGACACGTTGTTTTTGCGAACTCTTGAGTTTTGTTGATTCTTGCTAAGCCCTTAGCTAACAGAGAAAAGAACCTTTCCTAGCCAGTGTAAGCGTGGGGAGCGAGGGCAAGAAATTACACTGACGCACCTTGTTGTAGTAGCATAAGTTCATATCCTGGTCACCTCGGCAGATCGTATATGTAAACTAAAATGGACTCTTACTGTCTTGCTGAGGAGCCCTGCAGTCCCTCATAAGAAGATAAGGTAGACTATAAATCAGGTACAGATATCAGAGACCCTGTGCGCTCGGTAATACAAATGCTGTAGCTGTTCAAAAAAAATAATTTAAATAGCTACGCTCATACGAATTCATGAACTGGCAAAAAATGCCTCTTGCTGGGTTTTGATACGCTGTATGAGGTCATAAGCCATTTCTGGCTCACACGTCAATAGCATGCAGTAACTCTTTTTAAAAGAGCATGCATCATTCTCTCATTTATCAGAGTTGGCTCTAGGCTAGCCTCTTGGACAGAAGGTATCAGGGCTTAAGTGTTATCCAAGCTAAATATGAACTTTGTGGATCCTTTTCGTGTTAAAGTCTAATTTGCAGTTCTCTCCTCAGTATGGCCTGATAGTGCTCCAAGTCTGTGAGGAAGGCTGGCCAGCAGGCTTCTTTGCTTTTTAACAGCCTGCGAAGGGCGAGGGAGAAAGCAGGCATTAAAAACAGAGCGAGGGAAAGAGAGGGAGAGAAAGAAAGAAGGGCGGTGGGTGAAAGAGGATGGATAAGGGGATAAGAAGGATGGGGACGGAGGCAGGCTCTGAAACAATAAGGCCTCTTTCCTGGGCAGCCTGAGTAAACACGGATCCCGCTCGCCTATTTACCTCCCTTTATACCTTTCCTTCGCCAAACCCCTGCGCAGACACAAAAGGCATTAAAGTATTACGCGCTAATGTTTTTGGAAGTGTACGATAGCAGGGAGGTAGCGCCTAGCGGCCTCTTAAACGTCGAGAAGGCAGCACATGGCAACCATTAGCGCAAGGCCCTCTGTAATGCTGCTAAAGCTGCCTCAGGCTCGCCTGCTGCCTCCCAACCTCTCACTGCAGTCTACAGAGACACCGGGACAGTGTGTGTGTGCATGTGTGAGAACGGTGTGGGACCCTGTGTCAGAGGTCCACGGGGGCAGCCTGTTCACACACACTCCTCAAGCCCCAGGGATGACACCCTGAACACCACGGGTATGATGAGAGCACGGAGCAAAGTGATTTGTTTTGACGTTTTTCATTAAGGACGCACATGTGTGATATTGCCGGAGGCTAAAGGAGGCCCATTGATTTGCACCGGGGTCCGAGGAAGAAAATGTTAATTTCAGACGGTCTATCAGCTAAGAACAGCCAGCCAGCTACATGCAGCAGTGCTGCTTCTCCTGTAAGCTATGACAGTATCATGCTCAGATGGAAAACATGAGGTATTATCGGACCGGCCTGCAACAGGGTTTCTGGTCCAGGGGTCATGTAACATTGTTTGGAGTTGTTTGCTTGTTTGTGCTTTTATTTGCATCGCTAGCGCTAAGAGGCTGACGTTGGAGCCGTTAGCTCCGCATTTATGTGCCTTTGGCAGCGGCTGCAGTTTGAGGCCCCATAAAGCCGGCAGTGACAGTAATGAGAGAGCTCAGTCCTGCTGCTTTATAGATCTGCTCCACACCCACTGGCGGAGAGAGCCAGGGACGCAGCAGCGGCCGAGCGGGGCCTTCAGGAGGGGGGTAAGCCGCCACAGGAAAGAGCCCTCCCATGCACCGTAGGTGCTCAAATGCCTAGGGGGGAGGTAAAGAATGTAAATGTTGGGCGAATGTGGGCGAACAGAATGTCAGATCAGACAAATCAGATCTTTCTGTGCGCGCTGTTTATTTTGAAAAGCGTTCTGAGGCCCAGATGTTTGACAGACAGAGTGATGTTCTCGGCGAATGAGCTGTGGATCAGATGTATTACTTTACTCAGGGTAAGCTAACCTTCAAGCTCATGTCTATAGGCGCAACTGATATAAACTTCTGATTTAAAAGTTCTGTTCTGATGCACAGTAAGCTAAAGGGTTTGGCGGTGCATACGCTAAGGCTAAGCTACACAACACTTTCCTCTCGGTTTACAGTATAACACACACTCGCACACTCGCACACCTGGACGCTAAAGGTGAGCCAGCAGCACAGGGCTGAACTGTACATGGACCACACACAAACACACACACATACACACACACACACATGCACACAACTCTTCGACGGGTAAACACCACATCAAAAAGGGCAGCGCTCATTTCGGCTGCAGCGTAATTGGTAAAATGTGGCCCCCATTAAAACTTGCTGACATCACTTAGCGATGAACTAAGCCATCAAGCGCTAACAAGGCCAGCTAGCTCGGCCGGACCAGTCTGGATTTCCCACATACAGACGCCACATGAACGCCGCTCCATTTGGCTCCTAGCAACAAGCTGCCTTATCAGTGCAAACGGCCGTTAACTAAGTGCTATTTCCAAAAGTAGGTCTTATTCACTACATAGCATAGTATTTTGGAAATTTAGCCTGCTCAACCCCAATACTGCATAAAAATGATATGTGTGTTTGTTTGTGTGTGTGTGTGTGTGTGTCATTGCTATCAGACCTATAAACCTTTATCTGAAAAGCACAATTATTTCAAACTTCGAAGCTTTAAAATGATTTATTTATAATTAACGCACTTCCTTAAGACCAGCACTTCTTGCTTAAATTACTCAAACACTCTCCTACACCACAGAACGGAATATACAGCTAACAACAGTACATCACACTGTGAGAGTGTTCGCTACTTCAGGCTAGATTTGTTACGGGACATGCCCATCAATACTGATATACCATCTCTAGTAGCAGTCCAACCATGATCCTGAAGCCCCACCCCCTCCACTGGCCTCGTCCTGCACATTTTTAGGGGTTTCCTGGCCTAAAGCTCCCTTAAACCAAGGTTTGCTGGGATAAGAAAAACACTACAATGAGCCAGACATACGAACATCTGACCCTAGTGCGCCATCCATCCTGCACTGAATGTTAGTATTGCTGCAGAGTAATGAACAATCCTGTGCAGGATGGATGATTTTCCTAAGTACGGACAAACGTCAGCTTGGACGCGAACAGTGGACATGTTCGAAAGTGCACTGAAGGCGCCGAGGACTCAAATTATTTGCACATGTGAGAAGGACGTTAGCGGATGGTGTCAACTCATGCTATGCCTATGTGCTGTAAACAGCATGGGAGAGCCTCAAGTTTCACTCACAGTATATGTCCATATTTGTGCATGTATGTTTACGTGTGTGTGTGTGTGTGTGTGTGTGTGTGTGTGTGTGTGTGTGTGTGTGTGTGTGTGTGTGCATGTGTGTGTGTGTGAGGGTACTCCCAACTGCTTTAACAAAAACCCATTAACGAGACAATATGGTTTTGTAAATTCACTTGCCCTTGCCTCTCTCTCTCTCTCTCTCTCTCTCTCTCTCTCTCTCTCTCTCTTCACTCCCTCTCTCTTTCTCCAGGCTATTCACTTCACCTAAGAGGGTGGAGAGGAGAAACGTGCGGTTTCATTTCGGAGTGAAATCTAATTAAAACATGGTTAAGTTCACTCAGAAAGCTCCATTACAAGCGCAGTGTTTGAGATTCAGTCTACAGCCGCCCGGCTTTCTCCATTAACACCTGCTTCTTTTCCAATTAGCCCCCGCAATAAAGACAAATGATCCAAGGGGGCCCAATTAATTCACTTCTGTCAAAGACTCCACAGCCAAACTGTGTCACTGTGCTCACACAACACAGCGCCAATACGGAGGCCTGTACGGACACACACACACACACACACACACACACACACACATGCACACCAGACAATATCTCACACACATGGATTTTGGTAAGACATATAGCAAATATTTCCTTTGTATCCAGAATTTATGGAATTCCCACAATTTATGAAAGAATAAAGCTCAGTTATGATCGCTGTATATCAGAGATATTCTGTATGGCATTTTTCTAACTTGTGCAAGATGGTTATGGATAAGTCTTACTACAGCATGCCACGCTGCTGTAAAACATTTCCAAACAGTTGAAATTCAGCAGTAAACGTCTCAGAGAGTGAGTTAAGGCTCAGACTGATTCACGCCCCATTAGCACTGATGCACTTGTCGCAACAGAAACATACATGTGAGCCCCACTCCAGTCCGATTAGCTACACAAGCGTTTATGTTTATATTATTTATCGAAATAAATGACATATATAATAATGAAATATTATCCCATAATTATCATCTGCATGGCTCTTTAGGCTAAAATGTTTCATGGTGCAGATTAAGCAGTCAATTTTCTGTCCTGTGCCCAAACAAAATATCTTTTTAATTATATTATAACATATAATTATATATTATAATTTGACACCTAATTGTGATGAAAAGTTTTTCTTTTGTAGATGTATGTGAGATCTGTCATCGTCACATCTGCCGTTTTCCCCTTTTTTATTTGCTTATTCCTGTCTGAAGGCTTTATCTCTGCCCAGTGCAATGAGGGAACTTTAAACAGGTTTCTCTCTCTCTCTCTCTCTCTCTCTCTCTCTCTCGCTCTCTCTCTTAGGGAAGCTGAATTCTTCTGATTTCCCCCGAGTCGACCCTGTTTGCCGCCTGCACCACTCCCATCATTCATCACGCACCCCTGTCCTCCTCTGTTTGTACAGCAGACCACTCTGTTTGTTCTACCTGCGCGTTCCTCCACTCCATCACAGCGGCACCCAACAACGGCCGCTCATCCACAACATCCCCCCGTATCAGCAGGACAGGTGGCAGCTTGTCGGAAAAAGACGCCTCTCACTTCTGTAGCCAGAGTTCATGCGACTTTCGTTGTGTACATAATATTAGGATCTGATGCTATTTCGAGATCGATGTCCCTGGAATGGGAGATGCTGAACATTCCTCTCGGAAACCTCAAGTGGGAAGGGATGATGAATGTCCTTGAGTGGGTAGTGATCCACCTTTTGCTTATCTACTGGGCTTTCCCACCTAGCCAGAGGTGACTTTTCACCCATATAGTTATGGGCCGGTTGAGTGTGTTCTTCTTCATTTTCCTCAGTACTCCACTCTTCATGACTCTGAGCGCATTGTGAGATATAAAGGCATATGAATACTTAAATCCGAATAACTTTTTGCAAAGACTCTAATTCAACTTTTTAGAGGACTGGGAGTTTAACCCACACTGGTTTTAGTTATTGGCCTTGGAGGCGTGAACATTCTGTGTTATTCTACATGAGTTGTGGGAATTTGATCAAAAAACGTATGTAAAAGTATCATTCAGGACAAGTTATGGTCAATTTTTATATATCTTCCACTTAACTTGTGTTGGAAGATCACCCAATAAATAAATTCATTCTGACATAATAAAAAAATAATAATAAAAAAATAAAAACACAAAAAATTGGTTAAATTTTTTTTTATCATTTTACTACTGTGTTTGATTTAAAGGCCAACAACAAAACTTAAAATGTGTAATTTTTACACTATTTAATCATTCCAGCTGCTTTTTATATTGTGTTATATTATTATAATGTGTTTTTATGATGAACGGCCCATAATTACTGTAAAGACTTATTTGAGGCTTATGCCTTAAATATTGAAATTAGTCTTTCGGAGATGTGAGGTTTTGTTACAAAAGTGACAACGGGTTGTTGGGATATGTCGAGCTGCGGCGCGCGCAAGAGCTCGCCTTGAATGAAGTGCTCTTTAATTAAAGATCCAGCCACTTAAGATCACCTGCGCAGCTCCTTGATCGCATGCGGTCAGTCTTAACTGGCCACTTTTGTCTTTTCAGCATCTTTTCTCCTTGGGAGCTTCACTTATAGATGTGCTCGCTCCTTCTGGCGAAGAATGGCAGCGACCCGAGCGGGCCCAATTTAAGCGGGGGCCTCATGCGCGGCTAACATGGGAGAACCCCGTGTGGCTTTTTCTTATTAACTCTTTTCTATTAACTTCCTGCCTCGATAAGATCTTAATCAGAGGCCCTCAAATTATCCGCCTTGACATTTATCAAGTCGATTCGCCGCTCGTCCGGCCCGTCCGCCGGACCGCCCCATTCTCTTCCCCCCGCTCGCTTTGAATGGAAGTTAATTTGGAGTGCATGATTTATCTCGCCGGGCCTAAGCGCAACGAGGCCGCCACCTTTTTTATATTTTGTTTTTCAAAGGGAGGTCAGATGGGGAGCGGGTTATTGCGGGGCTGTCCGGTGATTGCATTCGGCAGGGGAGAGTGAATAGAGAGCCGGCGTGTCGCCGGGGTCTTTTCAGAGAGCCGCTGAAAGGCCAGATTAGGCGTCTGACCGCAGGGGAGGACGGACGGACGGACAGACGGACGGAGGGAACAGCCGTTATGCGCACTGACAATGGCGTGAATACCTGACAGGATCAAGGCTGCTGTGACTAGTCCTGTTACTCACATTCTCTCACTTCTTTTTTAAAATCCCCACCACCTCTTTTTTTTTCCCCCCTCCGTTTTAAAGGACAGAACCGTTCCAGTTGAGTTAACACTTCCTCTGCCGTGACTACGGGTGCCCATCACACATCACGCTGATACGCTTAGAGAGGCATATAAAGCGCATTAGGACGACTGACGTTAATATTCAAGCCTGTGTGGCCTTTTACAGGCTTTTTTTACTCACTTTTCAGGTACATCTGAAGGGCTGACAGACACTATGGGCCTCACATTACTCTGCAGTGCGTGTGTGTGTGTGTGTGTGTGTGTCTGTGTGTGTGTGTGTGTGTGTGTGTGTGCGCGTGTAAACCCATCTCGTAGGTGACACCAGACAGGTGACAGCTGCTATGATAGTGAAGGCCAGAGTGTCTTACAGCTGCCTGTGTTCACACACACACACACACACACACACACACACACACTAAGCCTGACTTTAACCTTGGCAAACATCAAACATATCCAACAGTTTACAAGCCACATGTATTTCACATTCCTAAGCACAACAGCAGCAGTTTGGTCTGAGCAAACTGTGTCCTATCAATGCAATACAGTGAATGTTTAGATCATACAGTCATATGCAAAACAATGTGCATCCCAGAATTCTCACTTAAAATTCAACAAAACGTGTTATTTCACCAGGGCCACGCAAACTTCTGCGAATGCCTGTATAACCCAGCAGCAACAGTTTGACCAATTGGGCTAATACAGCTAAATTGGGCCATGAATGAAAGCACCGATGACTTTGACTTGCTTTATAAACTGCAAATCGGCAGTTTGGTTTCGTTTGTTTGTATTTATTTTGACTTACAGTGACCCCGAAATAATTTAGACACTTGATCTTTTTGATAAATGTTAAAGCTCTTAAGGTTATTTCATACAATGTTTGACAAAACTATATTTGTTTCAGCCTACATTCCACAAACATGTAAACATTTACAGAATTAACACGTGCTAGTTAAGTCCATCCATGGTCTATTAATTCCTCTGTGTTTGGCAGTGGCACATTTCAACGCACACAATACAAATTTCACAAATATGGTCCAAAAAAAATAAAAAATACAGTGCAGTGAAACGCTGAGAATAAAAATCATTGTACATTTGTGATAAGCATTTTTGTTTACCTGTGGCACTATGGATTCTGAACTTTAATGTGATGCATATTACGCATCATGAAAATGTCTTCAGATATTGTTCTATCATATTTTTACCCACTACAACCAAAACAACCTATGTTTAAATGTATGTATAGTTTTTCACTGTTCACTAACCATTTTAACATCATTTTTTATCATGAATTGTATTATCAGAACGTAACAAATCTCACGAATAATCACTAAACATCACACTCATTTAAACCCTGTACAACTGTCCTAATATATGAACACTAATTAGGACCATTTTAAGAAAAATACACACCTAAGACCACCTGAGCTTTCAGTCAGTATAGACGTTTAATACCTGTAAGTGTACGGCGTTAGCTAGTTAGCCTGAGAACGCTAACTTCCTGTTTTCTGCTCTGGGAGCTTCAGTGTTTATTGTACCAGCAGCATTGATACTGATCACTCATCAGGAAAACAGTAGCATTTATTATATTATTCTAATGATTAGGAACATTTTTTTTAAATAATGTTATTATTAAAGGAGAGGTTGGAAATTTAACCTATACTTTTAGCAAAGCATTAAACAACGCTAGAACCAATCGTCTGATGAGAAGATTTCCAACCAGACTGCACTAAGACTACTGCACAGATGTGGAGCTGTTTTTTTCCTTTTTTTTTTAGTGATTTAGGTGAGTCTGTGTTTATTGGTGGGATCATGCGCACACAAGCATTTTGGTCTGACCTTTTGTTCCCTAACATCGTCTAAATGCTTCAAAGGCCACTGCCACCTTTCTCTGAAGAGCTCACACTTCCACTGCTTACTAATTGTTTCGGGTGGCGGTGACTGAACGGCAATAAGTGAATAATACGTCTGCAGGGGTTAAAAGCAGTAAGGGTTGGACACTCTTCAGCGTGTTGGTGAAGTCAGGTTAAGAATGCGCTAAGCCATGGAAAGATCGCTCCGCAAGGCTGCGAGGTTACCGCCGGAATCTCAGCCTCAGAAAGCTCATTGTCCACGTCGCGCTAATCGCTGTCATACACAAGGGATTGCACCGCCACTTACCACAGCCTACAATCTGCTGACCATGAGGTCTGCAGCCTCTGCACACATGCACCACAGGCTGCAGGTCTGGAGGCAACACTAACTTTAAAAAAAACAACAACCATAGAGCGTGTAGCATTTAGTAACGAGATAAGTGTGATGGATAATTCTGTCTGCCTGATTCCTCAGCAGCTGCTGACTTTCTCATATCCCACTCATTCCCATATTCAGATGCTTCAGAAGGCTCGATACACTGAAAAAATGTGTTAAATTACGAGGTTTTTAAGATAAAAAAAAGTCCCACATGATAGAGAACGTTTCTGCACTTGTAAAAAATATGATGGTGAGTAAATACTCTTAGCTTCCAAATGTACCATTCAGTCCCCAGTCCATACCATGTGTTGACATTAAGCTGTAAATACAACTTCTTCGGATTCACTGATGATTTGTGATGTCACAAAAAAAAAAAAAAAACAATATTTGCTTATGACTGGCCTCTCAGCCTACAGTAATTCAGCCCGGCCAATTCACACTGAAATTACGAGGAGTTAAGGAGTGTTTCAGCCCCGAACTGCTTTTTCTGTCTTTAAGGCCCAGCAACAAAAACGGTTCGATGCTGAGAGATAAAGAGCGGTTGAAAAATGGTCATGTAAAAATGAACTACGACTGTTTTTGGTTCATAAACCCACATAAATGTCAAGGGTGGACCTCTGTAAGTGGAAGAAAAATGTCCCTTAAAAAGTGGTCAATGTAAAAACCATGTGAAGGCTTTTCCTACAGACTGCATTAGGGGAAGTGGACATCAGTGCAGACTAATGCAATAGCGTAGAAAAAGCAACACAAATGTTGTATAAAAAGAGAGTAAAAAAGCGTTTTTGAAAAGTTGGCCTCCCTGTCTCCAGCCGGTAGACCAGGAGTTATCGTTTCTGTTCTCGTGTGAGGAACACTCCCCTGTCAGATGTGTCAGAGTAGTAGGACACGAATCCCAACGACACTATATCAATGCTCTTAGAAACTGTTCGACAACAAATACTCATTTGCTCATATCTGGATTACTGTATCAAAAATGCATAGACTACATCTCCCTGTAGTATAATCAGGCTGGAAATGTAGCCCAGCAACCTAATAGCTGCAGAGTAGTGGACAAGAGTGGTGCATGAGGGTTAGGTTTCTCTCTGAGCCCACACCGATCAAAGTGATGAATGATTCGATCCAGAACTGATCCAGAAGCAGCTCCTGTGAATAAAACTCACAAGCCAGGATATCACATCATATCGCCATGTATTTCCAGTCCTGTATATACCAACATGAAAATCCAACGTTTCAGCGTATGACTTCTACGTGTTGCTCTTTACATTGGCTAACTACCATTCAAGGGAAGGTTCAACAAGATGCCAACACGCCGTGTTAGCCACATGAGCACTGTCTGGTTGAACTACCCCGTTCAAACCCCATGTTTCAGCATCACAGGAGGAAAAAGCAAACTCGTCTAAGATCAGCTGTTGGAGGCAGACACTGACAACGCCGTGGTTATCTGCACTGGCTGGCGGGTCAAGTGGCTCCATGTCAGGTCCTTCTCGAGTTATCTGTCTCAGTGTCTCTGTATGTGAGTCCCTCTCTCTCTCTCTCTCTCTCTCTCTTGCAGACACACACAGTCTACACCTAAGCAGACGATATGTGCCCTGAGAATCAAATGACCCTCAGTCATGTGAATATCTATGGTCCTGGTCTGTCCTGGCTACGGAGCTATGGACAAAGTGACGAGAAGACAGGGAATCTGGTGCTATAGACAAATAACACTCTCATAAACGAATCACTGTGATAAAATGCAGTGAAGGACGATACGGTGGTGTCACTGTGGTTGAGGAGCATGACATCAAAGAAAACATTGTGTGGTTGAGGAGCGTGAACAGCATCTCAGCTGCATAGCAATAAGATATGAGCTGTGTGAAATGTGATGAGGATTGCGAGGACTTTTTAAGGAACCGGTGCCTGGGTTGTCTCACAGTTTAGAAAAAAATATTAATGATGGGAACTTTGCTTCTATGCATTTGGCAGAGTGACTGACAACTGTAGTCACGTTACAGATGTTGGTGAATTTAGGGTTCAGAGTCCAGTGATGTGCTGATGTAGCGTGGTGTACCTGCCTAGACAGGGAACTGAACCTCAGCTACATTTAGGGCAGCGGTGCTGCCCATCACTCAACAACAGACACCAGAATGTCATAATTAAATGTCAAGAAGCTCAAGAAAAGTCCAAAAAGTCAACGTTGTTTACTGCAATGTTAAGTCTTTTATTTTTATTAAATAACAGCTGTTTTTTTTCCAACAGGAAGGTAAAATGGTCAGCATAACTCTTTTGGTCAGTTCAGCTTGGATAATGAGCAAATAAGGCTTAAATACGTCTCTGAGTGAGATTAACATAACTAGACCGTTTATGTCCTTCAGCTTTGTATGCGCACACGCTGTCCTGCGCAGCATTAGAACAACCTTCATGACCTCAGGAACCTTTTGCATTTTGATCATTTCATTTCAGCGTTTGCTGTCAGGAGACTAAAGGACACATTCTACTCGCTGTTGTAGTGCATCCAGAACAAGGCCTGACATTATCTTGCTGGAATAACCATGGAATGTCTGAGAAAAAAACATCACCTGATGTCAGCATATGTTTCTCTAAAATCCAACATACCCCTTGGCATGAATGAGACCTTAACCGCAAGTTTACTGTGCCGTTTCATTTTTGCCACCAAGAGCTTTTTTTACTTTTCAGTTTTCCCAAAACTCAAATGTGGACTCATCTGATCACAGCTTGTTCCATCTATGATGAGCTTGAGAACCTGGCAGCATTAGTTACAGCATTTCTTCCTCAGGTTGCATTTCTAGAGGGAGTCTTAAGTGGGGTTTTTTTGCTTTTTTTTTAGCCTTTTGTACCAAATCATGACACCGGTTTAACTTGAACTTGCAATAATTTTTCACTCTTATTTTTTTTTTAAATATTAATTTCTATATTTCTCTTATATTTCTATTTTTTTTTACTTTTATTTTGCCCCTTCCAAGTTTTTTTTGAGTGTGTTGCAGGCATAAAATTAAATAAAAAACTAAAACAATATTTATTAAAAACTAAACTAAAATTAAAATGTGTTTCTATTTACAAAATACAATCAAGTTGGTCAGCAGAAACCATTAAAAGCCTTTTTTTGTACTTTTGTCAGTTAAATAAAAGGTTTTTAATTGAATTGCATTTTACAAAATGTCTCAACTTTTCTAAAAAAAATAAATAAATCAGGTTTGTAATACAACAGTTGTTCAGTGTTCATTATGTAAGGAAGTAAGCAGCAATATACATAGAAACACTTACTTGCTTACTTATCACTCAGGCCTGAAACAGATGTCTGTGTGACTGACCAAAGTGCCCTGTGAAAGTGAAAATAAATCTCTTGGGAAATCAAGCATGATGCTGCTTCTGATTCCATTTAACTGGAGCTGCATTGTGTGTATTAAGCCCTAACCACATAGCTCTATCTCAGCCGATGTTTATAAGGAAGGGGGAGAAAGGTGTGGACCTCGCAATGCTTGTAAAACTTTATTTTCCAGAACATGTTCACTTGATTCTGACCTGAGAAGATCCTAACGAATCAATCTATATCCCATTTCAGGCATAACACCAACAAAGGCATGCCCACTTTGGCTACGGCAACATACTTCATAGGGACTGCCTGATGAAGACTTGGAATCCACAGGACACAACATCTTTCCCAGCAGTGTGGTCAGTGGAGGGCCTAAAGAATGTGGAGTTTGTGACTAAAGACATGGCAAGGGCATGGTCTATACATCTGCAAGCACTTATGGAGGTGGAACTGACTATTCTGCCCACTGTTATTCTAACATCCCTCTGACATCACTGTGAAAGAGGACATAAATGACTCCTCAGCGTATGGAGGTAGACACAGATGTGGGCACTGACCAGCAAGACTTTGCCGAAGCAGAACGTCCTTAAGCAAAACTGAAGTTACTTGCACTTAATAATAAAAAATAAAATAGCATTCAAAAAAAAAAAATCTGGGATTAAAACGTCCCAGAGACAAAAAAATTCCCACTTTTGATCTCGTTATCATGTCCATCATGGTGAGAAGAAACATCATGATGAGGTTTCACTGGGATAGTTGAGCTACTTGGAAATATCAAGTGTATATCATCATATCGATTTGTCTAAAATGTCTGCATAATTAAGTTATTCACATGAAAATTAAGTAATTCGTTGGGTTTTCATGTGAATTGTGCAATACTTGACAAACGTACCAAGTCAAAATTGTTCACAGAGCAATAAAAACCACAAGCTTTCAATGTCTCTAAAGTCTTTGCATGGAATTGTTACGAATTGCTTTATGTCTGAAACATTATTTCACAATAGTCTTGGGGCAATATTTTGGCTGGTAATTTTTTATTTTATAGAGATTCTAAAGATAGTCAAGTAAATTAGAGTTTGGCAATGTGCCAAACTCTGCAAAACTCTCCTTTAATGTGAATAATGGCGGAATAAAAGTGATGATTGTGAATGAAATGTGAGTTTTTTTATCTTCTCACCCCCTTTTTCACCAGAACACAACGCGTTGACTCCATATAACATGATATGCCACAATTACTTGAGGTGGACTCCATTTGAGGCCACTCATCTAGAAAGTTCTACATTTGATGGTTCTTTGAAATCAATAAGGAACCAAACGTTCGTCCATAGCATCACCCGCAGAACCTTTCCACAGGCCACTCCTCATCGCCTGCGTCTATTACGACTTCACATGGGCCGTCCCCTCTGGCCTCTGGATCACACACACCCAAACAAACCAGTCCACTCCTTTTGTCCACCACATCGTCCAACTTCCGTCTACACACACCACACATCCGCCCTGGAGGATACCATGACGGGGCAACAATGGTCTTGTTGGTTCATTGTGCTAATTCCCCCCCACCACCCTGTCTTTCCAATCTCTGTTTCGTGCTAATTAATCTAATCCTGTAAGCAGGTGTAAGCCTGCTTGTTAAAGAGCCAAGTCCAGGCTGCCCAGAGCAAAGTTCGCGCGAACACAGCCCGCCGATTGTGAGAGGGAAGAATTAAAAGTGGGCATAAACAACAACAGTGAATTGACCAAACGGCAAGCGGAAAAATCCTGTTTAGGGACCAGACAGCGGGGGGTGGGGGACAGGCTTGATTTCTTTTTTCTTTTTTTTTTTTAAACTTTTTTCTCCCTCTCTCTCTTTCCCTCTCTCTCTAACTTACTCACTTTCTTTACTGCTTTTTTCTTTCTTCCTTCCTTTCTTTCTTTCTTTCTTTCTTTCTTTCTTTCCTTCTTTCTTCTTTTGCATGACTCATCAATATCTCTCCTTTCCAATCCACGTTCAGGATGCAGAGAAGCGGGCGAAGAAAAATGGGACACCCAGTTTTTCACTTTTTTTTTTTTGTTGTTGATTCAAAGAGAAGTAGTGTCTCCAGAAGTTCCTTTTTCACCCCCCCCCTTCTCCTCCACTCTTTTCATTCTTTCCTCCTTTCTTTCTTTCCCTGCTTTTCTTCTCGCCGTCTTTTTACTGTGCTCTGTTTTAAATGCACGCAGTGCACAAGGATCTGTCCATGGCCCCGGCATGAGGGAGCAGTATTTGGCAGGGCGGGCCCACTGGAGAGAGGATAAAGGGGCGGTGTGAAGGAGCAGGATCTGGCGAGGGCCGTCCGCTGGAGGACAGATAAAGTGAGGCGGCCCGAAGGGGCTTTTCAAACGCTGCCACCGCATCCAGGGAAGGCTGTGCCAGGGACGGATCTCTTTTCCGGCAGCCACCACAGTTCCAAAGGCCATTTGGCACTGAAGGGAGTGGGCCAGGGGGGGGGTGAAATGGGGGGGTGGAGGGATGAAAAAGGGCCAAAGCAAAGGGGATGAGGGAAGGGTGTGCAACAGGATGACATGCGATCGTTATTGTGATAAATTACGTGAAGATGCGCTTTGCTGAAGCAGATCATGGGCATCATCAGTACTTCTAGAAAACACTGAACTGTCATTAAAAATTGGATAGAGTCCAAATATAAAAAGGCTGTAAACAACAACAACAACCAGTGCATAGTAACTGCATAAACTGCGTAGTAACAAGTAGCTGATTGGGCAGTCCATAACACCATAATTAGTCATCATTTTACCAAATTATTATACCAAACCAATCGTTTGATGATTGTTCCTATTGTTCATTCTAAATAGTTTTATTT
Source organism: Arnoldichthys spilopterus (assembly GCA_037974385.1). Taxonomy (NCBI): domain Eukaryota; kingdom Metazoa; phylum Chordata; class Actinopteri; order Characiformes; family Lepidarchidae; genus Arnoldichthys; species Arnoldichthys spilopterus. The sequence continues at coordinate 4,064,739 of JBBPDA010000019.1, forward strand.
TAGTGAATATGTCAAATTTATCATTTTTTAAAATGTGGTGTCGACTGTTTCATTTGACCTAACTGCCTCACCAAGTTACGATTTATGCCATAATATTGTAAATAAAGACTAAGGAACCCAAAATTTTGAGATGACAATATAAGTAACAGCACTTTACATACAGTTTAGCATTAGCTAGACAATAGCTGCTAGGTTAGGCTATGTTAGTCAGTTATAGTTGCCCTACTGAATAGTTGTCCACGCCGAATAAAAACAAAAAAATTAAAAAAAAACATTAAAAAAACTTCTAAGACCCCAATGGAGATTAATTCTGTACCACAACTTTATAATTTATATAATTTATAATTTATATAATTTATAATTCACAAGCACTGAATAACAAATTTGTCCATTATACACATATTAATAAAGAGCAGTCGAAATATATGACATTTTATGTAGTAAATGGCGTATCACTGATGACCTTTCATTCATAAAGCCAACATGAAGCATGGATTCTCCTGGAGCTAACGCATGAATACACTTTGAGTAAAAGTAAAATCACCTTTGGTAAAATATTACTGCAGTAAATGTTTTATTTTTAGGTAAAAATCTACATTTACTCACTTTTAAACAGGACCAAATGTAAAACTACTTCGCATTGTGGTATATTGAGGAGGCCCTTGTGACTGCAGAAATGAAAAAGTTCGTTGTTCAGGTCTGCAGCCATAAGAGTAACGGCAGAATTGACAAACGGTGTTCTTAGGCCTTATTAGTTCAGTAACCTGGGAAAGATGCTTCATAACAGTGACGTAAACTGTCAGCTCAGTGTAAGGCCTCGGATGTAAGTGCAGTTCTTCCAGTGCTGAGGCTGAGCTGTTCTAAATGTTCAAAGCGATGCTTTATGAATACGACACTCAGTGCTTGTGATGTCTCTGTGTAGGTGGCCTTCAAAAAAAGTGTTATCTTTCCACTGGCATAAAAAACACGAAGCTTACAGACGTTATCGGTGTAGTCTAGACTCAGAAACACACTATGTTCAGTGCCAAATACTCGTGGCAGACCACTACCAACAGTCGAAATGCGATGTTAGATAAAAGTGACAAGGATGAGGTCGAGATGGCTTGTACCGTGCAGACCACTGCTCTTAAGTCTGAAGGCAGTCAATCATCTTGCCCTGAGCTTTTCTTTTCTTTTTTTTTTTAACCCCCTTTCTTCCCCGAGCTATCATGATCCCAATCTGCCCAAAAGCACATCCTTTTTCAGGCCCTGAGCTCAACAGCACTTTGCTTTTCTCCTCTTCTTCTTCTTTTTTTTTTTTTTTTTGCTCCTTAGGTCTCTTCTTTTTTTTTTTTTTCTTCTTTTTTTTTTTTTTTGCTCTTCATAAGGTGTCAGCAACACAAGTTCACCCAATACATTCCTTTCTGCTTGTAGCGCAACAAGCTATTGAGCAGAGATAAGCCCCTTTTAGAAACGAAGGAGAATTTAATTCAGCTTTGAGTGACAGCAGGAAGATTTATCCCCTGCGCAGACAATGCAGGCTTTTCGGGGACTTTAATCTCCTCCAGACAATGGCGTGTTTTTCGCCCCTCGTCCTGGGCTTTTCCCACGATGCACGCTGATTAGCGCCGGCCGATTGGACGCTGGCCATTATCTCTCACTTTCAGTGAATCGTCCGTGTTTGTGCCGAGAATGGCAAAGGCGGATCGGGATGGAGAGAGAGAGAGAGAGAGAGAGAGAGAGAGAGAGAGAGAGCAAAGGGGAAAGAAAGAAAGAGAGGATGAGAGTGGGGAAGAAAGAGGAACTTTTTTTCTGAGCCAAGTTCATTCAGACCCCGGGACGTGTGGATGCCGAGTGAGGTCAGGAGACACTATCACAGACACGGGCAGAAACGAAAAGAGAGAAAAAAAGAAAAGAAAAGAAGAACGAGAAAGAGAGAGAGAGAGAGAAAAAAAGGAAAGGAGAGAGATAAAGAAATAGGGAGCATCAGGGCAGAGAGACATGGACTGTCTGTGTGTGAAAGAGACAGAGGCCGAGAAAAAGAGAGAGTTGAAAAGAAGAGAGAAGTTAGGAGGAGAGCAACGAGTGAGCGTGGAAAAAGAGAAGAGAGCGAAGAATAAACGGCGAAGAGAAAAGAGAAAAATGAAGTGAGGAGCGCCTGGGATGGATGGGGGAGAGAGACAGATAGACAGAGCGAAAGAGAGAGAGAGAGAGAGAATGGAGATTGAGGAATGAGCAGGGCCCCTTGGACAGAGGTCTGGCCTGCACCGCTTTGAGAGAACGACAGATCCAGGAAAGCTCCCCACGAGTCCTCTGGTAAAAAATGAGGGAAGTAATAAGAAAGAGCAGAGGCAGGAGGATGCTCGACATTGGCAGTCTGACGCTTCCGGGCAAATTTTTTTTTTTCTTTCTTTTACTGTGAAAGTCTCTCTCTTATCGCCCGCTGAGTGCCAATCAGAGCCATTGCTGAGGCCAGCGTCTCTGAGGCCCCGTCAGGACAGTTCAGAGCGGCCATTGCCAAAGCAAATCAAAACCTATTCCATTTACATTCTGATTTATTCCAGCCAGCCGGGCCGAAGCCTATATATCACAGCTCGTCAGATGGCAGCCCTGCACTGAGTGCCTCGGCAATCTGGTGATGGTGAATATACTTAATGAATATTGAAAAAAATGAGCTCGATCTCGGTTATTGAGAGATATTGATTGAAGACGTGGTGAGTAAGTGACTTTGAGCTGTATAGATTATGTCATTTGGCCTTATTCCAAGGGACAGTGCTTTAGATTCCTACACAGAATGAAGGCATAGCTGCGTCTGTAAATTAAAATGGCAAATAAACACTTTGTGCTATTTGTTTACACGCAGAAAAATGCAATCCCCTAAACTACAACCGTAGTCATATGCGCCTGCTTTCAAGTTCAATTCCGTCGCACTCAAATCACGCTAAACCTCCCCTACTTTGGCTAATTCCTCTGTTTGTCAATCCAAAAAAAACCCCAAACTAACAAATCCTAACTCCTACTGCCGAGCGTTTCCTAGGCCTCCAACAGGCCAGAAAGTCAACCCACATGATGTAGAGTAGTCCCAGCTTGGAAGCAAAGGAAAATAAATACTCCTCTAATTACAGAAGGGGTAAAGACATGGGCAGATGTCGAAGATGACAAACCCCAGATGGATATCTCAGCCTGGGCCGCGGATGCATCCTGACCACGAGGCCGGACAGAGACCCACAGCGCTGGAGCTATGGGGGCGCGCTGCGGACGCTCGGATGCCTTCGCTGCAAAAAAGACAGCATCCCTGTGATTTGGTAGAATAAATATTTGTCTCGGAGCTTTGCAGTGGCGTCTCCATTGACCTTTGGCTGCTATGCGTGCATGCTGGCACTTAAGCAGCAACAAATGTCAAACTGGTTGTTTTTCCACCCATATTAGATTTACCAGCTAAATTATGATTAAAATGAGTTGAGAAGTTGTTCCCATTTTTTATGAGGGTTGTATGAGTAAGGCCACTCATCTGACCTTGTTTCTCAACCCTCGGAAATGGTAATAATGGTAATAATGGTAATAATGGTAATAATGGGCAAAATCTGCACCATCAACATCAGCATCACTGTCTGTATGTACCAGAGACAATTCATTGTGATCACAGTTTGACTGAACACACACTTCGCATTTTTCGCCATATTTTGGTTCTTTCTTGACCTCGGTTTTAACGACTTTAACTCTAATTGACCGTGTCACTACTACGACGCTAATTATGTAAGACAACCCTTCATTTCTAAGGGTCAATTCTTCATATCTTATGGTACAGTCTTTTGGGATTAGCCTCCTCCCAGCCGGCATTCAGTGCTCTGGCCCAGGTGAATGGAGTCTAACTGGGGACAAGATGCGATGGGGAACAGGAAATGCTGTGGCATTGTTCCACCAGGAAATCCCCACCTGCATTCATACCTGCTGGTGTTTCGTCTTAAATCGCCCCCCCCCCCCCCTCGAATCTATTCACCCCTGGCGCTCAGAAAACGCCTTCTAAGAGAAAGGGTCAAGAACCTATTAAATACCAGCTTTGATAACAATGACCCCCAGCCTTGCTCCCCTAGCCCCCGCCGACATCACTTTTAAACCCCCCCCCCCTCCTCTGCTCTCTTTTACCCCCGCAGAGCCTATCCATCCATCTTTCCCCTCTCTCTCTCTCTCCCCGTGCTCCGTCATGTGCAGATCTCGCCGGCTTTCATGCAGCAGGCCGAACTTTCACGTGTGTTATGAATGCAAAGCAGTTCGGGTGAGTAACGCGACACCCAAAACAGAGCTGCTAAGTACAGGAAACAGCACACGCTCCGACCCCTGCGAGCCAACGTTCGCGCCACGCTTCCACAAACACGGAATCAGTCCTTTAACCTTTACTTTCTCGTCATTTTGCTGCACCATATACATGGTGCGTTATTGCATAACTACTCATACATAGCAGCAGAATGAATGACGTGTACATGTCCGATGTAGACGCATCTGAGTCTCCTTTTCTGACTCCTGTGTTTGTCTGAGGATTATAAACATGAAGGAAAAGTGTAAAGGGCTTTTTGTCTGAAGTAAAACTTTACACCGCGTACACTCTGGTGATAACCGCCACCTTTACGCAATAAGAAATTCTGAGAAAATCTCCTCAGCTCCATGTCTGATCCGGACATTTCACCTCAACGTCGCTTGCTTTGCCAGCTTTTTTTCTGTCCATTCCTGACGCTATTTTCCATGCCCTTTTTTTTGTTCATTTTTCCTTCTCGTCGCTGGCTGCCTATGAGCACAGCGTGCCTCATCGTGTTGCTGCGGCGCGACCGGTTTGGAGCGGCGCTCGCATAGCCGTTTTTATCAGGATGACTATTTTCGTGGCACCGCTCCCTCTCCCCGCGCCCCTTCTTCCCCCTCCGCTCCGAAAAAAGCCCCGCGCCTTAACGAGCCCTCGGCCGTCCCCGTTTCCCAGCTATAAAAACACGGGCCTGCGCTGAAGATGCTTGGAGGATGTGGTTATTATTGCGCCGCGGCCCGGGCCACTTTCAGTAAATGATGCTCCAAACATAGACCGAAAAGGAATGACTTGGGCTTCTGCTCATCATTCCTCATTTGCACAGGCCCATGAGTCAGCCCTAGTGATATTATTTGTTCCAGAGAAAACACCAACTCTCTGTCTCCCTCTCTGTCTCTCTCCCTCACTCTCGCTCTCTCTCTCTTACCCAGCCTCTGCACAACACTCGGCCCGGGCAAGTAATTCAAAAAACATGGCCATAATTTGCTATGACATGTTTCATTTCGGAGCTCCGATCAGATAGGCATCTCTATTGCATTCGTCTTTTGGACAGAAGAAAAGTGGGGCTATTTGGGCAGGCTGGGAAATGGGTTTAGCATGGGGCCAAAAAGGGGAGGAAAAAAAAATTGCTGGGACGGCCTGGATGGTAATGCTTTGTTTACTCTTGGTTTGTGTCCGCCGAGCTCAAATGAGCCGTAGACCCTCACGCGGATGTCAAAGGTGAAGTGATTGTCCACAATACCGAGAAGAGCGCTCTCAAAACTGGAAACGTCTCGCGGCAAAATTGAGTTTGACGTAACCACCGACGGCGAGGGGTGTTTTTAGAGCTGGATGTCATTCTTTCGTGCATGCAAAAGTTCTGGCAAAGACGAGGACAAGAGATTTCTACCTCGAACGGATTCCGAGTCATTTTCGGTGGCTACTGCAGTGATGCTGACCTGAGCCACAAATATGAGAATGTTCCCTGAAAAAATCAGGCAGGGGGGAAAACAAAGCACTTGAGGACAGAGAGAGTGAGCGAAAGAGAAGGAGAGAGAGAGAAGAGAGAGGAAGAGAAAGAGAGAGAAAGAGAGAGAGAGAGAGAGAGAGAGGAGTGTAAAAGCTGGCCAGTGACCCGCTGAGGTTTAATTTGGGTGAGAGTTGAGCGGGAAGCCAGAGGCAAGACTGTGTGTGCGCATGCACAAACTCACTCACACACTCACACACAGGGGAAATGTCTTTTTGCCCTTCTGCCACCTTTGGTAAGGGCCATTACTTCCACCCACCCATTGCCCTGATGGAACAGAAGTCTTAACAACACAAGAAAAAAAAATGAAAGCAAAAGAAAAAAATGTATATATATATATATATATACACACACACACACACACACACACACACAGACAGACCAGCACAACCACTCACTAAGGCACAGTCCACACTCAGAGTGATGCCAATATTACAAGATGATGATGTCAGTCCTCTCCATTCTGGAGATTAAAGCAATACATGTGAACACAGAACCTGTTGACTCAGAACACACTCACAATAGAAACCAATGGGCTTCAGCGTATTACAGAGAAATGGGTTAAAACTATTACTCAGCGGTATGTGACAGACAAGGACTAAGTTTCCTATAACATTATGCACAGTGTTTTGTGACACTGCAATTTTCTCCACACACAACAACCTTGAACAGCCTCCACACAGCAAAAGCTTACACATCGTTACTGTTGGAACATCTCCAAGAGTGTACCTAAATAAGAGTAGGATTATCCTTCTGGGGCAGTGGAGGCCTAGTGGTTAGGACACTGCCTTTGGGACCGGAAGGTCGCAGGTTCGAGTCCCAGCCCGGGCACT
>JBBPDA010000019.1:4078680-4092519 GCA_037974385.1 Arnoldichthys spilopterus
GTAAATACAAAATTGGGTTTTTGGACTCTTACATATTGCAGTTGTGCAGGAATTGTTTTTTGTACCACAACATTTTTTTTCTTCCACCACCACTGTGCAATTAACACAACTGTTTGAACAATTCCCACAAGAATCTGTAGCGCTAAATGTCCATGACTGACAGGGGCATCTTCAGGAGGAAAACATTTGTTTCGCATAACTTATTCTCAATTAAAACTTTAATTGACGTCTTCAAAAAACCTCAGAGACATTTGCGAATGGTCAATTCAGGAGCGGACGAAAACCCACACAGGCTGGCATTCTAACCGCTCATAAAACACAACTCCGAAACCGGATCTTCATTTTATGTTTAGCCGGAGGATGTGGCTTGACTTCATGGAGGCATGGAGAGCGAAAGAGTACAAAAGTCACAAAGTACTCCAGTGTGTGTGTGTGTGTGTGTGTGTGTGAATGACAGCCTTGCCAGGCCTCCAAATACAGTCTCAACGCACTCAATTACAACAGACTGCCAGGCATTAAGCCGTCGCACTAAGAGACTGATGCACAGGGCTTTATTGTTGAGAAAAAGAGAAGAAACAGGAGGAAATGGGAGTGAAGAGAGTCAGGCTTCTTCACGTTAATGGATGCCTGTGTAGATGTGAATTATATACAATTCTCAGCTTATCTTTTCTGAGGTGTTTTAGTGATAAAGTACACAACTTTGACTAGCAAACAATGCTGTCACGGAGATTCTGCCCACAGCCTGTTTGAAAATGCTGTCCTTCATCACACAGCTTCAGGAAATGCACTAGTGCAAATTTCCCAGCTAACCTGGCATTACCAGGAAGTGTTTAGAAATCCAGGGGCACTTCCTGCTACCTCAGGTAACATGTGAGACATCCAAAGAAGTGAAAAAATGCCCTTACTACTGTCTCAGCTAGCTACAAGTAAGCTAATTCACTAGCCATGCAAACCTTGTTATGCAATGCAATGAGGTCTGAACTGGTGTACGTAAATGTTGTGAATAACTGCTTTGTCTGACTACAAGCTTAAGATGAAAACATAGTATATTGTCTTCTTTTTTCTGTTGCTGCTAGCTTTGTAGCCTTTAGCTTGCTAACTAGCATGCCAGCAAAGCAAAGTGATGCGTTTTTGTCAGGTGTGAAACAGGAATTGAACTAACTCACTAAGTTTTTTGACAATTTCAGCTGCTGAATAGTGGAGCGGTTATTATGGACTTAAGAGTAATAATTACAAAAAAGTATGTATTATTTTTATTCCAGGTATTCCAGTAAAGTTGTCAGGCCAACTTACCTGCATGAGACTTAGTACGGTACCCAGTGAATTACTGGGAGGGTCTGTATGTGAACAGAAGTTGGCATGTTACCATGAGAAGAGGCAAAAATTACAAAGCCAAAAATGTTAATGTGATGCTTCTTTTAACAGTTGAATTTGAAAGCGTAACATCTGTTTTTACAGTGGAGATTAAATTTTTTGGGGTGATACATTAAAATACAGTAGCTTTTGACTGTTCATTCTGGGAGAGTCGTCTCTTGTTTTCAGGCATTTTCATTCCACATATGGATGGCAAGTACTGTAAACACCTGAACAGGTAAAAGTATCCCACTAATGTGCAGGTTTTTGAGTGAGAAAGAGTTCGAAAATGCAGATGCAAGTTCTGCTACCCTTCTAGCCTATAAAATGTCATAAAGAGTAGATGCACTCCCAGATACCGCAGTAGAACCAGGAAGTGTTACAGTTGCACTTCCTGCTACGTCACATGAGCCACACGTCCTGCGAGCCGAGGACTCTAAAAAGGCTGACCATATGTGCCTTCTGTGGTCCACTCAAGCAGGACAAACAGTGGCACTTTGGGGAGCATCTTTGTGAAGGAGAGTTAATGATTATCTCCAGCGCGGCGGCGTGCAGCCAGCGTCGTGCTAAGACATTACGTTCCCCTTTGTGGAGGACGCTAATCTCGTGCGAGGCTCTCCTCTAGGGACCTCCCAGCTGATAATGTCATAGAGTCCGAGTGTATAACAGAGCAATTTGTTTCACTCCCAAAGCTCTGGCTGACTCGCTCCCTCTCATGCACTTACTCTGGGCTGGTGAAGGGCGTATCGATTAGTGGCTTTTAAGAGGCCCATGCAGAGACGTTTAAACAGCGAAAGGATTTCGCTAAAGGCATTACTGTTTTGTTACATTTCTCAATGCAAAAACAGTCTGATTTTTTTTTATGTGAAATTCATGTCTGATCTCCCTCTACCTGAAACTCTGCCCCGTAGCTTCACCTTAGGGTGTACGTAATTCAGTGTAGTCCATCTATTGTAATGAAGAATGTGTTTTCAGCTGTCCTTCGTTAGTTTCTGACCACAGACCTACTCTTGTCTGGATATTTTTTGGCTGGTGGACCACTCGCAAACATGTACCAGTGCCACACACATACACATACACACACATGCTTCTAAACCACTGCTGTGTTGGTTTCATTGCTGTGTTGCGAATGGTCCACCATCCGAATGATATCAAGCCAGTTATGGTCCTATGGTCAGAAACTGACCAACGATGAAATGGGTAGAGAGTGTCTACCTGCATGACTACGATGTGCAATTAATGGTGCCAAAAGGGTTGATCCTCAAAAGACCTGTTAATGTATGGTTCTTTAGAGAACTAGAGTTATTTTACTTTTTAAAGAGCCACAGAATGGAGAAGTTCTAGGTAGAACCCCTAAATTGGTATTGAACCTCTACATTATGCAAAGCCAAAAACGCGGGTCCTGAGAAATAATAGAAATAATGTGCTTTGACCATATTTGCACAAGGACAAGGATTCCAAGTAGGCAACAAAGGACCTCTGTACATCACTGTGGAAAAGAGGTTGCCAGATGCTGTTAATGTAAATGTAGCTGGTTTACCAAGCCCATCACAACTTGACCTCTGTCCTTGGCTTAGGGACTTGACTTCTGTCAATGGATGAGTGAGGCTGGGGGAGCTGAAGGGGATTAGCAGTCAAGGTTCTTCCACTGTGCTCTTTTGTCATAGTGCATGATTCTGTACATTGTTGGGCAAAATGCTAAAATAACGGACAAGCAGTTAGCAAGACCAAGGCAGGGTTCATTAGAGGCCGAAAAGAGTCAAAAATAGCACTAATGGACTTTTGCAACAAACTTCCACAAACTCACCGTGTGACCATAACCCCTGTACCCTCCATTCGCGCACCCCCCACCCTTGTACCCACCCTCTAGCTTTCCATTCCTTCACCCCCCACCCCTTCTTCTCCAGTCCTCCTCTCATCTCCTTTTCAACAAGAGCAGTTTGTCAGGGTCAGAAAGCAATTCAAAACCCCTATTAATGAGCTAGGGAGAGAAAAGTGAGGTATGGGAGGGGAAAGGGAGGAGGGGAGGAGGGACGGAGGGCTGGCGGGGGTGTCTGCCATCAAAGCTGACGAGAAAAGAAGGCCAGGTGGTTGTGGGAAATCGCAGCCTTTTTCGGCAGGGACGGAATCTTCAGCTGTAATTAGCAGGCTGGATTGGGGCCCTGGAGGATAGCCCCTCGGAGGGTAACAATTTGCACTTCTACAGGAGCCGCTGGAGGGACGAGAGAAAGGAGAGGAAAAGGGAAACTATGGCATCTTTTATCGGTGAGGACAAAGCTGCCGCATCCTTTCAAAGGCCTCCGCCGAGGCTTCCAGAGCAGAGGAAGAGCGAGTGAAATAAGGGGGTTTGGTGGCGGGGTGGGGGAGAGGAAAGAAAGAGAGTGAAAAAGAAAAGGAACTGAAGAAGTGGACAGCAGTCGGAAAAGGGGCACGGATGCCAACATGCAGTTCACAGAGCAAAAGCAACGAGGGGGAAGCAACGGCGGAGAGAGTGTGTATGTGCGTGGGGGGGTGGTGCAGAGGGATTCTGACATACAGCCAACCTAAAGACACCACTAGAATTCAACAGGCCTCTCTCTAGTGCCACCAGTCACAACTGCAGAAGACCCTTCTTTGAAGCATAATAGAGCCAAAACAGCAGCGGTGGTGGCACAACCGTCACTCACATCAAACACAATCACAACCTCTGTTTACATATTATTACATGCAATATAACAGTATCATCATATGACTCCAATGGCAATTAAGGTGACTTTGTATGTGCCTGCACATTTTTGAAAATTCAGACCTAACTGTGTGGGTTGATTAGGTTGTCGTTGCCTTGTGTTGTGCTGCACTTTAACCCCTCGAACGTTAAATTCACTACATAAACATTCATTATTCAGTAACTAATATCAATGACAACGCATGTAATGTGACATTAGGTCCACACCACTAACACTGATATGTAAGTCATGTATATATGAGAGTGTGGGGCTACATACAGGGTCCCAGGGGGACCAAGCGAAGGGATCATGAACTTCACCATGCCAGGTGGTTCTAAATGCCTTAAGACTTTAAATAATATTTTTTTAAAGTAGTTAAATGGTATAAAACAGACATTTTTTGAGATAAACCCTTTGGAATATATGGATTAAAAAATGTGTCACTCAGAATAAAACACTGAATCTTCATTTTTGTCATTTTTCATGGTCAAATTTTCATGATGAATGGACTAATTGAAATAGAGCACTTAGCAAAATCTTATTCCATTGATTCACATGTAAAATATTTAATGTAAAGATTTTGTAAAGTTTTGCAGACACTGTTCCGACAGCCCTGGGGTGATCTGGGATCGCTGCATGAATGATAAACAGTGCTTGGTTGACTGTTAAGCATAGTTGTGGTGCGCTCAAGCTGAACAGAAAAGTCAGCTGAAGTCATCTTCACCCTTCACAGTTTTGCTCTCGCTCTCCTCGAACCTCTTGAACTGGCATGTGGCCCTACACTGTTTTTCTTCCAGGCCCACGTGATTTTCTTCTCACTCTCACAAATGGCCATTACCAAACAATTCATAGCAGCGTATACACAGCCAGATTAATAAGCAAATAAGCCTTAAACTTAACGAGTTAAAATCGTTACGAGAAGCGCAGGTCATTGCTCACCCGTGGGTCACACTGCCAGCTGAGGTGGTGAAACATGCAGGGGTCAGCTGGATCAAAGATAAGATCTCCTCGGCCCGAGCAGCCTGATGGCCCAAGAGTCCGCCCCCAGCACTGAATGCCATTTGTTGTCCATCACTCAAGCTCGGGCTTGAGCGGTGGCGCTGCGCTGAAAGGCGCATTCACACGGGATCGCACCCTGGATGTTTTTGCAATTCAATATTTTCACGCACAGACTCGTCATTACCGTGGAACCGGACCCTCGGCCCTTTCATGGACAGGCAAATCACAAGTGAGACTGAAGCTAATAGCCCCATCTTGAAATGTTTTGCTGACGCCCTGGAAAAAAAAAAAAACAAAAAAAAAAACAACCTTTCACTAACAATCTGACGAGAGGTTTTAAGGTTTTTTTTTTCAGAGAGCAAAGAGAAAACACTCAGAGCACATCGAGCACAATGAGCTTTAGAAAGTGTGAGAGAGTAAAATGAATTGGGCTACTGCGTGTTATATTACACTGCATGCTCGGGCTACATATACACACACACATCCATACACACATATGTACATGTATCAATAAATATTATTATGATAAAGATTTTTATACTTATTATTAAGATATTTTTTAAATTATAGAAGAAATTGTTTGTGTGTGTATACAACATTATACTGAAATATGCCAAAAATGTGCATAACATTTGCAGAGGCCACATTTTATATTTTATATCTGAACTATACAGTGACACGTATGTACAACATCAACTGTATGAACAATATCATTGGTCCTGGACTGGGATATGAGTCTGTATTGCGTTGTTGAGGACATCAGTAGGCGGCAGCTTGAGGCTTTATATATTTTTCCAGTAAGCCACACTGTAGTTAATGAAATTTAACACACCAATAGCGCTGGCCCCCCTCGGGAGAGCGAACGCTTCATAATCAACATGCCACCGCCTTCATTTTGTATGAAAATAAATTGCAGCCAGGGAGATGGGCTAATTGTGCCGCAACGTGACAAAAAAGAAACATAACCGTTGCCATAATTAAGCCAATTTTCATAGACAGGACTAGTTGAAGAGGCGGCGAAATAAGTGGGAGCATTCATGAGGGAACGGTTGCCCTCACCCCCACCTTCTTCGCTCCTTTAGTTGTATTTTCAGAAAGAGGAAAGTGCAGCATTGAGCAAACAGAGGCTGGCTGGGCCTGCCAAAGTCACTGGATAATGATGGGTCAATTACTGCAAATCTCAACATATCCCGACCGCACTGTCCGCTTGTGAAATAATGACGACTTGGGCTGACAGTCGACATGAAAGACACCTTCGCCGAAGCCCAATCGATGCTCCATCTCAAAAGTAGAAAACAAGGCTCTTCACAAACCACATACACACCCAGCTTGAGCTATTATAGGATTGTGGCCTGTCCCGGGATGGTACGTGCTCATCTTTTTCTTAATGACAAAAGATGGAGGAGAGAAGATAAACGTCGGGGCCTTTGAAAGTGCAATCTGTGATGGACTTAAAAGCGATTTCTCAGGAGATGCTGCCCTGTTGGGAGCAAAACTCACTTTCTTATCACCAAAGGATGCAACATCAAAGCCTGGAGAAGTTGCGTCTGTCCAAACAGCCCATGGGTCTGGGAGGATACTGACCCACTCAGAGGGGAATTACTGTATAGCCTACAAGTGTATTTGGGTGTTTGTTTTCATACATATCCAGGATGTTTACCTGAAATTTGTTGGGGGCTGAGTTTTAGAGTTACACTTATTAAATGTAGATACTTGTTGGTGTAATTCCAACTTGAAAACATAACAGGAGAACATGTTCTCAATGTAAGTTCATGCCATGAAATTTTTATTAATCTGAGATCACTGGATCGTTTCTTCTGGTCCATTCATTTTGAAATATTCATGCAATGTAAATGTCTGGATCTCTCAAATTATGCACAAAAAAGCCTGATCCAGAACCTCTGATCTAGAAGCAACAGTACATGTGTTTAATTCAAACTGGACACAGATGATTCCATGTTCTAACACTGCATAAAAACAAGCTTATGTGTTTGTATTTGTGTTCTGAGTGCAGAGTGAACGGCAGCTGTAAACATCCCGGCAGATGCCAAAACCATGGGCCTAGACGTCTGCCTTGTGGGAAACGCATTCGCTTGCCCACAAGAGCGGCACTGCTATTGAACGCCGTCTATCCAGATGTATAGATAGTTAAACACCATTTTAGAGATGGCCATGTGGACAGAGGTTGAGGGAGTGGTGCGGACCATGCATTAGTCAATGTAAGGTTACGCTGGCAGAAAATGAAGGCGTATAGGCTCATGTATGTAAACAAACCATATTTTCCATGAACTCTTGACTTCACTTTGCTAGCAGACATCAGATGGATGACTACAAGCTCCTCAGCAAGATTCGCTTGCTACTTAGCCGTCGATTACTGTATGTTGTTTCATAGTGCTCAGCTGAGCTGATCGGCAAGGAAGAGACGGCAACCTGTAGATCTTTGACTACAGTGTGTGGATTTTTATTATTAGTCTATTCATAACAAGGAGAAAACATATTTTTGGGTGTTTTCACGTTTATGGAAACGATAACGTTAAAAAAACAGCAGTTTTATTGATAAAAGTCTTTTTGGTTTTTTTTCATGTATTAGTCACTGCTCTTGTTTTAATATGATTGGAATCAATGTACAAAGTATGCGCTAAATGTGAACTAAGAACTAAGTCACTTGACCATCATTACAACTTTGCCAGCATCACAGAAAGAGCGTATTTGGTTCGTCATTTTCTAGCCAAACTTGAGAAAAAAGTACATACAGTTGTCTGCCTCACACCACACCATACACACCACAATAGTGTGCACTGAACATGCAGGCAGACAGTGAAGAGACAAGGAAAAATGGCACATTCATGTATTTCTAGAGAAAAGAAAAATATTAGGGTGTAACTTCCTATAATGAACATTTATGTACATGAAGCAAAATGGTGCTTTCAGACCCCCCAAAAAAAGCAAAGCACTCTGACATACTGTTCAGCATTTCTGCACTTTTACACATAGTAATGTGTGCTCACATTTACCTTAGGTTCATAAAATTCAGCCCTAAAACACAGCTTCTTCCTCAGCGTCTGCATAAATCACATTACATCCACCTACAGGGCTCGAGTGATCTCGCTTGTGTTCAGCAATGTTAATTAGGCTCAAAAACGTGAAGGCTGCCAAGCCGGGGTGCCTGCAAACGCTGAATGGAAACTTTACTTGCACTTTCTGGGGCTGGAGTTACGACACCGAGACGTTTTACGGCCTAAAATTAGCAGCACTGAACACATGATTCTGGGTTAATTATTTCTCTGTGTGCCCCAACTACAGTTAGTCAAGCTCTACCCTGTGGGCACACACTGCCAGCTTTTTTTTTTTTCCCTTCTTTTTTTTTTTTCCAACTGAGGCGTCAACGTCACAAACGTCAGCCAATGGGGTTTGCTTCTGGAGGTGTGAATGGACGCTGGTGAAACTAGGCCCTCACCGCTGATCTGAGAACTGTGACTTTTCTCGTAAATAATCGAAGATAAAGAATAAGGGCATGTTTTAGAGCAGCGTTGGGGTGGGCTGTGTGTGTGTGTGTGTGTGTGTGTGTGTGTGTGTGTGTGTGTGTGTTTTAGATGGGATATGTGACACATACATAGTTCAATGCACACTGAAAGCAAAACATTTCTAAACTCCATGCTTCTTACATGTCAGCCGATTTTCTGGCAGGGCTTTCGCTGGCGGAGCGTCGCGCACATAAAAAGGAAATGATACATCTCAAGAGTCCTAGAAAATGTGGACAGAGGAGGGCCCAAAAACAAACAAACCAAAACCCCATCAACTGCAGCGGTGGACTGAAGCAGCTCGTATTACAATTTTAACGGTATCGGGACATTCGTCACTGAAAAATGTTACAAATATATATATATATATATTTTTTTTTTTTTAAACAAAATTGCGAACTTACTGTCTCAGCTACACAAAATGCTCACTTGGATTTTAAGATTCAAAGCAAACAGACAAATAGTGCTGTGTCTGCAGCTGAGGTGCAGATAAATGGCATTTACTGAAGCACCTTTGGAAAAAAAAAAAAAAAAAAAACTGTGTGTAGCCCGACCCCCTTCCATGGCCAAGGAGCTGCAGACAGCGTAGGCTGTAACATGATAAGCTCCTCTTGCTCTCAGACATGGCTTTAACTGTTTTGTAATGGCTGTCTTCCCTCGACTGCCTTCGGCACCCTGCTCCGCTCCGCAGCACGGGGCCCTGTCTATATATATTCATCTCTTTCTTAAGATAAAAAAAAAGAAAGAAAGAAAGAAAGAAAGAAAGAAAGAATTCAAGGGCAGAGAAGCAAATATAAGCCTCTTGCATGCGGGAAGAAATAACACAGCGAGACGCTCAGCTCATCTTTAAGGCATGTACATATAACTGCCAAAACTCGGCCTTGACCTCTTCCTTAAACTGCGAGTGTGGGCCCACTCCTCGCTCTCGTATCCACAGAACTCCTGAACTGCTGCTGCTGTAACAAAACCCTACATCTTGAAAATGGGGAGTTTTTGGAAGAAGGCAACGTCTTCTTCGCTGTGTAACAAGTTCATCTGAATCACGTGTATCGGTCGATTTATCAGGAAATATTTACACACTGTAAAAGGGCGGCTGACGCTTTCCAAACGGGGCAACAAAAATGAGTTTTGAGGAGATTTTTAGGGACGTTCTGTGGGACTGAGAAGTTTGTTTATGGTCACTGTTGGTCTGTGTATAGTAGTTACTGAGTAATGAGTCTTCAGCCTGCAGTTTAAGGGCCTAAATACCCCTTTAACTCCAGGCTTAATACCCCGTTACCCATCATCCAGTAACTGCTCAGAATTATTCACTAACTACTCCACATTATATGGTAATTAACGTAAAACTTATATGATTTGAATAAATTATTTCATTATTAGTCATGAATGAGAAACAAGCGTGAGGAACGGAGCTTTGCACAAGTCCCTAGAGTTTAAGGGGTTAAGGGGGGAAAGGATGCAGTGCAGTTGTGCTATATTTGACCTTCTGATGCAGGTCACAGAAAAAAGGGAGGCCGTCGCCGTGGCCGTCGCCACCTGAGCACGAGTCATTGTGATGTCGTAAATAGGTGCGTCGAGCCAAGCGCGGCGAGGGCAGTGGAGGCGGCCAGCGAAGAGGAGGGTGAGGAGTGCGGGCGAGGCCAGCGAAGGCGGCCAGTGAAGAGGAGGGCGAGTCTGCAGTGTTTTCGCTCTCCAAAAACCACTGAGCGTTTGGAGAGGTGGGCCAAGCTCAGGTGGCCAGGCCTCGCCCTGCCTCTATAGCACCACCCTGACTCTCGGCTCACTTGGGGGTTAACCCTTAAACCCACAGGTGGACCCGTGCTCCAGTTCCTCACTCTTACAACCCACACATCAGCTCCAAAACAAATCCCAGCAGGAAGTAGGTAGTAGGTAGACTAGGCAGTAAGTCCCAACGCCAAGCGTCAACACCACGGGCCTGTAAGTGAGGCCGCACTTCAGTTCACCCTCATAACTACGCGTTAGCTTCACTGTTGCTACTGAATACTTGCTAGCATCTAGCTGTGAAGTTGGAGGACTGTTAACTGAACAATAAGCCTAAAGTTCGAGGGGTTACCCAAGCACAGCACGTGGCCAAAAATCCTGCAAATGCACATTTTTAATTTGGCCGTGCACGTGTGTGTGTGTGTGTGTTCAGCCCAACACGTTTCCTCCATGCTGAGTTGATTGCTACAGTATCAAAACCAAATAAAAATTCTTCCAACAGTTCCAGATCGCGCTCGTTGCTCTTAATGTGACTCAGCTCCTCGGTTTGGCTGGCTCGCATAAAACACACACCTGTGTACGGTGCAAGTCATTTCCATTGCCTTCTAGCCTCACGCACACACACACACACACACTCAGAAGCACTCTCACCCCCCTGAGCACATGCAGACAGTCATTAGACCAGTTTATCACCCTCCTGGCCAGTCATACCAAAGTGCCACTTAGGCCGGCGTTGGACAATATCTTCTTATCAAAGACAAACCTACACCTTGGAGATTGTGTGTGTGTGTGTGTGTGTGTGTGTGTGTGTGTTTGGCCGGGGTGGGTGGGAGCTGCATGGCCCTTAATGACCTGGCCGTCCCCAAGCCCTGGAGTGTGAAAAACAAAAATGCATGGTGACCACGCGAGAGAACCCAGCCGCCATGAGCGTTGTGAGCCCACGCGTCAGCCATTTTGATTGTGTAAATCCAGTTGTCGGTGGTGACGGCCCTTAAGCCTGCGAGCAGGCCCCTGCACACGGTTCCCATCACCGTTTTACAGTGTTATGGCTTGATTTTATTACATCTGTCAAAACATCATAGGCTGCACGAGGACCGTGTGTGATTTGTGATCCATACTCCTCTCTTCAAAGGGGGCAAGGGGATGGAAACAGCTCTGCCGGAGCAGCGAGCTCTGATTAGGACGAAAATACTGATACATGATGACCTGACAGTGGTCTCGGGCTGCTGAGGACGTGCGGTGGGCTTACTGGGCTGGGTATCCACACACGCTGGCCCTTTGGCTGGGACAGCGGTGTGTACAGTGGACCAAGGACACACATCCTGATACCCAAGGCCGCATGAGGCCCTGACCTGCCCTGACAGAGGTCACCGGAGCCAGCTCCTCTGATATTAGCCCTAATGCATGCATGTGTACATAACCAGCCCCTCACCCTGGCACAACACAGGCCTGGCTGTAGCCTGCAGCGCCAGATTGAACCACTCGGATCCCGTCCTAGGAAAATACTCCCACACTCGCACACGGGCTGCACACTGCACACACACTGCACACGCCGGTCATTCGGGTCTTTTCCTCCTGCCGTGTATCTCTAACCCGCTGGAGTCTGCACAGTCCCACTGTCAGCCCTTATCGATGACTTCACGGAACGGACGCCGTCACGCGGACGCGCGGCCCTCGGTCCCTCAGCTGCGCTGCCTATATTAGGAAAGGTGCCACAGCTGCCCGCGCCGTTCCGCCCGCCGTACTGCTCGCATTATATCGAGCCACAAATAAAGACGCAGTGGCCCGCGAAACAGACACCCTCCCCCCCCCCGGCTCGTGCCCAGGCCTCGGCGGCGGCGGCGGCGGCGGCGGCGCGGTGGTGGTGCACGTCGCCTCGGAATGAGCTCGTACTAACTGAGAGTGGAGAAGTCGGGCGAGCGAACCCGGCAGCGCGACACGCGAGTGGTCGCCGGGCGCGTGAAGCATTGCGGCTGTTAATCGATAGAGGTGATTAACGGAGCAGCGGCTCGAGCAGAGCCGCCGTTACCGGCGCCCGGTGCAGTGTGCGGAGGCAGCGAGCACTGAGCACTTCAGCTCACATCTGTCTCATTCACACACACACACACACACACACACACACACACACACACTCGCTGCATTTTTGCAGAAAATAAAGAAGACTGTATTCCAGTGCTGGAAATGTGCTCTACCAGCCCGGAAATAATAATAATAATAATAATAATAATAATAATAATAATAATAATAATAATAATAATTAAATAAAGTATTATACATTAATTTACCTGTTAAATCAAACATTATGCGCAGCAATAAACGCAATGGAGAGTAATTATGGAGATTGTTTTTGTGTATTTTACTATGTTATAATAACAGATATTGTTTATTATTTTGCTACAATATTACAACAATACTACTACTAATAATTATTATTATTATTACAGTCATATTGCCAATAATAACAATAATATTAATAATTACAATCATAATTATAATTGTTATTATAATTACAAAGGAATAATAACAATAATATTAATAGTAGTTATAATACAAATAACAATAATATTAATAGTATTTATAATAATAATAATAATAATAATAATAATAATAATAATAATAATAATGAACATATATATATATATATATATATCTTTTTTTATATATTTATACATATATATATATTTTATATATATAAACTATTTAAACGGTGTAAACTCCACTGTTCCTACGACGCGGCAGAATCTACAGATGAATTAACCTAAAGTTTAGTTCTTTACTGTGTTTCGGCGATTTACTTTAAAGTCCTTTAGCAAAAGAAAAACTAAACTAAACTAAAGAAGAAAACCCTGCTGTTCTTGTAGCAGAGACGCTTAATTTGGCCTGGTTCAGTTCAGCTCCGCTGGCGAGCGGGCAGGTAAACAGCTGGAGCTGTGTTGGGCTCCGACAGCGGCGCGGAGCAGAGACACGCACCGAGAACATCCTCACAGGTGCGCGTCCTGCGGGAGCAGCGGGTCGAGCTTGTCCAGCATTGGCGCATTATAAGAAAAGAAGAGAAAAAGACGAGAGAGAGGAGAGAAGAAGAGAGGAAAGGAGAGGATATGAGAGGAAAGGAGAGGAGAAGAGAGGAGAAGAGAGGAAAGGAGAGGATATGAGAGGAAAGGAGAGGATATGAGGGGAAAGAAGAGGAGAGGAGAGGAGAGGAGAAAAGAGGAGAAGAGAGGAGAAGAGAGGAGAGGAGAGGAAAGGAGAGGAGAGGAGAGGAGAGGAGAGAGGAGTGAAAGCAAGAGAGGAGAAGAGAAGGCCCAGCGCGCTCGCGCTGCTTGTCTGGGCCCTGGGCCCGCTGGGTGAACACCAGCCCTAATCAACAGGTCGCTGCTCGGGGAGCGGAGAGCGGCTCGTTGCAGCGCGGAGTCGCTGAAGGGCAGAGGCGCCTCGTCGCCGCTTTATCGCGGATGTTTCTCGCGGTGACGCTGTTACGCGCGGCATTTGTTCTGCAGAGTTACGGGTAAAATCTGGTACAGCAGCAGGAAAAAAAGGCG
>JBBPDA010000019.1:4095288-4102861 GCA_037974385.1 Arnoldichthys spilopterus
GGTGGGGGTGGTAGCGCTGCGGCTGGAGGTGTAAAATGCGGAGCCACCGTCCATCCCCGTCTCCGGATCCGCTGTGAGAGTCCGCTGTGAGGGTCTGCTGTGAGGGTCCCAAGCAGCAGGAGAAGTGTAAGTAACAGTGCTGAGCTGGATGTACATGGGGCTCACCCCCCCCCCCCCCACACACACACACACACCGATACCGACTGGAGAAACACCGGTGACGGACCTGCGACGGACGCGCGTCTCCTGAACTCACCTTCAGAGCGCGCGGCTCACAGCGGCCTCGTCGCTCACAGGTCAGTCCGGCGCGCGCGCGAGGGTGTTTCACTGAACCACATCATACCGCTTCATTTTCATACAGGCCTGCATTCATCCATCTATACATTCATCCATCCATACATTCATTCATTAAATCGTATTTATATTTATTTATTTATTTAACAGGATATACAAAGCATGTACTGTGATAAACCGATGTTAACAATTTGTATTATTATTATTATTATAACAATAAAAACTGATATAACAGTTAAATGCAATAATAATAAAAAATATTATAATTGTTGTTATTAATCACATGTAAATGTATTATCATTAAATAAAATGATAACGAAATAAAATAATACAATTACAGTATTAGCTTTATTTTAATTTTTCTATATAAATCGACATTTATATAATTTTATGTAATTAATTTCATGAATAAATGTTTTTATTAACATTATTATACAATTATACATTATCATTATAATAAAATGCAATAATAACAACAATAATAATAAAAATAATAAGAATATTTTACAATTTATGTGATTTACGTTATCAGTTTTAAATTATTATTATTATTATTATTAAAAGAAGGAACATGAACAGTGAGAGCTGAAGTATCATCAGTTCACTCATATTGTCAGTGAAGGCGCATGCGCAGTCCGACTGCAACGTCTTTAAACTGAAACAACACTTCACTCTTCATGAAGTGACTGAAACAGTCACTTCATTACGTCTGTGCTCTGCTCATCACGCTGTCCCCACATCCCAGCTCCCCCCTGCGCTGTCGGTACGGCAGTGGGGCAGTGGGGGGTCAGTAAGGCGGTTTGGTGAAGGAGCCGCGCTGGGGTCATGGGACAGTGCGACCTGCAGGTCGGAGCTCCTGGCTGAGAGCCGGAGGAGCGTGTGAGGTTCTGACCAGAGCAGAGAGTAAGACTTGATCTTGCCACCGAGCCAAACATTCAGAGTCCAAAATATACACACACCCCACCCCCACACCCCGCCCCCTCACATCTGCACAACTCCCACCTGCGCTGCCGCAGGACCTCGCGACCAACCAGTCGGGAACATCTGGAACTGAACCTGAGCAGGTGAGTGAACCGAGCATGCCAGGCTTCGTGTTGGGCTGAGCTCTGGTTCCCACATCACTGGTGCAGCATCAGCGGCCCCCCCGACCGTAACAGGCCGCGTCCCGCAGCCCGGCTCCGTGTAAAGGCCCGCGGAGATGACGGAGAAGTCTCCGGACAGCAGCCCTGCTCTGGCCCGCACCCGTTTAGGGGGAGCGGGTGTTTTCTGGGCGGGACGGGTGATTTCAGAGTGAGCGGCGCCTCGTTTAAAGAGCAATTAACTCTAATTAGACGTGTAAGGATCGCGCGCGGCTCTGCGCCGCTCCTCCGTCGGGGGAACCGTGTTCTGCGCCATTTGAACGTCTGGCTTTTTTTACGAGCTACGGCAGCGCGGCGCGTTCGGGGGGCTTCCCTCTCTCCAGCTTTGCGCCCACTCTCCTCTTCCTCTGCTCCCGCGCGTCAAGGGAGGCGCGGCGGCCCGGACCGCAGGGGGTTCTGGGTGATTTCCAGCTCCTGGCCCCGATGTCATATCTCCAGTCTTGAATCTGTAGCGCGTGGAGAACACGCAGAGATGGCATCTCTTCCGGGAGAAGAGGAGGGTGTTCATGCGCAAAATACACGCATGTAGCTGTGTTGGGGGTTTGTTTGTTTGTTTTTCATTTTATTCATTTATTTATATTTTAATTTTATTAATGTATGTTATTTATTAATTTATTTTTTATTGTTATGGTGTTTTATATCATTGTAATGTTATTTATTTATTTCTATTTCGTGCTATTTATTTATTTATTTATTTTTATCATTTTTTTTCATGGCGTTTTATATCATTTTAATGTTATTTATTTATTTGCATTTTTCATGATGTTTTACTTCATTTTATGTTGTTTATGTATGTATTAATGAATGCATTCATTTATGTATTTCTAATATATATTTTTTTCTTTTCATTTCGTTTTTATTTATTTACACGTTTATTTGACGTGTGTTTTGATCGAGCCACGTTCAACATAAAGTTAAAATTCGAGGGCACCTCCATGGGGACTCTCTGAGCTGTAGAAACCTTCATTCCAATTGTCGTGGCCAAACAAACAAACAAACAAACAAATAAATAAATGAATAAATGAACGAATGAATAAATGAATAAATGAACGAATGAATAAATGAATGAATGAATAAATGAATGAATGAATGAATGGATGAATAATCTGGGCCTTGTTAATCTGATCGGATGTTTACAGATCACCGTTTCAAAATCGTATGAAATTATCTCGAGAATTACAGCCATCGGTTGGCAGGCTTAGTCACAGCAGGGGCAAATGTAGATAAACACAATTAATTAATAAATAGTAATGTAATGTAATGTTCCAAAGGTCTTTAGTTATGACGAAAAACCCAACAGGCCTTAGTGTCAGCTCCTGAACGGCGCGTCCCCAGTCCGCCATCACCTGAGCGACTTCCTGCATCGTCGCTAACACCGGTCAGTGCGGCTCACCCGCAGCGCGGCCCCGCCCTATAGGCCGAGCGCCTTTGGCAGCAGGTGAAGTAAACACAGCGCTGGAGCCTCCACTGTACGGGTTCGGTCACACGAGCGCGGTGGCTAATTATTAGCATGAGGCGGGTTTGATGAGAGGCCCCGGTTCCTGAGCAGGTAGGGCCTGCCACCCACGCCACAGCCCTCGCTGGCAGCATCTCAGCCCGCTCTCCACGGGCAACGACACCCCGGGGGGTTAAAACGCTGCAGAGCGGGAGGACACGGACACCGGTCACCACATGCTAATGCGGCGTGGCTAGGCTAATGACACAGTACATACAGAGCTTCACGCTCTGTGCGCTCGACACACGCGAGTCCAGTGCACGGCATTAGCTCCCAACGGCGCAAGAATACAACGAGAGAATAAGAGAAGCGTAACCGGAAGTGACCACAAACCATAATAACAAACAAACCTATGGACAGAAAAAGCACGAAATGTGTGTGTGTGTGTGTGTGTGTGTGTGTGTGTTCAACAGATTGCTAAAGCGTTCGCGCATTGACTCCCCACCCGCTGTGAGGACGCAGCCGCGGTCTATAGGAGCACTAAGTTCAGGAGCGCATTTATCATAATCATATTGAAATGCTGAGGCGCTGGCGAAGCGTGTCTCGACATTCAGCTACTGCAGGAGCGCGGAGGAAGCGCGGCCTCCTCCTGCCGGCCCTCGCGTTAGGCTACCTGGGTAATTATTAGCCATTAATTGGGTTCAAGACCTTGGGAGTCTATGGGAAATGGGACCACTAATGCCAGACAGTCTCCCTCCGCGTCCCCTGTTCAAAGTGTGAGTGGGAGACAGGACCGTGCCTTAAGCACACATAACCTACTAAAGTACGCGGAACAGGCGGGAACCACAGCGGTGTGTCCTGCTGCAGAACACGCGTGGACAATATGACCCGGGTTCACTGTTACTGCACTGTGTGTGTGTGTGTGCGCGCGCGCGCGTGTGTGTGAGTATGTGTCTGTGTGTGTGTGTCTGTGTGTGAATATTTATTTACTGATTTATTGTTTGCTTTGTTATCGATCAACCTGATATTGATTATTAGTTCTTATATTTATTACGTCTGTCTTTCTGTCCATCTATTTATTTATTTATGTCTGCCTGTCTGTCCATCCATCTGTTTATGTTTATGTTTTCGGTCTGCCCAGTCCATCCACTCATTAGCCTATATTATTATGATTATTATTATTACATATTTTATTCTGATAAATCTTTATTTGTTTATTACTGTATTATAAATACACTTCCTTCTGTCTTTCAGTCTCAGTGTCTGTTCTTGATAGAATGCACGTTTGGAGTGGGCTCGTGCTCAGACCCCCACTCCGCCCACCGCGCTCCTGGTCGCACTACAGTCTTGAGTGGGGTTGTATTGAATTCGCACCGAGCGCGTTTTGGTCAGGAGGAATAGCGGAATCGCCGCAGGAGCGCGAGTCTCTGCTCGTGTCCCCGCCTGTGCTCCGTGTCCGCTCTCTGTCCGAACCGTTCACTCCTGCGCTCGTGCACTGCGACACGTTTTTTTTTCCTCCGCGCGGAACAGAAACCGCGTAATGACAGAAAGCTGATGCTGGGCCACAGAGCCCCGCTGTTAGCCGCCGCGCCCCTCAGAGTAAACCCGGCCGACACCGCGGAGGACGCGGCGCGACTCCCCCAGAACAGCCGGAGAGCACCGACGGACCCCGCTGCGGCGTGTGTGTGTTTTATACATCTCACTGTGTGTGTGTGTGTGTGTGTGTGTGTGTGTGTCCGGCGCTGAGCTCCGGCTGATGTTCGCCCAAGGCAAGAAAGCGGCCCACATGCGGAGACCACCTTCATGTGATGTGATCAATCACGCGGTGGGCAACACCGGAAGGAAAGAGGGGCAGACTTTCAGACGGCTCGCGTTCACAGATAAATTAATGACCAACAACAAGACTTCATTAAATCACGCGATCCCGCCACATCCGGTCAACTCCATCACGCGCTCTGGGCTACGACTGAGACGGTGAACAAGTGCTGTCCGCTCTGCAGAACGAACAAGAACGAACTACATAATAATAATAATAATAATAATAATAACAATAATAATCATAATAATAATAATACCAACTAAAATAATTACAATAATTATAATAATAAAAATAATAAGAATAAGAATCACATTATTATTGTAATTATTATTGTTAGTATTGCTATTATTATTATTATTTTTTTTTTGCTGTTGTTATTATTATAATTATTATGTTTATTATTATTGTTACTGATAATTATAAATAATAAAAGATTAAGTGTTATTTGAAAAGATTAGCTATCAGTATCACTGTATTACTGTTATAAAGACATTATTGTAAATTAATCGTCTGTATTTTTTATATTTTGCATTTTTTAAAATACATTTCTAATGGATTTTGAGTGTTTATTCAGTACCTGGTGAATTAAACGAGTGATTCTGAGAATAAGAAAAATATAAACCTGCAGTGAAACAGCGAATAAATTACAGTAAAGGAAAACACTGCTGCATAAAGCGCATTATGACCATTGGACTCAGGTATTTTTGCCATCACATTTTTCAGAAACCGAAATCCATCAACACACCATTCTCTGTATGAAGCAGTCTTCAGAAACGACTCAGTAAATTCATGTGCACTGGCCTCCTCCAGCTGTGTGCGTCTGTAATGCAGTACAACACCTCTGGTTTTAGGAAGGATTGTTCAACTTCACTGCTTTTTTAAGCCAGGGGTCCGGAGAACAGACAGAACCTTGCATGGTGCAGGATGAAGGCTAAAACACATGTATGA
Source organism: Arnoldichthys spilopterus (assembly GCA_037974385.1). NCBI lineage: Eukaryota > Metazoa > Chordata > Actinopteri > Characiformes > Lepidarchidae > Arnoldichthys > Arnoldichthys spilopterus. Next base: position 4,100,924 of record JBBPDA010000019.1, read on the forward strand.
GCTTCATTTTAGGACACATTTCTTCTTTGCTCCATTGAAAAAATCTTAGTGATGTATAAAATGCGAGAAGCTATTGTGCAGGTGAAGCCGCAGGTTCAGTACCAGGGGGCTTGTGCCCCCGTGCCAGCCTGAAATACTGCCTTAAGGAACCAAACTCCTGGATCCTCTTCAGGCCTGGGAGAAGAGAGCCAGCCAAGCACACAGTCACTTTCAGCAGTGTCACAATGTCCCGTAAACGTACGTGAACAGAAGTCAAAGGTGCCTGAAAACCGATATTGCCAAGGGTCCAACGGGCCAAAGAGATGAGGTGCCCAGATCATAACACAGTGCAGAGAATCAGCTGAGTGTCTAACAGGGGCTCAAAGGCCACCACGATTTGGGAAACCTCAAGAAAAATGGTCAAACATTGGATCATGCAGCGAGTTCCCGAGCCAGGTTATGTCTTCGGCATGGTGCGATGTTGTTACAGGTAATCCAAACCAAATGTCACGTTTCCAGTCATGTACAGCCACAATCGTGGGCTGCCTCCTTTAATCAGAAACGTAGAACAAGAGGCCGAGATTTATGATAAAGTCAATCATCTTATTACATTAATATTCTTAGATATTCCTCATGTGGCACCTCAGTGCAGCTACAGGGGTTAGGTGTGTGCAGACACCTCCAGCACACTTTTAATACCAATTAAACATGGTAAAGCAGCCGAACCCATGTCCGGGGTTCTGGGGGACGCGTCCTGTAAATCGAGCCCTGAATGGCAGCATTAACTAATTTGAGCTCTCAAGAAAAGAGAGAGAGAAAAAAATCAAAGGTATCTTAATTAATTAATTCCTCGGTTTCAGCAGTTTTGACTCTGACTTGGATATGGCACTGCCTCGGAGGCTCATAAACAGAGGGGAGTGGGTCTCTCTGAAAGGCCTCTCACACAGCCCGCCTTCCTCCGGCCAACCTGGCAGGCCCTTCCCAGAGTGACTACGCATAGTTTCCTTTCGATTAGGGCCATCTCCTTAACCAGACTCCTCAGCAAAACCAACACATTTGTGTTTTTCAAACACATCCAGATTGGGAGGCCCCCGAGCCGTGGCGGGACCTGGAACGCTGTGGGGTCAAACCATGTACGGTAACATTTGTTTCGTGCGTGGCACAAGTGGCTTTTGTGCACAGGAGCCTGCAGCAGAGGTTTCCAACAGGCACTGTGTGGAGCGAGTGTGGACACGTAGAGGGGTTTTGTCAACGGCACACGATCACAAGGCAGCAGCGTCGATCAAAGTCACAAAGTGTAAACAAATAAAATGAACCCTCAGAACCCATCAGAACGTTCGGACTTCTCTTCCTCACTCTCATGACTAAGATCCTTACCTAAAATAAGGGTAACAAAAAAAAACTACGCTTGATTCCCTAAAGAACCATTCAATGCACGGTTCCTTTTGTACATGTGTGAGTTTTGTAAAGAACCCTTTTACATTGTACATTACTTTTAAAAGGTCATTAGGAAACATGGTTCTGTAGGGAACTAAAACGGTTCTTGTAGCATTGCTCAAAGTAACCTTTGTAGCATGGTGTCCTTAATACTTTCATCATACATTCTTAGCCAAAATGGTATAATAGGATCTGAAAGGTTCTTTGACCTAAAAATAGTGGAACCGTGTTCTGTATATTAGAACAACCCGTTTAAATAGGTTCTATAGAGAACCATATACAACTCTCCCACAATTATAGAGAATGACCAGTTGTAAATGGTTCTATAGAGAACCCTACGCAACTCTTTCCTGCATCGTAGAGAAAAACCAGTTGTAAATGGTTCTATAGAGAACCCTACGCAACTCTTTCCTGCATCGTAGAGAATGACCAGTTGTAAATGGTTCTATAGAGAACCCTACACAACTCTTTCCTGCATCGTAGAGAATGACCAGTTGTAAATGGTTCTATAGAGAACCCTAC
>JBBPDA010000019.1:4110188-4124418 GCA_037974385.1 Arnoldichthys spilopterus
GAGAGAGAGAGAGAGAGAGAGAGGGAGAGAGAGAGAGAGAGAGAGAGAGAGAGAGAGAGAGAGAGAGAGAGAGAGCAGAGGGAAGTGAGAGGGGGAGAATGAAGTGTGAACAGAGAATAAACCTTTCTGCAAATACACACATGTATTTATTCGCTGCTTTTCCTGGACCGAGTTGTGCTTGGCTTTAATTAAAGCGTGTTGAGCCGAGAAGGCCAGCCATGTTCCCTGGTCTGGCCAGCGCCAACTCGTCAAGCCCTTTATTTAGACCAAACTCCTTATGAATGACACCAGTATACCATCGTTAATCAAGGCTCTTGCCACCGGTTCCTCTTCTGCATTTTTCCAGCGTATTTACACTTCCCTCCAAGGCACTGGATGTGTCCAGCAGGGCAGCCAGAGCAGTGCCTGAATAAACAGCACCTTGAAGAACAGGGCCGCACTTCAGCGTTGGGAAACGGTGCCCTCCTTCTTTCTGTTTCATGTTTTCGTTTCGTTTCTGTATCAGAAGCGCTCGAACCCGATACGGGATTTTAGGTGTCTGGTGACAAGGTGACTACTTAACCCATTAATAGGCGGATTTCGCCTCGGCTTCTTCTTGAACATAAACTGTACCTGGGCCCTCTCGGACCACACACGGAGAGTACAGCGCAGAGGATTTGCTCAGCGAAGCCTTCAAATCTGTGCCTGGCCCGGGCTGCCGGGAGCGCGGGATTGTGGGTAATGGGGACAGCTCACAGGCCGGGTCAGCCTTGCCGGACACACGTCTGAGTGAGCAGACACAGGGCTGGGTCTGTCTGTCCGAACGAGTGACTGCTCTCTCGCTCGTTTTCTCTCCCTCTCCCCCTCTCTCTGAAAGCTCTGAGCACCTGCTGACAGACGGATCTTCGGCTTTCCTCCTCGGCGCGGCTTCTATCTCCCTTTCCCTCGCTCCCGACAGATCGACTGACCCGATGTCGAGGATCCTATCCCTTCCTCTTCTTTTTTTTTTCTTTCTTTCTTTTTTTTTCCAGCCGTGTGAGCGCTGCGGTAGGTTCCTCCATCAGCTATCAAGAGTAAAAGGACACTCTTATGACTATTATTACGGATGGCTGGTTCCTAAGCCCACTTTAAAGCGACAGTTTGGGCAAAAAAAAAAAAATCACATTTGCCTCCCTCTAATTTGTTGTCTGAGGCTTCATTACTTTTGCACATGAGTCCATGGCTACTGTTAGGATCATGCAAGATGCCAAACAGTTGCCTCAAATCATAAGACAAGGTTATGTCTACAAAAATAGGCAACAATACGAAATACACACCGCAAAACCAGTGTTACTGATGTATTTAGCTTTTAGGACATTGCCACAGATAAGACAGCATGCTATACAGTGTCGGAAACCGCTTAAGCAAAGGGCTGCGTTCGTCTTCCAAGGCGAGCGTGGGATGATTTAGACTTGCACTTCACACGATGCAACGGTGCAAAACTATAGAAGCAAACTCCACAAACTCCAGTCAAGCCTCGGCCGCTTGACTGTATGTGGTATAAGGGGAAAATTGTGTCGGTCATGCCCAAAACATCAACTTTAAGTTATAGCCCTTCCTCCATCCATCTTCCACATCCCCCTTTTGCTCTCCCTCTCCCCCCTCTCTCTTTCTCTCCGTCCTCCCTTTCTTCCTGCTCCTGAAAGAGCATCTCTGGCCACACAATGAGGGGCAGAGAGGGGGGAAAAAGCAGTCTTTGCCAGGGCCGTGAGTGCACCTGGATGGCCAGAGAGGCCAGGCCCGCTGTGAGGACCTATTGTTCGGCATGTCAGCGGCTTCCCTGTTTTAATGGCCCTGTATATCATCATTGTTATTATGGCAGATGACTGGGGTGGCCCCTTCACTAGGGAGGGCTTAAATGTGGACCCCAAATCCCACTGGATGAAATACTAGCACTTAACCCCAGCTATGAGCATTGTGTACCGCGGGAGGACTTTCTCTCTCTTTCTATGTCTCTCTCTCTCTCTCTCTCTCTCCCTCACTCCCACTTTCTCTCTCATTTTTTTCACTCCCCCAGCCTCCTCCGTTTTTTCACCTCCTCTTATTCTTTTTAATGGCCTTCTTCGCCACACTCTTCCTTTCCTTCATTCATTCTCTCTTGTGGGCTCAATTTGGTGTGTGTGTGTGTGTGTGTGTGTGTTTTTTCCCCTCCGCCGTTCCGAGTGGGAGAGGGAAGTCAAGCAGAGCGGCCATCGCTTCAAGTTCCATCTTATCTTACCGAGCTAGACAAAGGTCACACCACTGTGTCAGAAAAGTCAGCTTCTTTTCCAATAATGATATTTCCAATCATCTGAAGCTCAACCACATGAAAAAAAACACACACACATATGTGAAACGACCTTAAAAAAGTAAACAAATGCTGAGTCACGAGAATTCTCAAAAAAAGTGGATGATAAGTGCAGATAAATCGTGAATGTTGTTTCTCCACTCAGTGTAAACATTATAAAGGTCGTCCGTTTATTTTCCTGTGGAGCGCACATTCGGTAGCATTCGTAAGGCATTAATAAAGCAGTCGTAAGCAGCACTTAATTATACATTAGAGATTCTTAAAGCACCTATTATTCCTTTAAAGCCAAAATAGTTTTATCATTCATTAACAACATGCGTTGTCACCGTGTTCATAAGCATGACATACGTTCGAAAAGCACTTCAATGCATCACATATGATACAGCACGACAGTTATGCACCTTCATAATGTATTCATATACTGGGTGTAAATTTACATTAAAGCTTTATGAGCAGTCCATTATCCCTTTAATGTAAGAGACTATGGACTGCTCATGAAGCTTTAATGTAAATTTACGCCCAGTACATGAATGCATTATGAAGATGCATAACTGCTGTGCTATATCATGTTCAATAATGCCCTGAAATGCCTTTCGGACATATGTCATGCTTATGAACACAATAACAACGCATGTTATTAATGTATGTTAAAACTTTCATATTTAATGATGTAAAGGTGTAATAGATGCTTTAAGAATCTTTAATGTATAGCTAAGTGCAGCTCACGATTATTAATGCTTTATGACTGCACTATGAAGGTGAATTTCATGTCAGTTGTTATCACAGATTTATATATTGCACAATTATTATTATTATTATTTTTATTATTATTTTTAGTTATTATTTTTATTTGTGTATACAATTTATGGAAAATACCAATGGTGGACTACTTCAGTGACTGACAACAACCAGTTGCAATTTGAGAAAACTTGCATGTTTTAACTGTGTACATCTGAATAAACCTTTGGTTGCAGGGACAGACTCTCAAAGAAGGTGAGTTCTGCATGGATTTCTACACTAAGTGCCATTTTTTGCATGGAACTTTGTGGAGCAAACATTACTGATTGTGAAGAAGACAAAACATAAAGTCCAACCTTGTGAAATCTCTGATTGATTCACTACAAAGAGAAGGAACTCTATTTTTTTCTGCTGTAAAGTCCCCTCTTCATCCCATAGGTTTGTATCACCCATACGGCTGGAAACCAAGGCAAGGGTGGATATAGCCTCAGTTTCCAGGCGCTGGTGTAGGTTGGACAGGCTTTGAATCACACCTTCTTCTTTTCCTTCTACTTCTTCTTGTTGGTGCCCACAACCAATCTCACTCACTCCATTTAATTCTGCCTAACCCACATGCTAGCATGTAGACAGGACAGGCCCTGATGATGTTAGGTTTAAAATTCCTGAGACAATTTGGCACACCTTTCTAGACCATATTCATACATTTATTATAGCAATACACTGGCTTCCACCACCGATGAAGAGTCGCTGGCAAGTTCAAAAATGACCTTTTTCTTTAAATGCTCTTCGAATGTCCTTGAAACACCTCTTTGGAGCCTATGCTGAATGCTTATGGCATTTGGTGAGTTGTGAACCACTAAATGTTACTGTAGAAAGATTTAAGCCAACTTAACATTAACTTGTGAATGACTTTCTATGCTGGAACCATTGTAATGTTTTATTTATTCTGCAGCAAGGTCATAAATCACATCTCTGGGCTTTCTGCAAGTATTTTAAACCTAGACATAACATCTTCTCATGCCACTAAAGTGTCAAGAAATATTTCAGTTATTATAACATTATTTCGGTCATGTGCACTGAACAGCCTCAGGACTCCAGCTATGGAGCACTGGAAGAAGTTTAATCAGTGCAGTTATTTTAGACCAACCATCCTTAGCAGCATGTATTTGGACAGGTGTACATTTGCTTATGTGTGTTTATAGTCTACTTACGTTTACCTACAGTTTGTATGTAATGTCAAGCTTGGAAACTTGGTCTAAAATCATCTACTCCAGCTTGCAAAACTGATATCAGCACTTTAAAACCAAGCACTCAACAGAAACCCAGTGTTGGTGTGATTTTATTACCAAGGGAGAAAACCGTTAAAACATGCGACTGTTCCTTACAATACACTGCAGTGTCATTTGGCTAGTGCAGATTAACAAACTGAGGCTTGGGTAGTCACTTCAGTTTAAATCTGTGTATTTTAAACAGTGGGTCCCAAGCTAAGGTTACCTTGAGATGGAAACTCCATGCTCCATGGCTGCAGTAAAGAATCTATAACATCGTGTGACTCCAGTAGACGTTCTCCTCAGGCATCTTGTAAAGGAGAAATCTTATGTGGAAACATGGAAACAGACAGAATGCCATATTAACCCTTTAATGTTCCTTAACTCAACCTGATTGTTCCATCTCTACCACTGGGTTTAGGTCAGTATAGGTGAAAACACCCACTGGATTTCACTGTGCCTTCAATTAGTGGAGCTTTTTTTAGACAAAGACACAATAGTTGCAAACACAAATTATAAGTTTTGTGGATATCTCTGAGAATCCAAGAATTTTATTTGATTATTACTCATTTCTTTATGTTTAAAGGGTTTAACTAGAAAGACAAATCTTGACTGCTTGATTGAGGCTTAATTAAAATAACTAAATAAATATAAATAAAACATTAATAATTGAATTAAAAAATTAAACATTATTGTTATTATTGCCCCAAATTAATATTAAATGCAAAGAAATATTTGTCCATTGATATTCTCTTGGCCATTGAAGGGTTTAACCACATTAGTGTCATAGATGAGAAACAATATTCTTTCTGAAATGTGCTGTAGTTCATCATCATACCCAGCAGCTGCCATGTATAAAACAGAAAAAAAAACTACTTAAATACAAAAAATACTTCCAGTTCTTTTTCTGGACCAAAAAATAACTGATTGTATTTCTAAATATTAAAAACAAGCAATGCTTTTTTGTGTGTGTGTGCATGTGCTTTTAGCCTATAAAACAGTACCATATTAACAGTGGTACTTTAAGGGCTTATGAATGGTTTTAAAATAGTTTATTAATGGATATTAATTAGGTCATAAACACTGTAAATCATTAATAAACAGGTATAACACAAAGCACAATAATGACCTATTATATCTGTATACAACAGAATGTGAATATCTGATTAAGCCGATGTAATGCTCATAGTTTAGTAGTATCATTGAATGTGGGCTCACTATTTGGCAAAAAATCTCCTCACAGCTGCTCTTGCTATGCGTTATAACTGCTTATTGCTTAATTTTTGGGTGTTATGACGTAACCACTGATTATTCCATTTCAACCACTCTGTAAGCCCTTTATAAAGGTAGCCTAACTGTAAAGTGCTTAAAGTGTTTAGTGTAAAGTCCTGGAAGACTATGCATCCATTCCAACACTGTTTCTGTGAATCCGTCTCCTATCTATGAATCTCTCATGGCTGCCTTGCTCAAAACAACGCCGAATTTGCGGACATTGTTGGCGGAAGATTTAAGATGAGCAGTGAGAAGGCTACCTGTCTGCACAAACGTGAGAAGAAACACAAACCTCCACAGGAAAATGAATCCTCAACTCTTCAAGTGCTACACAATAAAAATGTCTGTCAGTGTCAAAGGTGAGCGAACAGGACTTGGAGGTGAGGGCCTGGATCGTTTGATCTCACGCACGGCATCGCCATTTCCTGTGGCAGCAGAGCCGCACGCCGTGACGTCAGGCGCAAAGATTTACGGAGTGTGAACAACGTCGAAGTATTTCTTACATGGAGTAGCCGCTCAAGCCAGCTAATTAAGTCTCCGGGGAGGTGTAGCGCTCTGAGAAATATATAATCCCCATGTTTGTCTCTTTCAAAGAGGCATTTCCAAACATGGCGCTGGTTTACCTGGAGAAACCGGCTAACTTGCCATTAGCCGACAGCTAAATGAAAAGCCTATATTTAGAAGGGCCCCGAAATATCTTCCATGCTTAAACTTATACGGCCCCCGCAATCACATTAAAGAGGAACGGCCCTCTCTCACATGGAAATGTGTAACGAGGCTCGTTGGCAACAGGCAGGGTAGAGTTTTGAGGAGTGTATGACATCAGGGTGCTGCTAAGCACCACTGGCCCATAAACGCTGCAGGCCCCCACAGCAAATGCAGGTGTGGTGGCCCCACTTCAGCGCAGAGGAGAGCCACCAGGCTGTTTCATTAGTGCGTAGACACAGTGTCACAGGCAGGCAGGCCAACGAGTCTCAGACGGCGGAGCGCGCTGCTTTCTGATTATTTCCAGACGCGCTGGTCCTGATAGGCGTACTCTGCACTTCTGAGGCAAGCGGTAAGCGCTCTGATGACGTTTATGCGATGCCCTCATAAAACGCGTAACGAGGAAACGACCAAGTCTGCATTCAGCAATACGCCGATCCTCAGCCGCTATGTATGAAACATGACAGCAAAGATATAGAACAGCTACGTACACAAATCCAATACACTCCCCCACAACGACAGACAAGAACAACCAGTCAAAATACATTTGCGTCCAATACTCTCACGAAACAATTACTGCATTCCAGAATCTGCTACAGCCTTAGATTTACAAAAAAAATGCTGGCTTTTAAAAGACATTGAGAAGCACTCAGTCAGTTCGGTAAACTAACAAGCTGGAACTATGACAATCTCACATTGTAGCAGCACCAGCCATAATAATCAACCCGGATGACCGTGATGCGATCATTTTCAAAGGAGCCTGTAGCACAACTGAGAAGCAATTAGATTAAGCAGTATTAATGCATTTAAAGGAAAAGATGATCAGGACCAGGTTAGGCCTAACTGTAAGTTCTGTGACTGATGAAATTGTGCTGTAAAGGGCCCATATCATTAAAAATGTCTTCCTTAAATGTATGAAATGAATGAATGAATAAAGAGGTTTAAAGCAATGTGGAAAAACTTTTAAAGTTTCCCAGTCCACACACCACATACATGGAAATTAAGACACAGGCTTCCATACACCCTCATATTCAGCCTACAGTAGTTTAGGCCCCGCCCACTCATGCTGAAGTTACAAGGAGTGTTTCAGTGCAGACTGGACAGCCATTAAGAACAAAGCTCTTTTACATACATCAATCTCAAAGGGACTGTGTCAAAAGCAGCCTGTTTAATTCTAAGAGAAAAAGAAAAAATGGCTGGTGTGACTGGCACATAAAACTACACTAACACCATCAGGGAACATAGCAGAAAATAGTGAGCCTCTTTTGTCAGATAGATCAATAATAAATCCAGTTGTTAAAAGTTTTAAATTAGATTAGATTATATCAATATTATTTTATATATACATTAGACAGGGAGATTCTGGTCCCTGTAGGATGAGACCAGAAACCTTTGACCTCTTTAGAAACCACATGAGAAACCATCATGTTACTGTGATAAATATTGCCACATGGGCTTTAGAGGACTTTGGAAAACTGCTGTCACTTAACACAGTCCACTGCTGCATCAAGAAATGAATCTTGAAAACGCGAATCTCTATCACACAGAAAAAGTCAAATTTCAGTACTGTTCAGAAACACTGCTGAGTTCTCTTCACCCGTGTTTGTCTCAGATGCACCGAAAGACAGTGGAAATGTGTGCTGTGGTCAGTCCACCCTTCAACATGTTTTTGGGAAAAATGGACCTTAAGTTCTCCATGCCAAAGATGAAAATCACCCTCCAGACTATTATCAGCGAAAGGTTCACAACCCTGTGACCAAGGCAGCTTTTCATAAGCAGTTAGCGTCCGACTGTCTTATCTCCTAATGGACATGCATTAGCATTAGCTCCTACTTAGCATTAGCTTTAGCATTAGCTTTGACCTGGCCGTAAAATCAACAACGTACTCATAACATCCCAGCTTAAGGCTCGCCACAGTATGATGGCAAGCCGAGGTGTTCACCTCATTAAGTGGCTCAAATTGACATTTAGGCCACATATTAGGTCCATTAATGGCCACAGGAAAGAAAGCAGACTAGCCACTTACACAAGCACCACATGTAGAGAAACAAGCTATCCTGAAGTCAAACATTATTAAGGATATTACTGACCATTAAGACTGTAATAGGTTTCACAGTGGTACGGATTTCATTCTCTCCGTGCAGGCCATACATTGTGCCTCAGCAACTAATGCACTTCACATGGGCACATATGATTTAACACAGGTCCACTTGCTCTCTGATTTGCTACAATAATTTCCATCAAAGGGCAACTTTTAATGTAAGGGTCCAACATCAGATACTACCGTTGTATTATGCTGCTGTAATGCACTAATGCATTTCATTGATTGAACATTCATTCAGCTTACCTGCAACAGACTCAATGATGCCTCTGCTGTTGCCAATGCTTAAATATAGACATTCACATGAAAAACATGGTCTAAATGTGTAGATTTGGACCCAGAAAAGATACTTCCTTGCATTTGTTATTTTTCTCACACATCATAAGAACCGACAAAGTTCTTTGCAACATAGTTAAAGACCCACTTAACCTTGTCTAACTTATTCAAACAAGGCTGCTCATTAATAACAGATCTAAAAGATATGAGTTAAAGAATATCGGTGAAAAATAGCAGCATGTACGTGGTTATGAAAAATGCTGCTGGACCTGGAAAAAATGACAAATTAGTCCAAGATTTTAAAAAGAAAGCCCTAGGCCGACACTGGCTGCCCAAGCTGAAAACTTGTCATTCTACCTAAATCCTACATTTTTACTCCCTCAAGCTGCAGTTAAAGCATTTAAAGCTAACCAGGTTATGACATTGAAAATCAATGCAGAACATTTAAAATCAGCCTGTTTACTGCTCAACTGACATGTTATTTCCTTAGGAACGTTCCTACTGAAGGTGATTTCTCAAATTTTGCGTGTTGTGCAGATTGTCAGCAGGGGGAGTAAGTTTGGTTCTGAGTCTAGCAGACCCCTACCGTTAGGCTGCATTGCACTGTGGCTCATGCTCTAGGTACAGCTTGCTCTTGTATTCTGATCCATCACCAGCTTATTCTATCAAATGATCCTGATTCAAAGTATAAAGACATTGCAAAGCTGGTCCCAGAGCAGTATAAAATAGAACATCAGCATCACTTTAACATGAAAGCTAGGTAGCGTTCCCTTCAGATCTTTAAATGCATGGATCAAACAAATATTGAAAAAAGGCGTTTTCAAGGTAAAGTCTTGGAATATTCTTTGAATTTGTATGCAGTTGATTTTGTTAGGTCAGTTATGATCTATTACGTAGAGCGATAGTAATGCAATCACAAATAATATACTAATAATACGAATAAATTGAATACGAATATACGAATAAATTACTAATAAAACTCCTAAGCACTTAAATACAACTATCCACTTACAGTAACACTCTTTAACATGTTCAGCTGAAGTGGTGTTGCCAAAGCATCTCCATTGGGGAGTGCTGTTTCTGGCCCAGTGTATTTGACCACATAATGGTGGAGGTCTGTAAGGAATGTATGAAATCTATTCCAGGATCTGCTGTTAAGTTTATGAGATTTTTTGTGAATATCACCCCTGAGGCGATAAAGAAAGAATCAAAAAAGTCTGGAGAAAATGTGTAAACAAAGACAATTTTTTTTTGGTAACACTGTTGGTTCTAAAAACCTGCTGAAACTGTTAAACTCTTCCAAAGTGCCCATAAGTTAATGGTGGTCAGGAGCAGGGTAAGAGGCCCTAAAAACTAAGAGAACAAAAAATTGTACTAGGAACAGAGACACCACCCTTGACAACGTACAGCTCTATGCAGTAAACAAATGATAAATCACGAACTCTCCAATTTGTAAACTGTAATACCAGAGCTCAGCCCGAGCCCACACGCTTCCATTTATTTTCTCAAGATGCGAGCAACATTGATCACTGCACTGTCAAACTGTAGAGATAGCACACAAACATGAAATATTTTCCCCAAGCCATTAAGCTTAATTATTATTTCATTCACGCACCATTACATACCATAAAACAAATATTTGACTACTGATTACATTAGTGGGGAAAGCAACGTCGTTGCTATACTGTTACACGCATCGCCTAGTTCAAAAGGGACATAAGGCCCAATAGAAAGCGACCGCTCATTTGTCACCAAAAGTCCGGAGCAAAAAAAGCACCGCTACGGTCATTGTAAATTGTGTTTGTTGATTCTTGACAAAGCTCACCTGTGGCTATTTACTCAAAGGGTAATTCTATTCATTTGTCACTAATGGAAAAAGCAGCAGATGTGGGAGTAAGTTTCATAGCCGAATGTGCGCCAATTAATGAAAGGTATATTCTCATTCATCAGTGTCTTAGCAAAGCATCATTGCTTTATATGTGTCACATGAAAGGAGAGAACTGAGAGTGGCCATGTAAACTCTTATGTATTAAACTCTTACTTGTGTGTTCAGGGTAAACACCGTTACGCTGACACGGGCCAACTTCTAACCTATTATAAATGACACATGGATAAAAGAATAGGTATTAGTCACTCAGTCATCTATTCACTCGCATAAATGCCTTACGAGGACCATTACTTCTGCATGTATTAAACATATTCATCCTCGAGTCTCTATGAAACTTTTTATTACGCTGATCTACTTTTACCAGCATTCTTCATACCCCACCTCACTGACCTGGCAGTCGGTCACTGGCTCCGACTAGAACTGGAATCAGCTCTTGAAATATAGTCTGGAAGGATTTGAATTGCTGATGCGTAAGCAAATGCAGATCGTCGATTAAACATCGTCGATTAAAATTCACTAATAATACAAAACAGCACCCCGAAATACTGAAACTGCTATATAGTAATCAGCTAATACTATCAAGCACTAACTGAAATCAATACCGATTGAAGGAAAAAAAGAAAAAAAAGAACCAATGATGGCAAGTCATTATCAATTAGCTCTGAAGTGCTGTAGCAATTATTTACCCCGATGCCGATATCAATCGCAATACAAATAATGTTACAATTTAACTCACACGTAACCATTAACTCCTCCCATCAGGGGCGAGGTAGAGAGAAACTCAGAGCCTGGTGATATTTCTCATCTCCACTACCACCTCAGGAGCTTAAACTTATTTATATTATACTCAGTTTGCTCTACATCTTCTCAGATCATTTTATCTTATTATTACTATTATTATCTGCACAATTACCATCACTACTGTGAACCTGTATATTTGCACACACTTACGCACATACAGCAACTTCAGAAATATTTATTAAATGTAATAATAAAGGTTTATAGCTTATAGTTTCTATATCCTGTATAGTATTATTTTGTATTATGTGTGTTTACATTGTTACATTGTCTATCTGTCTGTCTGTCTGTCTGTCTGTCTATATATATATATATATATATATATATATATTTTTTTTTTAGAAGCTTAAAATATGAAGTAAAAAGAGAAAAACAAAAGCATGTTTCCTGCATTGTCTAAATGTTTTGCCCTTCCAGAGAGCAATAAATGCATTATTAAATATCAGTTTGAAACAGCTGTCAAATCGAAACATCTGTTCGATGCAGTATATAATTTTTCCCAGTAAATATTATATACTGATATGAGTCCAATATCACTGTGCATCCCACTACTTTACTAGGAGATACAAATTATTTGGCCTTTAAAACGTTCAGTAAATTTCACTGAGGCAAAAAAAACAACAAAATAATTGACTGTAAGAAACTGAAACCTCTTGCAAACTGTTAATTAATGTCAATTCATCAAATATTTTCATGAATGCTGTTTTTGAATCTGATCATTAAACCTGAACTAAAGCAAATCAGCTGTTGCTTAACATGCTTCCTTCTTATATGTTACTTCCAAACCCTCAGCATACCGAAGAGTCCATTTCCGCGTTGGACATGCTATGTTTTGTAATGCTAGTACCAGCCACTCTGCTCTCTGTAACTGGGAGAGCCCACCTGAGGAGCTACAGATGTAAGACGGCACTCTTGTGCCTGCCCATGCTCCAGTTTGAGCAACGCTATGAATGTTGGTCAAACATCTGTAACCCACTAACCTAAATGTATTTGACTGTGGCAAGAAATAACAGCTTATGGATATGAATCACTGGCACAATGTGTGTGTGCGCTGCAGTCAGAGAGTGTGCAACAAAAAGCATGTGGGTCTATTCAACAAGATGCAACAAAAAAAGGCATTTTTGACTTAATAAAATGTTGCACTTTAAGGTTTTATGTCATTTTGATATTTACAGAGCGAGTTTTTCCCACATGGATCAACACTTCCCCTTCCACCCTTCACAAATGGACCAATCATGAATTTTTGTTTTAAATAGGTTAACTGGCCATTTAAGCACAATGAGTCAAGTAGATTCTGCTACACCATTTAAGTCTTGTTCCCACTTCATGTAAACAGCTCAACTTGCTTGATTTGAGGTTTTCCACTACAGCTAGTTTCCCTTAATGGAGCCACAGATGGGGCAAGAAGCTGTGAACACCGTAGCAGCCGAGAATGCTGAAGAGATGGTAGGAGTTTTGTGATTTGAGAGTCGGAGAGTGGATAGGATGTATGCGGTCACTATAGCAAAATGGCAGGTTTGTGCAGGACGTTTGAGAAAATCCTGTGCCATGTATGACGATTCTCTCTGACCAATCAATAGTCAGCAGTGCTAGGAACCATGCCAACCGGGTACTAGATACCAGATTTGCCTAATTGAAAATGTTAAAAGGCACAGTCTAGTCGAGCCAGTGCCATGCAGTGTAAAACCGACATTTGACCCAGGTGTAGCACAAGCGTTCCCACAAGTGGTCTGACTGCCAACTGCATGTTTAGAACAAAAATCTGTCTATTCCTATCAAGCATCTTTGCGTGATACATTGTTGCATTTGCTTCTAGGTAATACACTTTGCTGTTCAAATATCTGCATGTAATTCTGAAATGCAGTTAGTAGCAGTGCTCCTCTACCCTCCAAAACATCTTTACCTTCAAAGAAACTCTCACAGGAAGAGGAATCATCAGCGTCTTCCATCATACTTATCATTTGCAATATGACATGACTGTAGTTCACTCGTAGTACCTGCATTCCTGAACAATGAAGCACAATAGGCTTTATAGCATGGCCACAAAACACACTGCAAAAACGACAGTGAGCCGTCCGTCCAATCACAAATTTGCTTTGCTAACATGTTGCCCAATCAGATGTTCTTTCATGAGAATTCTGCAGGTGTAGTATAACAAATGCATTAGATTAAAATAAGTGTTAGTAAAACATTTTTTACTGGCAGCAGAGCAGAGATACAGTATTTTTTTCACGTGCCCTTCATCCCCGCCATTTAACCTGCGTAGCATGCAGTTAGTTGGGTCGTGCACTCTGTAGTTATCAGGAGTGCACAGTATAAAGACAGGGTGCAAAAAGCAATAGAGAAGAGCGTTGTGTATATGTTTGTTCTGAGCGAAAGAGAGAGAAAGAGGGCGATCTTTGCGTGCTTGTCTCTAATTGGCTGCAGCGGGGAGCTGTACACTGACATCTGCTGCTGATTTCTGGTGATAATAAATCAGGTTTGTTTCTCGACTGGCACTCTTTCACAGAGCTTTCATTCTATCTCTCTCTCTTTCTCTCTCCTCCCTGTTTCTCGTTTTCTTCCTCTCGCTTTCCTCACAGAAGGCATCAAACCTGCAGGAGATGGCTAGAACACTTTGGACGCCTTTTTTTTTTTCACGTATTGGGTGGCCACGGAGCTCGGATCCGGAAAGACCACGCCAGAAGTGGGGAAAAAAATAAAGACGAGACATTAAAAAATGACCTGATGGTGGGTCCTGGGAAATCAGAAACATGCCTTATGTACTCACATGTGAGTGGACGGCAGCCCAGGAGAGGAGAAAGAGAAAAGAGAGAGAGAGAGAGAGAGAGAGAGAGAGAGAGAGAGAGAGAGAGAGAGAGAGAGAGAGAGAGAGAGAG
>JBBPDA010000019.1:4124518-4168637 GCA_037974385.1 Arnoldichthys spilopterus
GAGAGAAAAGAGAGAGAGAGAGAGAGAGAGAGAGAGAGAGAGAGAGAGAGAGAGAGAGAGAGAGAGAGAGAGAGAGAATAGGTGGTCTTTACCGGGAAAAGTGGAAATCACTGTCAGTGCCTAAGCAAAACAATACAAATTCCACCTGTCCATGAAGCTTTTCCTGCCTCTCAGCTTTCAGCTCTTTGAATTTGCCTCAAGGTCTTGGATATTCAAAGCTCTTAATGCCAGAGAGAAAAATCAAGGCACTCACCCAAGTTTCGAAGAGGGGAAGGAAAAACTCCTCACACTCACTGAGGGCCAAGCATGGGAGTATGAGAGAGAGTGTAATGACTCAAATGGATAAAATATGATGTTCTACATGACAGGCCGAGTGTCCGTTTTCATCTCATCTGTGCTAGACTGGGGTTTCAGACAGCCACCAATGTTGCATGATGATTCCAAGAGAGAAAGCCTGATGGGTGGCCGGACCAAAGGTAGAAGCTCTGTCTGTTAGTGGCTTGGTGCTGTACTTGGTTTCATGAGAAAACCACAGTCAAGTTAGGAAACAGTCCTAACGTAACTGTTCCTGTAATTTATACTATTCTTTGCACTTCTGGTTAGATGCTAACTGCATTTCATTTGGCTTTGTACTTGTACTCTGCACAATGACAATAAAGTTGAATCTAATCTAATCCAATCTAATCCACTGTAACCTAATTTATTGTAATTTATTGTAATCTAATCTAATCTAATCTAATCTAATCTAATCGAACCTAATTCACTGTAATCTAATCTATTGTAATCTACTGTAATCTAATCTACTGTAATCTAATCTAATCTATTGTAATCTAATCTATTGTTATCTAATCTAATTGAATCTACTGAAATCAATCTGTTATCTAATATAACCTATTGTAATCTAATCTAATTTAATCTAATCTATTGTAATGTAATGTAATGTAATCTACTGTGATCTAATCCAATCAATTGTTAATCTAATCTTCTGTAATCTAATCTAATCTCATCTATTTTAATCTAATCTAATATATTGTAATCTAATATAATCTATTGTAATCTAATCTAATATATTGTAATCTATTGTAATCTAATATAATCTATTGTAATCTAATCTAATATATTGTAATCTACTGTAATCTAATCTAATCAATTGTAATCTAATCTATTGTAAACTAATATAATATACTGTAATCTAATCTAATCTATTGTAAACTAATATAATCTACTGTAATCTAATCTAATATACTGTAATATAATCTAATCTAATCTATTGCAATCTAATATAATTTACTGGAATATAATCTAATATACTGTACTCTATTGTAATCTAATCTGATCTAATCTAATCTATTGTAATCTAATATAATCTACTGTAATCTAATCTAATATACTGTAATCTATTGTAATCGATTCGAATCTATTGTAATTTAATCAAATCTAATTTAAAAATTTTTTATTCATTTTTATTCAAGATTCTGTCCTGATCCATATGTAACACATATGTCCGGCCTAGTCGTCCTTTACAAATTCTAACCACCTAATAAGAACGTCAAACAGTTATGCACAGGTTTCATGTCAGATGTGAGGTTCTGATTTTACATCATCATGTATGATTAGCTGCTGTGACAATAGTAAAACTACATCTTCAATCGATGTCTGTTAAAGCTATTCTCCTATCTGTCCAACTAACAGTCACACCGTTCACACAACTGCAAAAGTTCACACTCCTTTCCTAGTAAACAGCTGGTCCACATCTTGATGTAGCTAACTGAAATTACAGCAAACAAAAAAGACAACTGTGTCAGTAGTGAAACCCTAGACATTGTGTTCTCTGCAGAACTTGGGCAACCCTTTTGTTTGACAAAAATGTCTAACCACCAGCAACAGCTCTCTACAAGAGTCATGTGTTCCCCAGCAATTACACAGACACACACACACGCAAACATACACCAGCGAAGCCTCCTCCTATGGGCTGAGTAGGCAAACAGGCCTCAGCTTTCAGCATCCCCGTGTTTAGACAACTGCGCTAACCGCCTCGTCTTTGTTCATCAGTTTGGCTGTTGTCTTTGGGCTCCTATCAAAACCAGAGGAACATCTGCAGCTGGATGTTTCCCCTCCAGCAACGCGTGCCCAGAATCTGCTTTAATTTAAGGGCTGTTTCAACTAAAAGAAGAAGCCTTATATTATCTCCATACTTCCGCGCTAAAATGTAACAGAATACGAGTGTAGAACATGAGCGGCTGTCGTTACGGGTTCCTCAGCTATTTTGATCTATTACTTTTAATGTTTGGTGTTGTATACATTTTGAAGCCCAACTGTAAGGAACTTTTCTGTAATGACAATCAACTTGTCATGAAAGAGCCATAGTTCATATAAACAACACTGATTTTCCTCATTTATAAAGCGCAACTGCTTATGCAGATGCACATTCGTCTGCAGGCCTTATAACTGCATAAGCAGAAGAGACCAGTGGCAGTAGCTGTCCAAGAAATTGTCACGAGAATAAAAAATTGCAGATGAGCAAAAAACATACATGGAAATTTGCTGTATCACTGCTGCTTTTCCTTCAACCTCCGAAACAATAACCTTCTCCAATGGTGTGTGAGACTCCCACAAGCCATTTCTTGCCTACTTTCCCCCCCCCATTGAACCACAACTGTTAAATCAGTGATGAACACAGAAGATCTGAGCACAGCTGGATTTGCTAAATGTCATTAGGGCACCAAGCAGTGCATCAGGTCATCTTTAGGCATGCTTTGAACTCATCGACAGTGGGCTGAAACCATTTGAAAAGATTTTAACGTTGAAAACATCTGAAAAGATTCGAATGCATCAGCCAAATGAGGCGTCTTAATTTTCAACACGTCGCCCAAATAACGAAGCCAACATCTACGCTCAACTTCCATGCCCAGTGGGATCTGTTTATAATTTTCCCCCCTCTACGTTTAGCTATATCAACGCGGCTAATTT
Source organism: Arnoldichthys spilopterus (assembly GCA_037974385.1). NCBI lineage: Eukaryota > Metazoa > Chordata > Actinopteri > Characiformes > Lepidarchidae > Arnoldichthys > Arnoldichthys spilopterus. The sequence continues at coordinate 4,127,489 of JBBPDA010000019.1, forward strand.
AATCTGCTGATCTGTGCTTCATTTCCAGGTGCTCCTAGGTCATTCTTTCCACGGCTTGCATTGAAGGTTGCTCATTCAAGCCCGTTGGGTGATTGATGCGGTGTTTCTCTTTTCACCCACACTCCCGGTCAACTCCACTTCCTCCTCCTTAATTTCTGCTTCCTTGGGGTCTTGTTTTTTTCTCTCACAGCCTATTGTTGTTGATAGCGTCTGACCAGTAGATCTTATAAGACGCCTGAGACAGTGATTTATGAATATCTGTGTTTTGCTAAGGACGAGAGGACCTTTCAAACAGGAGACAGAAGAATGGATTTGACATTTCAGTAGAAGCGCTTTGTTTTAGATAAGGCATGTCCCTGGTTTTCCCAACCACAGAAAACAGAAAGGCATCATTTTAGGTGGTTAGCTGTCATTACAAGCTGCAGGGTAGGGAAAACGCCCCTTAAGAAACCAGGGAATAGCGTACTCTGTTAAAGGCCAAACGTTTGAGGTTGGTCCTCAAAAAATGACTTATTGGGGGGACTTGGAAGTGGAGCTTTGGAAATGGTTTCACAACAAAAATCCACCTTCCATCCAACAATTAAAAAAAATAAATAAATAACAAGCATCTCAAACATAATTACACACAAAAAAATATAATTATTTTTATTTTATTTATATTTACATTTAATTTAAAATGAGTCTGCACTGTAAATCATAAAGTATCTCCAGTTTCAGTGCAGTGCATTGACCACATTCTTGCAGTCTGCCACGAGCTGGATGCCATGAGAAGCATGCACGAAGCACTTCTGTGATATTTGTCGAGCTCATTCCACTTTCCTGCCGTGCTGCATGGATTGCGATATAAAGTACGCTTGTGTAAGCCTCCTCTGCATTGCTAATACTTTATGCTCAGTGAAACACAGTGTGCAGCAGAGTAACTAAAGTTAAATTTAGCCTAATGCCAAGATATAGGATTATTCTTACATGCAAGCACTGTCTGCAGTAGACAAAGACTGGGCTCATGCTACTAAGGACTATTACTAATTTCAGTAACCCTGTCACAGTCTTTGGTCAAATGCAAGTGACTCAAGTGCCTCATGCAGTGCACTAAATGTTGGCTTTTCTCATGAAGAGTAAAAGTTAAAGAAGCTGCTTTGGTGTAGGTGTTGGACTGTAGTCAGGTACATGAAGAAGAATATGTTGCTTTAAAAGTTCTTTTACAAGGGAGAAAACACTTCTTCACTTCTAAATGTGTTCGATCGTGTTTGATGGCACTGTTCATTGTCTCTTGCACGTCCTGAAATGGGAACAAGGAAATAAGCTGACACTGCTGTTGCTCTGATTGTAAACCCCCACTCCACCCCCACCCCCTCCAAAAAAACAAACCACCTCTGCTAAACATCAAAAACAGTGTTACAGACCATTTTGTTTCTTTTTTTTTTTTCAAATCAGGTAATGATTTTAAAGCATTTTAATTAATTCAACAGATTTTCTTGTATCACTTTTTTGTCACTGATTCTTGAGACAAGAAAGACAAAACGTCCTACGTCAAAAAAATCTTTGCTGCATTAAAAATTAAGACATTAATAAAAATAAAACATTTAACTTAATTAAACATTTTCGAGGTTAAATCTTAAGGCCTAATGTACACAAAAATGTACATATTTCATTTCATTTGAACTTAGTAGGCTTAGTACATGTAATTTTACCTTCCTCAACAAGAGGCCACGATGTCTAACTGACAAAAAAGTGTTTAAAATGCTACAAGTGTATAAATATAAATATCAAATGAAAAAGAAAGTGTTAAATAATATTACATTATGGATGGAATTAACTTTAAATGATAATTTCCATAACTACTAAAGCTCAGGTTTCCATCAACTGGCTTTCTGTCATATTTTTACATAATCCTAAATAAATCAGGCAATGTCATGGTCCGCTATATACCTGAGCACCCTTTTACACTTCCTCTTCTTAGTGGATGCAACAGTAGGATAACTGGTCTGGTAAGTTTGGGACATTGTAAACAATGTAGATAACACTGTTGAACCTCAGCAGTTTGTACTACAGGATAGTGGGTCAGAACCATGTAGGCTAGCCTTAATTCCCCATCCACATCAATGAGCCCTACGCACCCATTGTTTACCAGTTGTGAGGACCACTTTTGAAGGTACTAAGCACTGCATACGAGGAACATCCCACAGAACCTGAGAAAGTCATCTAGCCAGCACAATTTACCCTTATCTTAGTTGCTCAGATCCTTATAATTATCCACTTTTCCTGCTTCACACTTTGCTTGCTGCCCAATGTATCCAACCCACTGTCAGGTGCAACTACATGGGTTTCCACTGCAGTTTTGTGCAAAAGCAATTTTCTAAAATGTCGACAAAACATCTATGAACGTTTCTGATTTTTTACTGAGCGATGTTCCGCGATTAAAGCAGGGTTTTCTCTACTGCATTCGAGATCTAATTCATTTCGGGATGAACAGCTGAGGCCGTGGAACTGTGCGACGAGGGAATGTTATGAACGCAACAACAGAAAGGCAACCCAATACCTCCCAGCAGTGTCCATACCAGGGACTTCTGTCCACAGTGATTTGACAGAATTCAAAAATTCTTAAAAACTCACTCAACATTTGATGACAACCCTTGTGGGCGCCTAAACTGGCTACCTGTGCAGCGTAATTAAAATTTCTGTGACTTAAATGCAAAAAAACTTGTTTCCATTTCAACGTTGTGATCAATTTCTTTGTTGAATCAGATTAAACATTTTTTTTTAAAATTCACATTTCGTTTACTCGCATTTATAATTTCAAATCTGTGCAGTAAGCCGGTTATGGAAACCCACCTACTGTGACAAGATGATCAGTGTTAACTTACTTCATCTGTTAGTGGTTTTAATACGGTACAGTATCACTGAAATATCTTTATGACTTTTTTAGTTTGTTTTGTTGGTCTGTTGACCCCCTACTGGGGTAAAGGCCATTGACGAGGGACCTTCAGAGTTCTTGGTTTTTCTGTTTTCTTTTAATGCCAAGTATATCCTTTAATTCAGCCTCTCTTCCTCGTCCCTTGAGGGTTCCATGTTGAAATTAGCTGTTGGTAAAATATTTGTAAATACTTAGTCGGTTTATCGTAAGCAGTTAATGACTGTTGAGCTTCAATTGGGCCTAAAATTTTGCCACAACATGCCACATATCACTCAGCCCACCCAGACCTCACAAATACCCCTCTCCACTGGTATATCACCTCAACATTTCAGTGCTGAAAATTTGCCAATGCAACAACACTACCATTGATTGCTTTACAAAGACACATACATCTGCTTCCCTTTGGTTAAGCTTTCTATAGGCCACACAAACTGGACTTTCTTCAGTTATTTCATTTATTTTATTTATAATAATACACAATCATATTTTTATTATTAATTATACTTGCTAAAGGATTTGTTTATATGTACATTCATCACTGAGCTGCGGTTCTTCATTATAAAACTGAAATGTTGAAGAATCGTTAGTGAGATCTCAGTTCTAAGCCCAAAAAAAAATCATGATTCCCATTTAGTCAAGAATCATGCGGCACTAGAAGGGAGTTCGACATTTCTTCCTCGTTTTCAAAAATCAACCATACATTCCCAGACCTCCAGGGTGTTTTGAGTGGTGTGGTTTGGCACCTTTCCATCTTTTCTTTACAAGAGTTCTACACGGACGTTCTCCATGTTGAAAAAAATACGCAGTCCAGCGTTATCCAAATATGAATCCTCTCACATAAGAGAGAAATGTTTGAAAATGTATGGCCCTGTCCAGCGTATCATTAAAATATATGGAGCGTTACCCACACTGTGCATACGGCCTGCGCCAACTTTACAGCACATTTATGACTTGGTGGAGGAGTAACAGCAGCGTCTTTGCCATGGAGAAGTCCGACGCAATGGACACAGGCCCAGGTGGACGACCGACACCACGGGACTGCAAAGACAGAACAAACATCTCTCTTTCTGGCCTCACTCTATCAACACATCAGTCTGCTTTCAGCACCAGGAGATGTAACCTTCACATGGACACAGAACATACTGTAAAACAGCCCTTTTCTCTCCCAGTGCATTTGAAAGGCCCTCTGTGGTATCGCTGGATTCAGCTCAGAGCAAACAGAGCACATATATGATCTATAGTGTAAACAAAGATGGAGGCATCTGTTGGACAATGACCAAGAAGTGCCCTCAGGCCACAATAAATGATAGTTACATAAACAGACTTGATTCACAGCTAAGACACTGCAGTGTTGCCATGGAAAGACCATGTCACAAGGGGTTCCATGCCCAACCTTCGTATGAAATAAACCTGTATATAACCTTCAAAGTGAATGAGTTAAAGTTTGAGATCTTTTGCTATTTGAATAGTCAGGCAGTCAAAAGTGGCAAAAATGTAAAGAATGTTTTCCTTCTTCAAAGAACATGTACACACAAACAAATTCAAACTAATTTAAATAATAAAACAAATTCAAACAATAGAATAAATTCAAACAAATTCAAATAATAAAACAACTTCAAACAAATTCAAATAAAAAAATCTTTTTCTATTTAGCATAAATTGCCACTGGTTGAAAGTTAAAAACCCATATAATTCCTCCTCAAGTTCCAACGAGCTACCGACTGGGAGGTAGTTCATGTCAATCCCTGATATCTGTATGCTCCCATATCTACGAGTGAACTTCCTTTGGCTTCTAAGCATATTTTGTAAAAAGGGAATTCAAACTTTCACACCCAACGTCCAACTACACCCTCCTATAGAGGCGGTAGAAACCAGAACATCAAAACACAGGCCTGCACAAATTTGCTCTAAGCCATGGTTATCTGCAAACCGGCCTGACTCAGCTTTCCAGGAAGAATGAAAGAGAAAATGATCAAAACTTTCTTTGGTCCATCGGCTCTGACGTGACACTCAAGGCAACCGTGAAAACGGTTATTGTGTGAACTGCAAACGTTTGTGGCATCTCTCACGATAGACCTTAAAGCCCAGGCTAAGCCCCATGGTCGGAGCCCCAGATCCCCTCCCTCAAGTCCCCCATGTGTTTTCCACATCAGGCCCATAACGCTTACTGTGTCCCGTAGCACCGCGTCATCCAACACCGCGACGGTAAACTGTACGCAAAGCGTGAAGAATTGCAGATGCTCGAGCAGCAGCACGGTCGTAAAGATAATTTATTCAGTAATTCTTCGCACTCCCACCAGCCCACGCTCTCTGTGACAACCAACACTAATTCAGACAAATAACACTTGCAGAGGATTTAGACTTACTATATACTTATATATACATTTAGAAAAAGGGATTCATCTCAAAATGCTGGAAATGTATTTGAACAATTCTGGATATAAAGAAATTTAAAGAGAATAACAATGCATGTACAATGCAAAACATTAAATCTTTTAAAATAAATATGGTAACAAGAACAACAAGCTTAACAAAAATAATAACAACAACAATAATAATGTTGTTGTTGTTTTTGTATGTTTAAAGTCCACTCCCAACAATATTGTTATGTAAAAAAATGTAAATGGTCTAATGTATTTTGGAATAAAACATTTCAAAGAGATATAGCTAGAGATAGAGATACAGAATATAAACACTTCATATTTAGAAATATATGTCAATTTATACTAAGAAATTAGAGATTTTGAAATTTAGCAAACACTCAAATTTAAATTACTTATTTATAATTTATTTAAATTACTTAATGTTTATTACATTTAAATAAAAAAAAAACTGTCCACATTGCTCAGCTTGGAGATTATTGACCAATTACACAATGTAACTTAGACATGTTGAAATAGCTCTGTTTCTAAACACCGTATGTTTACTGGATTGAAAGATTTTCCAGATTTTTTACAGCTTAATTATCAAACATCTTTTTGAGTAATACAGAGAAATTCAAAAGATTTCACTCCGAATTAAGACACAAGTAAAAGTAAAATAAAATGATGAAAAAATAATTTGTTAGACATGAGTTGCATGATACTAAAACACCACTTTTAGAGTATTGTATAACTGCAGAGTATTGTATAATTAAAGAATAACCTTACTGATAAAGTTACAATTTGCTAATTGAATTTTTTTATTTTTTTAGAATTTGGTCTGACCTGTTTTGCAGTTTTAGTATGTATATAAACCTTATAGAGAAGAGCACTCATGCTATCTTTGAATGCTGCCGCTGCACTTATACTATGGATAATTATGCAGTTTATGCTTTAGTCATGGTACTAAATAGCCGATTGTCTCTTACTTTTGACAAACTTTTACTTTATTTTCTAATTCTGAAATAAGCAACTGACGTTTTATTTAAGAAATTATTGTGGACGGCTGTTATTTATTAATGGAAGTTAAATGACATTCTGCTTGCATTGTCTGCAATCGCGTTTGACTTTTCCACGAGAAAATATGTGAATTATCCTAAAAATAAAGAAAAAAAACAAACGAAAAAAACAATAATTTATTGGAAACAGAACAGAAAGTACTGGAAGTGTGCCAGCGTTGTGTTCATGTGTTCATTTAGTGTGAGCTTCAGATTCATAAAAAAAAGCTTACACACATCAGCCAAAAAAGTTGGCAGCTGGCCAATTTGGCTGTTAAAAAAATCGGCCATAAAAAGCCACATCTAATGATTAGGTCGTGGTTCCACTGTCGGTAAACAATGCATACTTGAAATTCACGTTTTCCAGTGAAAACACACACACACACAACACAACCTAATTTGAAACAGTTACAGTTATCAAGCCAAGATTTCGGTAGCACAAGGAAGGAAAGTTTAGAGTTGGTCATACAGCTGTTCAAAGATCACCCTATGTTACAGCGACCCTCGAGGAAATAATGTCTCGACTCATTTACCCACAACATCACATTGCTACACAAGGTCTGTGCTGGCCAGACCCCAAAGATAACAAAGAGGAGCCCAGGCCCTCACTCAATCAACAACATGGCCACAAATAAAAAGCACTGACCACAAGCTACCGGTCACTGTGAGCGTAAGCAGGGCTTATGGAGTAGCATGACCGTGCTACATATCCTGTGATGTTTCTCACTTGAGAGTCAGAGTTTATCAAGGCACAAATGTGCTATAACCAACCCACCAGAGCACAAGTCAGCGCTCTCAGGTAACTAAGCCAGATCAGGTTCTAATAACACCACTCCCACCCCCAAACACACACACAGTCCCGAGTAGAGGCTGCATATGGCCTACTCAGAGCTTTCCTACCCTCCTGTTCGTTTTGGCAAGGCCTCAGTGTGTTGCAGCAACTCCCACCAGCTCCCAAAGGCGGGAGAAACATTAAAACTGGTCACTTGTAAACTGAGCTGCTAAGTTTAATTGATCTAAAGGAATTTAATGTGGCGTAGTGAATCGGAGCCGACAGCGCAGATTTATCTGGTGGTCTCCACATGAACATAATATTGTGGACGTTTTGGACCGGGGGGAATATTTAATTGTGGCCACAAAAAATGATTTACTCCATATTGACTTAAGCTTCAGTGCGGACTGAAGGCCTCAATGTAGCTGTAAGTGCCATTCATTCATTAGTTCATTCATTCATTCGTTCATTCATTCATTAGTTCATTCATTCATTCATTCATTCATTCATTCATTCATTCGTTCATTCATTCATTAGTAAATCAAATGATTTACTACATATTAACTTAAGTTTCAGTGCAAACTGAAGGCCTGAATGTAGCTGTTAGTGCCATTCATTCATTAGTTCATTCATTCATTCGTTCATTCATTCATTAGTTCATTCATTCATTCGTTCATTCATTCATTAGTGCCATTCATTCATTAGTTCATCAGTTCATTTGTTCATTCATTCACTCATTCATTGATTCATTTATTCATTCATCCATTCGTTCATTTATTCATTCATTCATTAGTTCATTTGTTCATCCATTCATTCATCTATTCATGCATTAGTTCATTCATGTATTCATTCATTAGTTCATCCGTTCATTCATACATTCATGCATTAGTTCATTCATGTATTCATTCATTAGTTCATCCGTTCATTTGTTCATTAATTAATTAATTAATTCATTCATTCATTTATTCATTCATTCATTCATGCATTAGTTCATTCATGTATTCATTCTATTATTCATTCATTCATTTATTCATTCATTCATTTATTCATGCATTAGTTCATTCATGTATTCATTCATTCATTCATTCATTTATTCATTCAATCATTAGTTTATTCATTTATTCATTCATTTGCTCGTTCATTAGTTCATTTATTCATTCATTCATTCATTAGTTTATTCATTTATTCATTCATTCGCTCGTTCATTAGTTCATTTATTCATTCATTCATTCAAATTTTAAGTTAGCGAACACAAGAAAGGAGCATAAAATAAACACACAGACACACCAACCACTTGTAAAATGTAGGGGTTTCCACAGGAGGCAGAACGTCCAAAAAACACAAGCATGCGACAAGTTCTCTGCTGTCAATACACACTTCAACAGCAGAACAGCACTCTTCCAATAAAACGCGAAATAAAGACACAAACACACGGACTTCATACTGGGCACACGGTAAACTGACCAGCTGAAAACCTTAACGGCCACACTGTCTCGCACTAGACACGCGCGCTAATCAGAAAGCGGGGGACAGAAACTGAGACAGGGGAAGTAGCGTGGACACCGTGAAAGTGGACACCCTTTTTCGAAACACACTGATGTTTTATGGGGCCGAACGTTGCTTTGAGGCCAGATTAACGTCTAACTCGACCCTCTGTGATCTCTTACCTCATCCTCAACTTTAACGACCATGCCCCTAGGACACACTGGCTCTTAGAATAACTTATGCTTACGCCGAAATAAATTCCCCTCCCCCACTGCGCTTCGACAAACCTGTCCCCTACTTCCTCTGCGTGGACGCAACCACAAAGTAGTGTCTGATAAAAAGTCAAACTCATGATCATCCGCTGTTGTTTTTGCTTGGAAGCAGGATCTGCTGCAGTGGAGGTCTCTGATGACCACAGTTCTACACGAGCCCACTGGTGACTCACCTCGAGGATGTGCCATAAGCTCAGCCCAGTATGGCTGATCCAGCACTGGAAACAGCCGCCCTCTTGCACTATGCTGACAGCAGGTTTGTGGGCTTTCTTAAAATGTGTGGATCAGGCAAGTAGGAGATCAGCAGAAAAAAAGGGTAAACCCACCCATGACCCATGATTTGACGAACTGTACAATTTTGCTGTCTGTTTCTTTTATTTTTTTTTATTTATTTATTTATTTTAACAAATTTTATTGACCACGGAGGAAACCTCTGCATTCAACCCATCACACGTGCACACGTGGAGCAGTGGGCAGCTACCAACAGTGCCTGGGCAGCAGTGTAGCGGGACGGTACCTTGCTCAAGGGACCCTCAGTGGTGCCTGAGCTGGGACTTGAATCTGTGACCTTCAGGTCCCAAAGGCCACTGCCCACAATATATATTATATATATTATATATTATTAATATATATTATATATAATATACAATAGATATTATAACATCACAGATGAAACTTACACACCTGAACATAATTTTAAATAAGCCTTGACATGTTCGCTCCATTCATCTGTCCATTTGTCCTGAAAATGTTCACGCAGTATAAAGGCATTAGCCGTTTCTGTTTACGTTAGTTACTAGATACTGGTCTCAACACTGACAATAGTTACGTATGGATGTACCGCGTTGACGGCCACGTTAAGAAACACACTGCACTGCTTCGTTTAGTGGCTCGTTCTGAATGACTAAAGTCACATAACAAGCGCAAGTGTGAGGACGTAGTGACAGAATGGGCAGCGTTACCAAGGCAACCATCTTAGATCTCAATCTCTCCTCCGGGCCTCAAATCTCCACCTTGCTCGTTCTCTCTCTCAGGGGGGCTCGAGGCAGCAGCCGCTGGCCTCGTGCCCGTCCGAGCAGAACAACAGCAAGACGTGCAATTAAATTAAGGCTCCTCGGCCAGTCCACCGAAAGTAAAGGGTAGGAAATGCGTTTCAGGAGGCTCAGGATGGCTGGATTACTGGAATGCATCAGATACTGGCTGCTGCCCAAGCCTTGGAGCGCTCCTCCGATTAGAGATGCACTGCGCAGTGACCCCAGAGAGAGGAGATGAGGAAAGCATCGTTAAAAGGTGATGGATCAACCATTCAGCCGAGGGAGACCATTGTCATTGGTACCCGGGCAAGACCTTTGATGTTTCTCGCTTTATTGACTCCGTTTTAGAATTCCGCAAGTCTCCTTTAATGTGCCAGTGAACCTGACCACTTACTGGAACAGATAAATGGTCAACCTGGAAAGTAAAATAAAGACCAGACAGCAACACTCGCTTATGCTAATCAAACACTTTTGAATGAAAAGAATGGGGCAGTTCGAGCTGGGCCTGGGTCATTCGGCAATACTGCTGTCACAGTGTCAACAGTCCTGGCTACAATAACAATTCAAATAAAGTAATAATGCATACAAATATTTAAATAATCATTATATATATAATTGTTTTACATATATACACACTTTACATATCTACACACACACACACACACACATATATATATAAGTTTGTAAACCCTTTACAATGTTTATTATTACAATATTTCTATAACTTTAAAACTAAAACATAATCAAATTCTCAGACAAGCCCTAAAAGCTGATAAAGTGAACTCAACTAAACACATGAGACAAAAATATTATATGTACATATCTGTGAGAGGCAAAAGGTATTCGTAAAAGTAATAATGCATAAAAATATTACATTTATAATTTCATATATGTATATATATATATATACATACACAAGCATGGATATAGTTACAACTGTGCTTGACAGTTTCTAAACCCTTCACAATTGTCTATATTTCTACATTTCTATAAATTCAAACCTAAAACATCATCAGATTTTCACACTAAAAGTCCTAGAAGCTGATAATGTGAACCCAACTACAAAAATATTTGTTTTATAACACTTTATTTGAAGGGGTCTGCATAAGGGTGACATGTAACCGTCATAAGATGACATGACGCATGTCATGCACATTAATGACACATTATTGATGTTTGTGACTGTTGTCATAATGTGTCATCCGGTTGTCAAGATGACATTGTTTGGGTGTCAACCGGATGACACATTATGACAACAGTCATAAACATAAACATCAATAATGTGTCATTAATGTGCATGACACGCGTCATGTCATCTTATGACGGTTACATGTCACCCTTATGCAGACCCCTTCAAATAAAGTGTTACCAAATATTATACATACATATCTGTGAGAGGCAAAAGTATGTGGCTCTTAAGGTTTCACATCAGGTGTTGCCCCTTGCGCAGAAATAACTGCAACTACACGTTTCCTGTTGATTAGTCCTGCGCATTGGCTTGGAGGACTTTCAGCCCATTAGTCCTTACAGTTTTCAACAGTTATACTAAAGTAAACACACGGAGCATTTTCATTCATTTCATCTATAAGTTCAGTAATGTCTGATGTCACTTTTGAAACCTAGGGCTTCCCAGCACTCATGGCAGTTTGTTGGCATATTTTAATTAGCTTCATTGTTCTTACTTATAGTTATTGTGTAATGAAGTAAATCTTGGTTTATAACATGTTCATGCTACACTTCAGTCTGGATGCATTTTACTAGCATTTATTATATTAACCCTGATCGAGTTTTGTGTGGACGTTGCAGCCAGTGTTATCAATATAAGGGTAAAATCTCGCAGCGGACCTTCTGAATCACCAGTACACAAACCCACTATGTAGTTGATTAGCTGGTCATGTTCTATTTGAATAGTATATAATCGAGGGCAGTGATTTCTACAGTATTATACTTTTACCTACGAATGAAACTGACTGTACAATGGGAAAGGGTAAACTGAAGGTGAAAGAATAAAAACACACTCATGGCACATGAAAGAGAAGAAAGAAATGATCATTTGTATAATCTCAGCTCTGATCTACATCATCAGGATATTGTTATATCAATTACTGGCTCAAGGCTTACCCTGACCAGCAACCAACAATGGAACAGCGAGTGAAACGCATGGAAACCAGAATCAGGCTCAAATAAAAACGGTGATGATCAGATCACACACGAATGACTCTAATCATGGTGCGCACACCAAATCATGAGATTACTGCAAAGGAACCTTCGAAAGTTCGTTTTTGCACAGAAAAAGAGAAGAGAAAGTTTCTTTCAAACAAATGAAAAAATATGTTTGTCCCGCAGTGGACGGTGCAAGTAACTACTAAATGCCCTTTTATTCAAATAAGGCCTGCAGAACAAGCATCACCCAGCCCTAACTTAAGCCCCTCCAGCTTTTCTCCGTCTGTGGCTCGCGCTGGGGACGCTGACTGTAATTATTGCGGGCATCTGACTGGAAGATGTCAGTGAAGGTGTTTGCTGCAGTCTTTGCCATGGCCCAGAGTGTTGCAGAGGTCAAGCTGAGAGGTGTAGCCAATGCTGCAGCACGCTCCGAGCAGGCTACAGATGGGAAGGCAGCCATGAAGGAGAGAGGGGCTGTCAGTCCCACCTGAGGCGCGGTGGCACACCTTCCCCACTCAAATCACAACCACATGGTGCCAGCTGACCACAGAGCAGCCCGGCTCCCCCCACACACAGCCTGCGCCTGTTCCACTGGTAATCACCAATTATTCAAGAAAAGAGCTCTTTGTGTGCAGATCTGCGCGCAGTGCAGCAGCAGCAGCGCCTGCTCCCTCGTAACGATCAAGCTTAAACACACCGTTTACAATCTAGCCAGAGCTTCTGCCAGTGCGCACTTTGCCACAAGGGAAGACTGAGGTCTGGGGCTTCCTTCTCCTGCCTAAAATAAGCAAATCACCCCTTGCCCAGAATAAAGAAGCTGTCTGGGGATTTTATCAGGTTTGCGCTCGGTGGTTTTTGTGGGAGTCGTGTCACTTGCTAACGAAAGGCAACGCAATACCTCAGCTTGACAGCTTAGATCTGAAACAGATATGCTGAGGCATAGGCAGAGAGATCACACTTCTCACACCTGCTGGTGTTATCTGAGCACCGCCGATCTCTGATTAAACCGATAATTTGTCGAACATTGGCCTCTGTAATACAGTTCACGAGAAATGCCGATAGTAGCGAGGGACACAATGTGAGAACACCAGTGTTGATGTCTCACGCAGTTCTCTTCTTCAACATTAAGGTTCCTTAATGGCTCTAGGATGTATGGTTCTACCTTTAGCTGGTAAAAGACATTTTTCAAAAGATCACAATCGCTTCCAAAAAATAATCCACCCGTTAAAAGCTTTTGAGGAAAACAAAAGTGGTTCTTCTTCAAACTCTTTTTGGAACCTTTGATTTTTAAGAGTGTGGCTGCACAACTGAACATCAGTGGAACACCAATCAGTGCATTCTGGGCTTAAGGAATCTATTTACCACCCCTGTTCAGCTCCCAGCCCTGCTCAGCCAGATCTCCCACCAAGTCTTATTATTAACTAGCTCCATCTAGTGTAACTAAGTGTCTCTCCAAAGAGGGAAAGCACTGCAGAGCTGACCAGTGAAAACCAGAGCATAGGTCTACACCAACTAAAGCCACACTGTATCCTGGAGGAACAGACAGGAAGTGTATTGTAAACCAATACAGTGGATAGCAGAGGGAAAATACAGGCTTACTAAAACAATACAAAACCGATGGTGGCATTTTAAACACCCGGCAATGATGGTTAGATGGTCTAAATGCTGCGACACCAGTTTGACAAGGTGTCTTTGAAGCATGATTTTCAGCACAAGACAAAGACATGACATTGACAAACACAGTGCTTCACAATAAATGAATGTACACTGACCTAAAGAATCACATTCTTAGTCACAACAAGGTCTTTCTAAATGTGTTTATCATGTTTTTATCTGCACTGTATTAAGTGAGGGTCCATTAACATTAAAAAGGTTCCTCAAGCTCTCAATGACGAAACCGATTATTTACAGAACCACCTACACACTGAGAGAAACCAAGTGTGAGAGTTGGGATTCTTGTGTGGCAGTGCTCCAAAGAACCCCTGTAACACCTTTATTTTTTAAGAGTGAACATTGTTAAATCTCAGCAATTAGGGCTGCCTGGGACGACATCTCTTCCACAGTGAGGAGTTTATGCCCATGAATTTCTCCTCATGTTCTGCCTCCCTTGATGCCACAGGGCCCATTAAAAAACAGATTCCTCAGCGAGGTCGTCATTTTTCTGCTGCCAAGATACACAGAAAAGGTTCCACGCGTCAAGCACTGTCCCCCAGGCAGGCTGGCCTCCCATTGATGTCTCACATACACCGAGGTGAAATATGCCTCATGCCTAATAAAAAAAAAGCTTATGCTTAACTAGATTCAACATGGATGGCAGAGACAAATGATCCTGAAGGTCAAAACAGGGAGAAAGCGCAGCCACTGAGATGATCATCACAGCATTTCATTTGCGTTGAGTTCATCTTTTGGGAAGCACTTCGTTTGCACAACAAATAGCAAAAGGAAAGGACACATGGCTGGTGAGACTGAATCATTTTTCATTCTTAATTCTTAATTTTTTTGTTATTTTGTTTTGGGAGGGGGATGATTTAAAAAAAAATGTATATAACAATATTTCAAGAAATTTTTCCATTACGAATGATTTTTTTCCCTCTAACATTTCATAAGTTGAACCAAAAAATGTTGGTGTAACATAAAAACAACTATGACACAATAACGGTTTTAATTCGGTGTTTTACACACGACGCGGCACTAAATCCAATTAAACAGGACTAATAAACTTTAAGCAGTAGAAACACATCTGATTCAATAAAGATACCTCAGCACGCAGCTCTTTAATGAACTGTTTTGGTAAATAAGACGTGTGAATAGGAATAAGCTAAGGAAGCGAAAGAAGCTTTAATTTGAGTTTTTTCCTGGGAGTGTAGAAGTGTGTGGTCAAGAACACTTAAAGGCGGCTTATTTTAAACAGTGTACAGTTGGCAAGCCAGCATAGCATCCATGGACATCAATATTCATGTTACCTCTTTTATCAATATTCATGCCTTAACAAAAAAAAAACATTGCGGAGAGACCAGGGAGGATGAGTAAGCAAATCTGTCGACTTGTAAAAGACAAGAGCCATTTACAACAAAACCCCTCCGCACGTGCCATTCCATTAGAGCACACAGTTGCGCTGTTTTTCCCCTATGTTCACACTTAACTCCATAAAAGTCTCCCTCCCAGCCCTGCCACTCCTTTGTCGCTCGCCGCATATTCCAGTATTTTAATATTCACAATATGAAACCTGATGTAAAACACATGGCTCTAATATATTATTTAGCCAGGGCTTCCTGTAATAAAAGACATTCTCAACTTGCCTTTTTTTGCATTTTTCTGGACAATGTTTTTCCATTATTTTCTCTTTAAACATTAACCACGGCTTTGTTTAGGCCACCCTCTCCACTGCTGCCCTGCTTAAAGATTTAAATGCCGGTCCATCAGGATTTGACCCTGGCTGTTTTGACAGGGCTCAGACAGGGAAAATGTTTGGTGCAAATCTGCTGAATGTAATTTTCTCTCTCTATCTCTCTCTCTTTCTCTCTCTCTCTCTTTCTCTCTCCTGCATTCTCACACTCTCACTCTCTCCCCTATCCATTAATATGTTGTTGCTAGGCCTGCAGTTTGAAGGGCGGCGCAAGACTTGCTGAGTTTGGGCTTTGCAGAGTCTGATAATAAAGGAAGTGGCCTACTGTTAAGGAGCTCCTCCATTACCTTCCCTTATAGTCCTTATACACACACACACACACACACACACACACACACACAAACACACACTCTGAGAGCCAGGCACACACTCTTAACAGTTACCTCTAGGGTAAAAACGTTGCATATCAATGGCTTTGTCAGAAACGCCTTATTTGAGCACACTAATGTTTGAGCACAGTAATGTAATTAAGTAATGTTTAGGCATCTGAACAGTACTGAACTGCCTGTTTAATGCAGCACTGAGAGTGTTAGTGCAGTGCAGCAGCGTCACACCAGCTTAATTAACACTCATACGTCCACATTTATTAGTCGTTTTGCCAAATTATTTGTATGCAATTATGTAGATCCATAAGTACTTACACAGCTATGTAATTTACATTCACTTTACATTCTGCATCACTGGGTTCAAGCTTTCTTAAAGAAAAATAAACGACAATACCTCTTCATCAGACTCAAACAACACTAAAACATACGCATGCAGGTGCTTTCAGCTAAAAGTCTCCGCACATGGTCCATCTGTCAGAGTTTCTCCTCAAATTTCCAATTCATTTAAGTTAATATCAAATTTACGATTCTTTTGTCACTGCAACCCTACCAGGGGTTCAAGCAGCAGCCTGCGAGTGGCAGTGAATGCAAAATCAATTCCGCCAAACACACTGAAAATATCCGCCACTTCCTCCAAGTACATTTCGGTAGAGCCTTCCCTTACAGTGTCCTTCCCCGTGCCTCGAGAGGGAGTGAGGGTGGGAGGTCCTGCTGGCAAAACATTTTGGATTGCAGTTCACACATTCGTCCCGTGTTTATTTGCCACTGTGTTAAGGCCAAACAGCCACGATTTATAGAGCGAGATGCAGTCGTAAGAGCCACAATCCACCGCTGTTGTTCTTTCGTGGTGAAGTACACGCTAACGTGTAAATATGTAGTCTGTAGCAGCCATGTCAGGGATCCCCTCAGGAGGTTGGAGTCTCTTTTGAAAGAGGAAGTGATTAACTGTCGTGATTTAAATAAACTATGTATGTAATATCTCTCACCACTGGTGACGGAAAGAAAACGGTTGTTTTTTTTTGTTGGCTTAGCATTTTCAACTTAAGGTACAAAGAAAACTGAATTTATTTATATTTATTCTTTAAAGGAATGACGTGGTCTTTGGATGACAATGTTCTTCAGCATGTTAGCATGTTCTTATTGCACAAAGGGTCATCAATGCCTCGAGAATTCTGTGGCCCTTTCTACCTTGCAATTTGCAACCTTTATCCTTTCAGAATCAAGCACATTTTTGAGACAGCACGCAACTATGTTCTGCTCATAATGTGAAATACATGTGCGTGTAAATGTTCCTATACATTTTAGCCCTAATCATGTGATGTAAATCTTGGCCAAATACAGACTAACAGACTAATCACAAATTTCTCTGGATTTTATCCATGTGCTGTTTGAAAGGAAATGCCTTAAAAGAGCCGGGAGAAAGAAAAAAAAAGTGAGAGCATGGTTTTCCCCAGCAAATACTGAGTAAATCTCTCCAGCACATTTGCTTTCTATAGATTATTGGCCTCCCTTGCCTCATAAGGAGAGTTCTTCAAAAAATATGGATGGATATGTATTTACAATACAGAATGATGACCCTGTGATGCCCATAGATGGTGTCTAGTTTATGATCAATAATACAAAGCAATGAGCCTTGCGAGTCATCAAAAACGAAATACCAACTGGCACAAGCTGTACTCCATCCTAGTGTAGGTTCTGGTGCAGAGAAGCTGCTTAAAGAAACACTGTGAGTGAATAAAAGCCCAGAATCTCAGGGCTGACTGAATGGATAATGTGCAGATCAGCTTGTACCAAGGTTGTGGAGAAAATGCAGCGCTCATCCAACAGGGTGGTCAAAGACCCAACACCAGATATCACAATAAAGTATAAAGGCAAAACTGATTCAGTAATACATCACATTTTCAAAAAAGCAATTTCACCCACATTTCCAGCGACTTTACTATTCACTGCTCGGCCAGACTGGATGTCTCTGTGGTCTAGTGCTTAGCCGTATCTTCAGGCATGCTGTCTATGTGTCTTGACAGGAAATGACAAAGCAGGAGAACTAATTGTGTGCGTTAGCTGCTGCTCTGCACAAGGCTCTGGTTAATTTGACCTGATAAAATTCATTATAAATAAATTCATTTAACTAGAACGAAGCTCATTAAAAGAAGAGGTGACCCAAGGGCAAGGAGAGTCCTTGTGCACAGGCAGTGGCAGGGCCTGTGTTAGTGAGAAGGGAGTGAAAGATGAGAAAGGGGACGAAGAAAGAAAGAAAGAGAGATCAAACAACAGAAAAACAAAAAAATTAGATCAGAACAAACATACAAGCAAATAAAAAGACAGAAACAAACAAGCAAACACAACAAGAAGGAAAGAAAAACAAAAAGCAAGGGGAAAAGGCAAAAAGAGGCAGAAAGAAAGACAGAAAGAAAGAGGCAAAAATGAGGTCAGAAAAAGAAAGAAGAAAGAAAGAAAAAAGAAAGAAAGAAAGCTAGCAAGAGAGAGAACACCCAAAAATGAAATCAGAACAAATATACAAACAAATAATAAGACAAAAACAAAGAAGCAAAAAGCAATGACAAGAAAAAGCAAAAAGAAGCAGAAATTTAGAAAAAGAAAGAAAGAAATAGAGGAAGAAAAAAGAAAGAGAGAGAGAAAGAAAAAAGAAAGAGAGAGAGAAAGAAAAAGAGAAGGAGAGGAATAAAGAGAGAGAGAGAGGAAGAAAGAAAGAAATAGAAAATGAAAGAGAGAAACAGAGAAAAAGAAAGAGAGAAAAAGAGAAAGAAAGAAAGAAAGAAAGGAAGTAAGAGAAAGAAAGAAAGAAAGAAAGGAAAAAGAAAGAGAGAGAGAGAGAAAGAAAAAGAGAAGGAGAAGAATAAAGGAAGAGAGAGAGGAAGAAAGAAAGAAAGGAAGAAAGAAAGAAAGAAAGAGAGAAACAGAGAAGGAAAGAAAGAAAGAAAGAAAGAAAGAAAGAAAGAAAGAAAGAAAGAAAAACGAGACAGCGAGAGAGACTCATCATTAGGACATTAGGGGCTAATAAAAGTGACGAGCCATATCGTGGCAGAAACATAAGAATCATTTGCACTGAGCTGCATAGTTCGAGCTGCAGCCAGATTGCAGATATAGATCAGGAGTAACCGGGAGGAAGGGGGAAAGCAGGGATCATTTGCGTGATAAGCGCGAGCGCTGACAGTGCCATATAAACGAGCCCTGCAGAAGCAAGGAGATGGCCAAATAAAGAGCAGCAGCACGGCACGGCACCATCCATCCCGCGCAAATTGAACTGTCACCTTCAGTGTCACTTCTTTTCCAGGCGAGCAGATGAAAAAGACAAGAATTGGTGAAGAAAATGAATTACTGGCAGGGAAAAAAGACGTTAAGGCCATCAAGAGAGATAAACGGTGCGTGGGAAATGCTTTGGCCTAGTGCGACAGTGTGTTGTTTGTTTCTGTCGGAGTCTGTTTAGCCAAACGCAGTCTAAAACTACTCTGAAGGAAAACTGATGCTGCTTCAGTAAAATAATGCACCAAGTAGAAGTACAGGAAACTGCCAAACCCCACAACTAGGAGTGAAAGACACTTTTTGGTTTGCAATAATGTTAAAGCTTGAAGACGTGTAGCAGCAAAGCAGTCCAAGTGGTGCAGTGGAGGCCTAGTGGTTAGGACATGAAGACAGTAAACTTGGGACCTGAAGGTCGCAGGTTCACGTCCCGGCCCGGGCACTACTGAGGTTCCCTTGAGCAAGGTACCGTCCCGCTACGCTGCTGCCCGGGTGCTGTTGGTAGCTGCCCGCTGCTCCACGTGTGCACGTGTGATGGGTTAAATGCAGAGGTCACATTTCGTTGTGGTGCTTGAGTGTGTTCACAATGATTCACTTTCACAGTTAATTCCTTTCCTCAAAAATGTCCTCAGTATAGTTAAGGGTGCATTTACACCTACTTGGTTTAGTCCAAATCAAAATAGCAGGTGTAAACAGTATCTCAGACCACACTTCAGACCGAAGAACTCAATCTTGGTCTGGATCAAACTGAACCATGGTTCAACTTGTTTGCAGTGTGAAAAACACTTTTTGGATGGTTTGAACTTCCTGACGAAATACAGGAAGTTGAAGCAGGCTATCATTACCCATTGAACAACAGACAAGGAAAAAGAACCAATAAAATCAGTAAATATGCAGTAGAACATGTGGAGACTAAGGCTGTGTCTCCAACTGCACCTTACCACACTAAATAGTGTGTAAAAACTGAGCACAGCCATTACAAATGCATTCAGTTGAAGTAGCATAAATAGGAAAAGTTTGTGGTTTGGTAGGCAGGCAACTTGGGGGGAAAAAATGCATAAAAATGCCAAAACCGGTTTTCTGAAAGGATGAAAGAAGATCATAAAATATTAGTATAGTGGCAACAAAACGAACCTGTTTATTCATGTTCCTCCAGTCAAAAACAAACGGCACACCGACAACCGGCTCACGCCTGTCGACAAACCAATCATTGTTACGTGTAGGGAGATAAACCTACACATCCTGTCATCAAAGTTTTTTAGATCGCTCACAAAATTGCATTGTGAAATCCAAACAAAGTTGCTCAGATTTAGCCAACGCAAGAACCTGGGTTTGGACCTTCAGGGGCAGAATTGCTCTTAAAGTATTATCAGCTTTAGGAGCTCAAAACAGCACATTATCACTGGGGTCAAGTTTCATCACAGTTTAATCCAACATCGATTATTTTAGCTAACGATCCAGTCACTTTTCAAACCTTAACATTTGCAGCAATGTTCCAGTACTGTTCCATTACCATGAACTCACATGCAAATACATTTTAATTAGAAGATTTTATTATTAAAGGTCAAATACAACAGTGTAGTCATCAGCAAAATTAGCTTCTCAGTACAAAACACTGCACACGGTAAAATGATGTGGAATTAACACATCAGTTTTGGTGGACACGTCGATACGGATCAATTCATGGTTACATCCCCAATAGCTACATCAAATTGTGTGAGGAAATGGAATTGTGTACTACTTACTGATTCTGAATTATTCTCATCGTTTCAAACTGGCATTTTTATTTCGTAAATGAAAACATAATCAAGCCTGTTTTTGGAAAAATTAGGACATTTTGCAAATGTAAAAATTCTGTGGCCTGTAAAAAAATTTTTTTACCAACAAAAGCACAAAAAGTGTGTTTAACAGTTTGTCTGCCCAACTTATCTATATAAGTTATATATATAATACCCAGGAATTTTGGGACAGGGACAAAATAAGAGTGAAAGGTTAATAGAAAGGTTTTAAAACATTACACAATAAGCAGGTGAGCAGGTATCAGGTGAGGGTATAATAAAAGGAGCATCCACCAAAGGCTCAGTCTTTGCAAGCAAAGATGGTTCGTGGCTCACCATGTTGTGCCAAATGTCATGATAGAAGTAGCAGTCAGTTCAAAAAGAAGATTTCTCAGCAAAAAAATACAGATGATTTAGGTCTTCCACCATCTTCAGTACAGTTCAGGGACCTCAGTCTGTAAGAGATGACTGGAAACCACCGATGACTTTTGAGCCCCAGAAGGCACTGCATGAAAGACCGTCATGCTACTGTGATAAATATAGCCACATGAGCTCTGGAACAACTCATAACATCATGTCATTTTGCAAATAACAATTTTAAATTAGCACAGGCCCCCGCTGTACCAAGAAACACAACCTGAAACTCTGTTGTGCAAAGAGAAAGTCCTACATCAGTTACAATTTCAATGCTAATCAGGTTAGTGGATCTAAAGATCAATGCATGACGACCTCCCTGTTTTTATTGTGACAGGGCTGTGATGCTATAACAGATTGGATCTAGGCCTTAAAAATTAGACAGATACACTGATCAGCCATAACATTAACACCAGTGACCGGGTAAAGTGAATAACATTGATTATCTTGTTATTTCATCACAGTGGAACCTGTCAGGGGGTGGGATATATTAGGCACCAAGTCAGTTATTGATGTTACTGTGCTGAAAGCAGGAAAATGTAAGGATCTGAGCCACTTTGACAGGGGCCTTATTGTAATGGCTAGCGGACTGAGTCAGAGCATCTCTAGGTCTTGTTGAGTGAAGTAAAAGTGAAAGAGATTATTTGTTATTATGAACACACTCAAACGCTACAACGAAATGTGACCTCTGCTTTTAACCCATCACACATAATCTATCAGCAGTGCCTGGGGAGAAGTGTAGCGGGACGGTACCTTACTCAAGGAAACCTCAGTAGTGCCCGAGCTAGGACTTGAACCTGCGGCCTTCAAATCCCAAAGGCAACGTCCAAACCACAAGGCCTCCACTGCCCTACTGTTCTACTGTGAACAGTGTTCCAGGTACGCTGTAGTTATTTTCTGCCAAAAGTGACCCAAGGAAGGTTAACCGGTGAATGGGTGACAGGGTCAGGCGCACCCAAGGCTCATTGATGCATGTGGGGAGTGTAACTGGTCTGGTCCGATCCCAGAGAAAAGCTACTGTGGTTTAAAAAGTGATGCTGATTCTGATAGAATGGGGTCAGAACACACAGTGCACCACAGTCAGAGCTGTTTCGGCAGCACAAGGGACCTACTCGATATTAGGCAGGTGGTGTTAATGTGTAATGTGTGACTGTATTTGTGTGCATGCGTGTGGTCGCCTTTTGGCCAGTCCAGGAGTGGATGTGACGGTGTAATCTTGCGTTATATCCTAAGTGTTGCAAATGATTAAAAATTCTGTAAAGTTGTACAAGGGATAGGTCATGGCTGGGGGTACTCACTTTAGCACATTTAGGAGAAAAACATGCTCAAACCGGATCATTTCTTACAATCACAACCTGTGAATTACCATTATGTGTGTACGTGTGTTCACCTCCCCAGTGTTCTCCGTCCTGTACATAACTCCTGTGCATAATCTCTCTCTCTCTCTCTCTCTCCCCCAACACACACACACACCACTCTCTTACTTAAATATTTATAAAGATACCTATTATTGTATTAAGTATTTATTGATTTATAATTTAAAAGATTTATACTTGGCCATTAAAATAGCTAGAATTCCTTTCTTCTATAAAAGATGTCAGGGGCCATTTATTATCTGCAAATGTCAAATCCAGCACCTTAGTCGATCAATTCGCTAAAGCGAAGTGCAGTTCCTGCTGTTTGGAAGCTGTAGAGTGGAGCTCTGCCTACAGCAGGTCACGCTCAGCTGCATGTGGGGGTCTCACCAGAATGAGAATGCATGGCTCTGCCTTCTCCACCGGCTTCGCTTATTGATTTACATCTAAGACAAACTCTATTCGGCCTTCACACACACACACACACACACACACACACACTTAACCTTCACCGTGAAATTGGCCGACTGAGTTTAGTCCATTTTTGGGTGAGAACACTGGACATTAATGGGTAGCATTTGGGTTTGTAGACACTCTCGTCTACAGTAATGTTTGCTGTCATTTCTGACGGATATTGCTTTTGACTACTCGATCACAGGGTTCCACAAGCAGGTCTTAGCAAGTCTTTACAAGGAGACATTTTGACGAAAACCAGCAAAAGTTTTAACACAGATACGTGAACATCAGTGTCAGTATTGTGCCACACATGTGCTGTATTATGATATTCATGCAGCACAGAGGACGAATGAAGGGTTCACATATTTTCGATTATAATATATGAAGATTACAGTTCTTCAAAACCCAGCACCGTCAGATAAAAGGTAGTGTAGGTGCATTGTTTGGTTATTAACATACAAACAATGTAAATGTTCCATCAGAAGTGCAACAGTGGTCTTAATGTACTGTAAATGAATTCTAAAGGTGCACTGTCCAGTACCATGGTATCGGGTCAATAGTTGTCCAGAACGCTGGACCAGTTATCGGACATGTGCAGCATGTCACATCATAACAGTATAGGTGACCAACTGGTTACGTTAGCATCTGTTACATTTTATGCCAGATGTGATGCATTAGCATCTCCAAATCTAACATACCATTTTCCATATACCAAAAGCAACACGTTGAACAGCTAGCCTATAGCGTGCTACAACATCCGACACAACGCTCATTTGATTACCCCTGCACATAGTACATTTTAGCTTTGCAAGTTACACTTTAATTGTGCAGTTGTGATGTGGTGGTGCCTATACAGCACTTTGGCTTCACAGATTCCTTCCCCTTGCTCACTAACGTTAAGCAGAAAGTGTTAACCCAGATAAAAACATGTAGTTGGAGGTCAGTTGTTTATACCACAATCAGCTCCAGCACATACGCATAGACACACTTTTCCTGAAGACCACTTTAGAAGACCACTTCAACAGCTGATCTTGCACAATGCTGTGGTCGCCTGAGATATTGGCTTTTTGTTGTGTGGTGTGTGTGTGCATGCCTGTGTGTGTGTGTGTGTGTGTGTGTGTTTTTACACATATCTGCATGTGATTTGTACGTAGCTGTGATGTAAAGGGATAGTTTTGTATCGATTTTTTTTACAATACTGAATCCTGCGGTTTCATTGTTTTCACTCTTCAGTTGCTCAGAGTACTGCAGTACCTCTTTCTTCCTTTCTTCCTTTCTTTCTTTCTTTCTTTCTTTCTTTCTTTCTTTCTTTCTTAGTGGGAAGTGGAGGCCTAGTGGTTAGGACACTGCCTTTGGGACCTAAAGGTCGCAGGTTTGAGTTCCGGCCCGGGCGCTACTGAGGTACCCTTGAGCAAGGTATCGTCCCACTACACTGCTCCAGAGTATCAGTATCAAATTAAGATCCATATTAGTAGACAGCCGAAGCCGTGGTGTTGGTATTGGTATAAGAAGTGAAAATGTGACATGGGAAGAAGACATGGACATGGGCCTTGAGCCACAACAGGGTGCATAAACTATACTCTGTAATCTGGCTCAAGGGCCGACGTTCTTACACCCTTAAATGTTCGAGACTTTTGACACCTCACCATCTGTAGCCACTAAAACCATTAAGCATTGTAGAAGAATGTACTGTTCTTTTAGATTAAATGTCCATTTCAGTCCTATCTTAACTCACGCAGGACCATATGTCATCTCCTATCAAGGACACTCCGTCGTCACGCTGTAAAGACCAGATTTTTCGACGCTACTGCTCCTAGGACACTGGTATATAACCTCTGACTGATCATCATTCAGTGCTCAGAGACCTTGCAACTGAATGCAAATGCAAACTGAAGCTCTGTGCTCCTGATTTTCTGCCTAACACTTGTCTTGAGGACCCTCCATAGCAGAGAATCTTTCTTCTCTTTTAAATAAAACCCTTAAAAATAATTTTGGTACATCCTGACTTCTCGTTGAAGAAACGTCATCAACACTCATCAACTAACATCAAATGACATTAAATTACAGTACAATTATATTCCATTACAGACGGTACTAAATATGTGCTCTTGGGAATACCACCCCAGTGACTTGCGGGGTACAACCTCACCGTTATGACCTTTCTAGCCACTGCAGAGAGCCACGCCCACTTTCTAATACCTTATAAAGCTTTACTACCACATCATGCATTATGCATAGGCGGTTCATGAATATTCAATCCCCACTGCGTACGAATGATCTGAAACACTGGTTGCTCCTTGCACAAGGTAAACACATGGTTCAGCTATGCAGTTTTCTGAACGAAGAGCGAGCCAAGGTCAAAGGTTCGTGAATATCTTTGAGTCTTTCCACACTCGTGCAAACAACGAAGTCTTGCACGGAGCCTGAAAAGGAGGAAAAACTGTACTTAATGCGAAGTGAGGAAGTGAGTAATTTGTTCTCTCGTTTGAGGACGGCAAGGCGGACTTTGTGCCAACCCGACTGGATTCATCATAATTCCCCTCAGATGAATCAAAACTCCAGGGAAGGAGGCTAACAGAGAAAAGGGGAGAGAAATACAGAAGGAAAGAGCAAAAGAAAGAGGGAGCAAGAAGAAAGAGAGAGGGAGGCAGGGCGCTCAGCTGAGGCAGCATGCAGGGAACATGCTTCAGAAGGCTGAAAGGAAACATGTTTTCTTATAACTTCAGTGAATGACAAGGAAACCATTAACACACGCCTTCGGTGCAGGGGATTACAGGCTGCACATGCTTGGCTATTATTCAGCCTAATTAAGTCTTTTGGCATGATTTCCCAAGAACAAAGAGAGAAAGGAGAGCAGAAACAGCTTAATAGCTTTGGGGTGCCTAGATTCCAAGGAAGAGATATTAATATGTGCTTTCCTCTGCAATATTATTGTGTCAGGGTCTATTAATCCTCCTCAGAAAAAAAGAGAAAAAGATACACCTTCTTGAGAAGCAATGTTATCAACCCAGTCTTTATGTCTACACAAGACCTGATATTTCTACCTGATCTGTAAAGAAAAGAATAAAACATCATGAATCGAATAGTTCATTCTAGCTTACAGTTTTAAAAACACAAACATGAGACATCGCCTCGGGCTTTTTTAAACCCTGGTGCTGATGGCTGCAAAATTAAAGGTAACGCTCAGAAAAAATAGCTGTATTGGTACTTGGGCTACATGAGCTTTGACATTTGTTAACAAAGTGATGCAGGATGGAGTGATGCTATTTTTCCTTTTCTGTTATGGCATTTTCTCTTTTATTTTGTCTTAATTTTTTGATTACACTTTTTTTTTCTCAATATGATAACTTGGATTAAATTTGAGGAAACATGCTTCATTTTCTGTACAGGATTCGTACTTAGATTAGACAATTAACACAACTGGACGGAAACGTATTTTCACATTTTTCGCATGCAACTGTGTTTCCATGGTCAGATATTATTTAGGTGCACAACCAGAAATTGCAGTTTCAAAACCTGTTGTTCTATTTGTTCATACATTCATCTATTCATCCATTCAGTTGTATTAGTGTACTCAGTACACTTGTCTTCCAGTAAGAAGACCTTCATGAAAAAATGTGGTAATTTGTGGTGAAATAAAATCAATAGCCCACTATCCTGCACAATACTGACTGTTCCCAGGTGTTGTCTACTTTAACACCATACTGGCTTTCTGCAACACCTGAAAAAACATATTTTGGCTTAACTTATTCAGCATTAACACAAAGAGTAGTGAATGTGTTTGGCTTCTCTGGTTAAGTCTTGGTTAGTGCTGCTTGAAGAGGCAAAGTTTCAAAAAAGCATCTACTGCTTTAAAATGAAAAGGCCTAATTCACTTATCACTGCTATCATATATTTTTCGCACTGTATAATGTTCCACAAACTGACAATTCAATAACATTAGGCTTTTTTTTTTTCACAGGAACTCGCTCGTTCGCCCCTTTTTTGTGTGTCCACACTGCAGGAGCTGAGGACAATTACAGTCTTTGAACGACATTGTTAGCACCTACATTGCAGTAGGAACTTTCTCGCAGTAGAGGAACCGTGTAAGCATATGGTGATTGGTCCAGACGAAAGTGTACGGGGATTGCTGTTGCCTTTTTAAAAACTGTGTGAATCATTAACCACGTTAACAACTCTTAAATGGATGGTTTTGACACCTTTAAAAGCTTCGATCACAGTGTTCTCACTCTTCTTGCATGCTATTGCTATACCAGCCATCAGCTGGCTTACATCACTTCCACAGTCCTATTGCCGGCCTTAATACAAATGGAAAAGAATCGTATTAGGGTGTGCAGTTCTCAGGGGAGCTCTCCAGTGGGCAGTTCCTCTCAAGGTCCCTAGAACTAAGTCGTTTTGGAGAAAAAAAATGATTTGTTGTTAATTTGTACTGTCACTGTTGATTGTTATGACATGTTTCCTAATGAAACTAACGGTGCCTCTGAATTATTTCAGGTCCTAAATTCACTTGGTTTACTTTGCATATTCGATTTTAGATTCAATTTTTGGACTCTGCGCTACATGGAGGAGTGGCTCAGTCATGAGCTAGCGATAAAGATTCAGTAGCCTATGGACAGGTTAACGTGATGAAAGCATGTGTTACAGTGAGTGGCCCAGCATGTCCAAGAGCCGCACGTGTCGATAACGCCTTCCTGTGCGATTACGGAGCATGTATACACACGGAGAGGAGCCCCCTGTCATAACAGCCTCTGAGGGAGAGGGATTCTCCATGTCACATCAGTTCTCATGTCAGCTAGAGAGGAAGAAGTGATGTCAGCATAGGGCTTGAGTCAATTACCAGTATCTCTCTCAAGCCATTAAACTTTAAAGGCCCCTCTGCATGGAGGTGACTGTGAGCGAGACAGAGAGTGTGTGTGTGGGATGCAGACAGATGATCTCTGACACGCTGACAGCAAGCAGATAGGATGAGACACATCTAATGGAGCGTGAAGTGGAAGACCTCAGGAGACAGACAGAGAGAGAGAGAGAGAGAGAGAGAGAGAGAGAGAGAGAGAGAGAGAGAGATCAATAGTAGCAAGTGTAATCTCAGGTTTAAGTGGTCAGTGTGTATGTGCTTTTAGTCCAACATGTCATAATAGCACATGAAGCACTGGGATGTCTGCTTAGCCTATTATTAAACGCAGACACTGGTGTTCACTCAAAGGATGCAGCTGCTTTCAAAGGGCAAGGGGCACTACTTTACAAAAAGACAAGGTTTGAAATTGGCCAAAAACCTCAATAAGCACAAATTAACGGAGCTGTTTTATCTGTTGAATACGTACATGTGATGGAGAAGACATACTAAGATAAGCAGCCAGTAATATCTGGGCTGGCAAGAAACAAGCCCCTGAATTTAAGCATTATAACTACTTATTAAATCTTTGTAAGGTATGTATGACCTGAATAATAACCATTAATGGATGCATTTTAAACCCTATACGTGTTTTTATAAGGTGTTACCAGAAAAAAAAAAGTATAGTTTGGAAGCAAAAATACCACTGTTTTAATGCTCCTTATATGTAACTGGACATCCAGTCACACGTGTGGATATTCATATGCAGGCGCATACTGCCACACTGAGCTGCTATAAAAGCCTCTTCCTCTACGTATTGATAAATTATGTTTCTCTGGTAGCTCACTGAAACAAGCAGAGATTTTTGGGGTTTTTTTCAATACTGGTGCTAAAACTATGCCTTTAATATGGTGCTGGTGTCTAATACTTAGAGTAAATACTTAAAGAGAGCAAGAAACAAAGATGTGTGTATATATAATAATAATATTGTATATAAACAATTGTGTATATTTTACAAATCATTTGATCAGTTCGAGAGGGAGACCAGGCTTGTAACATATTGGTTTTTGTATTTGGAGTAATGTATGTATGATCTATGCATTATTTAGACCAAAACATTTATGGATTTAACATTTAAATGTAAAACAGGGTTCTCAGATTATGACTAAGTTTATTTTACTGATCATACTCAACCGACTTCATTTGCATCCTGAATTTCTAAATTGGCTTCTTTCATTCACTTGCTAGCTACTAGCATGACTAGCATTACCTGAGGAAACTCCGCTATCTGCTTTCAAACGTATGTTCAAATGAGCTTGATTAAATTTGACATGTTCCCATCAGTTTATTTGTTTGTTGCGTGTGCCCGTGTTGGAACACAATTCAGCCAAACTTTAAACGCATTTTACAGTAGCTACTAGCTGACAGTAGACTTGCACTGCCCTCAGAGAAAGTGCAACTTTACAATGGTACACGCCATGCAGTGATGCTCCTCTTGCCTGTAACTATTTTGGAGAATCAGAAGGCAAATATTCTCATCAACAGGCATTTAAGAGGCTCTGAAATGAGGCACCGAAATCTGCATTGCAATTCAGTCCAGCAGTTATACCAATCATAGGAGAGCCTGTGCCAGAACGGTGCTAGGTTTCGATACCCAACCCTAGCCAGCACTGACAGGCCTTCAGAAGACACTGTTTAACAATAACACTATATAATAATGAGGGTTCAATACTACATTCTTTCATAGGGCCAAAAAGTGAGGACATGTGATGACTCGATTTTAATTCTGATGCCATTAATTGCATTTTTAATCCAAAGTGAGTTACACAAAGGATAACATTCACACTCTATTGACATGTTGCATTTATAGGCTTAATCTTTTGATATCAAGAAACGACACAAACATTAGAAAATAAATATGAATTCTAATAGAATATGTCAAATAAATAAATAAATAAATAAATAAATAAATTAATAAATAAGTAGTGCTTAAATAGAAAGTCCACAGGATAATCTTTCATCAGATTCAAATCACAATAAAATAGATCTAATCTTCTACTCACAAATAAAGTGTGATATTGATTAAAATAATCAATGTACACTCTCCATTTTCAAATTACAACACTATTATTTAATTAAAAGACACTTTTGCCATTGCCTCCAATAACCACAGCTTCTAAGGGTTTAAAATCCACTTAAATGCCCGCCAGTCGATTGCCATAACCAGAAGAATGTAATGTGGGGGAAAAAAAGTGGCAAAATTAGCTCTGGCGTAAGGGGGGTGGGGTGGGGTGGGGGGGCATTGCACAGTATATTTAAAATGGCTGTGTGGCATAATGAGGAACATTCAGTGGATTTTCTGCTGTTCCCAGGATGCATCAAACAGCCCTGTCAAATGAATCCACCCAGCAAACACTTCCACGCACGTTGGTGTGAGCAGTTAAAATCAGTTCTGCTAATACCAGTCCACTTCTGGTGGGCGCCACTACCACACATCCATTTTTAATTTGCCTTCGGCCGCTTCCTCTGTCTCATTCCACCCCTGGACCTCTGTTTAGGGTCTAATTATCCCCCGCCTTCTGTTTGAGACTCCTCCTCATGATAAAAAACAGTCACTTCCAAAGCAAACTAGTTCTTAATTTTCCCTGACAGACTCTTTTAAACACGCTGGCAGAATGCAGCGTCTAATTGAAAGCACATTCCTATTCCAAACAAATTAAGCACAATTAAGGCCCCTGAGTTATGAGTATCTATCATGATGAGATGTTTTTGTAAAAATCACCACATTTAGATCAAAGTCAGCCGACCCTTTGCTTAATTGCCTCATTAGGGTCCTCTGCAATGGGCTTCATAAATACAGGGCCGGCGAGTTTCATTTGGGAATTGCTCTAAAAGACGACCCTTAAACTAATCGCTTCCACATTTCTATAAAAGCTTCGTCTGTTTTAGGTATAAACACAACAAGAATTTTTCTCTCCCTCTCTCGCTCTGTGTTTCTGTATATCCTCAGATTGCTTGGTGGTTGTTCCGTCTCCAGTATGATATGTATTTTACACGCAGGGTGGTAGGGAGAACTGCAGTGCAACAGCAAATAAACCAGCAACAAGAAGCGAAAACTTTCAACAGCCTAGAACGTGTGTTTTGGTACATTTACATTTATTGTAATATCACTGTAAATCAACCTATGGTGTCATCAAACTGCGTCCTTCAAAGCGCCGCACACTGACCGAGGGTGGTGAGCCAAAACGCACCAATAAGTCTTAGGAACTGGGTGAAAAGCACCTCTTCCCGGCTCTCTCACAACGCCACTGAGCTCAGCCTGTTTTAATTCAGCCCCTTAACTGAGCAGCCCACTTTTCATCCAGCAGACTTTTCCAATTGCAAGCACTGCTTTATTGGTTAGCTGGAGAAAAGCAGGGGGGAGATGCAGCCGAAAAGTGGAGACAGATAGCGGCGTGGAACATTTGTAACCAATCCCATTTTATCTGGCTCTGCTAACATCTCAGCGGTTCACGAATAATGCTGAATAGTGTCAGAGCCGAGCTAATCCAACCAGGAAGGTCAAATTCAGTCTGGGCAAATATGGCGAAAACCAAAGCGGACATGTTTGCAAGTACACGGCTGCCTCGAGCTGACCGTGAAGTTTTAAGGACAGTGCAACCGTCAAACTGTAATGTTACTGGGTTCTATGGAAAACGTTCACTGTATTTCAGGTCACGTTTAACTATTAATGTGATTCACCAAAGCCAAACAGCAAATGAGGATCTGATTTATTCTCTCTTAGAGAAGAATGGAAAAAGAATGTAAAAGTTTTTCCAAAATTATTAAATATTCTTTATTAACCGTAGGATTTTTAAAACCCCTTTAACGACAGACTTATTATTTTACAGTTAGAGTTACAACAGTTATTTACCTCACATTTATTAACTTTTATCACTTTTTTTATAAAAATAATAATTTGTAAGTTAGTTTTGAGGGTGAAGTGGACCCACCTATGGACCCTTACGATTAAAAAATGTTTTTTTATTAAATCTGCTTTAACTGTTTCTAAAAACAAAATTACCGGTTTAACCCTTTAATGGCCAAGACAAAAAAGCCATTAAAAAGTATTTTCTTTGCAATTTATATTAACCTGGGGCACAAATAACAATAATGTTGAATTTTTAATTCATCAACCACGTCATTTTTTTAAATACAGGCCTCTGTCATACAGCCGAGATTTCTCTTCATGGTAAAACCCTGAATGCATAAACAAATATGTAAAAATCGAATAAAATTCATTCAACTTCTCAGAGAAATCCATAAACCTTCTTCAGATGAGTGTTAGTGCAACAGATCCCCCTGAAAATAGCAGCCTTTGTCTAACGTTTGATTAGGAAACTCATTGAAAAAGTCTACTGATTGTGACAGTAAAATCTGGTGGATCTTTTTCATCATAACTGACCTAAACCAAGTGGTAGAGATGGAACAGTCAAGTTATATGCAGTGCATGTGTTAATAAGATAAAGGGTATATAGCTCTACCGAATAACTGACCAGGACACTAAAGGGTTAAAAAAGGTAGACGCTAAGCAGAAAAAACCAACCAGTCTCAATTAACAGCCATCCAGGGCCCACTTCAAGAGTTATCAGTGTCATGTGAGAAATTCAGACATAGCTGTGAAGAAGCAGATGTACATTAGCCATCTTATTGTTTAACGTGTTTGGTGCATAGTATACCTAGTAAAATGGGACAGGTTCTTGTATGGGGGGGCGTGAAATGGGACAATGTTTCTTAATGCAGACAGATACACTAGTACAGTTCACTTCTTCATTATGTCGTATCCTTTTCAAACAAAGCGAACCTTTACTCGTTCAATGGCACCTCGTATTTAATCCCAAAGACATCATTTATAGGTGATCCTGCCACCTTTGTTGAACGTCATGGCCCTTGTGCAGTTTTACACATAAACATCCTGCTGAAGCGAAACGCCGACAAAGTCTGTGATTAAACGCTGGGGCTGTTCAGGCTAGAAGAAGGCCTATAAGTCAGACCCATTCAGGCAAGAAGATGACTGATAGTGCAGGAGCAGCCGGAATCCCCTCGCTGGGTTTATTGCCCCCAGACTGGCCCTTTCCACATATGTGCCTCATCCCACACTGACAGCGCTAATAGAATATGCATAGCCCCATTAGCATACAAGCTAATAGTGCCCCAGAGGGAGGGCACGGACATCAAACTTTAAGTAGAAATCAAAACACCGAGCGAGGGAGAGGGAGAGGAGGGGGAATTAAAAGGACACCATCACCCTAAGAAAACATGGCCCGAGGCACGAGACGTGTTACACATGCGCTCGCGGTGCTAGAGTCATCCCTCTTGCGCTAGCACTGATAGGACTGAAAATGAAATGGGAAAAGACCAATGAATGTCATTGCGTTAAGGAGACTGAACGAGTGCAGCGCTAATGGAGTCGTTCTGGCTTTTTGGCGACGAGGAAGCAGGAAAGATGGCCTTCGCGCTGATAGGTTGGCATAAAAGAATTTTGAGAGCAAGAAGACTCTGCGTTTCCTGATAAAAAACATCGCTGTGTCTATTACAATGAAAAACACACGTATCGGAGTCACAGAGAGGTCGTGGGTGCTCATGTGCTTCACACTGTTGGCCTACTGAGCATATGCCTCCACGCGCAACACACAAGCCTCAGTGTAGATCAGGAACTTAGATCTTCCATCCAGCAACACCACCTTGCAAATTCTGGCACCCACCTGAGAATTATCAACAAAAGAGCAAGCCGCATTCTCTGTGAACCCTGACACCGAATCAGATACATTTCCGCAAGCCAGTAGAAATGAAAATAGCGCATAAGAAAGCAATTTCGGCCGACAATCACAAAAAAATGCAGCGCGAGGCTAATGAAGGACTAATTGAGTCACGTCCCGAGACAAGGTGAGCCGCTCTCCGGATTCTCGGCACCACACCGGCATTTTCGGTCATTAACGATATGTTAACCTCACACAAGGGGGAAAGGAAGCAGGTCAGGCGGGTCAAGAATTAGACCCTGCAGAACGGAACAGAGTGAGTAAAATTGCTGGGGAGTTTTCTCACACAACGTGTTAAAAAAGGAACGGTGTCAATCCATAACTGCATCATTTTCAGTAATGATCCAATTATGAAGTCACGTCGTCTCAGCATTTCTCCGACACCCTCAATATGAGCCATATGTGATAGGCTGCGCAAGACGACTGCAAAATGTTGTGCCATATTGTGCAATTACATATATTAATCAATTAGTTCGTTTTTCCCTTCAATCCATGACCACAAAGGAAAGTTCAGGGGAGAGAAGGTGATACATTAACCAATGTGTAAGTAACATGCCAGAAAAAAACTGAGGTTAAAGTATTTGCAACCACAGAATATTTAGGTATGGTCCTGTACACACATACATCGATCAGCCATAACATTAACACCACCTGCCTACTACTGAGTAGGTCCCTCGTGCTGCTGAAACAGCTCTGACTGTGGTGCACTGTATGTTCTGAACCCTTTCTATCAGAGTCAGCATCACTTTTTAAAACCACAGTATCTTTTCTCTGGGATCGGACCAGACGGGCTAGCCCTCACTCCGCTCATGCATCAGTGGGCCTTGGGTGCCCATGACCCTGGTGCTAATTTACCTGTCGTCCTTCCTTGGATCACTTTTGGTAGATACTAGCTACTGCATACCTGAACACTCCACAAGATCTGCCGCTTTGGAGATGCTCTCACTCTAGCCATTACAATGAGGCCCTTGTCAAAGAGGCACAGATCGTTACGCCCATTTTTCCTGCTTCTAGCACTTCAACTTTAAGAACTGACTGTCCACTTGCTGCCTAATTTATCCCACCCTCTGACAGGTGCCATTGTAATGAAATAACTAGATAGTCAATGTTGCTCACTTTACAAGTCAGTGGTCATAATGTTATGGCTGATCTGTATATATTATACGTTCTTAAAGGGACAAAGGTTGACCTGACCAACAACTCGTAGAACGTCTCAAAAGTATCATGCACTTGAAGAATTAAGTGCGATACACTTCTCCAATCAAATCGCTACACAAATGCCTTATTGTTTTAATGAGAGCGCTGCATAATTAAATTTGGCACATATTTTATGGGATTTTTATTGTTAAAATACTTTTAACAGTTCTGTTCTCTATGACTCAAGCAGACTCATAAAACCTCTGCTCTGTGGTGACTGGTGCGATATTAAAAAAGCAGACGCCGTTAAGAGGCATCGGATTTGTCTTTAATTGGGAATTGGGGCTGGAGGGACGACAGAGCGCAGGCCTGCTCATCAAATGGCTTTTATTTGCACATTTTACAGCCAGGGTCGCCAGTTTTTAAGTGTCTCCTTCTGGCTAACATCGGCTAACAAGAGCCCCCACCCAGCAGCACCAGACGTGTTCTGCAGCTCAATTCATCAATCCGAACTTCAGCAGCACAGCTAGCGAGATGTGTACCTTTCAGGTCAATGGAAATCGATCAAAGTGTCAAAACTCCACATCAAAGTTTGCGTATGATGGCGACAATGATGATGCCTTGACATGTACTCCACCGCTAAAGCAAGAAACACGGCTTCCTAAGCCTGTAGATACTAGGAGGTGTTGAACTCCGAGTCCAAAACGATTGGGTTCAATATTCACAACATTAGCTTAAGATAAATTCAAGTAGTATGGTGGGCGCTGTAAATGTCTGAGGTTCTTTTTTGGTCTATACAGATGGTCTGGCAGAGTGACAAAGCAAACTGGGCCTGGGCCCAAACTCCAACCTCTATTTCATGGCGGCTTAGCACTTTCGCCTCCTCCAGATTACACTTGCAGAGCTTTAAGAGCGCCCGGCCAAGATCAAATAATTTACAAAAGGCCCATCCGCTACACTGACATTAATTTGAGCGCGAGAGTAAAGAGCGATGAAAATCGCGATCGTCGCCAGGCCGAACGGAACGTGGAACTGGAACATGATTGGACGTGACTGCGATTGATAGCGAACCGGTGGTGTTAATACTACGAATGATCAGGTGATTAGAACCATAAGTGCTTTGAGAGTGTGTGTGAGTGTGTGAGCACAGAGTGAGAAATGCAATACGAGCTGTGGGTGCGTCCCTGAGGCTTTACATAGTGCCTGGTCGAGAGAGATCACACACATCCATGCATGCATGCACACTCACACACTCGCACACACACACAACACAAGAATCTTGGTCACTGGGCCCCCAGCCCAGGCTCTCGAAGCTCTTACCCTATAAACATGCACACACACACACACAACAAACAAAGTTATTAACACACACTGAGTATCACCATTTAAAAGCACACACGCCTCACCATACCATATCAGCCAACACTGTTCCTACAGCAAACGGCTATAATTACCTGTACAATGTGTTTACAAGGAGAATGAAGCAGAAACATAAAGCATACAGTGAAAAAAATAAAGTCCAAGCCGTATGCATATCTTAACCTGCAGGTAAGCGCCAGAAATGTTGCAGTTTGAAGGAAATCACAGGAAGATCGAGGTCTGCATTAGTTATAGAACTTCCACACAAGACCAACGCATTGATGTGGAATGAACAGCAGCAAAATAAAGAGGTTTAGTGTTGATTTTTTTGCATCATGAACTGCTTGGATAATTGAGTGTAATAGTACAGATAAAGTACAACTATGTAGTGCACATTTACATTTAATTACACTTATTCACAATGTCAGAACTTAGCAGCTTTACCTTTTTCAGTTCATCAAGTCTTTGGGAACATCTAAACGCAAGAAAAACCTGATTATGACTCTGCAATAAAACTCTACAAGACAAAAATCAAATGCACTCATGCTGGAGACGTTTCGTGAAACACTTGTGGTCTACGTTAATAAACGCATTAGGCCAATCTCCATCATCTTCTGAAAAAAGAAGTCCATGTTCCTTCCAAACTTTTGGCCTGTTTTGCAAGCGTCTCAAGGTTAACACTGAGACAGTCACTGTACTGATGACTGAGACTGGGAAAGCAAGTGACGCTGGTGACAGACTTTTGAGCAATGAAGGTGTTGCCGGATTGTGTTTTATACTCCTTTCACCTTTCTGGATACCAAAGCTCTACAAAAGCCTAAACTCCAGCCTCTCTGTCCCACCAGGAGGTGTGTGATGTGTGTGTGTGTGTGGGGGGTGGGGGGGTGGGGGGAGTTCTGTAGCCATGTCCCTGCTAACCATGCTACCACGCTTGACTTCCATGAGAGATTGAGTAGGGGGCTGCACAGAAGGAGCCATTGTTGATTACTCATTACTTAACCTGTAATGTGTTCCACCCCTTTTGTCTGCATGTCATGCTTCTTTTCTCCCCCCACCCCTTCCTCCGCTCTCCCTCTCTTCCTAAATAAATGGAAAAATATTCCCAGCCGCAGGCTAGCACTGAACTTCTCACTCTCTGCATCCAATTTGGAGCCACTGCTCCCTATGATGTAACCCGACAGTCCTAACGCAGGGGAGAGGCCAGAGAGAGAGAGAGATAGAGAGAGAGCAAGAATGAAAGAGAGAGAGAGAGAGAGAGAGAGAGAGAGAGAGAGAGAGAGAGAGAGAGAGAGAGAGAGAGAGAGAGAGAGAAAACAAGAATAAAAGAAAAAGAGAGGGGGGGAGAACAAGAATAAGAGAGAGAGAGAGCAAGAGAGAGAGAGAATAAACAAGAGAGAGAGAGAACTACAATAAAAATGAAAGAACAAGAATAAAAGAAAGAGAGAGAGAGAGAGAGAGAGAGAGAGAGAGAGAGAGAGAGAGAGAGAGAGAGAGAGAGAGACGACAGAGCCATAGAGCAGACTTGTAGACTTTGGACCTCCAAGGTTGCATTTCTTAACCTCGCTATTTAAAATCCAATAACACTTTATGAATGTTTCAGTTTGAAGTCATTAATGGCAGCCAGCATCTGTTTTTAGAAGAACGCAAATTAGTGACTGCCCCTAAGCTCCCTTTTCTTTGTTTTTTTTTTCTGAGCCAGAATTACTACTCAAAGCTAAGACTTCCTCCAATGATTGTTTAACTACTTCTAGCTGTAAACCTTATCTTGCATCAAAGTCCTCTGAAAGTTATTTACTTACGTATTAGCTGATGTATATATACACACACACACACATACATACACATAAATGCATATTATACATACATACATGCATTATATATATATATATATATTCCATAATTGCATTTGACCTTTAATAATGAAAAGTTTACATTATAATTTGTTTGCATGTGTGAAATTTCATCATATTTCATACTGATTGCAGACCCCACTATCAAACCCAATCGCATTACTGCACATTTTAACATATGGAAAATGTATCAGATCATTGGACAAAAAATCTGAATCATCATAAAACTTGCGATGACAGACGGACAGATGCATTGGAAAAAACACACTAAAACTGTGAACCCGAGCCAATTAAAGCCGATAAATTCCTCGCGAAGCAGACGTCAATAAAAACAGTTGCTGGAAACATCACCGTGTGCTCATGAAGCAAAGATGAAAATCAATGTCAAGGTCAATGCGCAAAGAAACTGCCTCAAACTCTGCACAAAGTGGCCTGGGCAACCTTAACTGCCCGCGAGTTCTGGAGAGTTCTGCAGTGGGGGAGACATGGCAGATTGAAATGGTACACTTCTCACGGACCAATCTCAAGCATGACTTCATGCCGGGCTGTCACACGCCGCGGGGCTGCGTTCTCTTCGAATTGGCACAAATGCGCTTGGATACGACGCAGGCAGAAAACCACCGCTGTGGTTGGAGCGAATGTAAACTGCTTATGGCTTGACATAATCAAGGGGGTCTGCAAGAGTTCCCATCGTTGCCTTGTTTCATTTGAGCAAGAAACGGAGCTCAATCACGTTCTCGGCCAAGAGCAGGCCATGCACTGAGACCGTTAGTGCTGTTTAGTAGGGTGGTGGTGGTGGCGGTGATGATGATGATGACGATGACGATGATGATGATGATGGAGTGTCTGCACAGATGACTGAAAGCAGGTCCATTTCATTTGGCCAGAAAGGTTCTGGAGGGAGAAATGCTTTGTTTGTTGGCTTCTGACCTCTGATGCGTGTGAGTGTGGGTGCGTGAGACATGACCTATTGAATGCGTGTTAGTGTGTGTGTGTGTGTGTGTGTCTGGGCAGTGTCAGGCCCATTATGAGCTGATAAAAACTCCTGGGCCAGCTCCATCCATCATGTCCCGCCTCTAATCAGCATGTTTGTCACTGTAACTAAACAGAGCCCTGAGCCGCGCTACCACGCGATTGGCTGTGACAGAGCGAAATAAATCTGCCTCCAGCCAATCGGTGGCAGGCAGTGGAGCGTTGCAGTGGAGGTGACGGGCGGTTGAGGGTCTCAACCGGCGCAAGATTAGGCCCGCCGTGTCTGGCCACAGCCTCGGAGGAAACAACAAACAGCTGACGAAATGGCCAAGTACCGCGGCCCGGCTTTATCGAGGACCGTTCAGAGAGAGTTTTGGTGCCGAAGAACAGACAGTTCCATTTAAAAATGGTTAGAGGAACCGGACTCTCTCTGTATTACTACAAATGTTTGTCGTGTTCACTTTTCTACCCGGTGAGATACACAGAAATGGCCTTGGAGCACTCCTGTGTGTAGCCTGTGAGCAGGAGTGCGAGCGGCATCTCTCTATCTTGTCTTCGGACACAGGTTTAACCTACACTTACACAGGAAAGTTCATGTTTAGGTCGTTTTCAATATGGGATTAGAATACTGACAGTTTAACTGAAGGTTAAACATTTACAACATAACTGCAAGTTTAAGCATTTGATTTCTTGTACTTTGGGAAAGAAAGGTTTTAGAGTAAAACCAGGTTTTTTTTTAGTAATTCAGCTAAATTTGTCAAAAAGAGACCGAACGAAAGCTATTTAGCATGGCTTAGCACAGAAATTTCACACATCTCACTGCTTCCACATGAGAATCCACCTGACAATAATGCTTCCATTGCAGGATATGGCAAGATAACAAGACACCATAAAATGACCCTTTTTCTCTGTTTAGCTACAACCTTTTGTTTAGCACATCAACTCTTATAGCCCACTTCACCAGAAAGCAATATTACAAATGCATTATTAAAAAAAAGCAAGAAAAGAAAAGAAAAGAAAAGAAAAGAAAAGAAAAGAAAAGAAAAGAAAAGAAAAGAAAAGAAAAGAAAAGAAAATACAAGTGCATGTGCACGGAAGCTTGTT
Source organism: Arnoldichthys spilopterus (assembly GCA_037974385.1). Taxonomy (NCBI): domain Eukaryota; kingdom Metazoa; phylum Chordata; class Actinopteri; order Characiformes; family Lepidarchidae; genus Arnoldichthys; species Arnoldichthys spilopterus. The sequence goes on from JBBPDA010000019.1 coordinate 4,167,594, forward strand.
CTCTGCCTAAAGCGCAGTTTGTGGCTTGCTGGTCTGGTTCTCATGTGGCGCTTGGGTTATTTTGTTTACTTCTGTTTCCTCAAGCACCGCACAGAAGCTATGGTGTCGATGACCACACACACACACACACACACACACACACACACAACCTGTAAAGTAGACAATAAGCCTTTTTTTTGTTTCTACTGGACCCAGTGTTTACCACTAAACCTCCGAGAGCACCTTGTTGTGTTTTAGAGTAGAGCAGCCTGATGTAAACATCGGGAAAACATGGCTGGCACTGTTGTTCTAAAGCTTTTAAGTCCAACATCGTAACAGTGGACCCCCCTCTCCTCTCTTCTCCCCTCTGTACGGATCTGGCTTTGGACCGGACCCAAACGAAATCGGCTCCGTTCGCTGGATTTTTTACGACTCAGAACAGTAACACACATCAGATTTTTCATAGCCTGTCAAAATTCTACAATTCTGCTGCTTTTCTCTCTTTCCCAGCTCTCTCCTCCGTCATAGGGGAAAGAGGAGCGTGGAAAGAAACGGCTCTATTAGCCGTGGGTGGCGACTGCCCGAGAGAGACCATAAAGAAATAAGACTGAGGTAGAATGGCAGAAAGTGCGTGTACTGGAGCGGAGAGGATGTATTGAGGCATGAGGGGTGATTATAGGCAGAATATAGCATGGAAATAATGGTGCAAAAGCACTGCTACAGGAAACTGCAGTCGTCACACAGATCAGACCTTAATACAAATCAGACCTAGATACAAACCAGACCTTAACACAAATCATACTTTAATACAAATCAGACCATAATACAAATCAGACCTTAACACAAATCATACCTTAATACAAATCAGACCTGAATACAAATCAGACCTTAATACAAATCATACCTTAATACAAATCAGACCTGAATACAAATCATACCTTAATACAAATCAGACCTTAATACAAATCAGACCTAGATACAAACCAGACCTTAACACTAATCATACCTTGATACAAATCAGACCTTAATACAAATCAGACCTTAACACAAGTCAGACCTTAACAC
>JBBPDA010000019.1:4177650-4194181 GCA_037974385.1 Arnoldichthys spilopterus
GGAGAGCTTGCAAACTTCGCACAGAAAGGCACCTGTGGCCGACCCGGGGATCGAACCCAGGACCTTCTCACTGTGAGACGACAGTGCTAACCACTGCACCACCGTGCCGCCCCATAAACAAGAACCGTTTATTAATATTTACTGCTATATTATGATTATTATTTTACTGTTATTCTTTCTAACTTTTAGCATTTGAATGATTGGTTGACACAACAAACACAATATTCTCTCACCACAAACACAGACAAAATGGTTTAACACAAACCAAAAGCGTTAATTTTTTTCTGCATTACTTCTATGTACATGGACACTTCTGATCAGAGAAAATCACGCTAACTATCGCCAACAATGGCAAGATATCAGAGATGGTGTACGGGCACCGCTGATCATGGGTACCTTGAAAGAAACACAATGAAACTACAATGAAATTGATGCTACATCCAGAACACATTTAGGCCAACGGTATTTCAGAGTGTCCAACCCGACAGGACATAATCCTCCACTTAGCATAGGTCTGTGACACACACATGTCTACAGATTCCACCACAGGAACCACACAGGTCAGAATGAGCTGATGGTCAGTTCTAAGAGGTGCAACACCACCAATGAAATGGTTCTCTATTGTTTGCAGTGAGGTTGCCTATTCCACACTTTTGCTACAATTATATGCACGACAGCAGCCGGGTAAGGGTGATACTTGAGGGAATGAAACCTGCTTATTTAGTTACACTAGCTCTACACACACAAACAAACACACCTGTGCAAGCGCCTCACGTACACAAGTGCAACATACACTCACACATACACACCCAAACACGGCTGTGTGGCTCACAGGTCAGGAGTTCAACTATGGCTGTGGGCGACCGATGTAAATTCTGTTACCTGTTTCTCTGCATCCCTGTGTCCTGTTCTGTTTCTAGAGGAGGGCCCCCACTTCTGGCTAAGGCCTACTTTAATTGAGTCTTGAAAGCCTGCCACTTTCGAGAGGCCTCAAGGCTCCACACTGTGCAAACTTATGAGCGGGGTAATTGCGCCGGCACTTAAAGGCAACATTAAACAAAAGCAGTGAAACAGATTCAGCATAAATCCGGACGCAAGACCAGACTGAAGCCTTTTTTTTTTTTTTTTTTTTTTTTTTGCAGAGCAGCATGCAGGCCAGTAAGGTAGATGAAACACATTAGCTGTTTTCCTTTCTTGGCACAACACAAAGAAGAGGGTCTGGCTAAGGAAGCTGTACCACTCATGCACCTGATTAGCAGAATGGCAAACTTTGTTACATTACTTTCAGAGCTATGGGTGTAATTTTAAACAGACGCCCCACAACCAGAGAGGAGCTACAGACAACGCTGAACTGACAGTCGGTCTAAGAGGAACAGGGAAAGAGAACTGAATAGTTTAACCCTACATGCTAATGTTGCTAACAATAAAAGGAGACTAGCAGTCACCAGCATACTGCTTACTGGTTACTGCTCAAAAGAGCAACGTTACTGACTGAACTGTTCATCTACTAGTGTTAGTGCTGCTGCTTCTGCTGTAACATTGCTCAGGAGACTGATCTGTTTTCCAGAACATTCTCCATTCACTTTAAATACTGAGTAGACTTCCAGAATATTCTGAAAGTGTCCAGAAGTTTCTAGAATTGTCCAGGATTTTCTAGAATTTTATGGAATCTTTTAGCACTTTCTAGAACTTTCTGGGACTGTCCACAAAAGGTAGAAATGTGTCTGTTTTGCGACTATAAATATGACATTTTTGTGGGATGTGGTCATAAAATCAAAGTTTGGGATAAATAAAGGCATTTTTACATGGACTTTAGACATAAGCAGCTGAAATAAAAGACTTAGTGTAATTTGTGTTGAAACATAACAACTCAACCTGACCGTTCAACCACTGCCACTTGGTTTAGGTATGTTCTGTTTTTAAAAAAAAAATACACTGGATTTCACAGTGTCTTTAATTATTAGACCTTTTCGGTGAGACAAAGGCATGCCAGTTGGAAGGTGGCTCATTCATTCATTCATTTATTTAATTAAATTACATTTTATTTTAGAAAAGCACAGTAATAAGTACAAAAATGCAGAAAAAAAAACCATGCTGTTCCAGCAACAGACAGATTCCAGCGCTGTAGCTCAAGGCTAGCTCAGAAACAAAAACGAGTGATCACATTAGACAGTTACTGTGAACAAATACACAGCAAACATGTGAAATGTACAGAGCGCTGCAGCCTTTAGCGCACAGTACGCAGCACAAAACAGTGAGTTGTGCGCCTGTCAGAACAGTCAGCATAAAGCAGTGTGTTCAATTGTGCCTGAAATCTCGACCCCACAGCCTAGTTTCCCTCCCTCTCCCTCTCTCCCGCCCTCTTTTTCCTGCAGCATGTCTGAAAAAGAATCTGGTCTTCATTTGAGCTTCTCGATATAAAGGAAAATGTGCAATGTCCAACACCAGTGCGGCACGGCTCGAGTGCCTCCAGTCCCCCGCTTGAGTAACGGCTCTGCTGCGTAAAGTGTGCTGTGCACTTTGGGACATATGGTTTTGGTTTCAGAATGTTTTACTGCTGAACAATGTTTCTGCCTTGGAGCGCAGCAGCGCTCATAAAGACCATATTGTCCCTCGGTGCCCACACAACACACACACACACACACACACACTGTATGACATCAGCAGTGCTCATGCTGGCATAGTCATTTCACAAAAACAGGCCCTGTCATTGATAAATCAGTATAGATTACTGCAATAGCTTCTGCTTCCCTTCGGTCTTGCACCCCAAAGTCCTCAAATTCACCACGTTTGTCTCAGTGTGACTGAACAAGCAAAGTAGGATCGCATCACTGCAAATTTTATGGGAAATGATCAGATCGTTGGCGAGACCTGAGCCAGGTGTGTCGTGTGACAGGAGTTCTCGACTGTGAAAATCAAGCTCAATGCTGAGAAATTATTGTCTATAAAACAACCAAGTTCTCCATCTACAACGGAGTGCAGATCAAACCTGATATTACAGTTATTCATAGTAAAATAATAATTAATAATACAATTGAGCAGAATTGTATTTAGTTTTCTGTTTAAATTCTGAAGTCATTTGTGAATTCTTTCTTGTTGTGAAATGAAATATGCTTTAAAAGTACTGCTGCTCCCTGATTTTGTAAAAAAGAAAAGAAACCCAGTTCTAACATTCTAGCACAGGAGCTGTAGGTTTCTGTTTCTTCTCTGTTGGAGCTACCAAGCCAGATTAAGACAAGGTGCGAGGTTCCATTACAGCCACGAGGTGGCGCCAGATTTTGTGCAACGCAACACTCCAGCACAGACGAACGAAGGACGGAGGTAAACACAACAGCACAGGCGCCAAAGGGCAATAAAGCGTTTCATGAAGCTAAACATACTGTAAAGAAGAAAAGGCTGAATTCTGTGTTTTTAAAAGCTGTTTTCAATTGACACATAGTAAAGTATCTGTGGAACAAATGCCATAATAATCTACGAAAATCCCTTTAACATGAAATAAAGGTCATGTTATAATGCAAACTCGATTTAAACGGTCCACTGTTATCATGATACAGGCTAAATTAGTTGCATATTAATGTATCATGGCTGATTATTTCAGACTGGCCCACTGTGCCAGCGAAGACTAGATACAGCAGTGATGGTCAGAAAGAGCCAAACAGCTCTGTCCGCTCCCATGTGCTCTGTGAACACTCGGTCATAACTTGCTAAAAAATATAGCATAACTAGCTGCGAGGTGAAGTTCAAGTTTACCTACTTCACTAAAATTTACTGCAGATTCGCTTGGCTGTTATATAAAGCAGTTGTTAATAGCTAGAGTTTTTATATGTCTGTACATAGATAAATAATATACAAAAATGTTTCCTCTGTGAATTTAAGCTGGGGGGATTATACAGGGAGCTGTTCCTCCCGAGCTCCAGTTCCTCACAGGTCTCTGCTTAGACTGTGTTCGTCTCTCAGGTCTGCGTTTGCTCATATACGGACAGATTCACTGCATAAAACTGCACTTGCTTGGCAAAAATAAGATTTAAAAAACTGTCCCATTTCATTCACTCTGCAGTTAAGCACTAACATAATAAACATGTGTATTTCACACATAAAAAAAAACCTTTAAGTGCCTCAAAAATGAATTATACTGAAATTTCCCCCCATTTAATAAGATTTTGCGCTTCTTCTCATATAGCTCGTATTTACTGAAAACAAAGGCAGGTCCATTTTCTTGGAAAGAAAAAGATGGTTCCAGCGGGGCGTTCAGTGCAGTCCAGGAGGGAGCGGAGAACATCGACTTCTTACTTAAATGTAATCCAACTTGGAACAAAAGTGTGTTTGATGTTCTGACAGATTTGGGGCAGGACGTGACTGAGCTGCTATTTCAGCCTTCACAGGCCCTTGCTGCTGATAATTAACATGCAAATTAGGTCAGGGAACAGTGAGAGTGGCCCTGCTTCATTCATTAAGGCCTTAATTACTGTTGGAATAGTGAATATTAGTCATGAACCCTGGGACTTTACTTAATGGGCAGGACGCAGGGTTCTGCGATGCTTCCAAATTAGCTTTTGTTGAAATTTCGGTCAGATTTTCACTGGCCTTCTTGCCCAACAGGGGCAGCATCAGCTGCATAATTCGATTTAACCCACTGAAAACATTTAGAGAGCATATGAGTTAGGTGTCAACTAAATTACCTAAATGAACGGTAGATTAATTTGATACAATCTGTACAGACCGAAGGCCTACAGACACCTGCAATAACCTTTTCAATAATTCAACTTCAGAGCTCAAAGTAAAAGGCTCATTGTTTCAGCCTTTAATTAGCTCTCCTTAATTAACCAGTATATCCAGCTTCAACCCTTAATTAGCTTCCCTTAATTAAGTAGCATATTAAAATATGTAGCTCCTGTCAAGTGTCGGTATTAGTACACAACCAACAATATGCATTTTAGAGGCTGCATCTTAAAGGCGGTTAGTGAAAAACACTCATTAAGCTTTACAATGCTTTCAGGTAGTGATGCACAATGAAATTGGACACATTTTAAATAATGTATTATTATTACATTGGAAACCACACAAATATAGAAGCTATGTTTCTCTGTAATGCTAATTCCACTGGATTAAGTTCCAGTTTCTACATTTTACAAAGGTTCACCTGGTCATCAGTCATACACATGGAAAATACAAAAATACAATTCACATTTCGATGCATAAGTACATGTAAGGTTTTAAATGTAGTACAGGACATTAGTCCATGAGTACTTTTTGGGCCCAGGTGTGGCCTAAACAGTGGCCTCACCATCAGCAGATCAATCCCTAGCCACCAGAAGTTCCAAAGTACAACTGGCCTTGCTCTCACAGGACAGCTCTCGTTCTCTTCCCATCTACCATTGTAATACCAGCCAGTGTGGAGATCTTCTTGCGCATGTAACGCAACAGTACCACCAAATGTAACAAAAGCTTGTGTTCACTGCAGTTCAAAAAGACGATGGAGCTTCACATACTTCAGCACATACTAGATTTCAACCTTCAAGCATTGGGATTATGTCATGAATGGAGAAGTACTAGCTAGTATGTTGGTGAATCCAGGCCTAGGCCCGAGATGCTCACACCCCGAACATGCAGGATCCTTGGCACCTCACCATCTGATGACTTCAGCAGGCCACACTCTGTACTTCTGATTGTCTTAGCTTGCGTACGACCATACGTCGCCCCTACCAAGGACGATCCCATCCTCACACTGTAAGAAACCAGACTCGCTGGCACCAGGACAAACCCCCATTAGTTCCGACTGCTATAAAACCCCTTGATGATCATCATTCACTGTGCTTCAGACCTCTGCGCTCCTCACCTCTGCCTAACTTTCTCTTTGGGAATCCCTCCCTATTAGGAGAATCTTCTTCCACAAAAGCTTTTATTTTACTTTGTAAATGCTCTCTCTCTCTCATATAAAACACTTGAAGAAACTTGGACACCCACAAACATCAATGTGTAAGTACATGTGACTTAATTGGGAAGACAAATGGGAGGGGGAAAAAGATCAAGCATTCTTTATAACTGTGCTCTACACTGTAGCGCAGCCCCCTTAAGATTCTCACTACAGAATCAAGCTGATTGACAGTTTTGAAACATTTCGCCATCGTCAATTACATAGGCACGGATTATCAAAAAGTGTTGTCGGGGCAATAACTGTGCATCCAAAGCCTCTAAACACTGTTCTAAATATTTGCCTATTTTGGGAGAATACTGTGAGCTTAATTAGAATAAAAAGCAGACGAAACGAACTGACGGTCATATTTATTTCATTTCTAACATTTGTGAGTTACATGGCGTCTTATAACAACAGTCACTGCATGCACACATTTACACAATACTACTGACATCCAATCTATTGTTCAATCAGTTTAGCTTTCTCTGCTTACCTGCTGACCACAAGGCGACAGATACAAAATATAATTTAAGAAAGGAAAAAAAAAAAAGAAGAAGCAGCAAATGTAAAGTGCAAAATCAGTGAAGAGTTCTTCGAATTGCTTTCTTAAACACTTGGCACAAACCATAGTCCAAACCCAACAAGCTATTACACGTTAACAGTGCGACAGGAAAGACTGATGGTGGTTTATAGACATGTGGTCATTACATCTAGGAGCTACGTACTTGTACATACTTTCTATGTGGAAGTAATGCTTTCGTTGCAATGTAAGCCAATGCAGCAGTAGGAGAAAAAAATCTTAGAGGCACCACGTTATCGAAGATTTCATCTCTTGAAATAATATTAAGCAAGTTTTTCCTCTGTAAACAGAAATGCCTGAATGTCATTCAGTAGCAGTTAAATCCTTTGCAAATTGTGCTAGAATCGTCTTCATTTAATCGGGTTTCTTCTGTAAGCTTCTCTGCTTCATACGTTTCCTACTTTCTTTCAACCCTATAAACTAAATCAAACCTTAAAGCTCATGTTCTTTTTGGTACGTCTGGTATTTTCTGCAAAAACGCATTCCTTCATACCTATTAGCAACTACAAGTGATGCACCCAATGCTGAAAGACTGCAGCAAAGCACAGGCCAGTGTTTATTTGCAGAGACGAAGGGCAAATCAGCTTAATGCTGCGTTTTAGCAGCTTATGTCCCTCTAATATGGTTATTGTTCAAAGGCATCTGTTGTTACAGTACCAAAAACCAAGCTCTTCCTGTCGGAGCTGACCGCATCAGGCTACTTCCTGGAATCATTCCTGACCTAAACTCCCACACTGCAAACACTGACCATCAAAGACTAGAGATCTACACCATAAACTGCAGCACAAAGACGGCGGCATAATGCCAAATTTATAATACGCGTCCGTGCAAATCATCACGTAGATCTGCACAACTGCTGTCCGTGCAGGTGCGAAAGCCATACGCCTCATCAGTTTAAAACGACCACAAGGACAAACTGATCCGTTCGTTGTACATCCTCACATAGATCAAGGATTTGGTTCGGTGTCTTCAAGTGAAGTGTATTTACCACACAGTTATTTGCCCATAGCTGGGCTGTGGCTGTGATAAACAAGCCTCCCTCACACTGACGTCATCTGGTCAGGGAAGCACCTGGCTCACAGGGAAGGTGAGGATGCATTTCACAATGACCGCCTCTCACTGAGAACCTATTCTAGCAAGCAGGGAATATCACCGAACGCGTCAGTCGTGATCTAGGAAGATGACGAAGACAACAAAAACAACAACAACAACTTCACATGAAGTCAAATGCAAAGAATAAATAGGTAATTACACAAAAAAGTGAGCCTCTTTACAAAAAGAACAAACAAAAGGACCCATCAGGCCACCTGTCTTTGACATGGTGCAGTTCGCTGTACCCTCAAAGGCAGGTTTCACACTTTGAAACAACAAAAAGAACAAAACGGTCATTTTAGAAACGACACGAACGATGCTATAATGGAATAAAGTCCGCTCCTATAAAAGCATGGCTAAAACTTGTTCTAGTCAAATCATTTGAAGAAGAATAACAGAACAATATACGTGTTATGTAGTAGTTAGCACTTTTAGTGTTGGTCTTGGTCATGTAGTTCAATAATTAGATGAACTCCTTATCGGCCCTGCTGAAGGTACTGTTGGGTGAACATGTTCAGCTCGCTGTCCAGCCAGCCGGCTTTATTCCTACAGAACACACACAGACACACACACACAGTTAGAGCTCATAGCGTCTGTTGTACAAAGTACTCATTTTACCTCAAAAATGAATTAGTACTTAAAACTCTCAGTGGCACAGAACTGAAGTGTTCAGATAACCACCTTGCTTCCCCAGATCTGATCAGGTTTGCTTTTTACCACCAGTCACTAACATGAACTTTAATTACCCAAGTGTCCAAGTCTACAGCTAAAATAAAAACACTCAGACAACTGTTGCTCAAAGCTAAAAGTACTAAGCCGATTTCGAATCCGCACCATTCCTCTCAGGATTACTTCTGTGTGTAGAAGAGAATGTTTACAGCAATGCGCTTATTACCTGAGTAGCTTGGCTTTGCTCTGCAGAGAGTCCAGCTGTTCGATCTTACGGTTCATGTCCTGAATCTCATCCTCCAGCTGCTGCCTTGTCACATCCACCTGCTGACACAGTTGGGCAAAGGTGCCTGCCAGCTCCCTGTGAAAAACACACACACACACAGATCTTTAATCACTGAGAACCGCCTCCATTTATACGTTTCCGAAAGGATTTTGGAACAGTTTCAATGAGTGTACTGTATTTTTCATTTTGGCAAATAAACCCAATCAAAATTTTGCACAAATGAGTAAAGGCCCTGTCAACACAGATGCTCAAATCATTGATAAATGAAGGCCTTTTGAGTGACCTAGGCATGTCACTTGCGTTTTTTTAGTGGGGCTTGACTGATGACGTTACATTCATTACCTCTGTTCAACGTCAACCTGCATTTCAGACTGTATTTCTGTGTTTTTACCTGTGGGGGGCAGTACTCGGGCCGTCCAGGGTGATTTTTAGCCTGTGGGGTTTGAGGTCCATACTTCACTGGACTGGTGAAATATGGATCAGTTGGCTTTGTTTGACCTAAACCTAGACTTCCTGGAGTTAAATATCCTCAGTATACGGCAACATGGGCACAGAAAACATTGTTGCCCCTACTGGGTTCACCCTCCAACATCGTCGCCCTCTACTGCTGTCGTGACCACAGAATCATGGGCCATATCTGGTCCCCCAGAACGTTAACAGCATATAAACACAATAAAATTTCTACACACTCATCTGGATTTCAGTGGCTGCAGGCTACTTTTTTTGATGCCGTCTGAATGCACATACGACCGAACGCAAGTTTTGAAAGCCTGTGTGGATGGTCAGATTCGCTCCTATGAGGACTGCATTCGATCCGCGCTCACCTGACGCCACAAATGCCAGAACACTCGAATTCAGACGTCCGTGTGCACAGGGCCTTAAAATCATTCGGTTTGGTAGACATGACTCTATTCCCTTAACTGTATGCAGATATAGAAAAAAAGTGGTTAGGACGCTGCCTTTGGGACCGGAAGGTCGCAGGTTCGAGTCCCAGCCCGGGCACTACTGAGGTACCCTTGAGCAAGACACTGTCCCACTGCACTGCTCCCGGGGCACTGTTGATAGCTGCCCACTGCTCCACGTGTGCTTGGTTAAATGCAGAGGTCACATTTGTCGTGGTGCCTGAGTGTGTTCACAATGACAAATAGTCACTTCCACTTCCAATGGTCTCTGACCACCTCTGCGATTTGAACCCACTGTGTCCAAAGTATGTTCACACCTGACATTTCGCGCAGCCAACAGGAATAAGAACATGATCCGATTACTGAAAACGCAAACAGTATCCATCTCTCTAAACTGCACCTGCTTCACAGTAATCCGTGGCTTATGCCACTCAAATGCATTACATAACTTTGTCCACTAGATGGAGGTAGCGAACAAGCGTTCTGATCAGGCAGACAGAAACCACAAATCTGGGCCTATATATATTACATCTGAGCTTATGTAATGACTGTGTGACAAAATAACATTTCCATTAAGGTACAGGTTTAACACACTCATGCTAGTTCTAATACACAGGCTGTCGTGACTGGATTACACTTCACTCCTCTTGCCAAGACTGCAGCAGCATGAGGATTAGTGAGACTTTACTGGACATAATGCAGCGTTGAGGTAGCTCTGAGCAGCTGGAAACTCACTGGAAATTACAGACAAGAGATTTGTCTTTGTCTTGTTTCGCAGAAGAAAAAGCTGACGGCTTAAACCTTGATGGTGCCGAAAATGCCACTTCATCTTCATCTAAACCAAATATTTTGACCACTGAGGGTGGGAGGTGTAATACAGCATGCAACATCCATTTCAAAGTGAAGGGAATGGTAAAATGGATAAAACTACGCAAGACTAAAAAGCAGCTGAGGAATGTGGGTTTATTGGACTACGCCAACATTTCTTACTGCTGCTATTTCTGATATGAGGTGAATAAATAAATGCTAAATGTGTAAAGAGATTATTATAAGAGTTGGCAATGTCAGCTTACGTTTTTTCTGACAAATCTATGAAAATGTAATAATGAAACATATATTCAAAATAGTTTCTGAAATGAAAAATAAATGTAATTGGCTGTTAATCCACCTGCATGTTCTAGATATATACTAGACATGGCTGACGTCTGAAAGGGGGAAGAAAAAAACCTTAAAGATTAGAAGTAGGCTGAAAAGTTGGGCAGTGGTGGCCTAGTGGTAAGGACATTGTGCTAGAGACCTGAAGGTTGCTGGTTCAAGTCCTGGCTCGGGCACTACTGAGGTACCCTTGAGCAAGGTACCACTACACTGCTCCACATCTTGGAAGTCGCTTTGGATAAAAGCGTCAGCCAAATGAATAAATGTAAATGTAAAAGTTAAGCTGGTTCAAATGTCACCTCATGAACATTAGCATTATTAACATTAGACGGAAGAACAGGACACGCGAACTTGCTTTGCAAATACAGCAATGAAAGATGGACTGTAAAACCTGAGGTGAGACTTACTGCTGCACTTGGTGGCTGCAGTTGGATCCGGTATAGCTGACTATGAGTTGCAGCTTCTCGCTTGCGTAGTCCACAAACTGCCTCTTGAAAGTTCGCTCTTTAGCCTTGGTGGTCCACGTGAGCCTCTCGTACACATACAACAGGCCATAGAGCCCAACAGACAGCGCAATCAGCCTCCAGCCCACTGCCTTCCAGATCTGAGAGACAGACAGAAAGTCAACATTACTACATAGTAGAGGGCATATATATGCAGCTGTGTTCCCACATTTACGATCGGAGCTTCTACTGACCAGGTCCGTAAACCCAAAAACCCACCCACAGTTCTATCTGAAGTGGTCAGAGTTAAGACAAACATGAATGCTAATTACCACGCCTCCTACAACTATAATGCCCATAGATGTCCGGGAGGTGAGAGAGGCCAGTCCTGTCACCATAGAGACCATGAGTTCTTCTTGAGTCATAGAGCCCTGGGGGAAAGGGGGCATGGCACTGCTGACAGGGGTGATGGCCATGGGCCTAGGAACCTGTTGATTGGAGAAAAAAACCAAACAAACACCACACACACACACACACAGACACAGACACAGACACACACGTCTCAAACTATTGTCATACTTGGACAAAGTAGTGGGCAGCCAATTGCTCTTGTGCCTGGTGTATATGTACACTGGTGTCATGGATGGGTAAAGTGGTCACAGTGTGTAAGTGCCAGATAAGCTGAATAAATTATAAGTATGTGAGGAAAAGCTGGTGTATTTTCAAGGAAAATATGAGCCTGGACAATCTATTTTAAAGCAAACGAATCATTCACCCTTGATGTACTAAATAATATTTAATAACTATTTTGTGCATAGTCTTATGTCCACATGGGCATTCAAATCATGGATAAGGCCCTGTTCACATGGACGTCAGAATCAAGCATTTTTCTAATGGAGTCAAGTGAATGCTGATCAAACAAACATCGACTGTTTTTCTGCACTTTGGAGCCAATCAGGCTGTCCACACACCTGGCCAAAATTCTGATAAAATTATCATGAGTCATATGATATTTAAGTAGCAACTGTGAGTGATTTTGTCCGGCATTGAAAACAGAATGAGTTTAAAATACTCTGATCAGCCAGAACATTAAAACCATTGAATAACACTGATTGTCCTTTTACAGTGGCACCTGCCAAGATATTAGGCAACATTTGAACAGTCAGTAGTTGAGGTTAGAGGTTGGAAGCAAAGTGTGCCCTTAAGCGTGGATTTTGAAAGTGAAAGCGAGTGACTATTTGTCATTGCAAACACACCACGGCACGGCACACACTGCAACACAATGAAACGTGAACACCGCATTACTTAGAAAATATTACATGCACAAGGTCAGCACCTGGTCGTTGTAACCCATAAGGGCACGGCGGGTGTTCTTGGGGCCGAGGAAGCGATTGACCAACATGGTCCAGCCCAACGAGAAATGGAAACCGACGTCCTCCTGGAAATCACTGCACAACTTGTCACAGTTGAGGTCATAGCTGAGGCTGAAGCACTGCCTTGGGACCATCTTATCCACCTGTTCCCTCACTGATAAGGGCAGCAAGGGCTTCAAACCATCTGAGGGGGAGGTAACAGAAGTGTTCATTGACCAAGCACTACACTTATGGCATTATTTCATGAACGCTTTACTTGCAGGCCAGTCCAGAAGTCATTAGATAGTGAACATGTTTTTAGCTCCATGCCCCAACACAGTCCCAACCCTGGTCTTGGAGGCTCACTGGATTTGAAATAAAACAATGATGATCAGTTTAAGCAGCATGGCAGTGATTCTGATTTTTTTAAGGGCCGGCATTTGCACTTGGGTTAATGCAAATGAATGCAAATTCTGTAGCAAGAAAAGAATAAACCCTGTGCCTTTTGTTAGATTTACTGTACATTTATTAACAATGCAATTCTGTACAGCTGAGCAACATTTCTCCAGTGTCTTGTGGAAAGGGCAAGCTAAAAAGATGTGTTTAGTATAAAAAAACATAAAAAGGATGTGACTGGTATATGTTTAACCCCATATAAATGTAAAGATCTAAAAATAAATAAGAGCTAATCATTTCCTACATTCATATCTTCATATCTTACATTTAGACTCCACATAAAGTGAAAGCAATATTCAAGCAACACCTGGACGGTAGTGAAGTTAAAGAGACACTTCAACCACACAATACTAAATAGTAATAAATGAGTGCAAGTTATCATGATATTGAATCTTATTGCCCATAGCTGGCTCAGACATCAACAGTATGAGCTCATGTTTATGAATGTAAATACAGACCTATCATTTCAGTCTGGGTGGTCTGAAGGGCCGTGGTGATGGCGTTTGAACACCGTTCAGACATATTCCGGCCCAGGCCCTCCTCTATGTGCCTGTGTAGTTCCTGCAAAAACACACACGTGACCTTAGGTACAGGGGGTAAGGTTCTGCCATTCTCCTTTGTCAACAAAATCACAGGACTGAACAGCGTGAGCGCAAAAGCTGTGGACTTTCCAGTTGTCAGGGTGGACTGTTAACAGTAAACACTGAATAAGAAAGTGAAAGTCAAGGTGAGGGAACCACAGGCAACAATAAAAAAAGCAGGGAAATGCAGTTGCTACAGTTGGAGCACTTACATTCTTGTACACCTTCAAAACAACTTGAGAGGGATGGAAATCCATGTGGAACTCATCCACCAGCACATGCAGTCTCCTGATCTCTTCAGCCATTGCGTTTGATACCTGCAAGAGCACAAATTAATGTGGACGTACAGTCTCAGGTGTGTACACCATACAACACAAAACCTATCCCCTAAACTGGGCCGTGATCGTGTCACAAAGGCCAGGGCGGCACTGCACAAGTTATACACTGATTATAGCCAAGGTACACGGTCAAGCTGAGAGTTTGCAGGTGAGCACGAGTCTGCAGATTTAAGTCAAAGTAGAAACAAAGTCTAATGTTTTCAAATGGAATCTGCATGTAACACAGTAGTGAAGTAATTATTTGTCATTGTGAACACACTCAAGCACCGCAATGAAATGTCACCTCTGCATTTAACCCATCACACGTGCACACGTGTAGCAGCGGGCAGCTATCAGCAGTGCCCAGGGAGCAGTGGAGTGGGACGGCACCTTGCCCAAGGGTACATCAGTGGTGCCCAGGCCGGGACTTGAACCGGTGACCTTGAGTTCACTAGGGCAAGGTCTTAACCACTAGGCCACCACTGCTCTTTGTGCATGTTTGTTAAGGACAGGTTTTAAATTCCATCTATAGCCAATAAATATGTTGAATAGGGGGTGTGGTGTCAAAATCTTTGCTCCACGGCACAAAAAAAATCCCCCCCAGCCACTGACTAAGGTGATAAAGGGGAACCTTAGCTGACCCATTTGATCTCTACAAGCATGTTTGCAGAAATTCTGACAAAACCAGCGACAGTGGTTTACCTCCTATTGACAACCTAGACTGCCAGTCTAACGTTATCACTGCAAGGGTTTTTCGGTTTTACAGTGACTGTAGTGCTTTTCGTTACCTGTTTCTCCACCTCCTCTGTAATCTTCTTGATTTTGCTCTTACAGTCCAGGGTGAGCAGGTCCAGCTGCTTGTCAATAAACTCCAGCCGGTCTTCTCGCTCCTCTTTGGTCTCCATGCAGTGTATCCTGAAAACAGGACCAACATCACACACTTCACTGCTACATATTCTGAAAGTTTAGATGCATTCTGCAGATACTCATGAACAGACCCTAACTAACGCCAACACTTCTCTCTCTATGGACTCATGGAAATATTGTCACGTGTAACTTTTTATTGCGATAATTTTAAACTACAAAAGCAGTTTATTAGCCACATCAGTTCATTCAACTCCCAGTCTGCAACCACCACCCCCACATTGTTTCTGTTCAGCCCAATAATGTGTCTGTATCGGCTGCCAGTGTCATTAGGTCCTCCGGTAAGGTTTGCTGAATCTGTGGAGGAAAGGCTCTGCTTCCCTCCCTATTATTATTCTGTGGGCCAGAAGTATTTAAACCCAGCAAGACACAGCTGCTCTAAGTAAGCTACCTGCATAGAAGAGACACAACACTGTATGCAAACAATGTCATACACCCTACAATAACTTCTCTCAAAGCATCCCCTCGTGGAATCAAGCACCACCCCAGACTCTTTTCCTTCATTGGTCCTCAATGGTGGAATGAGCTACCCAGTAACACAAGATCAGCCGAGTCTCTCTCCACGTTCAAGAAGCGACTCAAGGCTCAACTGTTCCGCATCCACCTCAGCACATAAGCCTAGTGGTCACACATGATCTATTGCTTCCCGATAACCAACCAGATGTCATCCAGAAAATAATGTTCCACAGTCTTTACTGTAGTTTTTACTGTAGCACTTGTCAACTGTTATATTGTATTAGTTTTTGTAAGCACCTGGCACATGTATCCATTGTTGTAGCAGGTCTCCGTAGTTAGTATAAGCACTTGGCGTATGTATGTATTTGTTGAAGTTGCTCTCTGTAGTAGTATAAGAACTTGGTGTATGTATTTATTGCAGTAGTTGCTGTCGGTAGTTACTGTAAGCACTTGGCGTATTATAGTAGTTGTGTCTGTTATTTATTTTACAACTACCAGAAATGCGTTGGTCCTCCTTGTAGCACCACTCTATGCAATGTGAACGCTTGATTGTTTCCTCTGTCCTGGAAGTCGCTTTGGATAAAAGCGTCAGCCAAATGAATAAATGTAAAAGCAGTTATGGTTTACATTGCTTGTTTGTACTGGTTTGTTTTTTAATACTGTATACCCTGGTGAAATGAAGATATAAAGGAATAAAACCACAGTTAACGCCCTAGCATAACATCTTACACACCTCTGTTCTTGGGCAGCCACATGCACCGAGTCCATGATCAGTCTAAGGGCTTCAGAAATCTGCTTAGCCCTCACAGTGTGTTGTTCAAACTTTGTTTTCACTGCTGACTGAGAGATACACTCCTACAGGTACACAAATTGAAAATAGTTGTGTTAGCAAAAAGTCCTTGCCGTCTTTTTAACGCTTCCACAAAACCTTAATTCAGAACTTCAGGTGACACTAGCTCAAGGCTCACCTCAAAACGTCTCTCGAAGTTCTGAAACTCAAACATTCGAGCTTGAAAACCTTCAGCCAAGGCACCACCTGCAAAACAATGAGGAATGTAGTCAGAGGCATGTGTACAGGCTATTTAGCAGGAATGATGAAGCACTACTGAGAATCAGGCCGCTTAAGTCCAACACAGTTCCGAATGACTTCTTAAAATGAACAGAAGCATTTATGAAATCGCTTTACATGATAATCCACTTTTGTGGGACTTTTTATACTAAAACAAGGAGTATACAGTGTTTTATAATCCTCACACATACCGACTCAGTCAAAGATCATGTTAAACAGTTCTCTCACTGTCTGTTTGGCTCAATGTGCTTAATTTTTTCTAGTAGTATTAATCTTGTGTTCTGTCATGTCTGCACTTGTGCTCCTGTCTGTCTTGCTTTTGTGTTGCACCTTAG
>JBBPDA010000019.1:4194891-4208224 GCA_037974385.1 Arnoldichthys spilopterus
CGGAGGAACGTTGTTTCGTTTTTACTGTGTACTGTGTATACTGTGAAAATGACAATAAACCTACTACTACTACTAAATTCCTCCGTAAAGGTTTAGTGTGTACAAAAAACGATTTTATTTTTCAGAACATGCAGGCTAGATTCTGTGTCTCCAATTTAGTACAACATTACAAAATGTTGCTACCTGCTTCAGGCATGCCCTGAGCCTTTTGCACTCGTGCCTGCAAGACCTCTTTTGCAGAGACGAAGAAGATGCGATCACTGGCCTGTGCTCGGTCCACCACCCCCAGTTCATCCACAAGAAAACTGGTGCAGCGGTCCATGTGCTGTCTTCTGACCTGAAACACACAGGCATGTTCACTTCTACATGGTAAGCCGAATACACCCATGACACTCATTGCCTTAGAACCACTAGGGGAACTGCTCTTAAGACCTTTAAGACGGTTATGAGCGAAATTTAGGACCAATTTCGTGTCCATACTGGTAAAAAGTAAAAAGCATAAAAGAAAATCCTAGAGTTTTAGACTCACCAGCAAAATAAACTAATTTATTCACATTTACCAAACTGTGTGTTCACACTGGTGGGCAGTAGCGGCTTAATGGTTAGAACCTTTCCCTTGTGAACAGAAGGCCGCAGGTTCAAGTCTCGACCAAGGTGGTTCAAGTCTCGACCAAGGTACCACATATGGAGCAGTGGGCAGCTCTCAACAGCACCCAGGGAACAGTACCTTGGTCAAGGGAACCTCAGCGGTACCTAGGTCAGGACTTCGAGCACCCCCAAAAATAATGTAAGTAGCATCAATTTCACATTGCAAAAGTTTTCAAGACTTTTTAAGGCCTTAAATTCTAATTTATCAATTTTAGACATTTTAAGGCTCGGCAGAAACCCTGTATATAATAAAAGGAAAAAACAAAGATTTCTATGACTTATGGAAAAGAGTTTTTTACAAATTATTTGAGGTAGGACATACAAATGGGAGGCAGGCCATGGATGTTGAGGGGAAGATTTTTGTACCTAGAGAGGGACACATTTGTTTTGATGCTTCAGCAGCTCAATTACTGTTAATGCGAATTAATTTATTGGTGTTGTAATTATTATATTATTTACTATTATTGTTATTTTATATATATATATATATATATCATTTTTTTTTATTAACCTATTTATTTATTTTGTCTATTTCTTTATTTATTTACTTCGTTATTTATTTATTTGTATTTTTGGTGGGTGGGTAAGGGTTGGTTGGTGTGTGTTGTGATCTTTTTGCCTATACCATTGAAAATTTCAATACAAATATTTCTGATAAAAAAACAAAGATAGCAGATAATCTCCATATTTAATACATCTCTAAGCTCAACAGCTTTCACAACACGGATATAAAGAGCTATTTATGGTGCTCAGAATAATTTACATAGAAAACAGAACTAACTTTTTAACATCAGCAATTATACAAACCAAATATGTAAATACGTGAAACCTCTGTACAGTCTGCTGTGTTTATCTAATAGCAATAAATCTGTTAGTGTGATTCACATGTTAGTGTTTACAGTTGAGATTCCCCCGACCCCGTTCTCTCAGAAACCATTGAAAGTAGAGGCCTTCCTCAATGGGCTGAGCCATTGTCTGTCCTTAGGAATGTGTGGCATGTGCATACCACTTCTACAGCTTTTTGATGTAAAGTTTTCACAAAGGGTCTCTAACGCACATCTAGTATATCAGAACAAAAATACACTGGCATCCTAGTGCTCTGCCATCGTATTGCGAAGACCTGGCCGGCAAAAAAACAAACTACGGTCTTGCCATTTAAAGAGAAATGAGATAAGACCTCCAGCCTGTCTCATGAAGCACAGGGTTCCTGACAACGTTCAGCATCACAACACCTAACAAACAGGAATGGTTACCTAATTTTTCAATGGTGGTTAACTTTCTCTGTAAACCCAAGTCGAGATTAGTTATGATTAATTCTCATGTAGAAGATGTTTTATGGCAAACCATGAGGTATGTCATACTGTATCCTAAACCACATCCACAGGACCACTGCTTAATAAAAAGGCTGGTTGTGGTTAAAGCTGGTTGAAAAGTTTTGAGGAAGTGTTCTATATGGAAAAAAATGCGGTTTTACGTGTTTGTAATCAACATTAGCATCATAACTCCAGTGCTAAACTGATGAAGCAAAACATTTTGACTGATCAACTACATCTACACTAAATGGAAAATTGTGTACATGTTATTTTTGATTATCTTCTCCTGTAACCTGCCCCTGAACCTGTTCGGTGATGATCCTCGGTCATGAAAATGAAAATCTAGAATTTGATCAAACTAAGACTGTTGTTAGAGGACACTCGGTCATACCTCCTCCATGTACTCGGGTTCGCTGGCAGAGGCATCCCAGCGGTTATTCAGGATGAAGATATTGGGGCTGGAGAGACGCTCGTTCACCTTGTGGAAGAATGATTTCTCCTACAGAGAAAAAGACCAAGTAACAGTTTGGGCACATTCTTGCCTAATCATCCTGCTTGTATGAGCTTAGTCGAGCAATTAGCTTCATCCTAAATGAGTAGTTCGGTCCAAATTCAGCTAATCTACTGTATGCCAGCCAGCGCTCACAGCCAGGGCCAGTATTCGCAGGCCTCTAATCACATGCCCATCTGCAAAACTCCTAGAAAGTGCTAGAAGTGATCTTTGTGGCATTTGGTTCAATTATCCCACACAGTAAATTCCTACCGACGACAAAGCCCCACCAGTCCGAGTGCCTTGTGTGCGTTTTGAATTTTAACTTACAGTTTGCATTAGTGTGGACTCTGAATTGGCAACCAGCACAAAAACGTCAGCATCCAGGCAAAACTTGTCGATCCAGCTGTCCAGCTCTGTGGTGACGTCTATGCCAGGACTGTGGAAATTAGATCATAAAACATTACTGTCTTTTATCCCTTTATATCGTTCATTCGCTCTGACACACACTGCTCATTCGATTGTCGTTTTAGCATACAAGCCCTGCAAAGTATTTTCATACACATCAAATCAATATAAATAATCAAGACATATGATTTGAAACACTCCGAACATCATGACCTGCTATGGATGTGTTGCCCAGCGGGGCATTAAACCTGTGCGTGTCTGATCCTTCAGCTTACCTGTCCACCAGCACCAGGTCGTCACGCAGCAGAGCACACTTTCCTTTGGGCCACATGACACACACCAGGCTTCCCGCATCCAGATCCTCATCCTGATGTAAAGCATGGGCCAGCTGGTTTACAGTCTGCCAACACACAAATCGTTCGTTCAAATTCGGGTTAGCGCTTTCAGAAGAAAAAACAATAAACAACTCTATACCTTAATTAAAGTCAGTTTAGTAACATTTGTGCACTTTAAGCAGTGCACAGAAATAAGACAAAAGCTTGGATGAATGATTAAAGCAGGAAAGGCTGCTTGGCTGGAATGTCCAGCTCAATGTGGGGCACTACACAAGGAAAAAAAATAAACTATTCCTGTTGCAAACGACAGCCAATAGTGTCACCACAGTGGTCTGTGTTGTAATTTTCTGGTTCAAACACTGGGAAAACTACCCTCCGATGATGTGTTTTGAGGGTAGAATGAACTTTTGATGGCTGAGCAATATAATGCCATGCTGCAGAATATAGGATACACCATCGAGCAATGAATACACTTGTTTGCAAGGTGATATCTTGAGAGGTACTGGTCATAATTTTCCTCTCCTGGTCATAATTCCACTACTGACTGCTACAGAGTACACATACCGGTGCTCTGCTAGGGCTCTTTGTTGTGTTAAATGATAAACAGGGTACTCGCAGATCATTTTAATGCTGCTTAACGGATTCTTCACATAGAGGAGCGATCAACACTCAAGCTGCTTAAGTGTATTAGGGAGAGTGAGGAAACCCACACCAGCAGGATCGCTGGAGGGCATGCATGCTTGCAGTTACAAATGTTAAATGTTTGCGGTCATACACGGTGTGCATTATTACACTAAATCATCGCTAGATTACTGGATTACTAATATGATTTATAGTGACAGCCCAAAACTTTTATAATGACCATGATCCTTGGAAGGTGAATCAGTCATATCTTGCCAGTGTATATGCAATCCAGAATATTAGATCAGTTCACCACTATCAAGATACTCCTGCTTTGTGAACAGTACATTTTGGGTTCCCTATACATAAACATAGCTGTCAAGAATGTATTTCTTAACAGGATTTTCAGTATGCACTAGACACACAAAAAAAATCCCAGTCCCAGTTCACTCGGGTAAAGAAAGACTTTGACACATGAGGCCTTCCCCAGATAACACTTGTGCTTGTGCCTCTTAGTTACAGTAAAAAACAGAAGAGGTGTACGTGTGAGACAAGACCGTGAGAGCAAAGACTGCAGGAGGCATTCAAGAGGCACTCTGGCCCCGGATCCACTGGAATGAACATACACTCGACAGCCAGAAGTCATGTCCTATTGTGGCTGTGCTATGTTTAGATGTTGATAGGGATGAAGCCATGCCATCATAAGCTGGTGAAAAAGACAAGCATAATCCCAGACACAAACCTGACTAAGAGCAGTAGAGGCCATGTCAGCAACTTTAAGAGAACTGACAGACTGATCAAATAGCACTGGATATGAAGCTAAAGATCAGATCACGTAGTACAGACACACAGCAATAAGCACCACTAGCATTCCACGGAGGGTAAGGTTTTCCAGTGGACACAGACACGACTTCGCCTGCCCTATAATGTAACAAGAGTAAAGTCATGAGACCAGAGTTTGGCTGGTAAAAAGTGTTGCCCTGTGACAAATGGCCAGGGTGAGCCCCAGACCCATGTGGGACTAATTATAGATCGGTCAACTGACAGAGCGAGAACACACTGGCCTACAGGGCCAAGTGTGCAAAAAGGTCAAATTAGCCAGTCTAAGTTTTTTGGATTGATACTTCTGACTGAAGTCAGCTCCATGTAACCAAAGTAGTTTTGGCTAAAATGGATTTAAAAGTTTATTTCTATTGTCCAATTGCACTGAATAAAGCATTTAAAGGAAGAAGAGAGGTTTTCCAACAATACAGTATTAGAAAACTACATATATGGAACTAAAATGGGTAAAAACAAGCTACGCAAGTCACATACCATACTAGTGAATAAGGCCTTTAAGTACAGGTTTTCAGTCTCACTGAGGTGTATTCATACAATGGAAGGATACACGTGATTTTTACATACACGAGTAACAATGTCAGTAGCATTTTTGGGAGAATATTGTGTTGAAAGGACACAGCTGTAACTGGTTGGCTTTAATAATAGAGGAGTTAAAGCGGCGGTAGCGAATGGGCCAGTTTTACACGGACATATGATATTACACAAATCATATGTGGAAAATTGTGTGTTAAATTTATATTTCCTGCTTTTTTTCCTGACACCAACAGATAAAAACATTTCTTCTTGAATAACAATGGAAACTTTAACTAGAAATTAAACAACATAACACCGGTCTGATTTTGCACACCACACTATACATAAAAAATTTCAATAAACTACATTTTCTACATTATCCTTATTATTGTCCTTTATGCTTATTAAGTAATAATATGCCTTTATTCACTTTATTTACCCTACAAGGGTTTTATACTGTAATAAGGGGAACAAAGCTGAGGTACAAACACTCAGTCACGTTTTGGACATCACGGAGTCAGTCAGTCATGTTTTGGGGACAATGGTCACTACACTAGCTTCTAAATGACAGCAAACAGGACATACAGCATGCCTTTATCACTTCTGCCCCATCCCAAAAACATGAGCTTCACATTGTCTTGCTCCTTTGTTTTGTCTGGTCAAAAGACCAGCAGGCGTCAGAAACACCTACTCTTTTCATAGCAGCAGTGAAAATACTCTTTTCCATCAAACGCCTTCAAGTGCCATTAGTAACACATGACTCAACTCAGTAGCACATGACTGATTCAGAATCATACACTTATGTATATGAACCCTGGTCATTTGTTTTACAGACCCCACTGCAGCCAAAGAAAACACTCACTCACTTTAACACTCTTCCTTTCCTCTGATCCCTCCGTAAGGAGAAAAGCTTCGTTTCCGTCAGTCCCTTCCACACGCAGGAAGCAGTTGGTTGTATGGCCGATGCCGGAGGGCAAGACTTTGTCCCACAGCATGGCGTTGATGACGGAGCTTTTGCCATTGCTCGTCCTATGGATGCCGAAAAAAAGGTTTTAAACATATGAGACAAAAACAAGCTCTGGGAAATATGCCACTGAAGTTTTAAAAAGAAAAAAAAGCTTAGACATGCCTATTGAATCAACAAATCCTGAACCCACACATTAAATCTATAGAAAACAACTGTATACTTGCAAATAAATAGATAAACATCTACTAACTATGGTGTTGTGTAATTACAAATGTGTAATTAACAGTGAGCATGTGTAGGCAATCTTAGCTACATGATGCAATATTTGAAACACCACACCCTACATGATAAACGCCATAAACCCATACAAGCTTCTTACTCCATCTTCTGCAAAGTGCACCAGCCTGTGTGTCCACGCCCAACTGATAATGCTTTTGACTACCACACTGTAAAAAAATATTTTCCGTCCGTAAACGCTTGGCGTCAGCAGAATGTGAAGACATACCTGCCAAAAAAGACAACTTTCATGTGTCTGCGGGACAGGACCTCGCCGATTCCTGCCACCTTGGACAGATAACCCCGCACCTCTGCCACTTGTTCCTCCGTAGTGACTGGATCCAGTTCCTCATTACTGTAGGTCTCTGTCACAGAAATAACCACATTTAGGAAGAGTATCCACCGGCAACAAGAGATTTAAATGTTAAGAAAACAAGTTCGGTAGGTGCTAGAGTAGCCCACAACAGAGTGTAGTTTAGCAATGTAACATTGCTGATTGGTGAAAGTTTCTCTTTTTTTTGCAGCACCCAAGATCATCCAGGCATCTACAACCATTCCTGAATAACGACTTTAAATTATCGCTCAGTCTTGACTGAATGATACTGCATAAGAGGTTAGACACCAGAATTACAATATGTTATTGATCCAATGTAAAGAAACAGGGAATAACAACATAATCATCAAAATTTGATTGTTGCAACTAAGAAGTGAGAGCGTAAAAAATGCAGACACACTGTCAGACAGCATTCTCTGCTCCTACTCAGACACTGTGCTGGCTAAGCCTGGCTTTGCCACAGCTTGAACACTGCATGTCTGTTACATAACCTTTCTTCTGTCAGAATAAGTTAACCTTACTTCTGCAGGATCACAACCTCAAGAAGGGTAACCAGCACAGTGTTCAACATTCCAGAATAAATATTGCCCAGTTTGGCAGATTGGGAGGGCTGATTAGCTGAATAATGTGGACAAAACACTATTACAGTCATTATATTGTTAATTAGAGCAATAGACAATACATTACATAGACAGTACATTACTATTTATACGGCTCTCCATAATCAACAACACTGTATATACTATAACACATACCATTGCCTATACTGCACGTTGCTGTAATATATTTATACTATTCTCTACACTGTTGGTTTGATGCTAACTGCTATTGATTGGCTTTGTACTTTGCACAACGACAAAAATGTATCTGATCTAATTTGATCTAATATTAAAACACTGGATCCTTAATAATAAGAGATTGTTTGGTCTATACTGTGTTCACCAAACTTTAACTTTTTCACATTAACGCCTTGATACATGAAAGCGCAATCATCTGAAACCGTGACTGATCAAGGTGTGATTTTGTTATGGCCCTTATTTGCATGTATCACTTTTCCTTCCCTGATAGGCTACAAACAATGGGACCCTGGGTGTGGGAGAAGTCATCCAGCTAAAGTTACAGCAGGTCAAGCGCACTTACCCTCAAGAAAAGCCGAGCTTTCTTTGATGTAGGCGCCAAGCTGCTCGAAGATACCGTTGATTTTCTTCTTGGCTGTTACAAAGTGCTTGAGCGGGGAGGCGTTCACCTCAGCCATGAGTCGCTTGTCCTTTTTACCAATCGCGCTGGTGTTGGGTCGCGGGAAAACCAGAGACATTTCACTGCAAGCAAGAAAGGAAAAGTTAACGGAGCGGTAAAAATATTGTGATGAGTGTCTGGACATTTCTCCACAAGAATAAACAACTAAGGTGGAATGTGGTCAACACATTACAAAAGGTTTTCTGAAATGTCCAAACAGAATATTTAATACACACCATTAAATCTGGACAAGCACTGTTCAGTCCAGAGAAGCCATCTGGTCTAGGCTTTGAAATTAGACATTGACATTAGTTTCCTCTCAGGGAGATGACTGGGCTTCTTTAAAACAAACGCAAAATGAAATTGCTTAATTAAACTAAGATAAGCATCCTCACCCTTATTATTTTGGGTAAATGCTGTGGTATAGTTTACTTTGATAAGCACATGAGTGCACCACTCGCATGTTCTAGTCTATTTTAATATCTTAATATATTCTAATTATAGCATTTAAGGAACTGAAAACGCCTTCAGTCAGCAGTCTGGTCACCAAGTAATTAGGTTTCACCACAAAGGAGACATACTCATGTTTGCGGTCTTCAGTAAAGTTGCGCAATATGGAGAAAATTTGATGTTTTTCAATATATTAAATGGTTGGTATCATGTTTCTCTAAGGAAAAAGGCTTTAAGTATATAAATATAACCATATAGACCATGTACAGAAACTAAGCTTTAAAAAGTCAAGTCACATGTATTTCTATAGCGCTTTTTACAACTGATGTCACAAAGCAGCTTTACAGAATCCGGGTCCCGGCCCCTAATAAGGAAGCCAAAGGCAAGAAAAACTCCCTAAGCTGTAGGAAGGAACCTCGGAACAAGGTTAGAGGGGATACTCATCCTCATCAGGTCGACACCGGATAGCAATAACAAAAAAATAAAATAACGCACACAATAAAAGTCTCCGTTTAAATAGGCGGCGGCAGTTCTTTGTGTACAGGTGCCACAATGACTTTCGATCAGTTCTTTGCAGGATAGGGCTGATACTAGGGTATCAGGATGGGTGAAGCAGGCCCAGACAGCAAAATGGGACCGGATCACTGGTGTTAAATACAGCCCGCTCTGAAATAATTGTTTTTGTGATGTCACAAAACCAACATACTTATCTATATCTACTTATTTAGCCTACAATAGTTTTCCCCCTCCCACATTTTAAGAAGTACTGTGATTGGTCGGTGTTGGAGCCTACTGTGATATCAGTATTGCAGAGAGCAGTATTGTGATAAACATGTACAGCCAATATATTGTGCAGCCCTACTTTAAAAATTAGCCATTAACCACATTTCCAGAGTAGAAACTCTTACTGATTATTTGTTAGTCTTGAACTGTGTGTTCTGAACAATCTAACAGACAGTAAGTACGTTTTTTACGAATCAATATTGACAAAAAAAAAAATACAAATACTGTTGTCTGCCACAAATGCCACATATTCACCAACAGTAGTCTGTGAAGACCTGCGCACGGACTGTGTGAACTGCTGCCAAAATGATGGAAACAATGAACATTCAAGGCCCTTCTAACTGTGTCCATTCAAAGAGCAAGCTTCCAGATGAGCTTTGTTATTCTGTTTAACTAGGGAACCTAAAGTGCACTGGACTTTCAACAGCATACAATTAAAATTACCTGACAGATAACAAGATCAAATGTAACAAACAGACTGAATAATGTGATGATGTGATGAGAAGAGGAAATTTTAAAACAACATGCCACACTATACAGCTCCCAAAAGCCTGAACCCACGTGCTGCACCTGAAAATAATTTGTCATATGCAAACATGCTTGGATCAAGGATCCGCACTCATGTTTTTGCACAAAGAGAGAAATTATACAATTTATTGCTGTTAATAAATACATAATAGTGCTGGCAAAGTCAAATAGGGACAGTCAAGCAAGCAGTTTCACTTTAAGAGGTCCTGAGCCATGCTGGAAAACATGGTTGCCAGATATGGAAAAAGGCCACCTGCCATGAAAAAGTCACCTTCAGTGCAGGCCAGACAACTTGAGAATGCAGCTGGTCTCCCTCAACCAGGCTGAGGAAGACAATGATGAAGACCTGAACCTGAAACCCTCCACCATATGGTAGATTGTTGGACGGGGACGCTGTTTATCATACGAAATCGGACAAACAGCCCAACCCCAGGGTGTAGTACCGAGATAAAGAAGTATGGCAACACTCCATTCTCGTCATAAGGCCTTCAAAGTCAACCATGTAGTCGATCGACGTGAACGATTACACATTAGCTCAGATACTGGCCTTTTGAGGTTGCTTTCAGCCTATTCGATGTATGTAAACGATTTGTCGTCTATCTTTCCGTTCTACCTTAAATTGTGCAGCAGCTACTCACTGGCGCACGTGCATGTAAACATGGGCAAATGAGTAACTGCTGCACCATTTAAGGTGGAACGGAAAGTTAGAAAAAGTACCTGGCTAAAGCGAGTACAGCTTCAGTAAAGGTCATTTTATCTATACATGGTGGTATAGTGACGTTATTTTGCAATTCTGTGCAAATTTGAACTACGTACACTTGTATTAAAGATGGGAAGGACATATTTGTTAGAAAATCATTGGACAGCAACGGGAAAAAGGTGCAGTACGTTAAAATAATTTGAGTGTCTTACCTTTCGGTACAGAACAACCTTGAGTCAAAATAACAGTGCGGTAACCAAAACACTCGTACCGTCCCCCCGACCTCGACCTGCGTGCTGCGGCTCTTACACTACATGCAGCATAGCGGCGTGTGAGACCTCGTGTTGGGCTAAAGCAGCGAGCAGCGTCCGCGTCTAAGTCCGTGTGTGTTTCAGCGAAAACACCAGCATCCCAATGTCACGCAGCTCCCACCGATTCCGCTCACCGGCCCCTACTCGAGGCGCTTATCTGGGGACCTAATCCGACCGAACTCGCCCTATAATATTGTGCTGGGAAGCCACGGGGTGCGAAGTCGTCGAGTGGTGATCTCCACCCCCCTCGGCAAGCACGAAACTCGTGAGGGTCACACCTCCACCGCGACACCCTGCCTTGACACGGACAGGCGTGCGTTTACATGAGCATCACTACAGTTGCCGAAGGAGCAGGAAAGGCGGGTACATCCAGACAGCGGACGGGACTGTGGGCAGATGATGTAACTCGGATCAGAAGAGTTCTGCCGTGAACCGCCAACATTAACCTTAGCGCTACAACTGGAGAAAGCGAATACACACATAGGCCCGACATGCAGCCAAACAATGCAATCATATTACTCGGGAATATTTATAACTATTCTGCTTTGTGCAGCTTAGCGCAATAGTAGTCAAGCATGCTAACGCTAGCCCGCGCTAAAGTAGCAACACGACCAAAGTTAGCAAGCAAGCTCGCTAGCAACTTACCAAGAAGGGCGGGCGTTTATAGCAAGTCTTCAAGCATGTTGGTCCAGTGTCGTCGGGAAAATGAATTTTGCTTCTCCAAACATTCCCAGAGCAACTTTGTTTAGAAGAAAAACAAATGTAAAAAAAATCCTGCCCGTTGCTATAAGTGCTAATGAACTTAGCAGGCTATCGAGCTCGGTTTGGCCTAGCCAGAGCGCCAAAAAACGTCGGGACCGTTAGCTAATTTAATTTAGTGTCCCTGGTGATGCGTATTACTAAAGCCAGTAAATTGTACCGATAACACAGCACTAAAGTGGTCTCATAACGTGACGGTGAACATTAGCGCTAACAGTTCCACTGGTACAACACAGAAGCATGCACAGCTGACAGGAGGCGGTCCCCCCAACTTCTCCTCCCTTCTGCTAGTCCACTCGCTCCAAGTGCCCTTCCTACTGTGTATTGGAGAGTGTGCAGGAAGCGTGGGCGGCCAGACATATAGGAGGACGTGCAAATCAAATAGGATGAATCATTCGCAGATAGAGAATATCCCCTTCATTTTTTTCCTTCTGTTTGGAAGTTATAACATCAAATTCACACTTTTTGCCACTAGTTTGCACCAACTTGTTATACTCCTTTTGATTTCTGGGATAGGTGTAGTTAAATGACTTGATTAGATTATGCAGCACTTTTTGTGCATAAAACTACTTTGATTTCCATGTGGTATATGTGGGTATACATTCTTTTGTTTTTTTCCCCCAGATGTTTTCTTTAGGAGAATGTTTATTTTGTCTGTTCAAGGTGGCCTAGTGGTTAGGACGCTGCCTTTGAGACCTGAAGGTCACAGGTTCAAGTCCCAGCCCAATAACAATAGACTCTTTAACTAGAAATTAAACAACAAAACACATAGTCTGATTTTGCACACCACAATACATTAGGCAGTGGCCTAGTGGTTAGGACACTGCCTTTGAGACCTGAAGGTCGCCCGGGCACTACTGAGGTACCCTTGAGCAAGGTACTGTCCCACTACACTGCTCCCTGGGCGGGTTAAATGTAGAGTTTGCATTTTGTTGTGGTGCTTAAGTGTGTTGACAAAGACAAATAGTCACTTCCACTTCAATTTGTCACTCTCTTTTGGGAAGGTTACGGGAATGAGCTCAGTGGAGTTGTGGATGCAAAGCGGAAATAAAGTCTGCAAGAAGAGCACAATAAAGTTTGTCTGTCATTAAACACGAATTATGTTCTTTGTTGTAGAGCAAAAATATTTGTCTAGCAAGTGTGATGTGCATCTTTAATGGGGCACACTGTGAAATATTAGGGCTTGTGGTTTTCCTTTACTGATGGATGCCTTTAAAATGAAGAGGACACTGGGCTATGCCAGAGGGGCAGTGCACGTCCCAAAAGTGTGGGATTATTATGGTATTCTTGGCTGAGCCTAAGACTTTTGCAGTTGTGACAGTGCCATCTAGTGGTAGAAACAGATCACACTACAATCGGCCTCTGTTTATCCTCTCTGGAGCGAAAGTGAATGAAGATGAAAGTAATTATCATTGTGAACACACCGCAGCACAGCACGCAGTGCACCACTACCAAAATGCAACCTCTGCATGTGACCCATCCATGTAGGAGCAGTGGGCAGTGCTTGGGGAGTGTACCTTGCTCCTCTAGTGGACATATGGTTAGTTGGTAAGTTTGCGTCCTGTCCTGTCCATCATAAAGGTATGTCAGCAGTTATGGTACAGGTTGCGTTTCTGTCAAAAAGCGAAACCCATGTTGAGCTTTATCAGAGCAGGGGCATGTTAATGTGCCTCTTGGGGCCCCCGGAGGCCTCAAGCCCTGCATACTGGAGCTCCTGGACACACAACAGGCCATTTAGTGAAAGAAAGTGAAAGTGACTCTTTGTCATTGTGAACACACTCAAGCACCACAACGAAATATGACCTCTGCATTTAACCCATC
>JBBPDA010000019.1:4213383-4232574 GCA_037974385.1 Arnoldichthys spilopterus
TGTCTCGCTCTGTCTCTCTCTCTCTCTGTGTGTCTGTCTCTCTCCCTCTCTGTGTGTCTCTGTCTCTCTCCCTCTCTCTGTCTCTCTCTCTCTCTCTCTCTCTGTGTAACTCGGTCTCTCTCTCTCTCTTTCTCTCTCTGTGTGTCGCTCTGTCTCTCTCTGTGTAACTCGGTCTCTCTCTCTCTCTCTCTCTCTCTGTGTCTCTGACTCTCTCTCTGTGTCGCTCTGTCGCTCTCTCTCTCTCTGTGTCTCTGTCTCTCTCGCACTCTCTGTGTCGCTCAGTCTCTCTTTCTGTGTCTCGCTCTGTCTCTCTCTCTCTCTGTGTGTCTGTCTCTCTCCCTCTCTGTGTGTCTCTGTCTCTCTCCCTCTCTGTGTGTCTCTGTCTCTCTCCCTCTCTGTGTGTCTCTGTCTCTCTCTCTCTCTGTGTGTCTCTGTCTCTCTCCCTCTCTGTGTGTCTCTGTCTCTCTCCCTCTCTCTCTGTGTGTGTGTCTCTGTCTCTCTCCCTCTCTCTCTCTCTCTGTGTGTGTCTCGGTCTCTCTCCCTCTCTCTCTGTGTGTCTCGGTCTCTCTCCCTCTCTCTCTGTGTGTCTCGGTCTCTCTCCCTCTCTCTCTGTGTGTCTCTGTCTCTCTCTCTCTGTGTGTGTCTCTGTCTCTCTCTCTCTCTCTGTGTCTGTCTCTCTCTCTCTGTGTGTCTGTCTCTCTCTCTCTGTGTGTCTGTCTCTCTCTCTGTGTGTGTCTGTCTCTCTCTCTGTGTGTGTCTCTGTCTCTCTCGCTCTCTCTCTCTCTCTCTCTGTGTCTCTCTCTGTCTCTCTCTCTCTCTCTGTGTCTCTGTCTCTTGTGCCATTAACTACTGCTTTTGGTGCTTCATAAGCACAGTGCTTTGCAGCAATGACAGTGTGGAGCAGGTGTTTTTCTAGGCGCAAGTGCAGGAACAGAGCAAATCATGACTAGATGCAAAAACAATATATGCTCAAAATGCCCCTAAACATGACATCTGATTCATTACGACTGCAGTTTGTCACACTGTGCACGGACCCACCCACTAAAAGAGCACGGTCATCAACCAGCTCAAGACTAAACAGAAAATGAAAGCGACAATGAGATATCGACGCTGAGAAGTTCACCAAAGTTCTACAGGGGCTTAAAGTTAACACTTAGTTTACCACGGCAGAAGAAAAATGGCTGCCACGGTCTCCTCAAACTTTATTAAATATAGTGGAAAATATAATCCACTGAAACAGAAATGTATGTGCATGAGGGAGAGAAGTGTCGTCAAGTACACAACCCTTAAACTGAACATTCACACTTGCTTTCTGGCTTTTTACAGAAGAAGAAAATGCATCTGATTGGCGCTTGGCATGAATGTAAAAGGCTGTGTAGGCCCTTGGCCCTGTGTGTTAATAAAGTGTTATTGTTCACGTAATTAAATACGATAAATCAACTGATTAAACCATGTGTTTACAATTA
Organism: Arnoldichthys spilopterus; assembly: GCA_037974385.1. NCBI lineage: Eukaryota > Metazoa > Chordata > Actinopteri > Characiformes > Lepidarchidae > Arnoldichthys > Arnoldichthys spilopterus. The sequence goes on from JBBPDA010000019.1 coordinate 4,214,850, forward strand.
AAATCAAATGCTTAATGACAGTACAGCTTACAAATAAAATAACCTAGCTATTTTATTTCAAAAAAGTAATTTAAGCATTATGTACCATAATGTCTCACCTGGTTGTAGATGAAGAGTTTGAGACGGTTTTTGGGATAATGGAGTTCGAAGAGGCGCTCAAAAAACACCGACACAAAAGGAGTGAGCTGCTGAATAAAAATGCCGATGACCACGACTGGATGCTCGCTCTCCTGCAGGCCACAAGGGAATGAGCACTTTGAGCATTCAGACTGGAGGCTTGTGTCAAGACATTTGTGCCCTTTTCAATGTGACAGCATGCAAATGAGCTACTTTTAAAGTAACCGCAGTATATGATCATTAAAGTTCATTAATGAACAGAACATTGCTGAAACAAATGACACTGGCAAAAAAATGTGGGCGTGAATTTCCATTAAACATCTGCTGCAGCTGCGTGATACAGCAAGGCGTAAACAAGGCTTAGACCTATACATAAACACACTGGCCACTGCTTCACTACTTCACCAGCAAGCAGCTCACACTGAATTTTGTCATGATGTGGAAAATGACCAACCGTGAGGCCCGACAGTGGCCGCGTGTCTTCGTTGCAAACTGTGCAGCCGGTCTCAAACGTCCACACATTCGGAACATAGTTTCCAAGGTAATTGATCTGAAGCTAGAAAACAGCATACAATGAAAAACACTTTACAATGGGATTCTCCCACAGTAGGTGTTACGCTTACAAGGGAAGTAAAGGGAGATAACGCTTTACCTTCGTGGGCCCGTTGCCATGGACAATAACGGGCAGAGTGTCATACAACACGTTTCTGGCCCGAACCCGGCCGTCCTCGAACTTCAACACCACTTCGTCTGCTCGTGAAAAGAACATGTATTTCATATTCTCTGTCCATATTCACAGAACGAATCTACGTGACTCTAACGCACCCGAATCTTTTTGTTAAATGACCTAGAAACTCCAAAGCTTTTTCCAGAGGGACGGAGAGAGAAAGCCTCTTTGTACCACGCCATTTCCTCCCCATTTTCTGCAGCTATCTGAACACAGATCTCCTTTCTGTGTCTGGAAATCCCTCCTGAACGTGAAGCGAGTGTCATTTATCTACTGCCAGAACAGAAAATAGAGTAAGAGTTTTTTGGCCTTACTTCTTACTAACACCATTTCCCACTTAAAAAAAAACCCCCAGATACTCGCACTAGTGGAAAAGAGAAATATTTTCTTCATATTACAATATCCTCACACTTAAAAATGAGCTTTCATGGTAAAATCATAACTTTTCACATAATCTGTTACACAGCTGAAGCCTGAGGACACGGTTTGTGTCAAAAGTTTATTTATTAAAGTGTAGTTCACTTGGTGGGCAGTGGAGGCCTAGTGCTTCGAACGCTGCCTTTGGGACCTGAAGGTCGCAGGTTCGAGTCCCAGCCCGGGTACTACTGAGGTACCCTTAAGCAAGGTACCGTCCCACTATACTGCTCCCCGGGCGCTGTTGGTAGCTGCCTGCTGCTCCACGTAGGCACGTGTGATGGGTTAAATGCAGAGGTCACATTTCGTTGTGGTGCTTGAGAGTGTTCACAATGACAAATAGTCACTTTCACTTCTCTGATTCAGTAGTAATTTTGGTATTTTACACACATTATTACACCACCATCCCTTCCAGTTTCTTTCTACTGAAGTGTTTCTGAAAATTTGGCCTTTTTTCTGTTCATTCTGTGTTACTTCAAGCACGGAGCTTGTTGATTGGTCAGTTAAATCTTATTTAAAATGTATCTGGCTCAACAGTTAAATGCTGTAATTCATAAACTTTCCAGAAGATCCTTAGTTTGTTCTTTGGCCATGTTTTGTGAGTCTAGCCCCCAATATACATTGTTTGAAGAAACCCAGAGAGCTTGGTTCCTCAGTAAACACAGCAGGGTTCTTTTATCACCCAACTGAGGTAGAACTGTCCAACACCTGGGTAAAGTGTGGAAAGCTGCAGCTCCTAACTCCCTCAGCTGGCCTACGTGTGCACAGGCACATCTTACAGTTGACTCTCACATTCCAGACCCCGAGGCACGGAGAGATGGCCGGGAAACAAACACAAGGGCTTACGGCCGGCTGGCCCAAAGCCAACACTGCAGCGAGCGCCCCCGCAGTTTTTGCACTTTGGTGGAGAAAAAAAAAAAGATGCCAGGGCCCATACGAGAGCAATCATCAACTCAGCCCTCCACCTTTCCATCAAAGGCCCTCTAAAGCTAAAGCCTCATTAAGAGGGAAGTTACAAAAAGAAGGAAAGGTTTTATTCACGTCCCAAAGTCAGGATTCACTGCAGGGTTTTTTTTTTAATACGACCAGGAATGGAACTGATGCTGCACTTTGGTGTTTGCAGATAAAAAAAAAAAAAAGCGGTTTACTGGTCTAGAAAGCTGAGGTTAGCAACTTAGACTCCCTTTAAACACTCCAATAAAGGCTAAAAGCAGTAGGAACCTGTGGTTCTCCAATAAAACTCTGCTCTCCCCACACTTACACAAAACGACACACTCACCAAGAGCTCCATGAAGGTTCTGGAACAATCTGCACTTGCTGTCCAGAGTTATATTTATAGATTTCTACAGAGAAAATGACAGGGAAGAACACTTCACAACACTGCACCAGTGCCTCATTAAAAGCTACAGACAGGAATTTCCACACGGTCATATGAGTGACAAAACCGAGCATCAATACATCTTTGCCCTTGAACAACACAGGGAACAGTCTTGAAGGGTTATGAATAAGTACTCACCCGTTTCTCTGGGTTGATGTATACTTTGGTATAAAAAAGCTGGTCACTGTCATCATCTTTGCTTGACCAATCGGAGACCATATCCCTAAGCTTAGGCGCATAGCCAATAAAGCCTGCATACAGAAAAGGAAGAGCCACCGTGAGCAATGCAAACGAAACAATAGCCCGCGAGCAGAACTTCCTGACCTTCTCTTACAACATCTGGTCTCTGCTGTACTCGTCAGCAAACATCTGATTTTATCATTAGCATAAAACGTGGAGGAAGCCAATGTGTAAGTAAGCAGTAAGAGTGCAGTAACGACTGCAAATTGTAGGGTTTCACAGCTGTGAGCTTATTACATCCACTCGAAACTATGTGGAGGAAGAGTCAATGTTAAAAATCAGGAATGCCACAAAGAGAGTCGCATGAGAAAGGGACAGCGTCAAACGTACTAAACGATGTTCTCTGAAGATTATTTATAGTGGGGAACAGATTTTTTTTTAACAATTGCAAGGGAATTACTGTACTGGCTCAGTCTTAAGATTGTGGAGGCATTTTCTTGTGTTGTTTGATATTTGTAGTATATTAGAGTAAGTAAATGTTGAATAAGCCAGTGTAAAAAAATTGAAAATGTTGGATTTAACCTTCATTAGCTGTTATTTGTAAATTATATCGGCAATGTGAATGATACTTTGAGCAGCCTGTCTCTGAACATTCCAAATTTCCCCAGCACTCCTTTATTTTCACATTTCACATGAGTTTTTGTTTTTGAATGCACCCTGCATCCTATAAAACCAACAGCAGATTAGATGATGTTAGGCTGTACACACGCAAATGTAATGTCAGGGTACAGGACGTCAGAAGAAACTGCTGCAGTGGGCAATGAGCTCATGGCTACAAAACTATGAGGAAGGTTCTTCTGGTTCATTACTGACTCCAGAGCTAACAATTTAGTGGCCGATGTTCACTGTGACAACAATAAAATGAGCACATGCCTCCCGCTCCAAGGAACCTCTTTCCCTCCCTGACATGTGGGTGCTTGTCCTCCAGATGGCGGTCTGGCCAAATAAGAGTCTCGGCAGAGAAGACAACCTTATGTTTAGTTTGCTGGAACTTCTTCAGCAGCTCTTTTGGACCCGAGGAGAAGATCACATCATAGCTGCGGACGATAAGATGGTTCATTATGACGACTATCATGAAATCTACAGCTTTAATGTATATATGTATCAACACACATTATAGTACAGAAACTCTATAGAAAACCTTGTAACTTTTCTTTTCTCTAAATCACTCGTAAAAACTATTTACACAAACCTACAATAACATTTCCTTCTTCCACAAAATGCACTCATCAAAGATACAAGGTTTTCTCACGACGGAATATGATGATCAAACTAGTGAGACTGAGGAGCAGCTACCTGTCGATAAAGAGAATGATCTTGTCCTCCTCCTTGATGTCTGCCAGAGCTGATTTGAGCAGACGTACTTTCTGTCCTCCTCCTGGCGCGGACATGTAATCCCCACCAATCCATTTCTCACCCCTCCCAAGAACCTGCCAAATGAAAAAAAGAAGGAACAGGGGAATATTCCATCTATCCATAAGAAGAAGAAGCATTGAGCAAAAATATCCATGGACACAGATTAAAAATGAACAAATAGTAAATAATCATTCTGATGTTTTCTGTACCTTAACCGTGTAATTGAAGTGTCGTGCGGACCTCATGAAGCGCTTAAATCCGTCCGTTTCTTTTGTAGCTACAGTCAACACCAGAAGTTTTCCTGGGGGGGTGGAGGGGGTGCACAGAATGTACATTAGCTCAGTGGTCACTTCATTTGTGGCTCCTCAGTGTAAAAAAAATGCACTGATTTTATCATTCAGAGCAGATTTTTTTTAGCATGGTTTGTTCTAAAAGCACTGGGTTCAGAAAAACCCATGATCACATTTTAAGATCACCTGGGCTCCACCGTCCCATTCTGGGATGGAACTTTGGGTCTGAGCCTCGGCCTACGTGCCTTACAGCCTATGCGAAATGGGGACACCACACATCTCCCACTTTTTCCACGGGATTTGGACCGGTGTCCTCCATTTAGAAATGGCAATAAACAAGAAAACAGCCCGTTTAGCCTGTTTTAAGCTAAATGCTCTTGCTACACAGGCGAGATTTGCGTTAGTCGTCATTTTTAGCTAATCAAAAAGGGAAACCGAAGAGAAGAGGATCTTGCAATAGTGTAAAACCTCATTTGTCAGCGTCCACTTCACACTGTAGTCAGATGTTCTCAACCAAAATACGACAATATGCGGACATGAACCACATGTTTTACCTCGGGTACACCGTAGCGACACAACAGCCAAAAACACAGAAATACCTTACGTTTTGCCTGAGACACTCCATTAAAATGTTAAATCAACAAATGACTCGTTCTGTGTGATTAAAAGGGCAACGACACGAACGGGAAAAGCGCAGGTTCGTCTCAGATTATGGTTCGGCAAGAAAAACGGCGCTAAATGAGCGAACGTCATTTGTAGTGCCTTATACGTTAAAACGAAACGGAGAATCAATAGAGAGCAACCCATTTGATATATAAAAAACCCAAATGCTTATCAAACTGTAGACTGAAAGCTACTGTGCTGTGCAGCGCCTCACGCACTCAGGGAAATCGCCGCTACACATCGGCATGCAGGCTCCACGTCAGCGGCCTGGAGACGCTCGCTCACCCAACTTTTCTCATTCGCACCACAAACAACATCTTATATCCACGCAAGAGTGCCTTGCGTACTAATTCCAAGAGACAAAAGCATGGGGTCGTTTCGTTAGACCCGTGTTATCTAAAGCTATGTAAATAGCGTAACCGTTAGCTACAAAACAGTTATTCTCCGCCTCACCCTCGGGAATCGGTCCCATCGCCTCACAGCGCAGCGGGGAAAATGCAGCCCAAAGTCCCAGCACGAGGCTCAGCGCTCCAGCCTTCATCGTGGGTCTCTCCTCTTCACTCCCGGGACACGGCGTACGTGCAGAAACGCTGCAGGCCTTTCGAGTAAAAGTTTGGTAGCAGTTTATATAGAGCCCCCCAACCCCCCGTATAAACAGAGCCAACACAGCCTGCCCTGCCTTCTTCCCCCCTCGAGCAGAGCCACGGTGACTGAGGGTGGGAGGGAGGGAGAGCTGTGAGAGGGAAGGAGAGAGGGAGGGAGAGCTGTGAGAGGGAAGGAGAGAGGGAGGGAGAGCTGTGGGAGGGAGGGAGAGCTGTGGGAGAGAGGGAGGGAGAGCTGTGGGAGGGAGGCCGGAGAGGAAGCGAAGTGGCCTTTAAGTTATTTCAAATGAATAGTTGTTAATAATACACTACTGCCGTATAATAAAGGATTGTAATATGATGTGAATACCTTTTCCCTGTGAATTTCTTTTAATATACAAACCCAATTTCTTAAAAAGATATTTTCCAAAATGCAATGAATTTATGAATTTTAAAAGAATACATTTTCAATAGTTTTACTGAATTGTAATTGTCGACTTTATTGTATTTTTTTTAAAAAAGTCAAGTCAAGTTTATTTATATAGCGCTTTTTACAACTGACATTGTCACAAAGCAGCTTTACAGAAACCGGGTCTGAGCCCCAAAGAGCCAAAGGTGACAGAGGCAAGGAAAACTCCCTAAGCTGTAGGAAGAAACACCAGTTTGGAAGACTCCACAGTAATTGGCTAATTGGTAGCAGGTGATGTATCATGATTGGGTATAAAAGTAGTGTCCATCACAGACTCAGACTTTGCAAGCAAAGATGGGTCGTGGCTCACCCCATTGTGTCAAAAAAAGAATTGTAAGCTAATTCAAAAGAAACATTTCTCAGTGCAAGATTGCAGGGAATTTAGGTTTTTCATCACCTACAGTACATAATATTTTAAAAAGATCCTGAGAATTCAGAGACATCAGTGCGTAAATAGCAAGGTCAGGAACCACTGCTGAATGTGTATTATCTTTGGGTCCTCAGACAGCACTGCCTAAGAAACTGTCATGCTACTGTGACAAATACAGCCACCTGTGAGTACTTCAGAAAATCATTGCCACCCAGTCCATCGCTGCATTAAGAAATGCAGCCTGAAACTGTATTACGCAACAAGGAGTCCATACATCCACTCTATACAGAAACGCTAGTTCTGTGGGCCCAAGCTCATCTCAGATGGACCAAAACACTGGGAAACCATGTGCTGTGGTCAGATGAGTCCACATTTCAGCTTGTTTTCAAGAAAAAAAAAGTGTTCTCAATGCCAAAGATGAAAAAGCAAAACGGTGCAAAAGCCATTGGCCAGCTGGTGAATTTTATTATGCCCACATTTTTGCATACTGCTCACTTAGAAAATAAGACAATAGACTTGCTATATACCAATGTCAAAAAACAAACATGCATATGGCTGTACTGCACTTCCTCACTTGGAATCTCAGACCAGAACATGGTGCACCTGAGGTCTCAGTTTAAGCCAGTTGTAGTGAGGCAGCCTGTGGTGACCAAGACTATAAAGAAGTGGTTTTCTAAGGCTATGAATGCTCTGGAGGACTGCTTTGGAACAGCTGACTGGAATGTTTGTGAACCCCAGTCTGAGGACAATGATAGTCTCGCAGACTGTCTCGCAGACTTCACAAACGTCTGTGTGGACAATGCTGTGGCATCAAAGACTTTGTTTTGCCAGCAACAGGCCTTGGAGCACTGTAGCACAGTAAGAAAAGGGGCCTTTAGGGCTTGTGATAGAGATGGCATGAAGAGTATGCAGAGGGAGCTGAATGGTAGAATGAGAGAGAGAAAGGAGGACTATAGGAGGAAAATGGACAGCAGTCTTCAGAGAGGTAAGGTGAAAGAGGTGTGGAATGTTATAGCGGTAATTAAAAATAATCATTTTTTAAAATCTGAAGTTAAATTAAAATCTGTTTTGTTTTTAGTTTGTATCAATTAAACAAATAATAATAATAATAAAAAAAAAATATATATATATATATTTACATTTAATTAATATTAAATGTCATCAAAACCTGGATGCTGGTGTAAAGGACTGTACCTGAGGCTTAAACTTTATACTGTAACACCCAGCACTGCCAATCTTTGTGCAGAGATGCAGGCGAATCTCCAGAGTGGGTAGGAGTTGCAATTTATATTGATATTACTGAGGCTATAGGCTAGCAGCTTTAATTATTACTCATTTGCAGCCTGGATAGTAGTGATGCAGGGGTTGGGTGGGTTGACCTCTGACAAATGCAGGTTGACCTACGGGTCAGGCAGGTTTGAGTGAGTTTACCAGAAAATATGGCTGGAGTGGATGGGCTCCACAACTAATTCAGAATGCAGCAGCACATCTGGTCTTCAATAAAAATTTACAAACAAAATTATTTTTACTTTTACTACATTACTAAAGCTTAACTTCAGCTCTGGAAAAAACTTGGTTGACTCTTAAATGAATTCTAGGTTCAGCAAAGCACATATACGTTGCTGTAGATAAGAGCATCAAATGCGTTAAATGTAACTTTGCATATTGATTTACATTATTTAAGTCCAAAATTACTTAAATTATTTTTTTGCATTGGGCATTTGTCCTGTAAATGTACATTCTGCAGATATGCACCTTATTTCTGGAGCAGGTATTCTGTGTTGCCCATGGAGACCTATATGGTCCCAGGGAGTAAGTCTGAATAGTACATTAGATTATTTAGTTATTGCTTATTTAGTTACGGAAAAGATTACTGTAATTAATGTTATAGCATTCATATTCAAAGAAACTGGGCAAACGGGAAAATCAGTTTAAAGCAGCAGCATGTCAAACTTGTTTGTACACTTCAACTGTCATCCGAGCGATCGTAAGTGTCGTAAATGTTGGTAGCGAATGGGTTGGACATAGTGGCTGATCCCTGGTCAGCGCCCGCTACGATTAAAACCCCTTACAGCGGAGAGCTTAGCAACTGAGCAGACTGATCTGAGAACACATATATGCGAGAACGCATATCTGCTCTACGTCAACCAGTTACAACCACGACACTTCCGCCTACCGACCAACCTGACTTGGGATAATATCCACAAACCAGAAATGTCAGGGTGGGTTCAGGACTGGGTGTTTAACGTATGAAACGAAACATTCGTTGACCTGCGCCTGGAAGAATTCGGACAGTGTCTGGGGAGCATTTACTTGCAGTCTGAGTATGATATTTCGCGGGCGACGTCGTTGGTAACACTTCGTTAGCTTGTTAGCTAACTGCACAAGTCATGGCCAAGCCAGTCAGCTGACTGACCGCCTAGCCTGCTAGCTAGCCTGTAAAGTTTCAAGAGTGAGAGACGAGAGCTGCTGTTTCCATGAACATAATATCACGCTGAAGTGTTTAAGTGGTTTCAGAGCGTTTTTGTTTGGTGGAGGGTACTAAACGCACAAGAAAGAAGCGTAGAGCTCGTAGAGAAACATGGCAGGCTAGCTAAGTTAGTTGCTCAAACTAACTCTGCTCTAGAAACGTCCATACTTGGAGGAGAGAAATGTCATGGCTCTGGCAGTTTTCCTCTGAATTTAGTCGACTTTTCTTATTTAGGGGCTGTTGAAACAGCGAGCATTCAATTCACACCGCTTCTTACAGCAGCTGTCACCCCACACGCCACTCCCCTGTGTTGGTATCAGGTGTCAGGACATAATTGGATGACACATTGAATTTTCACCGCGTTATTGCTCGGTTTACCTCTGAACAAGGCAGGAGTCGTTTGTGTTGCCTTGGTCTAGTACAAAACAGAAACCATGTGGCTTCAGCAGAGGTTAAAGGGACTACCTGGCCTGCTCTCGAGCAGCTGGGCCCGTCGTATGCTGGTTGGATTTCTAATCTTTCTCATTTTCTACTGGTACCTGAGTTCAGACGGAATCCTGAAGCTCCTGAGCTTCTCTAGAGAAACCGGAGGCGCTGCTGGACTCTGTCTTCAAGCTGACGTGAACAGATGGACAGCTCTCGTTGACCGTGGGGAGGGCATTGTTAACACACCCCAGACAAAACAATCTGTGCCCTTTGTGACTGGTAACGGACACTTCCTGGTTGATGTAGACTCGAATAAACTTTGGGTCACCTCATCCTTGCAGCCAGGTTCAGCTCCTGTGCACCAAACAGACTATTCACCCATAGTGAGACTGCAGGTAACTGGAAAGCGCTCTGAGGCACAGGCTAAGGTATTGTGGTATCGGAAAGGCTCTGTGCTGTCCACCCGGTGCATCCTGCTGGGCAGTTCCCAGTCTTCTCGGGATTGTGTAATTATTCGGGAGGAATACATAGCCCATCGTAGCAGACCGAACGTCTACCTTCAGAGGGTTCACATAAGCAACCCAACGGACAAAGCGGCTTCAATTGAGGTGTCGGTAGAGTCACTCAATTTTAGGAGTGCTGCAGAGAAGATGGAGGACAAGGAGTTCATGCTGTCCTCTGGGAAGGTTCTCACAGAACGGAAGGACGTTGTGTTGGTATTTGTGGCCTCAAAAAGACTGAGCATGCGGATCCAAGTTCCTGCAAAGTCTGACCATGCTGAAAATATAGTGAGTGTGATTTACACCTCAGATGCTATTGAGCACTCCAAGGTTGAGGAGACCTTCCTCAAACTTCGGGAAGCTGTGAAGAAAGAGATGTTGGAGGTGCTACGAGCCGATGTGGAAGATCTAGTGCAGGAGCACCAGCAGGCCTGGATGGATCTTTTCATATCTGGCAAGTCAACTATACCTGAAATCTGATGTGAATATTATTACCAGTATTTATGCTGCTGTTTCCTATTTAGTTCACCCTGAAGGGAAATAGGTTGTTTATTTTATTAAGACGTTATCTGTCAGCAGCAATATATTGGAGCAACAAGGCTCATGTAGCTAATAAGCAATTTACTTCACCTAATGCATCATGCAAACAGTGTGTCTAAATTACATACTTGCCTCAAACTGTGTAAATGTGTAAAGCAGTTTCTAATAGATTTGCTTATGTGGTTTCTGATACCGTATATGACATTGTTCTCTTTATAAAATAACAAAGGTGCAGATAAAACAGACTTCAGAATGGCTGCTACTGCGATTTTTAGCTAAATAATATCTTTGTTTTCCGTTTTTATACAAAAGTGTTAAAAGGACTAAAAGCAAACAGGTGAGTGTTATTTTGGGCATGCAGTTTGCACAGTACTAACTAGTAAACAAACACTTCTATTATTAGCTGCATGTACCTGCATTGCTCCAGTACAAGATTAAAGTAGGGGAAAATAAAAATGTCTGATATCCGATATTGCTAATCAATTATCTTTAGGCTAAAGGTAAAATTGTGGGCGTTTGAATTTACACTGAGCTATTGTTTTAGTATTTTTACACTATGTAAGCTAAAGCAGATTAAGAAGGAGAACAATATTTGTGATGATCAAATATTCCTCCAAAATATTATACATTTTAATAATTTAGCCTAAAAAATATCGCCAGTACAATATAAATGGCTTTTCTGTAGCACATCAAATTTAAATAAACTTTTACAGAAGTTGACTCACAATCATATGCACAGAGGAAACCGTTCCTTTTTAACCACTGACCTAAAAATAGAAAAATGTTGTTAAACATTTGTCTGTGTGATCACTAGTTTGAATGTTTCCATGTAGCCTGTGGGTTGTGGCTGTCTACTGTTTATAGATCAGGAACTGTTTTGCATATCATTGTTCAAGGCTATACAAGCTTATTATTTTGAATTCTATGTGATAAAAGATTAAGATACAAAAACTTGTTTTCTACCAAAGCAGGTGTTATACTCAGGAATGCAGGTGTTAACTCTAGGTGCGATCCAAACTCACTATGGCTTTGGACAGCTAACATGCTCTCATTTATTCTCTGTGCAAGCAAACAGTGTGGAACAGTAAGACAATTCCAGATTGCTCTCTCAAATTGAGGGCTAAAAGAAATTGTACAAATTGTAAACGTATCAAATGAATCCAGTTGAACATTTGTTGCTGCTGTTGTTCTGATTTATATTGCCTTTCAGGTGTGGAGATTAGAAAAATCACAGATGCCCATACACCGTCCAGCCACACGGTCAACACTACCCTATACTACATACTCTCTGCCTCCATGGCACCCCTGCTGGACAGCAGTATCACTACAGAAGACCATGACAGGCTAGAGTCTAGCCTGAACTATGCTGACCACTGTTGCAGTGGCCATGCCACCATGCATGCAGAGAACCTTTGGCCGGGGCGTGTGAGCAGCGTGGCTCAGATCCTGCAACTGGTCAACCTCTGGACCCTGACCCTCCAAAAGCGAGGCTGCAAAGTCTTGGTGGCTGCTGGCGCACACGGCCTGATGCAGGGCACTGTGCTCAGCTTCGGCGGCTTGCAGTTCACCGAGAACCACCTGCAGTTCCAGGCTGACCCGGAGGTCTTGCACAACAGCTATTCGCTGCGTGGCATCCACTATAACAAAGATCTGATCAACCTGGCTGTTTTGCTGGACACAGAGGGCAAGCCCTTTCTGCATGTGTCTGTAAAACCCCAGGAAAAGCCAGTCAAGTTGTACGCCTGTGAGGCTGGGTGCATGAACGAGCCTGTGGAATTGACCTCAGAAATACGGGGCCATATTTTCCCAGTAATGGTGACCCAGCCAATCACACCGTTGCTGTACATTTCCACAGACCTGACGCACCTGCAGGACCTCAGACACACACTGCACGTGAAGGACATCCTGGCCCATGAGGACCACATGGCCAAACAGTACCCAGGGCTGCCTTTCCTGTTCTGGTTTAGCGTGGCCTCTCTGATCACCCTCTTCCACCTTTTCCTCTTTAAACTCATCTACAACGAGTACTGTGGACCCGGCGCCAAGCCGCTCTTCAGGAGTAAGGTATAGACACATGAAGGAAACGGCAAAAAATCTGCCCGCTGGTGGTGATTGTGGTGGTGAATCTCCTTTTTCCCCCCTTCCTTTCACTCTAATTTAGTCTCAAATCCTACATTCTGCTTACAGAGAGAGTTCTGGAGACATCAATGTGGTGATGATGGTTTTGGTAACCAGTCAAACTTACAATTTACCGTAATTACAGAGTTCGAAGCCTTCACTTCTACCAAATCTTTTACAGTTATCAGTCTGGACGTGTTTCTGATGTGAACTTCTCGCTAACTGAAAGCACCAGTGTAATTGTGTTTGGCACTGCTGTGTGAAGCACTCCATTATTTTCTTCCTTTCCTATCGTTGATACAATTAGAACTTTTGTGAGTCTTAAAGTAACAAATATTTATTTTTTTATACAAAGGCTGACATTCAGTTTGCAGAATAACAAGTTGCAAATTAATTTTATCGCACAGATTTCTTGAATGTAATTTATCTCAATTTGAAACAAAGACTCGTTCCTCGTTTTTGTCACGCAGACGACACATTTCAGTTCGAAGAACTGCGCAACGTGCATTAGCTCCTCGATGGAAGTAGCGGACGAGGATGTGCGTTTTTATTTGATGAGAAATTTGTGCATAAACTGGTGCCTTCAAGCCTTTCTTCTTCCAAACTGGTGCAGGGGGTTCTTCTGTCTGTGCTGTCTCCCTTTCTCCAGTTTTTGTTTACATGTCCCTTTCTTTTTAGACAATCGTTTCTACCACCTCTGTTCAGTTTCACGCATAAGACTAAGGGTAGGAAATGAGGCTGCATATGAGTACAAATGCAAAATATGACCAAGACATACTGTAGCGTTGTTTTATTGCTGTTGCATTCAGAGGAAGTCAGTGGTCAGTGAATAGATAAGGTGACCAAGCTGTGATCAGTTTTAACCTTTCATCGTCTATTCTATTGAGCCTATGGTCAAAGAGAGGCTAGCCTTCGAGTTTCATCCCTAAGCTCAATGTTATTTGGCCTCGCGCATGTATACAGACGTGTTCTGCGTCCATATTTGTTAGTAATTGTCATTTGTGACGTATCAACCAAATTACATAGTTTTCATGTTTTATTTGGGAACTATGTGTACAACTGCATCATATTACCTTCATACATCTTTAGATCATTGGAAAAAAATGGGCTCCCTCAAGCCAAGCCAAGAATTCCGTTACTCATGGGTGGTACAAACGAATTGGGAACAAAAAGAAAATTTCCGAATCGTTTATTCTTTGTTTGCTTTGTGTTTTATGATTGCAAAATGAGTGACATTTCTGGTGTAACTTGGGTGAAATTTTCAGGGTGAGTGTTTTTGTTCGTTTGCTTGTTTTTCCCTCTTCCTTGTCCTCAGCTTTGAAATCCTCGGGTGCAAACGTTTTGTGGTGTTTAATTCGTTGGAGTCTTGATTTGTTGTGTTTTTATATTGACTCACTTCGATTAAATTAACAATCAGTGGTGACAGTCTTCGTTATTGATGTGTCAACCAAGACCTCATTCCCATTTAGAAAACACAGATTTGACCGTACTGTTGCTATAAATGTGATCTTGTAAAGCGAGGATGGCTCGTTACACCCCATTTATAACCCGCCCCCTAAACTCTAGTCTGTACTCGTTTAATGTTTGGAGTACGGTTTATAACAGCAGCAGAACAAGCCAGGTGGCAAACCACTGTCAGTTGCTAATGGAATGGGTTTTCCCTTTCAAGGGGGTTTATTTTTAGTACATGTAATGTGCCCTCTGTACACTTAACATACTGTCTGCATCTTCAGTTGGAGTTTTTGGGTGGGGTTTTTCAGCCATGCTAACTTAAAGCTATAGGCTAACAACAGCTTTGTTGTCCACGAGGGATTGGATTGATTTGGAAATTTCACATTTCGCACCCTAACAAAGTAATTCTACATTTAGCCCAAAATTTCTCGTGCTGGTCCCTGGACGTTACAAGATCACATCTGGCCTATAAACATGGTTTCTATTAAAATAGGTTCAAGCAGCATGTTTATAATGATCCAACTTCATTGCAGTGGTGGAAACATCAGCCTACCAATAAGTCACTAATGTGAATAAGGCTTAGAATAAACATTAACTCCTAAACCCAAACTAAAATGTGTTGTTAGCTGTGTGGTTCACTGTGCAACTTCAAGAATAACCACTATTCATATCTTTCTATATGGTCACTTAATCAGTTTCATGATATAAAACATGATTAGTCCTATTTACCATGAAGTGCATTTTCACAAATATACAATGCAGTGCAAAAGTTTTAGTCTCTAGAGAAACTTATATACAAAAACAGTTTATCTGTACAGTGTTTTTTCCTCAGAAAAAAACTAATATTGAAAGAAATGCAAATAACATAATACAATAAATCTGTGGAAATCTAGAACCGAAAAATATTTATTCTAATGACGTGGCATTTTATATGACATGGCATAAGCAAAAATACAATAACTGCCAATGTAAATGCTTCTATATAACATGCTTAGGTGGCTAATACTTTTGCACAATGTTGTGTTACAAATAGTAATGTACAGCGTATTTAAATAAAGCTGTAGAGTCCATTTCCATAAAAGTTGTGATTTTTCATAATAAGCAGTGAAAACAACAACGTGTGATTTGTAAACTCCGGAGCTTTTATGTAAGAGTTCAATATTTCCAATGTTTTCATTAAATGTATTTTGTAAATATAAACACATTTAAAATTTGCAACACACTCAAAAAAAAGCTGGGACACAGGCATAGGCACAGACACATGGTATAAAATGTTAACACAATGTTATATTGCTCCGTCCCAACTGTTTTTAGTGTGCTGCAGCTGTTAAATTCAAAATTTAAGTTGATCAGTGAAAACATTGGAAGGTTCAAGAATTCAAGACACATTCTTGTTTTAACTGCATTTCATAAAAAGAAAAATCCCAGGTTTTCTGGAAATGGGGTTTATACATTGTATTAGACTTGAAGGTCTGAGTGGATAGATTAGATTTAAATTGTGTTCTTCCTGATACCTGCCAGTATGCTGATGACCTCTGACCCATCAGGAAATGAAGACAGTCGATGAAACGGAAGCGTAAGATGAAGCCCTTTCACGGAGACTGCGATGGACAATGGGTAAAATTCAGCTCATCCACAGCCATGGTTTCTGTTCAGTGCAACTTAAATTTACAACACAGTGCAGTGTTTCTCCGCTCCAATTCTGTAGTCTGTCAAGAAGGACGTAGAGTCTGTGTAAAAGTGCAGATAACTCTATATTATAACAGCACAGTATAGGCCTATAGCATCATTGCTAAAACCAGTAGCTGTTATTGGGGTTCATTTTGGTTTGTCAGCACAATAATTGAGATTAACACTGTAAATGAGTGGAGATGCAGGATGCACTACTAAGAAATTCCACTAGATGGTAGTGTTTAAAGTCAATTCTGCTTGCGATACAGAGTCACAGAAATGTCAATGCCAGGTTGTAATATCACTGAAATCAGATTGCTTCATGTTAACGTCTAAAACAGGATGACAAATAGCAGCATGACTGAAAAAGAAGAAAATCAGTACCAAAAGTACTGAGTAGAAGTGTTTTGGCAATGCTGACGTACACGGAGTCAAAATGGACATACCGGTCATGTTTGCAGCAACAGCAGTGTGACTCGCATTCAGTCATTAACTGCTGGGATTTTTTTAATTAATCATATTGCAGAGTATTGCTTTTAAGGCAAAATCAGAAATGCACCATAAACAATTGCACTGAGCTTCTATATTGTATGTTTAATCATACTTTTTCATAAACTGTAGAATAAATGTAATTTAGGAAAATAATAATTCAATGAACAATAATGTATAAAAACTAGCAAAATATACAATTATATACAATATAAAAATAAACAAAAATAATACAAATATATTTAATTGATCAGTGATAAATATTCCAAAACGTTGGGACACAAGCGATGATTTGCAAATCAGAAAAACCCATATTTTATTCACAATAGAACACAAAAACTATATCAACTGTTTAAACTGAGTAAATGTGGTCCATGAGGTCATTTTGAATCTGATGGTAGCAACACACAACTAAAGTTGTGACAGGGCCATGTTTAGCCACTGTGTAGCATCCCCTCTTCTTTTAACAACAGTTCTGAACCTCTGGGAACTGAGGAGACCGGTTGTTGGACTTCAGGTTGAGTTCTTGTTTGATGTAGGATTCTAGCTGCTGGTTCTTCTTTGTCATTCCATGATGTGCCAGATGATTAAACTGGTGAAAGGTCTGGACTGCATACAATGCAGTACAATGCAAAGTCTAAATGAAATATGCAAGGCCGTCCCTGAAAAAGGTGTTGCATGGATGGAAGCACATGTTGCTCTAAAAATATAGTATATAGTATATACCTTTTAGCACTAGTTCCATTCCAGATGTGCAAGCTCCATACCATCAGAGATGCAGGCTTTGAACTGAGTGCTGATAAGCCGGATGGTCCCTCTCCTCTTTAGTCCAGAGGATTTGACGTCTACATTTTCCAAAAAGAATTTCAAATTTCGATTCACTGGACCACGTGTTTTCCACTTTGTCTTAGTCAATTTTAATTGGACTTTTAAATAAGCCCAATTTCTGAATATGTTCATGGCTTCTTCTTTGCATGATAGAACTTTAACTTTTGTGAATGGCACAGTAAACTGTGCTCACAGACAATGATTTCTGGAGGTGTTCCTGAGCCTAAGCAGTGATCTCCATGACAGAATCATGTTTTTAATGCAGTGCTTTAAGGGCCTGAAGATCACAGGCATCCAGTTTTGATTTTCAGCCTTGTCCATTGTGAAGAGAAATTCTGCAGATTCTTGGAATCTGTAGTAGAATAGATTCTTGCAGAAATCTTCATAATTGTATGTTAAGGAACATTATTCTGAAATTGTTCCACAGTTTGTAGAGAAATTCTAGGTTTTTTTTAACATTTGATATGTTTTCAATGTTCTTTTGTGAATAAAATAAACCATAAACCACTGCAAACCATTACATTCTTTTTTTCTTTACATAATACACAGCATCCCAACTTTTTTGGAATTGGGGCCATAGTATATTATATATTATAACAATAAATATCATAAAAGCACAAATAATC
>JBBPDA010000019.1:4243959-4261760 GCA_037974385.1 Arnoldichthys spilopterus
CAAATATACTAACAAAGTACAATTACTTTAGTAAAAAGTATTATCTACCCCTGGGCTGAGAAGAAGGTCATGAGTTCCCACTCATTGACCATGAAACACACTGATAGGTTGCAATGCACAAAATAGGCAATGACAGCTATGCAGTTGCAGTCGCAAAAACATCTGCAACAGCCAAGTCACATAACAGGGACCATGGTGCTGTTTCCCTGGCTGATCCTTGTGTGAACCGGACAGCTCCAGTTCACACAACCCCGCACCACAGTGAGTTGCTGTGGAGACCACATCAACAATTCAGAGAGCCGTCGCCTGTTCTGGAAGTGCTTTCCCCCGATAATGTGGGCCATAACGGACAAAGAGCTGGTGGCTCGTAAATATTATGTGTGTCAATGCTCACATACAGTACCTCAGTGATGTCAGCGCTCTGACCTGAATTGTGCAGGGACTTGTCATCAATTTCAAATGATAATGGGCATTGTGGCACTATATGTCCAAAAGTATTCAGTCTAATTAGTGAATCAAACTACTGTAACTGTGTGAAAGGGACAGATTACTGGGCCAATGAAAAGGAAAATATTATGTTGTATGTAAACACTGTTAAGCTTTTGAAACCAATTAATTCTCCAGCCCATACAGTTGAACTGATTTTGCCGTATTTTTGCCTTTACATAGATGCACCTTAACTGTGTACAGGAATTTAGCCCTAACTATTCATGCTGAAGTTATAAGGTATATTTCAGCCTGGACTGCTTTCTGAATGAAGCACAATGCAGGGCAGCCAATCAGAATACAGGCTACTTACATATACCAGAGTTAAATTCTAAGAGATAAATAGAGGTTGTGTACAAATAGCTGTGTACAAATGAATAACAGCTGTTTCTTTACTTAAAATCAGACAAATGTCATAAGTGGATTTCAGGGGGAAAATTAAAAAATAAAGGCAACTGTCTGTAATATCTTATATTAAGAGTTATACAATTAATCTATCCTAACCTAATTTAACTGCTTTCAAAATTTGTTGGTAAAGATTAAAATATGGTAAATCATGATCCAGAACTTCACAGACTGGGACCAGCAACTGTTTGATTGAAACCTCATTTTAAAAGCTGAAAAGGGTGTAATATTTGTTTGACTGTTTATGATTTGTTTTTTTTTGTTGTTTTTTTGAACCAGCAATTCAGTGGGTCATTTTAGTAGATCAACAAGAGTGATGATGATACTGGCTACAGAACTACAACCACATTCATGTCTGAAACCTTTAAAGATAGTTTTTTTTTAACACATTGTCAGAACCTGAATGAGCCTGCAACCTGTTATGCTCCACATTTTAAGCAGGCTAGTAACTCACCTCTGGAAGTAGCTTTAGCATTTTAGCTTTCACCATAGTTTCACCTGTATAAGTTATATATAAAGTAATTTACTTACTAAATAATGTTACTGACCTAACTGAACTGCTGAGAAACTGGCCTAAGATATGCAATGACAAATCCTTCACAGAGGTGACGTTTGACCTCAGTGACAGCTGAAAACTGTTAAACACTATCAGCAAATTAATGGACTAAACTGTGTTAACTGTACAACATCTACAGAAACAATTGGCAAAAATAAAATATGGATTTACATAAGTCATCTTGATATAGTCTTTGGCAGTAAAAGAGTTACCAAGGAATTGTGGGTTTCCACGAAGGCCAGAAGGTCTTATAAATTAGAATTTGCAGTTTAGCTAATCTACAGTAAAAAACATTTAGTGTTAATCCCAATCATCACATGATGAATTATTTTTTAACACATAACTGTTTTTTATTTAGATCCTCAAGATTTATGTGGAAACTGTTTAAAGATTCTTTTTTCATCATCACAACTATGAGTAGCAGTCACAGATGCAGAAGACTCTGAAGTGTGATCTGAAGATGAAGATCTTTGAGATGAGACAGGCTAAGTAGGTTGACACTAGGGGACACAAAAAACTAATAAGAAAACATGATAAACATGAAAATGCAACTTGACAATGCATAAACACATTAATGAAGCAAGGCAACGCGAACCAAACGGGGGCTATATATAAATACAGACGGTGACATCACCAACTAGACGCAGGTGCAGTCAACAAAAGGTGGAGCCAGAAAGTGCTGGTGGGATCCAGACTGTTAGAGTGTGTCACCAATCAGCAATTTTTATGATAAAAATCAACAGATATGATCTTTACCCTTGTAATCTGGATATAATTAAAATGTATGAACAAAATTAAGGCTTTATTATCATAATAGCATTACCGGTAATTGTCATGACAGTCGCTACAATGCCATATCAGTTGGTGTCATTCCAGTTTATGTCACATGCTAAATTAATGTCATGCCATCAAACATTACAGTATCTCTCATGCTATATTAATGGACATAATGTGCATCATGACAATGTATGACAGCATTTTACATCTTTCAAGCCATTTTTGTGCCATTTAGTGCAAGAGAGGTTAAACTGGGCTTGAGCTGTCTGGAGCCCAGCTCCAGCACGTCATCAGGCATAAACGTCACTGGGGACATTTGCCAACACTCCCCAAACCCCACCACCAGCCTAGACAAACATCTCCTCTACCCCACCCCAACCAGTTGACCAATCTGACTATCACACACTCACAGAGCACCATCCACATAACAAATGACAGTTTAATGTAGTTATTAAAAATGTAATATTTTTGCAGACAGATTGTTCAATAGATGTTAGTAGCATTAAAAATAGCATTAAAATAATAATTAATAATCACTTAATCATCTGATTAATTTAGATCTTTTGCCAGACTGTGACGTTAAGTAGTGCCGGTTTCATTTTTTGGCTTACTCAGTAAATGTGCATGTTCACCGCTAACTAGCAATCCGTCTGTTTATTAAATCCATCTGTGTCCCTGTGAGCAATTAACAGCTGATCTGAACAAAAGTGATGTGGTAAATCGTGCGAGGAGCAACCACCAAAGGGAGGCTGAAAAAGAAATCCAGCTTGTGTCTCAAGAGAGGAACGCAGGAGGCCGAATAAAAATGATCCTGGAAGATGAATGCCTCCATTCCCTTCAACATTCCTGCTGGCTTTTTCAGCTGCCGCACTAGGGAAAGCGTAAGAGCCCCAGCTCTCATGCCCTGAGGCCCAGCGCCATCCTGTGTGAGGAAGGCAGGCAGAAAGAGCCGGCATGAGCGATGGTCTCCAGCTAGTGCTGAACTGAAGCTAGCATTATGGAGGCAGACAGGGATAGATTAGCGCTTTAGTGGCTGTTGGCACCTACAGAACAACAGTTAGTGGATCATGCCAGAGCCTGACTGCAGATACCTCTCCTTCTGCTCAATGTTTTGATAATTTCATAAAACATAAAATGTAATATCCTCTACAAAATCTAATTTTCTTTGGCTAATACCTAGCTGTGGGTAGCTGTGCAGCAATGGAAACAGTTGGTAGTCCCTGTCGTGTTTTTGTTTCTGAATGATGTAGGAGATTGGACCACCTCCAGTGGTGTCAAACCCTTACCTAAAGCTTTGCTCGGGCACCTTAGTGTGTGACATTTCAAACGATCTGCCCTTCAGATAAAGGACATGTGGAACAGACTCTGGCGTGGCCTACCATTAAAAATCTTAATTATCTCTATGGCCCTTAATCATGGAAAGAGCAGTGCTCAGTGATCTGTGCTGGGGGGAAGATGGAGCTGCCCAGGTGAAATGTGGGACCTCAAAATAGATACAGGGTAGCCCATAGAGAAAATGTCTGACACAAAGACAGATTGATAAACAGAAGTAACTGCTGGTTACACAACAAATACAGTCACTCACATTCTGGACATGCAAAGGTTTTTCACTTAACATTTGGCAAAAAGCAGCATAGTTTTTTTTTTTTTTAAAACAGGGTGAGGGATATTAGCTTGCCCTGAGAAGACTCCTTCAGAGGTGTGGGAATGAATTACTGAAAACATACACAAAATGTGTCAGTAATTTGAATAACATATTAATTAAAAATGTTATAATGTTAAAAATGTTATACATTTGAGAGTAATTTTTATGTATACATACATGTGTCTGTTGTGCATATCAGCAGTGTTTAGTGTGACTGAAAGCAGAAACATTTATATAAATAGCATTTCATCGCTTTCAGAACAATAATTTTGGTAATATTACAAAAGAAGGAAAATACATTCTTAACTTATAATGGAAGTTAATGGAAAAATGTATTTGTTATGGGTAATACCTGACATGACTAGCTGGGTAATTTTATTGGTCTACTCATCATGAATAACATTCTGTACAGAAGTTATTATTATTATTATTATGTTTTCCACGTACCCAAAAAACATTTAAACAATGGAGATACAGTGTTTTGTTTTGTACCATAATTTACTATTATTCTAATTTCAGCAATTTCCACTACTGGATTCGCAATATCATTATAGCACCTTGGTGATATACAACCCCAAATCAGAAAAAAATAGATGATATGTTAGATTAAAATGAAAACTGATAACAGTGATTTCTGAATAATCTATGACCTTTATTGCATTGTAAATAATACAACAGCACATTGTTTAATGTTTTCCTCATGATTTGTTTTTCAAAATAAGCATATTTCAGAAATTCTAAATTCAGTTGCTTTATACAACACTTATATGATGTTTAGGGACTGAAGATACCAAGTGATGAAATGTTTCAGGTGTATTTTTGTTCTTCCTATAAACAAGGATTAAAGTATGCAACAGTAGTTTTGCATTTCAAAATGTCCCAAACATCATATATTGGGGCAGTAGTGTGTGTTGAAATATTCCTGGGATATGATCCTGGGAAAGACGTTGTACCAAAATCTTGGTGTACTTTTTGGCATTACTGGTGCCGTCGCATTAAATATAAGTTAAGTTTGCCAAAGGCATTAACACAACCCCGTACTATGACAGACCCTGGCTTTTGCATTTATTGCTGGTAACAGTTTAGATGGTTCTTTTCTTCTTGGTCGGGAACACACAGCATTCATTTCCATACAGATTGATTTGACCACAATACACATTACCACTCTTTGATGATCCATCCCAGATGCCTCAGAGCCCAGAGAGGTCAACAAGACTTCTGGAAATGTTTAACATAAAACTTCCTTACGGCACAGTAATGTGTTTACTGACATTTTGTGGCATATGTGTTACAGTGCTTGACAGACATTTCTGGATGCTGCTTTTTATATCAAATTATGACTACTATAACCTGTTGACATGACCTGCTTTAATATATAATTATTTTACCTCAATATTAGCCCTATATTGCCCCCCTCCCAAATTTTTTTGGAATGTGTGACATGCCTTATTGGCAGGAATGGGGGTATATTTACAAATGAAATGAAGTTGACCATCCAAATATCTTGGTTTAATACTGTCTGTAAATACAATGTAAAAGGAACGGCTTTATCTTTTATTTGCATGTTCCACACCGCCCCAACTTTTTCTGAGTGCATTCACTTTGATCCCCAAGATAAATACTATTTATTGCAGCTCCGTAACATATGCCTTACTTTTTGCGTTGCAGTTTTGTCCTTAGATAGATATTACATTTCTCTGAATATTATTGGATGAGTCTGTTAGCCATATGTTGAACTGGTCTTTCTTCCTTTCTTTTTTAAGACAGTTTGCCCATTTGATAAAGATGACCTAGTGCCAGGACTGGCTAAAACCAGTAGTAGCAGCCATGCTGAAGCCAGAATTTTGTCTGCACTATTGGTCATTCTTTATATGTCAAACAGTGTCAAAAACCTCAAATAAAGGTCTGTTTGAGATAACTTAACAACTCAACACAGTTTAATCCAATTTTGGCATGTTTGATGCTAACTTGGGAGGTATAAGCTTTTACTTGTTAGCTAGATTAGCATCATAGCTCCATTGCAAAACTAATGACATAAACGTCATTCGTCAAACATGCCTTGACCGAAGTAAAAATTGTATAAATGTGATTTTTTTTCCAACTTAATTAATCCTCTAAGGCAGAGCTATGGTGGAGGTGAAAGTCTGTGGTTCATACGCTACCTAATGACTAGCATGACACCGATGAATGAGGTACATAATGAGCTGCCCTCATTATATACATGACACAAGAGACTCTATTATCATGGCTAGTTATAATGGATAGTTATATATTTTTGTACCATGTACCATTTGAAGACTGGCAGGGATCCAGTGAAAACCCCCTTGTGGGTAATTCCAGGTACTTCATAATGTGCTGTTTTCAAGATACAAATGAGAAAATTGCCCTTAGAGGACCACTTTGTTTCAATTAAATTGTATTTTATTGTGTATCATAAAATAAATGAAAGGACCAGCATATCATACAAGGCTAGCATAACACAGGGTACAAGGAATCATAAATGTAAAATTATTTTTATTAATAATCTTAATCAGAAATCAGATTTGGGCACATCTCTTCAGGACACATGATAGCTAATTGCATACACCCTCACAGTTTAATACTTTTGACATTTACAGTTGACAGTACTGCAAGTACATAATTATCCCTCCTCTTCATGATACTCCATAGAGTAGGCGACAGATCTGGACTGCTGGGCAGGCCAGTCAAGCAAACACTCTGCGTCTACTAAGCCACACTGTTGTTCTTGTCCAAGCAGAATGAGGCCTGGCATTGTCTGAAATTTAAGCTTAAAAGTTAAACTGACACTATTAAATCAAGTTTAATGACCCTTCGTGAGTTGAGTTTGAAAAATAAAAGCAGGTTGAGGGAATTTTCGTAAATTATGTTGGATTAACAAAATTGCACTATTCTGAAAGAAAGCCATTTAATTGTATGGAAATCCTTAGCACGATTCATCAGCATTCTGGTAAAGAATGCTAATAAAGTAAGAGTGTTTATACTTCAGTGGTGACTCTTCCAGCTGTTAATTAGTGCATTTAGAACTGTGAGCAGGGATTTACATCCCTAGTTCCCATCCTTCATCATTCTTAAGTGTTTCTGAAAACCCCTTGTTTCTACTTTGCAGTTCTGTGTGACAAAGAGAGTGAGAAATGCGCAAAAATGAGTAACACCAGTGGTGCCACATCTGTAACATATGATCAGTTGCCATGGTGCTAATTTATCTACTAAGGGAGCTGCCCATTGGTTTCTATTGTAAGTTCTGGGCCAGTGTATTTTCTGTCTTTTACTAAATATTAGGAAATATGTTGTATGTTGTATCTGTTGTATTCTACAATTTCTGTGACTGGGTTGAAAAATGCTGGAGTATTCTTTTAACATTGTATGATGGCCACTCGAAGAACCTGACATCCAACATCAACCTGCTACATGCTACATAAATGCCATATATGCGGTAAGTGTGTTTTATTCAGGACAAATTTTCAATAAAAAAACAGTTCTTGCATCAGCTGAATCCTCCACCACCTGCCAGGAGCTAGATCAGACTGGTTTGATCTGAGATCCCCCCCACAGCCCATAATGCCATGTGGGGGTGGATTACCTGTACAACGGTCCTCCCTCCACCTCCTACGTTCATACACTCGTTCTTCAGCTCGCATGACTCTTGCTGAGGGAAGGGGGGGTTCTTGTTCCCTCCCCTTTGTGCCCGTCTTTTTCTTCAGGCAGGAGCTGTGACGAAAGCAGGGAGCCTATAAGAGCGAACCAGGTGGGACTACTGAAGGGTGAAGGAGTGCGCCAACACAACCGGGCCAGTCCAGCCAGCCAGTCAGCCACACACACTCACACGCACTCATTCATACACACGCACACCCCTAACCCACCCACCATGCTCTCCAGCTTCTCCGTTCTCTGCCTGTGCTCGCTGCTGCTGCTCAACCTGGCCGGTGCCAAGCCGCTCTCCGGTCTCCAGGTGAGTCCACTTTTACGCATGACAAAAATTTCAGCATGTTTTTGGATTGGCTTCATTCAAAGGTGTGCATGGCTTTCAGAAGACCTGCATGCATCATGCCAACACCACTCAAACTTCTTGTCTGCTCACTTTTGGTGACAGTTTTGAGGGAAACTCCCCTATTTGCATAGAAATTGTCATTTCCTAGTACCGTCCCTACTTTTGTGGACTTGACATAAATATAGTTGTTGCCATGTTAGATGAGAAACTGTAAAAATGTGCAGATAGATAGATAGATAGATAGATAGATAGATAGATAGATAGATAGATAGATAGATAGATATAATATACAAATAACAATACAAATACACAAAATACAAATAACTGTACAAATACTACACTGTACAAACTATACAGACACACTATACCAATGACTAAGTAGGTACAGGCTGTAAAATGCAATCATAGTTCACTGGGAAAAATACAAACTTACAGATAAATACAGGTAATGTGGATGGTGCATACAATGATGCCTGTGAAATAGTAAAATGTGTGAATAAAATGAATAATATATATATATATATCTAAAAAGGCACTTATGGGTGAAAACACAGAACAGCAAAGCTTTTTTGCTTTTTGTTCATGTTTACTCCATCTGTTCAAAGGCATAAACATTGTTACATCATTATTTATTTTGCTTTGTCTATTATTAGATAATGATCTTCATAATGTGATGCATGTCTGATTAATTTACACACTAATGGTGATCCCCCGTCAGACCCTGAAAGAACTGTTGGAGGAGGAGCAGGAAGCCAATCCCCCTTATTTGGGCACCGACGATGTGAGCATGGAGCACAGGAACACAAATCCGGAGGAGCCCGGCACTGAGAGTGCGCTGGAGCGTGTGCTGGGGGACCTGCTGGCCGTGTCCAAGCGCTCGTGGAGCCGCTTTAAGAAGGGCGGACTGCGCAGCTGCTTTGGGGTGCGGCTGGAGCGCATCGGCTCCTTCAGTGGACTGGGCTGCTAAGAGCCAGGTAACGCAGGGCTGCGAGCTTTCCGTCTCTCCATCACACTAAGCAGATAAAGAGGAGGCATGTAAACATGGAAATAAACCTGACTTTATTTCTACACCTGTTTCATGTCATTTTTGGCCAGTAATTATAAATAATTGATAAAATATTGGAGCTAAGTTAAAATGGAAAAGTCAATGCTTTATTTATTGCAATGCCCAGTAATTATCATTTATTTTCTTTCTTATTTTGTTTTTTTTGCAGGCTCTGTTGCTACTGGAATAGGGGGCACTGAGACTCTCCTTACTTGAAACTCTTCGGGCAGGGCATATCTTTTTTTTTTTTTTTTTTTTTTTTTTTTTTAAATTTATTTATTTAAACTATCAACTATTGAAGTTTACAGTGGATGTGTATTCAGAGCAACAAAATCCTGCTCTGATCTGATGGCTTCCTGCTTCGGATGTGTACATTGCTTCAACATGCATCAACTATTTCAAATATATAAAATGTACCAAGTAAACATACTTTGTTCATGTGTACGTTTGAAGCAGGTCAACAGGATCATTTAATGTGCTATTTTTTCGATGTATGGCCTCAATATAATTTATTCTGTGACAACTGTGTAGAACTGTAAATAGCTTTTTTTGTAATTCTGTTGTCTGTCCATTGCTTTTGTCTGTCCATTTACTGCCTCTTCAGTGTATCTATTTATTTCTTGTCCAGATCTGTTCATGTTATAGAGTGTATGTGGAGACAAAATAAATATTTTGCATAATAACCATGACGAGCTGGTGTCAATCTCTGCTTCAAGTCATAGGTCAAGTTCTTTCTTTGGGAGCTTACATATTTGAGCAGGGGGACATAAAGTTTTTGGTGCTTAAGCCAATAAAAGCAAAGCCCATACTTAATCCAAGCAGATATAAGACTAAAACCTGGTCAGTGAATGCATCTCCTTTGGTTCTGCAACTCCAGCTTTTTACACATTAACTTTCTAAGAATCACTTACAGGTTACATTACATCACAGTCATCTCAAAAAAACTGTGACTTAGTGCTTTCCATTCTTTTTTTAATCATTTGCCCATGTCCTCTTTATAACATGTGAGGAACGTCACAAATAGTAGACAAACTTAATTTCTAAAATTAAAATACATTAAAGTTAAAAACATGTTTCTCTTACAAAGTTACTGCTTTCCAACAGTGTTGAAATGGTACTGGTACTCAGACCTTTTGCCAAAATGTTGCACATTTGTTTTACTACACACAGATTTATGAAAGTACTGCATTTTAGAGGTCCCAGCTGAAGATGCTGCTGTGCAGCCCAAACCTACATTCAAGTTATAATAACTTAACAAGGAGCTGCATGACAGTGGGCAGCACCATGGCTTCACAGCAAGAAGGTCCTGGGTTCATTTGCCAGCTGGGGTGGCCTGGGCTCTTCCTGTATAGAGCTTGCAGGTTGTTCCCATGTAGGGCCATTTAGAAAGTAGAGCAAAAGCTTCTGAGTTCCCTGTAGAACTGCATGGGAAACTCTTGGTACATCCAGCATCTATCAGCACAGGAATGGAAGTTTGATCACTGCTATTCTACCTTTCATTTTGATGACAATGAATGTGCTAAATGAATGGAAATGTTTGTGCAAAAGCGAAAGAGACTTTTTGAAAATAAATAATCTCAAATATTTAGAAAAATACAAATTCATTAAAAGTGTAAACACTCCCCAGTCATTTACTGGACTGCTCACTTACAAAAAAATGGTTTGACCAAGTGTTTCTCTTGGCATTAACCTATATTTGGATGTTTCAGACAGCCACACAAGAATACTGAGGTACTGAATAGCTTCTGAAAGGTATCAGTTGAATCTGAAATATTTTGGGTCCTGATCCAGTACAAATATTTTTCAACTGTTAACATGCACATCTGTGACTGTAGTCCTTACTAAACGAATGAGTGTGTTAAGACAAAACATAGAGGTTTATGTTGCATGCTTTCTGTTATAGTAGACACTCATGTGAACAATATATGAAATAATAAATGTATTTTTGTTCATAATTGAAAAGGTGTTTGTCTATTTGTGGACTAAAATCATGTAAAGGATATATACTGTAAACACACTACAAATACACAAAGAAATATTTTACCTTAACCTTTGCTTGGACGTCTGGATTTAGGGAAAACCTTTAAATTGAGGTTCTTTAAATTTGACAGACTTTACAGATTATTTACAGAACTACAAATTTAAAAGGTTCATTATTGGCACCAATCCAGAGAATCCGTTTTGGCACAGTTTTCTTTTATAGTAGTACATGAATTGTGTTGAGCTGCGAAACATTACAAAGCCAGCCACAAACCAATTATGGTCATATTTAGCAAGGCTATTAGCAAGCCATTAATAACGGGGATTAAGGGGGAGGGGTAGAAAAGCCTCCATGTGTCATTAACCATGTCAATCTGATTTTGGCATTGGCTGTTTATTTATTTGGAGAACATGAGGAGAAAAGAAAAAACAAATACACTACCAAACTGTTTTTAAAGGCCTAGAACCAATTTCGTGATTCCTTGATATTTTATTACACAAATTATTTTCCTTGCTCCATCAAATGAGTCTGCATATGACGCGTAATTTCACGGAAGCACAAGTACACTTTCCCGAGCTTGGGTCTAAACAAAGTCCATTGGAGACTATGTCATATGGCCCATATCTACCACGATGAAGCTTTAAAAGGACTTATTTCCGACAGCAAGCTTTATCTGAGTAGGTGTTGGAATGCAGCAGGCAATTCCTGACATAACTCAGCCTGTTGGAACTTAAAGTATAAAAGAGCTTCACTGCTCACTAGGGGTCATACAGACAACAGACAGAGCTCAAAAAAGACACTTCCAAAGCCTCCAACAGCATCTCTACCTAAGGAACCAAGAAAGCATGCATTCATCCAACATTCTCTCTGCTTGTCTTCTCTTGCTCTTAAGCGTTCAGCTCCTGAGTGCATTCCCGCTGCAAAACAGGGCCTTCACTAATGACGACATGGATGTCTTAAAGGTGAGTCTCATCTACCTGCTTCAGCCATTTAGTTAAATGGGCTACCCAGCATGTAGGACCCTAGGTCTAACATCTGCTTTTGACCCTTTGCAGCTTCTGCTTGACCGTCTTGAAGAGGCCTTACCAGCTTCAATACAAGATCAGCCAGAGCTGCCAGAAGAGCCAACGCGAGAGGATGTGCTTTCAGAAGAAGAAGACCATCAACAGCCTCCTCTGATGGACGGGAGGGATTACCTCTCAGCCCGAGACTTGAAAAATGTGAGATTCGACTCTGGGTCCAAGAGATATTCCGCATGCTTTGGACGTCGACTGGACAGGATCGGGTCCATGTCCACTCTGGGATGCAATACAATCGGACGCACCAGTGAGTTTCTGAAAGTTAGGCCACTCGCACTCACATTCCACCAGTACTCTGACTTTAGACAGGGTTGACATTGTCTTCCATACTTCTGAGGTAACTGACAATACTTGAACTTACATGCGTTTCTTGCTCATAATGTATTCTTTGTTTACTTTGTTTTCTTTTTCAGATCCAAAGAGGAAATGAAGTCTTAAAAGGAACTTCTTCTGCTGTTACCCACAGAATGTTTAAAATGTGCGTTTATATTTATTAGAGTATTTATTGAACTGAATGTAAACTTTTATTTGTATACGTCTTCAATGTTATAATTTAATTATTTCACTAGTAATGTGCATATCTAAAGCTGTAATATTGTACATTGTTTACAAATGTTCAATAAATGTTCATTTTTTTCATATCACTTAACTGGTGTTTGAGGTTTTTCACAAAAATGTTTAGGAATTAGGCTAAATTCAAGTTACAACCAAAAGGCCTACATCTAAGAAAACATTTGAGGTGGACAATTTAACAAAGCACATGCCATCTGATATTGAAGATGTACATCCTACATTTTTTTGTATTTTACAAAATCTTCAGTGATGAGTTTCAGTATGTAAACATATATAGATTTTTGTAACAAAAACAGACATTTTTCATATTCACATGCCCATTTTCTAACATGATTTTGTCCCTTAAAATTAGCCTTTAAGTCTAAATATGTAAATGAACTCTATTCTGATTGGCTAAGCTGTATTGCACCTCACTCCAAAAGCAGTCTGGATTGAAACACTCCTTATAACATTAACCCAAACAGATGAGGCCAAACTGCTGTAGGCTAAATTTGCAGATATATGTAAATGCATTTGCTTTTTATGACATTACAAAAACAGTGAACTTAGGATTTCATCTAAAGTGACCTGTTTATGCAACACAGCTTCTAATTTATTAGTAATTTCTTCCATGTGGACTGAAGAGTAAACTTTTTAAAACTACACCAAAAGTGCTCACATGATACAAATTTTTAATAAAAAAAATCAGTTTTCTATTATGTAGGTTCACTATGTCCTATACATGGAACTACCTTGTAGCATGTATGTGACAATAACAAATGTCTCCTCTCAATTCTCCTGTCCTTAGGACTGGAATATGAAAATACTACTATATGCACATTAAGTGCGAATACAACTGCAATTTTCGTTCAGCACCTTGGAGAGCGAACCGTCTCCATAATCATGGAGGAAGCTAAAGCCTCTTAATAAACACTTAATATTCCCGTTTATACAGCCCAATAAATGACACACGGGACTTGCCTTGCCTGTTTACCAACAGAGGTCATATTTTTAGTAAACGACTTCTCTGTGCTCATCAATAAAACTTAACAAAATAGGCCTGTCTGTCAGAAGGCATCCACACAACTCTGCACCCAGGGTCTAAATTGAGAGGAAGGTTTTTGGTAAACACTATTAAGTGAAAAAATGAATGATGACTGACAGAGGCCTATTGCACAGGACACTTCCATTATGCACGCTCACTCTTCAGCATACACACAAGTCCGATTTTAATTTCAGGAGCTTCAATTTGTTTTTCATTATGAATGTCAGTCTAACTGACAGCACTTTGGGGTGAGTCAGGCAAACTTCAAGGTCACAAAAAAGGACGAAGGAAACGAATAACACTATCGTCTAGGTATTAAGAACTGACATTGTTGACGCGTCATCAGACGGAACGACTCTTAATGCCCATTTCCTTTCCTAACATACGCTTCCCTCATTAGCCCACCAAGAGTTTAGCAATGGACACTTTATATTCATCCACATTGTAATCACCGATCATTACGGGATGAATAGCTAAAACATGGCTTAATGAGGACCAACTGGCATGCCCTGATATGCATTCATTATATTATTCATTATTAGCAATCCTAGAATCTTTTGCATTGCTTTAAAGCCCTTCATTCCATTGCATGTAAAACACCAATAATTGGTGACACACCAGTGACTCTACATGACCTGTCTTTTTCTCAACCTTACCACAAGTCCTTCATGCCATTTGTTACACTCACCCCCTGAGAAACCAAGAACGGAACAAGGCTCCAGTAAAGCTCATTGCTGTTGCCATTATTCATGATTAAAACAAACCCTATAATAAGATTACTATGACACATGTCATAACTGAGTCCACCTAAAGGTCACTGCGGCTCGTTACTTTCAATATTTCTTATTTCCAAGATCAGGTTCCTGGGGTTTCCACCTCATGGTGTAAATATGGAATGCCCATAGTGTTATCATTAAGAAAATGTATATTTAGTGTGGGCTGAAGATATCAGTTGTGAGGTGATGCCGGAATAATGCGTGGCATGTTTAGAGGATGCATGCCTGATGATGCATGCTACGTATGCGTTCTGCCCTCAAAACTGCTTCTGAGGTCACCTGCTGTTTGCATCCGACTGGCCGCCTGGCATGGGTTTTTCGCAACAATGCACATCACGCAGCGCCACTTAAAAGGAAATCTACCCTGAAGCCTTATCGAAGCTGAGGTGTTGGAATGCACTTCACACGCTCGTGAAAGGATGAGCCCTGGACAGCCGAGTGTCTCTATAAAAGAAGGAGCCCAGCACACATCCTAGCCAGAGATCGAGAGTCAAGAGCCAAAGAAAGCCAGGGATGGTTAAAGGACTTATTTTAACAGGACTACTGGTCCTGCTCTGTCACGGGGTGGCCGTACAAGCTCATGTGTTGACTAGACACAACTTGGCCAACAACGCCAGCAAGCTTAAGGTACGTCCACAAATAAAAAAAATATCGTTTGTGAGGTTTTTTTTAAAAATAATAATTAAAATGTGTTTAGCAAATACAATTTTTTGTTTGTGCTGAAGGTCTGACTCGATCTACATGACAAGTTATAATATGTAGGGAACTTGATTTTCTTGCTAAAGTTAGAGAATGTTTTCCAAAATTCAGAAGAATGTTACATTTCTTTGCTTTCTTCAAACAGTTATGAGAAAATCCACCATATGCTGTGATCTTCAAAGTCAATGTGACATGTGCAGTGTACAACCATCCTTCAAAGCAAACAGGGCTGGAGTATTGAAATGATGCCTGTGGCCTGATAGCTGAATATGTGGCAACCATTTTAGTGGCATCTTCATTATAAAGAGAGGAATTAAGGTGTAGCACCACTGACATGCCTCTAGGACTATTCCCAGTCCCAGTCCTGGTTACTTCATGCTCTGCACATACTTGTGTTTTTCTTGACCCTTCCATCAAAGTGCTTATTAGTTAGTAGGTTGCATCAGTTGTACTTCGTAAAAACATATAAAAATCGTAAAATGTGTAGTTGCCAGTACTAGGATTGGGAACCCCTTCTCTGGAACACAGAAACCTTTTGACCCACCTTTGATTAAACCACTTAACCCAGCCACTCTTACCAAACCTACTTCAACCCAGAAAGGCCTTGTTCATTAGCTGAATAGTTGATTAGATGTGTAAGAGCAGAAAAACACCAGGGTGAGGGTACTTCAGGAGCACGGACTTAGCCTCTCTACTGTGTCCTTCAGAGTTTGGTGCAGCAGCTTGTGGAAGTGCTGGCGGAGGAGGACACCGAAGGAGCAGTGGATTATGAGGACAGAAACATGGCGCCAAGTCAAAGCCAAGCTTCTCCAGTCTGGGAAAGAAAAGAGGAACAGGCTCCTACAGGTGAGGAGGCGAGTCCTGAAGAAGACCTTGAAGCGCAAAAGAAACACCTGATTGATCTCCTCCTGTCCACGAGGAGCAAGGGGCTCTCCGGCTGCTTTGGGGGAAGGCTGGACCGCATTGGCTCCTCCAGCAGCCTCGGGTGCAACTCCATGAGAGGCTAAACTCCATGCGAGGGCGTCCATCCGCCTCCGCAGAGACGGGATCTAATTGAGTTGCTGTTTGTAGTTCATAAGGGCAACGTGCACACACATAATCCATCATGGCCTGATGAACCTGTTGAGGATTTGTCTTCTGTAAGTTTAAGAAGTGGAAGTGCGAGCACAGTTGATTTATGATTACGCTTAATCAAGACTAATTTCCTTTGTTTTTAAATGCTGCCTTATTTCATTGATTTGCTTTTATGCACAGCTTGTGCCTGCTGATTCACCTCCATATACCGTTAGGTGGAGCTTTTGTGAGAGCTAATGGGTGCCTAATTGTTTTTTCTTTTTATTGGGAAAGATAATATCGTTTTTTTTCTGTTTTATTCACATTATTATCTTAAAAGCTCAGCACAGTGACTTGCTGTCTTTCTAAAGAAGTGGATATTTTATTTTATAAAAGGTTTTCCTGCAAGACTCTATGCACCTCATATTCATACTCGTATTTGTACGTACATTCTTCTTCTCATTCACATTATAGAGGTTGAGGTTAATTTCAAGTGTATTTGCTGTGTGGATTGATGAGGAACATTGCTGTTTTCACCTGAACTGCTCTTTTTTGTTTTTGCTTTGCTTACGTTTAATCAAAAATGTGTGTGTAATAAAAATCAGTTACACTTTGTTACCAGATGAAGTACATTTTCTAACCCCTTGGAACTATTGGAGAGATTTTCATGTTTCAGGTTGTGAAAAGTTTCAGTAGGTGATTTGTTTGTGGAATGGGGATGGGGGGGGTTGTGCATGGCCCAATGGGTCCCTGTTCCCACACCACCAACCTACACACACACACTATGCGATGGAATTTATGTATTTTTTGCCTCTAGTATTCTATGTTGTCTCATTCTGAAATAACTCAAGCGCTTGTAAACGTGCTGAACGAATTACTCTCAAAATCTTAATTTCCATAGTAACAGATTATTATGCACAAACAATGAGATGACGGACCACAGATACCAATGCATAATGGAGAGTTCTGATGGAGCATACTGTCTTTACCCAATTTGAACTGGAAACCCAATTTAGACACTTCATTTGGTCATTTACGCTTTTGTTCCACATCCCTTTTCTACAGCATGGTTTCAAGTTCAGTGAATGACAGCTGTTGGTCATATAACAGAAGGACTTGTATTTTCATATGTATCATTCTGTAAATATATTCAAAGATATAAACAAGACAAACTGTTACAATTTCCAGTATTTTTAACCTTAGTCATCAATGCAATCATACAGCTCCCATCCACCTATAACATCTTGGACCATTTTATTTGAGAAAGAGATTGACTGGATAAATGTTTGGAGGATATGTAAATAATTATATTAATGTAGTAATACTAGTGAAAGTTAAAGTACTTATTTGTCAATGTGATCACACCCCACCAACACCTGGGCAGCAGTGTAGCAGGATGGTACTTTGCCAAAGGGTACCTCAGTGGTGCCTGGGCTGGGATTTGAACCTGCCACCCTCCAATCACTTGGGCAAGTCCCGAACCGCCAGGCTAATAATAATTCACCATGAGAATTCATTAAAACTGTAGATGGATAAAAGCTGTATAGTAATTGCAATCCTGACACCATTCTAACATTTATGTTGAATTTGATATAGTACATTTTAATCCATACAAATTCCAAAATATCGCTCAAAATACAAGTGGCACGTTATGTCCACACTAACATCTTATGAACGTTTTTAAACTGAAAAG
>JBBPDA010000019.1:4271133-4285882 GCA_037974385.1 Arnoldichthys spilopterus
AGAGGGGAAAAAAAAGGAGAGAGAGAGGGGAGAAAGAGGAAGAGAGAGGAGGGAGAGAGGGGGGGAGGAGAGAAAGAGAGAGAGAGGAGAGAAAGAGAGAGAGAGAGGAGAGAAAGAGAGAGAGAGAGAGGAGAGAAAGAGAGAGAGAGGAGAGAAAGAGAGAGAGAGAGAGGAGAGAAAGAGAGAGAGGAGAGAAAGAGAGAGAGAGGAGAGAAAGAGAGAGAGGAGAGAAAGAGAGAGAGGAGAGAAAGAGAGGAGAGAGAGAGAAAGAGAGAGAGGAGAGAAAGAGAGGAGAGAGAGAGGAGAGAAAGAGAGGAGAGAGAGAGGAGAGAGAGAGAGGGAAAGAAAAAGCTAATAGCTTTCCATCCTGCAGAAAGGTTTTCAACAATGATGCCAAACAAATGATTCAGAAGTTTACAACCACAACATTCCTCATGATTACCAACATTTTGCTTAAAGCAGAGTATTATACAACAATTTCAGTTAATGTTCACTTCAGGGCTGTGATGCACTGTACACAGGAAACATAAATACTCAACCGTTTCTTTCTAAGCACCAATTTAACTTACGCAATAAGTTTATATGCTTTGCAATTGGATGTGCTCTGTAGTTGTGGTTAGAATCTCTCTCTCTCTCTCTCGCTCGTCAATGTTTAAGGACATGGTGTACATGGTGAACTCTATGGTGGTTGTGGTTACAGTTAATATGGTGAACTCCAGTGGTTGTGGTTACAGTGAACGAGTTGAACTCTGATAGTTGTGGTTAGACTGAAAGTGTTGAACGATGGTTGGGGTTCGGGTGAATATGGTGAACTCTGATGGTTGTAGTTAAAGTTATTATGGTGAACACTCTGGCAATTGTGGTCACCCTAAGGATGTTGTGGTTACGGCGAGTATGATGAACTTTAATAATAACTGTAATCGCTGTGATCACGGTGATGCTGCTGTGTGATGTGTGAACATACTGACCGACTGGTTCTCTGTGTAACATACACCACGGATAAGCAGGTTAACCAGCTGCGAGCGTAGGATGAGGCCGTGGAAGGTAAGTGGGCGAAACCTCTCCTCCATACTCCACTCTTCACTTGGGGACTGGTCTGGGTACAGGTTGGGGTAAGGGACGTGTCTGTGCCAAGAAAAAGAAGTAATGATGCCTAAACTGACCACGCAACATAATTTCTTCAATAAAAAAAATCACAAAACTTGGGGTTTCCATTCCTTTTGAGCGGCAGCTGTATTGTAAACGAGTTTTCTGCAGGAGGGCAGACACCATGCATATCAAAGCAGAAGTACATGAGGGCAGGGTCACGGGCCCTGAGGGCAGAGGGATATTTAACGAGCTGTAACAAACTGCAAAATGTGGTGAAGCGTTGAGCTTGTTCTCTCGGAGCTCGAGCTCAGTGCAATAAGTTACTTATCACACGATTACAGTAGATGGGTACAAACTCTTTCATGTCAGATGATGCAATTCATTAAGTCACTTGTATGTCATTAGCACAGTGACGGAGTGTGGTGAAAAAGCTAAACAGCCATGTTCCTGAAAATGATGTCTGAAGGATTTGTGGAAGCAGCGAGCACAGTATAGGTTCTGTATTACAGAGAGCCCTACAGACAGAAGAACAGACATGGACTACAAAGCACTGTTGTTCGTCGCTCTGGATAAGAGCATCTGCTAAATGCTGCAAATGTACATGTTTCAGAATATACTGTTGAATCCCCATGCCAAATACTGAAGACCTGGTACTAAACTAGCATAATAAAACTATGCAGTTACAATGTCATTCATTGGGAGAAGCTTTTAAGATTTCCAGCTGAATATCCACAATTTGGTACACGGTTTCAAAATAACCCATTCAGAAAGTGTTCAGTATTGCTAGGGACAAGCGTGCGCTCATATTCAATAACAAGGTATACTATGATCTTGATGTTGGCGAGGTCAGAATTACACCATAAAGTAATTTAAGTTTTATTTAACAGAGAGAGAGACATCTATCTGGAGACCGGTTCCCCCAAAGATTTGGGATCCCAAGTCAGAGAAAAGCAAAGTAACAGAGATAGAGTGAGCGAAAGAGTGAGAGAAAGAGTGAGAGAAAGAAAAAAAAAAGGGTCCTGAATGATGGTCAGGCAAAAACTTTATACCAAACCACAACACTGTATGTGTGTGTGTGTGTGTGTGTGTGTGAGAACCATGTCACTATGTGCCTGTGTAAACTATTCCAGCCAACGTCAGAGGCCTTAAAGCGTCGAATTGTCTGGCCTTGATTGATGATTAGGAAAGACGTGTAATCTGAAATCATCTCGGTCAAAATGACTCCTAAAGTCTTAAGGGACCTTGGGCCTGAGTGTCCGAATTCAGGCCTAACACAACAATCTTCAACACACAATACTGTTATTGTGGACACTTTAAAACATCAGCGAAGATACATCAAGCAGCTGTGGTTTCCCCTCTAAGCTGCCACACTGTAATCCCATGCTTCATTTTGTGTTTGTGTAGTTTTAGTGTCAACTGTCTGAATACCTCCACAGGTATCTTTTCCTACAGTGTGCTAGATCCTTGAAGGGCCAGTGTTCCAACACGGTCTGTTGATTTTCCAGCTGAAACCAAGGTCCTCTGCATTTAACCCATCACATGTGCACACCGGGCAGCTATCAACAGCACCCGGGGAGCAGTGTAGCCGGACGGTACCTTACTCAAGGGTACCTCACTGGTGCCTGGGCTGGGACTTGAACCTGCGACCTTCAGGTCCCGAGGGCAGTGTCCTAACCACTAGGGCACCATTGCCTAATGATTTAGTGATTATCTTTGTCTTTAAGGCATACACGAATGAACATGCTATCAGTTATTCTACAGAATGATAACTTGGAGGTGCACAACGTCTCGCGGTACCCATCAGTCATGTTTTTATTTCAAATATTACCATATAGCTCCACCAAGACCTAGCTGAGTAGCATTATCAGCTGTCCTGACATCTGTAAAGCAGTTCTGCATTGCATGCTCAGTCAAAACATTACAATATTAAAAGATGATTCACAAATGATTCATTTGTTTTGTATTTTTTCAAACTAAACACACTTTATTTCAGTACTCTATTAAAAAAAACAAATGGCTGTATATAGAAATAACTACAGTACTGCATACCTTCTTTCCAGCATCTGTTGCAGGATGTCCTGCCCCTCCTCTGCTGGCTCAACCCCAACCTGCTCATCACACACGTTGCGCAGCTCGCTGGAGGGATACGACTTCATGGACTGGCATCGCCGTCTCTGCTCCCCTGCCCGCGTCAACACACTGGTTTTCTACAGGGGGAACATTTGCAAATATGATATGCTAAAGGACACTCAAAGACCCCCAAATACACATTTCAGTGTAAGATTAGGTTGACACAACTTTGTAGCTGTTCTTACTCAATATATGAGATATTATATAGTGGAACAGAACAAAAACACAACTATTATTTAAAAATACTGAACATTTGCCTCTGTTCTCCCTCTGTACTACATGTAAACTCACTTTTTTGGCTAGAAATAATAATCAGGGTTTTTATGCTAAATTGTTAAAAAAAATCTATGACATCAAAAGGTTTGGCAATGAATTTGAGAGTGTACAAACCAACAGTAACCTTTTGTTTCAGTTTGGCAGGATTCCCTCTTATTTTGAAACCCTGGAATACTGATGACAAACCTTTCACCATTAAAGGCCATTTAAAAAACAGACCACTTGCTCCACCTTGTGGACATAGACTGTAGTGTCAAAACTCCATATACTTCAACTACAGTAACTTAGTAAGAAATAGTGCAGTTTTGGTACAGCAGCATTACACTGATTGCAGTTTGAGGATGTATGGATCAGGTGAGAATCAGAGTTGTACTTGGGCCTGAAGGAGAAAACAGCTTGAGCATGTTCTGTTCCAGTCGGACTCAAACATGTTTTGCATTAGAAAGCGAACTGAGCCCACAGCCCAGGTCGACCAGACTTACATCATGTTGTTTTGAGTCCTAAACAATTTTTAGGGTAAAATTGATATCAGCAACTGACCTGAGCTGCCCCATCTTCACACAAAACATTCACCACCACATGACAAAACGATCAAGAATATAAGAAAGAGAATAAAATATATGCTATAAGAAAATAATCAGGTCTCTTGGGCAGTGGAGGCCTAGTGGTTAAAACATTGCTTTGGGACCTGAAGGTTGCAGGTTCAAGTCCACTGAGGTACCCTGGAGCAAGGCACCGTCCCGCTAGACTGCTCCCCTGTTGGTAGCTGCCCACTGAACCCTCCTGAATCGACTGGCTGTGTAACCTCTGTTTTTCTTACAAGCACAAGCTCATGGACCTAAATTCAGTCTAAAAAAACCCTGTGTGACTCCAGTGTGCCCGATTAACGACTGTTTTAAAATAATGAAAGAAGAGAGGAAGCCTCGAGTTAGAAGGAAAAAACTAAAGCAAATTAAACACAAATGTAAAATTAAAGTGAGAGAAAACTGAACAATGAGAAAAGTTCTCTGAATCCAACGTGATCAGCTGGGTCCCGTGGACTTCGGACAGATAATTCAATTAATAATTCTGCATAATAAGCATTGTAGAAAAGTGCTGTACCTTAAATCTAATGTTGTTGCTGACAAGGATGTTTCCCTTCATAAACTCTTTCTCATACTCTCGGTTTTCAGTGACCACAGGAAAGGCGTGATACACGGTGGTTCTCAGGATGCTGACCAGAGACTGGATGCGTGTGTGGGGGTAAACATATGTCAGGTTGGGCTCCATGATGTCACTGGCGGTCAGTCTGAAGGCCCAGGAGTGTAGAGGAACAGCCAACAAGGACAAGGAAGATGGCAAGAAGAAAAAAAACAGCAAAAGGAACAAAAAGGTAGAAAGTGAGGAAAAGAGGAAGAATGCAGGGCAGTTAAAACAGATGGTACTGTATTGGACGGACTACCAAAATGCAAAGAACAAGTGCAGAAGTTCTCGCTCACTTATCCATCTCTACTTCAGTCTCCCACTCCAGCAGTGGAACACCTCGAAGATGGATATGGATGTCATAAATGCCCTTATTAAAGAAATCTCCTGTCCATTTGGCCACCTGATAAAAATACATATTTAAGCATGTATGGCATTAATCAAAATACAAAACATGACCGGCTGAAACTTGAAGCTGTTCTTAAAAACGAGTCCATGCGTACTTCTTAAATAAACACGGTCTCTGAAACAGCAGAACGTCTGACCCCATTCTTACCATCAGTGTGATCATGATGGGAAGGCCATAGGTAATCTCATTGGTGGATTCTATGAGGATGACCGTCAGGCTGATGGTCATGCGCACCACACCTCCCAGGAAAGCAGCTGCTCCAATCAGAGCAAAGGTTCCCGAATATATATGCATGCCCAGATTCCTGGATTATTAAAAACAAAAAAAACAAGAACCTTGACGTGACCAGAGTGGACTTGTGACTTGTTTGCATCTAGACAAAATTTTAGCCACATGCATTTACATTTAGCAATCAAATGCATGTCCAGTCAGTCAGAGTGAAATCTGACCACTATGTGTAATGGGAGGGTCTTTAGTTGTCGAATGAGTCTTGGAGACATGGATGAATTGACAGTGCTACAGCTTTGGACTTGAATGCATCCCAGACCACTTCCTGACATGGTTTGGGTGATCAGATTAGTGTCAGTTTTAAATGCCCTTTAAATGCCAGCCTGGCTTCATCCGGATATAATCCTGATACATGAAGTGACCAGGCGTAAACAGGGTCAGAGATTTCTCATATAGCATTATAATGACTTTAAAAGCAGTAGCAAATTTATTTTTGTGTTTTGTGTTGAAGATTACTCAATCAAATGTCAGACAAATGTCTTAATTACTCTTATCTGATGTAACTGATCCGACCCATAATCAAGCAGTGGATTCTTTACCCCGAGGCCAATGCATCATGATGTACTGACTTATTTTTTGTAAACCTCTGCTTCTGCTGTTTAAAAATCTAATGTTAAGCTATAATGCTACATAGGCCAGTGCCAAGTACATATGCAGCTATCGGACACCGGTCACAGCAGGTTGTAAAATTAGTTAACTGGCTGGCTTTGATCCCAATGTAGCAAGAAAGGAGGTCATTGTGTCATCGGTTTCTCTACAGGGAATCTTATTCCATTACGTATCGCAAAACACAGATAACAGACTGATATGATACATATTAACCCAAATACTTGAGAATAGATCATTAATAGGCTTATTACTACTTACGCGGCAGTCTTGGATAATTCGCTGCACTACAACATATCAACATAGTACTGATTACATTACCCAATAATCTGTGCTTGCTTACATTTTGAGGACGTTGGCCACCAGGCGTCCGAGGGATGCGCCACAGAGCAGCGAGGGGACGAACAGTCCACTTGGGACAGACACACCATATGTCCAACAACTCAGCAAAAAGTACAGCACGAAGAAGAGTGAGAGGGTGACGGGACTAAAGGTGGCTGAGAGAGAGAAGGGGGAGGAGGAAAAAGAAAAAGAGCAAGAGAAAGACATTAAGAGTGCTGAATTTAGATAGAACGTGATACCTAGTTATTTAGGAAAGGCACATCTCTTGGTTGCTCTTTGGTTGCCATGACAATGCTGTCACATGCATGAAAGGATTCTAAGCACAGGACAGTAGTGAAGAAGCTACGGCATGTACAACTAACAGCGTTATCGCATTTAATATGTCTACTGGTAAACAACAATGTATGCAGACGTCACTGTTGGAGCAAAACCTCGTATCTAAATTTTTGAGGCAACTGAAACGAAAAATGCAAGCATTATATCGTGGCAAGACCAACAGAAGAGGTCCAAAATAGTAGAATAAAATCTTGTTACAACTTCATTCATTACATTTAACTTACTAATTTTTTCTTCTCCTGTAAAGTGACATTTTTGAAGATATGAGGCTTTGTTTAGGCAGCAACGATTAGATTTGTTTTTATATAGTAAAATATAAAGAATGATAAGTATGATGTGTTGTTGGTACTATGTTGTCTGCTACCATATTGTGCAATACTGTAACCAAATCATAAGCACACTTCTACATGAAGAGCACTCAGAGAACCTATTATGTACAATCCAGCATGTAGCATGCAAGACCACAAACAATGCTGCACTGTGTCCTATGGAAATCAGACGAGGATGTTTCATCATCTCATTCGCTGCGACATGCGATAAACCTATAGGACTTCTTTTGTCACACTGTGACGAGTCATGAGAGTAACAATCACCCCATCAAGAGAATATTTACCCCACAGATAATTACAGGAGAAATTACAGGAACAGGGAATCAGCGGAGTTACTCTCGCTGGCATGGATTTCATAGCTGAGAGCATGGGTGGTTTTGGACTTTGAGCGTAAGCCACAACTATCATTAATCTACCATACTTCCACCTCAGCACAATCAGGTGATTTAAGTGTGTTTGTGTGTGCGGACATAGGTTTTACCATCTTGGTGGAACAGCTGATGTATTGCAGTCTCCTGAGGGTTGAACAAAAGAGTTGCCATGTCATTGTAGGTCTTATTGGAGCAGAAGAACTGCCGTATGGTTGCGTTGACATCCTCATTTGCTGACACCTACAAAAGTACAGTGACAATTATTAAAAATAAGTAAATACAATGTATGTGCTCACACAGCAATCAGCCGCAACTTGAAAATCACTAACAGGGGAATAAAATAATAATAAATGTTTTTGACTGCCAGGCTAAAATTCCAGCAGCACTGCTGTGTGATCACTCACACACTCGATCACTCACACACTCGATCACTCACACACTCACACACTCACACACTCACACACTCACACTTGTGGGCAGTGGTGGCCTAGTAGTTAGAACCTGAAGGTCGCAGGTTCGAGTCCCGGCCCAGGCACTACTGTCCCACTACACTGCTCCCCGGGCACTGTTGGTAGCTGCCCGCTGCTCCACGTGTGCACATGTGCATGTGTGATGGGTTAAATGCAGAGGTCACATTTCATTGTGGTGCTTGAGTGTGTTCACAATGATAGAGTCACTTTCACCTCTCACACACTCTCACACACTCTCACACACTCTCACACACACATGTATATATAAAAAGTCTTACAGTTACTGTTGTTGTGTTGTTAGCTGTCGGGGAGGCTAAATCCCTGCACTCCCCCAAAGTCATGGAAGCCATGAAAAGCACCACTGTCGTAACCATACACACCAGCAGACTCTCCAGTACCCTGCCACATAAAGATGAAGAAACCATTACTGACATTGCTTCCATTAGTCAATCATTTTGCTTCATTCCATTGATACAGTTAAGCAGGTTTTCATGTTCACATGCTGTTACACAGACACTAAAATGTAACTTACCAATTCGTTTCAAATGACAAAGCCAGTTAACATAACAGCAAACAGTATCCTGTAGTGAGTACCTGATAAATTTGGCTTTGGGGTGGACGTTCCTCATGCGGTACTTGGCAAGCCGCTTGTTGATGCAGTTGAACATGGCACCCAGAAGGCCTCCAACCACACCCATCAGCACAAAGAAGGCCAGATCCACCGCGGT
Organism: Arnoldichthys spilopterus; assembly: GCA_037974385.1. Lineage (NCBI taxonomy): Eukaryota > Metazoa > Chordata > Actinopteri > Characiformes > Lepidarchidae > Arnoldichthys > Arnoldichthys spilopterus. Next base: position 4,279,690 of record JBBPDA010000019.1, read on the forward strand.
CCACAAATGACAGTTCTTGTCCCCATCTGGACACTGGAAAGATGCAAGACACATATAGGAGGTCATATGAATGAAAGAAGGCAAGACATTCATTAGTGGTTGTTTATTCAAGACCATAGCTTGTCTGCGTTCTTTACCTTAAACTCGCCAAAGTTGAGCAGGCCAGGGAGCTGGAAAGAGCCCCATTTGTTGTAGTTGATTCCAGAGCGGAAGAAGTTGAGCGTGAAGGTGGCAGACATGGAACAGAACAACTACACAGAGATAAAGGTAGAAAAATAAAAAGATATATCAAAGATCTGTTCTCTTCTTCTTGAAATGTTCATTTGTTCCCCACAGTACCAGGTATTTCATTTTTTCTGGCATTTCCCCACACTAATGTCCCCCTATAGTGGCTTCTACCCCCTCTTTGAATTAATTACTGGTTTTTATATGTGAATTATGACTGGTTATCCTGTACTGCGACCACTTTATGGATGTACCTGTGATGTCACAACCATGATCAATTCAAAATATACTGTTTTCGCAGGTTAACGTGGACGTTAAGTGAAATGCATGGACTTTGAGTGGTGCGTTTTAAGACTTTGACAATAGTCCTATAGTACATCTCAACAAAAGTCAACAAAAAATCAATATTTGCCTCTCTCCACAATACTGGCCCTTTAAATATTCACCAATGCTATTTTGGAAAGCTAGGAATTTTATTGCATGTCTACTGGATGCTGCAGTGCAGTAGGTTCTACAAACGCATACACTGTGTTCTGGCTTCTTACCACTTTCCATGTCAGGGCCTGGTTCCAGAAAGAGGATCCCTCCTCCAGACTGAAGAGGGTTCCCCCGATGGGAGCCCCAAAGGCTGCTGCCACTCCTGCTGCTGCTCCCGCTGACACAAAATCCCTCTTATCCCTGAGGTGGCAAAGCACCACATGAACACAACACAAGCTGATCTTAAAAGCATGTGGGGGGCTAAAGGTTGGCGAGCAGTTTTATTATTTAGGACTAGTCTATGATTCAGAAAGTTCTTGGTTAATGTGTGAGAACACTTGTTAAAAAGGTGAAACCAGATGAAGCTGTAAAACAGGAGGCAGTGTTTCTACAGGTACAATTCAGCTTCATGTAATAATTTAACAGCCTGTTATGGCATGTTCTTGCTTGCCCAATGGAGCGTGTAGAATGGTTCACAGAAACATGTTCTTACCGGTCACTACGAAAGTAGGGAAACTGAAAGCGGATTTTCTTGAAGGTGATGCTCTGGAACTAAATTGAGACACAATTTCAATTTGTATACAGTATGTAGATCAACTGACCTAATGTATAATACCTAAATATCACTGCTGTGATAAACTCCTGAACTTGGTCATATTTTATGACGAACAGACCTGTTAAATGGTCCAAAAAATCTGCTTCTTTTTATTATTTTTTTTAAACATTGACTTAAATTATTATAAATAATAATAATTATTAAAAAATGAACAGAATTAATGATTTTTAGGCACTTCCAAACATGACCTTTTTCTTCTAGCTTAGTGCCAGGATTGGTAGTCTTATATAAACATCCGTGCTATGCCCTGTACTTATGGAGGCTTAACTATTAAATGTATAATTAGTACCTGAGGCAGTCCAGCTCCTACAATGGCGCCACTGTGGATCATCGGGCCTTCTTTCCCCACAAACAAACCTGAAACAGAGAATGTATCAGCCACAAATCCCTTGGCACTAGACTGATTGTGTTATAGAGCTCAAACACCACAAACCGTAAGCAGTATATATATTTAAGGGTAGGCTGTAATCTATAAACCACACATCTAAACACAATAGCACACTGACTTCTATGAAACCGACACAGTATTTCATTACCTCCAGCAACAGCAAACAGAACGCCGGCAGCTTTGCAGATGAACGTCCGCAGTCGCACAATCCCAGGAATCTTCACCCCATTCAGGTAACTTTTAATCTCTGGTATGCCTGATCCAGCTGCCACAGGCTGGCATCACAAAAAGAAAGAAGTCAACACAAAGCTTCTGCCGCAGAAAGCCGAGTAGAACTAACGAAAATCACTTCTATGAGGATGAACACCCCTAACTGCTTCTGTGTATTCTTAAAGCTAGGCTATTAATACTATTGCAGCAAAAAAAATCACTATGTGAGATGGAAAGAGCGTTAAACAATACAGAATGGAACCAGCTGTCCCTACTATGGACGTGTAGTGGACATGTTACCTCAATCAGAACCAGAACACTGGCAATGAAGACAAACGCCATGTTGAAAGACAGAAGCTCAAGCAGGGACAAAGCAAGGCATCCGTTTTCACTGCACTCCTCCACAGCTAAACGGTGTGTTAAGGATATTCAGTAGACGGATCATGGTTAATGAACACTGAAGTGAAGACACTTAGTTCCTATAAAATTCATCTAAATATGCTGCTAAAAATGGCAAAGGATACATTTTCCAACCAATCTGAATTTGAGCTGTGTGAAGAGGTGCACAAAGAAATCGACAAAGACCCCAATCTGAAAATACAGAAAACATGGAGTCAACATTTAGCACACATTATTTGAAAATACGTTGTACATGGTTACTATAGGTAGAAAATACAGTGTAGCTACAGTACACCCTTTAATGCAAACACAGGTACAGATGCCAGTCAGAGTAATAAGCAGTGTAAGTTTACCAAACGTTACGTTTCGCAAAGAAAAGCCAATATAGAGATGTAATGTAATGTAAAACTGAACAAAAGCAAGTCTATAGGAGTGAATGATGTGAGATCTATTGGTGTCAATGGATGTGGTCATGTACCATCCTCTTATTATAAAGGTTTAACTGGAGGGGTGTTAACGATACAGTCAACTCATGATTTAGTCCAACAGACAGCTCACGAACATGAATGTTAGTCATCAAACTAAAATCTCAATGTCTTATTTTGTACTTATATATGTACTTTTACCAAAACAAACGCTGCTTTCAAATGGTTTCTTTTGTTCCTGCAGTTTTTTTCCTTATTCTGCAGATTTCTGGATTAAAACAATATAATATTCTCATGACAAATTAGAATGAAATCCAAATGAAAGAAAAATGATTACTGTATTTCAGTTGTAGCACAATTTACTAATCAGACTAGAGCTGGAAGACAGGAGGAAGGTGATTGAAGACATTCATGTGCCGTTTACTGGCACTGGTTGAACACTATAAACAATGCACTTACATTAAATGTCACTATCAGTAGAACTGCTTGTGCTCCACAATGTATTGCCACATGTTCATGATGCACGCTGTCATTTTTTGCATTGTCGCACTAGTGTGTAATTATTTAATCAGACCTTACAAATGAAACTGGCAATGTGTTTGATCACTATGTTCATGAGCGAAATGATGGGCCAACTGTAGCTTTCATAGCTTGCATACAACTTCATCCTCCACAATTTTTACCGTCTAATGAACAATGTCCTATGTGCTAAGAAACAAGGCTTTTCACATTGCTCGGCTTGCTAATCCCCTTCTCTGTGGCCAACTTGGGTTGTGAACTCTCCTCCATCATTACCACATGGTTGCTGTTGAATTATTCATTCATTACAGCTTGAAAGTGAAAGTCATACTGTATTACACATTCATTCATTAGTCATGCAGTGCATTCAGTGCAGTGCCCCAGGCCATTATACCCTCATTGCACCCTCCAGTAGGCAGATCCTTATTCAGGGAAAATTAAACAACTAAATGTGCATTTACTTGGTGACATTAATGATGGGCACAATAATGATCAAATCTGACAGTTGTCCCACACTGTGTGACAGCAACACTAAAATAATTGTGCTATGTAACAACTAACAGGACAAATTAAGCAAACATTTAGAAATAACAGTTACTTTTCCTGTAGTAAGCGGTAATTAATTAATTAATTAATTACTTTTGAAAGGTGGAACTAATAAATATAATTTGGGCAGCGGTGGTGGAGCTGTTAGGGTGTGATCTGAAGGTTGTTGGTTCAAGTCCCAGACCTGTACATGTACCACTGAGGTACCCATAAGCAAAGTACCATTCCCGAGCACTGCCCCTATGTCAGCTGCTCCTACACTGATTGAATGCAGAGGTCACATTTTGTTGTGGTGTACTGTGTGTTGTGTTGTGGTGTGTTCACAATGACAAATAATCACTCAGTTAAAAAAAAACTCACTTATCTAATGACTATAACTCAACATTGAACACAATAAAGGACTAACTCATACCAGGCCTGTGGATACTCCAATGGCAAACACCAGCATCCACTTGACAGCTTCATACTTTTTGATTTTCTAGAACAAAAGGGAAAATTATAACAAATGAGACAACAAACAGCCAAGGAGCACTTACTACGTCCATACTGCATAATGTCATCTGCTACCTTACCTTATTGTCCAGCCCTTCCAACACCTCCACATATGGCTCATTAATACACCGATCATAATCCAAACTCTGTGAAGAAAGGGAAGGTTAACATCGCAGTCTACATGGAACAGCTCCTCTTAGATCTTCACGTTTACAGTTTCAGCTGATTTAAGTTAAGTCACAGTTTACTTCACCTCATAATCTTTCCTTGGGAGTATTTCGTCTTCATCTTCCCTTGTCTCCCCCAGAATTGTCTGACAAAGGGAGGAAAGGAGGACAATGAGATGCATTTTAATGACAAAAGCCAACAAAAGTCTCTGATGGGAGGTGTGGGTTAGCTTCAATAGCGGCAGCTGGTAAGCAAAGCAGATGGTCAATATTGACTCCTAACAAAGGGTCCTCTCCTCAGTATGCATGATAGGCTTTGCTATTTCAAAACACGTGGGAATTGGCTGCGTTTATAGGCAAGGCAGGGTCATTTTATTGACATTGCACATTGCCACTCTCAGAGGTTATTAAATGTGCTTTACAGTGATTAAATGGGCACAACAAAAACAGAAAGAAGAAGAAAAATCAAGACAAGAATTAAAAGATAAAAGTGCATGCATAAATGCACAACTAGAGCCTCTGTTTAACAGTACAACATGATACAACACTTACAAACTGAGCCTAGTGTACATAACTCACTCTTTCCCTAGGATGGTAACTATTAGCAACCAACACTGGCTAAGACCAACCAAGTGTAAGAGAGAACCACTTGATAACTGATGCAGACAGGGACCAGTGATTACGTCTAAAAGTGCAAACTAAACACACTGACCACAAGCCTAAAACGGGATTATTCCAGTTCTAGTAGAAAGCCATGTTTTATTATTAGCTGGTACTGGAACAGAGGGTGGAGCATCTTCAGGAAGCTATGCTAGCTAGCTAACAGAGGCAGCATATTCTGCTGTAATTTCACACACATCATCACCCCCCACATGATATTGTGCAGGATGTTCTAACTGGTTAAGAAACAAACATGCAACGAAGGTTGAGCGATACCAGTTCCTCGGGTGTCCTGGTTTCTCCTTCTGTGCAGCAGCAGCACTGACAACACAAGCAGCTCCCACAACACGCCATGTTCAGCACCAACACAGGCGGCGTCCGAATCCCGAACGAGTCAACTCCTTCTGAACCGGTTCTTTTCTATAAATCCGACGAACCGACTCTCGAACAACTCGAACGTGTTTTAAACGGGAGTTTCTATTCAAATCCAATAACTATATTTCACTGTTTAAACACTATTTTTTTATTACAGCAAGAACACGTTCTTTGTGAATTGCTTATGTGTTTTTGGGGAACATGTGTTCGCTCGGTGCACTTCAATAGTGAGTCGTTTATCTGTAGTGAGTCGCTTATCTGTAGTGAGTCGCTTATCCATAGTGAGTTGCTTGTCTATAGTGAGTTGCTTATCCACAGTGAGTTGCCTAACAGACCATCGAAAAGGCGAGATTAAAATTGACTTGACTTGTGAATCAATGAACCGACCGATGTTTCAAAAGAATCGATTCGGTAAAGTAAATCTAGCATCCCATCATTAATCACGTTTGGCTCATGTGACGGACACCGTACGCAAATATTTCGAGCGCTGTGCAGCTGCGTGAGTTTTGCGCAGAAATAGCGCAGACTGTGGTAAAAGGCGATACATAAAAAATTAATACTTAATGCCTAAATAAATTAGAAAACAAACCAAAGCAATTAGAAAATTGAATTTGCATAAGACAATGCATTAGAAAAGACACAATTGTACCTATGTTGAGGCATTGAGCATCGGTCAATACTGATATTAATATAT
>JBBPDA010000019.1:4292465-4315904 GCA_037974385.1 Arnoldichthys spilopterus
TGTAAACACTTAGCCTTCAGACAGAATGTACTTGAATACAGAGCCACAACCACATTTCCATTTCACATTTTCCAATTTTTTTTTCAGGGGTAACTCTTCGTCCCCAGCCTTTGGTGAACTGACAGATTATTATTTGTTCTACCTGAAGAGCAAGTCCCCTAAAGAGGCTTTATTAAAAATGTGGGGAGAGGAGTTAACAAGCGAAGAGAGTGTGTATGAAGTCTTCACCAACTATATCACAGCACAGCCCAACAAGAGTGGACACAAGGTACATTGAAAGTCATTCCAGCACAGCAAAGGAGCTTTAGCTGGATCTTCATGATATGCATGAAATATCTCTAATACAGTACAGATATGTTAGAAACATTGTTTACATTTAAGAGACCTCAGTTACTGATGAATATTTCTGACTTCCTCCATGTACTTCACATGTAGTGTGTAAATGTCTTGACTTGAACTTGACCCTCCAGGTGATGTGTCTGCCATGGAATGATGACCCTCTGGCTCCTGAGACGAACATGCTGAAGGACGAGCTAGAGAAGGTGAATCGTAGAGGTGTCCTCACCATCAATTCTCAGCCCAGCATCAATGGCAAGCCATCTTCAGACCCCGTTGTGGGCTGGGGGCCCCCAGGCGGATATGTATTCCAAAAGGTAGGAGACTCCTCACCAATTTCCCCTAATGTCCCCCGTTACTCCTCAGAAACATTATTTTAAAGGGTTATAATAGAATTTGATATTTTGAATAGAATATTTTTGGAAATGGAACACACTGACCAATAATTCGGTTTAATGAGACCGATTGTATTGTTTAGCATCATTTGTCAGAATAGCGGGCACAGGGTGTCACATGACACAAAATCGTGAAGTGTTCCTTATTTTTAGAGGGCAGTGGTGGCCTTGTGGTTAGGACATTGCCCTTGTGAATAGAAAGTCGCAGGTTCAAGTCCTGGCCTGGGTACCACTGTGGTTACCATTGAGCAAGGTAACGTCCCCCTACACTGCTACACGGGCACTGTTGATAGCTGCCTGCTGCTCCAGGTGTGCACATGTGATTTAGTTAAATGCAGAGGTCAGCTCGTTGTTCGTGTAATTGAGTGTGTTCACAATGACAAGTCATTTTCATATACGCACAATTCTTTGCTTGAATAACCCTGTCACCCATAATCCTCCAGAATATGAACACATTATTCCTTACAATGATTTTCTGTACCAACTTGCAGGGATACCTGGAATTTTTCACATCCAGTGAAAATGTAAGCGCACTTCTCAAAGTGTTAAAGAAGTATGAACCACGTGTGAACTATCACATTGTCAACGTGAAGGTAAAATACACCTGAACCATTTGCAGATTGTGGCAATAGCAACATCACACTTTCAGTTTGTGATTTTGTTCTTTATGTAACTTCTACTTCTGTTATAGGGAAAGAATATTACTAATGCCCATGATATGCAGCCCAATGCTGTAACTTGGGGCATTTTTCCAGGCAGAGAGATTATTCAGCCAACTGTGGTGGATCCAGTCAGCTTTATGTACTGGAAGGTAAGAAAAAAGAGCATAAAAAATTGTGGATTCTTATGACTGTGACTGATTATTTACCCAAACTCATACACATATATATCTTTACAGAATATGTCTAATATAATTATGATGTAACCGAGGAGTCAACCAAACACCTATAGCTTTATATGAAACATTGAACACAGATAAAAATACATAAATAAATAAAAAGTCTAAAAAGACATTCAATCTTGATTGTCCAGAAAATGTCAATGAGCAATTCTGTTAGCTTAGTGCTAACATGCCAATAGAATCTCATAGTGGTGTTAGGAGAGATTAATATTTTCATTATAGGTGAGCCACACTGAAGGCCTTCACCACGCCCAGTAATATAATATATAATGTACTACAGTAATGTGAAAAATATAAGTACACCCCATGGAAATTATGGATTTGTTTTTTCAAACATATTTGAACACGCAAACATTTCACCCTCTTTTTGAAACCGTATCTACAGATTAAGGTGATTTTATATTCCAACAAATGACAAAAAAATATACATTTTGTAGTAATTTCATAATTTAAATAAGCAAAAAAACAGATCGTTCACATGGACACACCATAACATTTTTCACACCTTCAAATCCATAAAATTGGAATCCGGGGTTCTTGGCAAATAGAACCTTTCTTATTTAATCCTGAACTCTTGGGTCTGGTGTTCGTTTCTGCTACTGAAGTGTGTGGTGTCCTCATGTCCAAAAATTGTGGATGCCTGTGAGTCTGGCAAGGGATTTAAAAAGATCTCTATATCAAATATCGCTATGTTATTTTACTGTAAAGAGCATCATCTACAAATGGCTGCCAATTTGTTCATGATCAGCAATCCCAACAAATTCAGCTCAAAAACAGACCATTTGATATGAAAAGAAGTTTCCAAGAATCCCAGACTTCTGTCACAGGATTGACATGTGACTCTTGCAGCTGTTGGTGTGAAGGTGCATAAGTCTACAATCAGAAAGAGATTAGACAAATTTGAATGGGAGGTGTGTTCGAAAAAACCTTTGCTCTCCAAACACTAGAGCAAGTCTACGGTTTGCCAAAGAACATGTAGGCAAGGACCAGATATAATGTAAATAGAGTTGTTTGGCCACAGTAACAGTACAAATATGTGCTATAGACCAAAGGCAACTTTTTAGAAGAAAAACCCAATACCAATTGTAAAACATGGTGGTGAAAGTATAATGATTGGGCAGCTTGCAGTCTTTGATGATGTATTCTGCAACAAATCAAAGTGTTGTTGTTGTTTTTTTTTTTAAGTGTTTGAAGAAAATGTGAGGCCATCTGTCCAAAAGTTAAGGTTGAACCTGGACTTTTCAGCAGGATGATGATGATCCTAAGCACACTAGCAAACCTTCCAAGCAATGGGTTAAAAAGGAACTTTTTTTCAGCAACATTTCAGCAAATTGAGGCCATACCAGTGGACATTTATACAAAATGCTAAAACCTGCTAAAGTGGGTAATACTAGCCTCTCAGGCAAAGGGTGCACTTACTTTCTGCAGTGAAACACAAAACATATGTTGATCTTTTGTTTGAAAGGCCTTTCCTCCTTCCAACACGTTAACTTTAAGAACTGACATTTCTCTTGCTGTCTAATACAGCATATCTCACTGGTGCCATTGTAACAAATAATGTTATTCACTTCACCTGTAACCGGTTTCAATGCTGTGGCTCATCTAGGCATGTGTATACACCAATCAGTCAGAACATAATGAGCAAGTGCACAGTCAGTTCTTGAAGTGGATGTGCTGGAAGCAGAAAAAAATGTAGGAATCTGAGGCTCTTGGACAAGGGCATTATTGTAATGACTGAATGCTGACTCCAATAGAAAGATGCATGAGGGGGACCTACACAATATTAGGCAGGTGGTTATAATGTTATGGCTGATTGAGGTGCGTGTATTTACTTATTTTGTGTTTTCACGTTGCCCTGACTTCACATGGCTTCTTACCTTCATTCTTTAGTCCAGCTGCTAAAGACAGGCTCGTTGCTCCTGTAAAGATAACCTGAAAGGTTGAAAGGGAAACCATGGGAGTTGGATTTGCCGTTGAAATGACGATGCCTTTTCATCCCCTGTAGGACGAAGCATTTGCACTGTGGATTGAGCAATGGGGGAAGCTTTATGAGGACGAGTCCCCTTCAAGGATGATTATCCAGTACATCCACGACAACTATTACCTGGTCAACCTAGTGGACAATGACTTTCCTCTAGACAACTGCTTATGGCAGGTCATCGACGACATGTTTGAACTGTTAGATGCACCGTCACAACCTCTGGATCAAGAAAACACACATTAGCTTTAAAACACACCTAATCTGCTACTGCCGCTGCTGTTTTACAGGACAGGAACACACAGAGGAATCACGATTACAGCTTGCTGTTATGATACTTGGTTTTTAAATGTGACCGCTCAAACGTCTGTGAAGATTTAAAGAGCTGGTAAGTTTTAGAAAAGTGCTTAGAATGAACAGTAACTTTCATTCAAACATTGTTGGTCAAATATTTTACAACACTGGCTAGAAACCATAGCACATACCATGCAAGATGATTTGCTGACACATAGTGATTTGCAACATTTAATGGCACTTGAAGTAATCCAGGAATTACTGCGACTGCCTTTTATGTATGTTTTTTAACCTCATCATGTTTAAGCTATTTATAAACCGTATTTTGGCAAATGCACATGTCCAACGTTTTCTGTTTGCTTTGTGCTTTTATCAGCTGGAACACACACATGCTTGCACTCAATACAGCAACCTTGCTGTGTTTTAAAGAAACTGAGTCAGAAGCTTACGCACAAATATTTACAAGTGGAGTCATCCAAGGCCAAAGATGGTGACATTGATTTTGATTACTATTGTAATCTGATGAAACTTGTTTTTCATTGCCTTGGATTCTTTTTTCCCCTATCGGTTTTATCTTCTTTTTCTTTCTTTTTTTTAGCATTTTTTTTTTCCTCCCAATTTTTCTTTTCTTTTTCTTCAGTTTGTCTGTTTTATTAGTAGGAAAAACTCAATAAAACACGTTTTATTTTCCTCAGGTCATTGTTTGGATTCCCTTTTCCATGTGATTCCATGTTCAGCTGCTCTGTGCCACTTTAAGCCCGTGGCCACAGGTTATTGTATACATCAATCAGTCCTAACATTTATGACCACTGACTGGTACAGTGAATAACATTGACTCATTAGTTATTTCAGGTGTTGTGCAGTGTTCCAGGTATGCACTAGTTAGTACATATCGAAAGTAAACGAGGAAGGACAAATGGTAAATTGGCGACCGGGTCATGGGCACCCAAGACTCACTGATGCATGTGGGGAGTGAAGGCTAGCCTGTGTGGCCTGATCCCACAGAAAAGTGTCAGAACACACAGTGTACAACTGTCATAGCTGTTTCAGCAGCATGAGGGGGACCTCAGTATTAGGCAGGTGGTGCTAATGTTATGGCTGATTGATGTAAAGTAAGGTTAAAGCTGAAAGGTGCTAAGTCATTAGGGGAATGTGAAACTGTCTCGTGGTCACACAAGTTGGAATCTACATGCTCTCACTCTTATCTTAGGCTGATGAAATCATACCTAGCAACATGACACCGCGCTGAAGGTGGCCAGCCTGCAATCCCCACGTGCAGCCAACCACTTCACAGCGTGCACTTGAACTGCCATGTGCACAACTGTTCCAACAGAGACTAGAAGGGCCGAGTTCATCCATTTAACCTTAGCCACTTGAGCGACAGGATAACTACTCATTTGTTGCTTGAATATCAAACCCTGAATGATCTGGAAGTTCTTCACTTGAGAAAGATACTATTTCTCTGAACATGTGCATGAGTTTTTCCCGTGTAGATGAGCAGATAAAGCTTTTAACATCTTAGGGCAGGGACTGGAATTTGTGCTGTCTTTTTACTGAGCAAAAGCAGTGCAAGTTTGTTGCTTTAGTGGCTGATTCTGAATCATTTTATGAGTGTAAAATGGCTTCTGACAGCACTGGTTAGGAATGTCCCACGTTACATAACCAACCTCACTGACCTGCTGGAGCCATGTTTTTTTTCACACCAAGGGTGGGCAATACGGGGGAAAAACATTATCATGATCTGTGAAAGCATTTCTCTGATAGGCAAGGCAAGGCAAGTTTATTTATATAGCACATTATCATACACACCGGTCATTCTATGTGCATTACAGAGATGGGCATTAAAATAAAAGGCAAGAAAAGCATGAAAAGTACAAGATGAAAGTAAAAATTTTAAGCAATACAATTAAGCAAAAAAGTACATGATGAAAGTTCAAGAACAAATAAAAATAATAAAGGAAAACAAATAAAAGAAAGTGGATGATAAAAGTAAGATATAAAATAAATACAAAGGTAAATAGATAAATTAGAATACTAATTAGGCAATAAAGTGCATGAAAGTTAAATATATGAATAAACAAAAATAAATAAAAATACAAAAATAAAGAAGAGTACAAAGATAAACAGATAAAACAGAATACTAATTAAAGATGCATAACTGCTAATTACAGGTATTTACATACATATACATACCTGTATATTTTTATTTTTTTTGCAATGCTTCACAATGTTGACACAATCCCCAACCATTGGCTATCACAAGAAAGCTATTTGCACAACTGACTAGTTCGCACTATGCCACTTTACCCATTGTTATTTATGTATTGTAATATATATTTTATGTATATTTCTGTATCTTGCCTTGCTACATCTGTCTACAGATTCAATATATTGCGTATGTGTTGTTTATTTTCAGATTAATCTTATTTATTACATAGTTTTCTCTTTAATTCTCTAGTTAGTTTGCACAGTTCTGGGCGCATTCACGACATTTCACTGCACATACTTGTATAACTGTGTGTTACAAACTGCTTGAATATGCTTTAATCTTGAGTTAATGTCTTGACACTTTTGAAAAAGTCTAGAAAATAATGAATTTAAGATATTGAAATACAAATAACTACATTTAATGTCTTTTTATAATACAGTGAACTAAAAATAACTAGATATTGTTTATTAATATTAGCAGGAAAAAAAATCCCAGTACCGGATGTGTCCTGCATTTGAAAATGTCTAAATGTCATTTGACCAAGGGGTGTTGGAACTTTTCTATACAACTGTATTTTAGCATGAATTTTAGGATTTCTGCAGCTTTGGAACACCAGGATCCAGGGATGTAGGGATATGAATCACTGCTAATGATGCAGATCCGTCCATAAGAGCACCCCAAGGTTTCATGAAGCAATCCCAAAGCTGACGCAAGGGAGTAATTATAGATATAGGAGAAGCCCTCCAGACACATTTAGCAAGGCCTTAGCCATGTGAACTCTGAGGAATGCCCCTAATAGCCATTTATGGATGAGAGGTTTTTGAATACCGACAGCTTTTTGGTCATTGTGGTGTTTGAAAAAACACTTTGGATTTGGCCAAAGTTTGCTTTCTAGGATTCTGAATTTCTTACTGAGCTGGAAAGCCAGCAACATCTGGCAAGGCAGCTGCGAGCAAGTCAACCCTTTAAACCTTTAAAATAGTCTGATTTAAAAAAGTTTTTTTGTTTGTTTTAAAGTGAGAGAGTAAAACACTTGAAGATGGAAACACTGATCCCGTCCTACACACCCACCAGATCACTCAGATCTGTGAGGGAACAGTGCTCGGAGATTCCATCCCCACGTGGGATCAAACACCACTCAAGACTCTTCTTCATTATTCCTCACTGGTGGAATGAGCTGCCCAATGACAGTCCCAGACAGTAATGTTCTACTTAGATCTTCCTGTAGCACTTGTCTTCTGTATTTATTGTAGCACTTGTCGTTTGTATTTTACAACTAAGGGAAATGTGTTGGACTCTTTGTAGTACTCACTCCAGTGTTGCCCTGTGCAGCTCTAATGCTTGATTGTTTCCTGTGTCTTGGAAGTCGCATTGGATAAAAGCCTCAGCCTCTCTCTACAGCAGTGAAAGTGACTCTTTGTCATTGTGCACCACAACAAAATGTGACCTCTGCATTTAACCCATCACACGTGCACACGTGGAGCAGCGGGCAGCTACCAGCAGCGCCCGGGGAGCAGTGTAGTGGGACGGTACCTTGCTCAAGGGCACCTCAGTAGTGCCCAGGCCAGGACTCGAACCTGCAACCTTCAGGTCTCAAAGGCAGTGTCCTAACCACTAGGCCACCACTGCCCACTAGCAGGAATTACATACCCAACAACATGACACACCAAAAGCTCTAGCAGTGGATTTTTCCTTGCACTTTAATACATAGGTAGTCAGTCATTGTTCTTTGTATAATGTTACCTATTTGTTTCTTTTATTGACTTGGTGCCATCTATATATATATCCTATGGTCATGATCTTTTGTTGATTTGCTATAGTAAGATAAGTTAACACATTCTCCACAGGGAGAAAAATTAAAAATGGCACTTCTTGCTAAATTTACTGCACAATTTCTACTAAATGCTGATTTTAACATACAGACACAAACATTTAAAATGTGTCATAGCTTTTCCACAGTTTTTGCTTGATTTTTCCTATATGTTAAAATCAGCAAATAAATAAAAAAATGTGTGTTAAAATCAACAACAAAACCCTCATTTACTCTTGTTCCAGGTAAATGTGAATGTGTTGTCAATATTTGGCTGATGAACTGTGCATTAAAATGTGCAGAAGTGTGTTCTATGTAAAATATGTGTACTTATTAGAACTAATGCAACCAACAAAACAGGTCATTTGGTCAGGGGTGCCCAAACGTTTGCATGCGAAATTGTAAATAATTACAGAATTCAAATGTTGGCACTTTATATATTTAGTTTACTAGAACCCAGTTGAAGGTATAAAGCTGTAACAGAAGCATGCTGCTATGAGAAGCTCAATTGGGTGAGGGGTCATGAAGGCAGGGAGTTGGCTTCTTGGAAGGAGTGAAACTGAATCCTGTCAGGACGTGTAGGAATTAATTTAGCTGCCATTTGTTCTATTGAAAGGGAACATTTTTTATATGGCTCTGTGTGGTGGTTGCACTGAGCTAAGGGGTGAGGTTTAAATGGCTCTGTAGCTTCCAGGAGGTTTTATGAGGGTGTCAAGTTAACCGTACTCCAGAATGTTCTGGCAACCTCGTTCAGCCACTTGGCAGGTCAGTCACAGGGAGTAGGAGCGAGCTGGAGCTTTACTTGGAAAGACGCCTAAAACAAGGGCCCTCTGCCACCACAAACGAAACGCCTGCCATTTAAACAGTGAAAAAAATCCTGATAAAGCAATACTCACAGTTCCAAGTTGGGATTTTTAATAAAATGTGATAAAACAAGAATGTGTGGGTTTCTTTTTTTTTTTTTTTTACCTCTCTTGAACTTTCATTTAACTGCTAAACATTTAAAGAAATGGTTTGCACTGGAAATATAAACACATTTTAGAATTTTATGCCTGCAACACTCTTAAAAAACACTGGGACAGAGCCATTTTACCACTGTGTTACATGTACTTTACGTTTAATGACACGTTTAATGATTGTTTCATAATTTGGGAACTGAGGAGACTAATTGTCGCAGCTCTACAAATGGAAATTTTGCCCATTCTCGCTTGAGGAAAGACTTTAGCTGCTAAACCATTAATCATGGTCCCAATCTGTCCCAACTTTTTTGAGTGTGTTTCAAACATCAAATTCTAAATTTGTATATATATTCGTATATATTTTCGTGCCATAACTGAAAACATTGGGAAACATTTCTTTGACTGTATCAGTTTAAAAATAAAAAAGTAACTAAAGTTCAAGAGAGTTAACAAATCACACACTCTCTTTTGTCTTTTGTTGCCGGTCTCGACGTTTTTGAAATGTGTTGCTGGGACCAAATTCAAAGTGAGTATAAATTTTTGATAGAACCTTAAAATTGATATATTAATATGTTGTTCTATTGTCCATTAAAGATGGGTTTACATGATTTGAAAATAATCACATTTTTATTTCCTTTTTACACAACTGGAAATAAGTTATTTAACCTTGCTGCTAAAATAACTACTTGTCCTGTACATGCAAATGTGCATGTAGGCTAAGGTAACTAAAGCTATCAGAGATATTTTCAAGGTTCAGTAAGGGTGGCATAGTGAAGTGAAAGTCTAAGCAAATCAGCTTAGCAAATAAGATCCAAAGAGGTATAATATTTACCTTCACTAACAGGGCTCTGTTCAGGCTGGCATTGTAGGCAACAACTACACGGTCCCTGATGCGTCTCTTTCTCCAGGTGAGCCATGCTCTCTGTAGGGCTTCATGTTTATGCTGGTGAAACAAGAGAACATGTAGGATCAGCCTTGGCGACTTCAACACTGCTTTAATCTCTGCTGCTCCTTACTATAGTCAGACATTGCAAGGCACTTCAATCACACTACAACATGCTGGGCTTGCAATAAGGCAAGATTTTAAAGGGCTAATATCATGGGAAAATGATGTACTCTCTTTTTTGATATAAAGGTTTTGACGTAGTGATGCTTCCAGCTGTACCAATCACTCCCCAGTTTATTTAACGATATTAAACTGCAAAGCAACCTCTTTCGTTACATACGACATCATTTACATCGACGTCTTTAAAGCTCAATAACAAACAAACAAAGTTTAATTCTAAAGGATAAAAAAGGTTGAAAATTGTCATGTAAAAATGATTGATGACTGTTTTTGACATAGATTTATGTGCCAAACATCATACATGTATATCATAGGCGGAGAAAAGCGAACTACAAGGAAAATCTAAGATGTCGACTCTTTAAAAAGTGAAAAGGTGAAAGCGACTATTTGTCATTGTGAACACACTCAAGCACCACAATGAAATGTGACCTCTGCATTTAACCCATCACATGTGCACACATGGAGCAGCGGGCAGCTATCAACAGCACCCCCGGAGCAGTGTAGCGGGACGGTACCTTGCTTAAGCTTAAGCTCCGACGTTCAAGTCCCCAGGCCAATGTCCTCACCATTAGGCCTCCACTGTCCACTAGTTAGTTTATTGTGTAACATGAAAAGATTGGGTTGCATTTTTTTTTTACTTTGATTACATAATTGTAAATCACTATAATTTCATCAAATCATTCTTAGAAACCCTCATCTGGAATTCAATTGGTCAAGAAGCTTAGTGATTGTTTAGAGGTTTTGTTTTAATTTTGCCTTCTGCAATATCAGTACTAATCACCTTAAAGATTAAAAATGTATATTAAACTATACATGTAAAGCCTTAATTTGTACTTAAAGGCAGCACAGTAAGAGAGAAAAGATCATTTTGTTCTATGTAAGTAATAGTGTAGTGATGGAAGTCACTTGTTGTGAATAGAGCAACGATGCAGCAGTCTGGCTCTTCCAGGAGGCCCAGTACAGACAAGTAAGTTCCCTCTGTTCTCTCCGCTCCAATGCTCTGTATCGCCAGCGTCTCAGCCATTTAGCCCTGTCACAGTACAGCGTAGTGTAAGGCACACCAATACACCCAAATGAGCAAAGTCTTTCCCTTTCTACTAAACTATTTTATGCCATTAAGTCTACAGCATTTTAAAATGAGCAACTAATTCCAGGCCATCAACTTTTTCTCTGATTCTTAGGCCTAAAACGCTGGCAAATGCTGCCCAAGCTACGGGTGGGTGCTCTGATGTTCTGCCAGCTGGCAGAGATGCCAAGTACAGAATTAAGAATAGGAATATAAAACCAAGTAAGATGTGCTTGGGTAGAGCAATAGTGTCGAGACACATCAGAAATATGTAGAAAAGCCTTATAATTTCTTTGCATGTGTTTCAACTTATGTTTGCCTGGATTGGAGGGTGTGCATTGTCTGTAGGTCCTCATTAACCGAAAATACAGCTCCAGAATGCAGAAGTTTAAACACCCTGGGTGAAATGACAGGTCATGTCAGTTTTCACACTTACGTATTCAGTTTTTATGTTTATGTTCAGATAAACAGTAATTCTGTATTAAATTGTGCAGAAGTGTGTTCTAAATAAAAAAAGTGACTCTTTGTCATTGTGAACACACTCAAGCACCACAACGAAATGTGACCTCTGCATTTAACACATCACACGTGCACACATGGAGCAGCGGGCAGCTACCAACAGTGCCCTGGGAGCAGTGTAGTGTGACGCTACCTTGCTCAAGGGTACCTAAGAAGTGCCTGGGCCGGGACTCGAACCTGCGACCTTCAGGTCCCAAAGGCAGCGTCATAACCACTAGGGCACCACTATGTAGGGTACATCACTATGTAGAGATTGCATGTTTACTTTCATGATCAACAAAACAGAGGATCGGGGTGGCTAAACCTTTGCAGACAAATGTAAATACCTCTCACTGGACTAGGATTTATTTGCTACCAACAGACATATACCGCAGGTGTGCATCAGTGTGTACAATGCATATAATTCACAATATTTCAGCAAAGAAAAATGTGTTCACCTTTAAAATTTGGGAGAGATTATATATTATTTAGAATAAGTCAGGCCTTCATGACAAAGCTGCTGTACAGGACTGGGGGGAATATACAAGAACTAGCCTCTATAGTAATAGCACTGATAGTTTCACTTGCATGTTTTCTATGTAACAGGTTGTAGGGAAGCAGGACATATTGAGTGCATTAAATTCTGTGTTACAAAGTGCTAATATCCTCATTACAGCATAAGATGACATTGTAATCGTCAGCCCAGCTCAGTATATCATATTATAGAATAAAATGTCACCTCTGTGTAGCCTGAAGCAGCCTCTCTGACTGCCTTATCTGCACTTCCTGAGCCCAAAGAGAAAAATACTTCTCACTGAGGTGTAGAACGTGCTGTTTCTGAGCCTGTGTCTTTTGGGAGAAAGGTGATAAAAGAGGAGATGGAGAAGGAAAAGGAGACAGGGACAAATTATATGTCAGTGGTTTGGAGTATTTCGCACTAGGCCCTGCATTTTGCTGAGCCTTTGCAAAACACCTTTAAAAAAAAATACAAGGCTACAATGTAATGAAACCTGATAATCATGAAAAAGTCTTGCTCTGCCCAAGTACCTCCTGGTGCCATGATTGGAGCACAGCTCTCAGAAGCCTCCTCCGATCTGCCTCTCTCAGTCGCTGAGTGAACCAGTGGGCAGTCTTACGGGATGCTGCAGCCCACTTCCAGGTTGTAAAAGAGGATTGGATCTTAATTTGCTGTAGCCGCCCCTCAGCAGCCCAACACTTCTGTTGCGTCTGGAAGGCAGCAGCCCTCCATCCCCATAGCACCCTAAACAACAATAATGAAGCAAAGTCAACCTGGCAATGCAAACAACCAAATTTAACATTTTTCCTATTATCATATGACATGGAGCCAATCAGACGTGTTATACATAACGTTTGCTTCTTTGGTTTTGCACCGTTATAACAGCATGGTTAAATCATAACACACCCACATCAAACTGCTAGACCTGCTCATGTGGTAACACTGTGTTATAAACATAAAAATACACATAAATACAATGCAAAACTAAAAACAGTAGTCATGCTGAGGTAAGACTGACATCTGTGGGTCATTTCGTGGGAAAATGCTTCAACATCCAGGCATCAGGGACAATGGCGAGCAGCAAAACAGAGTTAGCATGAATCAGTTTGCACAGGCTGTATTTTAGGGCCCCACTGTAATGTTTAAAGCAGATAAATCACTGGACAAAGTTTCTAAAAGAAAAGGCCTTTGGTGATTTGCCATAAATGTGGCTCTTCTGCTGATACTCCCTGAATGTGTGACTCTTTTGGACAGATCTACCATTTTTATTGTTATTTTTGTGCGCAAGGGATGCTATTCTCCAACTACCCACCATGGCGCCTCTGTTGTTTTCATGATTTAGTTCTGGCACCAGGCCTGTTGTGAATCAAATTTTGTTTGGTACATCCAAAGTATTGAAATATGAAGTATATGAACTAGCTTTATTGAACATAGTTTTTTTTTCAGATGTTATAAAATGCTTAGCCTTTCCTTCAGTGACTTCTAGTTCAAACCTTACGACTTCACCAAAGGGTCAACTGTACTAGGGGTCTCATCAACTAGTCATGCAGTATAGTATAGGAGTTTTTGTCAGTAGCACTGTATTTACACTAAAGTTTCAAGGACACAGTATGACTGCTCAGAGCTGATAGAGTGATAAGTGCTTGGCTGTTAAACATTACCTGCAGCCTGCACTAAATGCACACTGAAAAAGTCAAAGGAAGTAAGTATCAAACGTGAGCATGTTCTTTACATCTCTGATCACCAGTCTAGTCCCAGCCACCACCTGCTTACTGTAATTAATGCCTTTAGTCTACAAATGGCTGGTGCACATACATAGTTACTTAAAAGTTTGTATACTATTTACAATTTTTTATATTTCTGCATACATGTGATGTCCAAAAAAGTAGATCAAGTGAAATCAATGAAACAAATGTGACTAAAATATTATACTTCGTCACTTACTTATTTACAAAAATGTATTAACTAAAAAATTAACTATCCATGATTGACAAAAGTATGTAAATCTCTATGTTTACCACTTAATGTGAAGGTGAAATTAGCGTCAGGTGTTTTCAGTCACTGTGATGACAATCAGGCATGAGTGGATTTAATTTAAAAATACAGGGAGCAGTCCAAATCTCATCTTCACCAAACGTGTTTGTGGAAGTACCATCCTGGCACAAGCAAAGGAGATTTCTGAGAACTCAGAAAAAAAAGAGCTGCTCATACTCATCAACCCATCTCTAAAGAGTACTGTGTACAAATGGACGAAACTGAAGACCACGGTTACCCTCTCCAGGAGTGCTTGACCAAAAAGATCACTTAATAGGCTGCAAGGTCATAAAGAAACCCAGGACAGCTTCTAAGTAAGAATAGCCATCTCTCACTTTGACTAATATTAATGTCCCAGACTTCAGAAAGAAAATTTCTGCCCATCTACAGTCTGCAAAGCCTGTGGACAAGCACAAAGGTTAAATGGACAAATGTTTGTTTTTGCTTTTTATTTTAAATGAGAAACACAATGTTTGGAGAAAGGAACACTGCATTCCAGCCTAAGAACATCATCCTATTTGTGAAACATGGTGACAGTATAATTGGTTTGGTACTGTTTCACTGCATCTGAGCCAGAACAACATGCCATCTCTGATTGTATAATGAAATATGTATTATACCAGAGGATTCGAAAACAAAATGTCAGGATAGCGGTCAGTCAACTGAACCTCAAGACAAACTGTGTCATGCAGGAAGACAATGACGCTCAGGACACAAATAGTTCTACCAAATAATGGTTAAAGAAAAATAAAGTTAATGTTTTCGACTGGCTAAGTCAAAGTCCTGACCTTAACTCAAAAGAAATGTCGTGTGAGGACTTGAAGGGACCAGTTCCTGTAAATTCACCAAAATCCCAGACCTGAAGATGTTCTGTATGGAAGAATGGGCTACAATTCTCTCAAGCTGGTGTGCAGGACTGATCAGCAGTTACTGGAAATATTTAACTAAAGTATATGGCTCTTGCTGCACATGGGGGTCACATCAGACTGAAAGGTTCACACTATACACTCACAATATCTAAAGTTTTCCTCAATAAATAAATGGCTAAGTATGTTTGTCTTGTTTGTTTTATTGGATCTTTATCTTCTGTAAGGGCTGATGTTGTTAAGATCATATTTATGCAGAACATTTTGTACATTACTGTTAGGTAAGGGGGGGGGGGCATGTTAGATGCAGTTAGAACTAAACTATGCAGAAAAGTGAATCTCTAGGAGGCGGGTTGGTGACCACTGTTCTGTACCGAAGGTGCTTACCTGCGTAAAAGGTTTTTGCGGCTGTGGAAGTGAGCCACCTTATTCCGGCGGAAGACTTTAATCCACTGATGGAAAAATGTACACACTTGCCTCCCTTCCAACCAGAGACGTACAGCTTCTTCCATCTGCCTACAGCCTTTTTGCTCTAATACAAAGAGACATATCAAGTGGGCAATGTTTCCCTGCCGATGAAGTAATCATAATGTGCAATTTGTTGCCTTTTTTAAACTTGTAACTTCACTCATTGGCCATATTAATATACACTCACACTAATATTTAGTTCTCACAAATTGCAGGTTTACAGATACTGGAGCCCATGACTGGAGCCCATTTTTTGAATTGTGGACTCATGCTGCACAATTTGTGACCCAAAAAGCCAGTTTATGTATTACAGATCACTTCAGCAGGGGTTCACCCTGAGCACAGCTTGCCTAAATCTAGATCAGTTACCAGAAGCGTATAACCATGGTTACCTTGGAGCAGTAACCCTACTATGGGAGTCTTTACTTGTAGATGCCATGGGCTGAATCTTTCTGTAATAAAGGCAGCATTGGATCAAGGGCAGTATCTGCCCTAATCTGTGAATTACATCAGCTTAAACTTTGCTTGCGATTACTATACTGTCTGAAACCATATACTACTGTAACATCTATGATTACATCGGTTATTACATATTAACTACAGGAAGTACTGGTTCTTACCTTTAGCCCATAATGACCAAGATGTTAGCACTAGCCTGGCTTCTTCTTTCTGCTTCTGAGCATGAAACTGATTGGCTCTTCTAAGCGCATCTCTCTGATGTGTCCAAAACACAAACCACTGCAAAACAAAACATGCGGTTCAATCAATTAGATACACTGGTATCTTATCACTGCCCAAGAAACCAAGTTCAAGACCTGTTCAGAGTCCACTGCAGTATGTTCCACATCATAACGCCTCTATAGATGACCTAAGGGTGAATTTCCAGGCATAGATCATGGCTTTTCCTTTACATTGTATGTTAAATGAACAATACTGTAATAAATCAAAATGACACAAGTACTTGGTTGCCCTAAGTCTTTCAGCTTTGGCAGCATCGTGTGATGGGAGAGACCCTGAATTGGATATGACTAATCGGAAAAAACCCTCACAAATGAAGAAAAAAAATTGTACAAGTTATCTTAAAGCCTCGATATTTATGCTTTTTTTCTGAGCGCCAAACATGCTGATAGAATACATTTGCATAAATTATTCACCAAAGTAGACACAAATAAGTGAAAAGAAAGTGACTATTTGTCATTGTGAACACACTCAAGCACCACAACGAAATGTGACCTCTGCATTTAACCCATCACGCGTGCACATGTGAAGCAACGGGCAGCTATCAGTAGCACCTAGGGAGCAGTGCAGCGGGATGTACCTTGCTCAAGGGTACCTCAGTGGTGCCTGGGCCGGGACTTGAACCTGGGACATGGTCCCAAGGGCAATGTCCTTACCACTATGCCACCACTGCCCTTGTTAGAATTAGTGATTAGTGACTGCACTGAAGAGTCAGTATCAGTGGTACTGAAGTATACTGAAGTATCAGCGGTAGCCATAAAGTCAAATGTTAATGTACATGGAGGAGGCACTGTATGAAGTACGGGAATCACAACCTTTTGAAGTATTGCTGCATTGGTTTCCTTGACTGCGCTGCTTTGTGTGGAGGCTGCTCTCCAGTGCTGGAAGGCCCGAGCTGTCAGTCTGCTGTGATAGAGCCTGAAGCGTTCCTCTAAGACACACTGCTTGCTCTGAGCCTGGATCAGTGCCCTTCTCCACAAGTTGAAGCAGGAGCTGGTCACCCTGAGCTCAATACTGTATTGTAAGCAGGCCTCACTGTAGCGCATCCTCTGGGCTGATACTGTGTGAATGTGCCAGGCCAGCAAGACCCTGGGAAAAGAACAGTAGCTTAGCTTTTTAGAGGCACTACATTGACTCAGAATAATAAATGATCACACAATGACTTTTTGGATTAAAGGGCCCATTTCTTACATTTTCTATGTGAACTAATGCTAACATTATAGAATTTCACATAAATAATGTTTTTTATATTTAAAAAAATAACCATCATATTACTCATAACTTGTTTTAATGGTATAGCATGACCCTGAGTTTATCATTTTGATATCACAGTTTATAGCAACAACAACCAGATGCTAAAAACAGTGCAGCCATTTGTTCCTGTGTTGTCTTGATGACAGGTAATATTTAATGTGATGTACTAAACATCAGGCCAAAACATGCAGTTGGCTGGACATGATGTTTTCATTCTACCTCCTTCTCTGCTTCCATGTGTGATGCTCTCTACTCTTGATGCTCAGTCTGACCTCTCTAGCCCAGTACAGGAAGGCATGGGTCTCATGCAGTTTATGGACGTTCTGAATCCATTCTCTCTCCTTTCTTCCCTGCAATACCTGCTGTCTCCAAATCTGCAGAGCGACCTGAGCTATCTCCTTCCTCTTTCTCTTAATCTTCAGTTGCTGTCTCCACAGATGTAGGTTAAGGTTCAGCAGATGCCGATCTCGATGCCTTGCTGCTCTGCGTGTCCGGGACACAGCCATCCACCTGCTGGTCAGCATCCGGAGGTGCTGCTTTTGGCAATCAATGTGGAGAAATTGTTGTTTCCATAGGGAGAAGATACTATGCTGTAGCCGTTGAACTCTGAGTTCTTGTAGTGCCTGTGAGACACATTTCAGCTTTCTGTTTCGCTTGGATACACAGAGCCACGTAAAAAAGCATCTGGGGAGTTGAAGACACAAAATAAGATTTAACAGTAATTAAGGTTTAAGGTCTACCTATGAGACTTAACTGTGAGAATTATGAAATGAAGCAATAGTAAACAGCTTAATCTATAATCAGGAGGTCCTGAAACAAAGAGAGAGTGATGGAAAACACTATAACCTAGAAAGATCCTGTTCCACATGGCAAAGGCTTCTATGCTTATAAACATAACCACAATATTAAAACCACTGACAGGTGAAGTGACTAACATTATCATATTATCTCACTACAGTGACACCTGTGAAGGGGTGGGATATATTAGGCAGCAAGTGAACAGTCAGCTCTTAAAGTTGGAAGCAGGAAAAACGGGTAAGTGTAAGGATCTGAGGGACCTTTGACAAGGGCCAAGCTGTGATTAGATGATCTAAACCCACAGAAGAGCTACTGTGGTTTAAAAAGTAAATGCTGACTATGGTAGAAAAGTGTCGTGACACACAGTCAGAGCTGTTCTGGCAGGACGCACACAATATTACGCAGCGAACACAGCTAACTGAAGTGAATGGTACACTTAAATAGATCAGTACTAATCGAGTGGAAAACTGTGAAACGGATTACTTAAATACAGACCTGCTCAGCAGAAAATTTTGATGAAAATGTTGGGCCGTCTTAAAATGTTCCACTGCTTGCTGCCAGGTGAGAATAGCTCTCCTCTTCGAGGTTCTTTCTCTCTTCTCTATGAATGTACACAGGTGGTCATGCCTGCAACAGCTGTCTAGACCATACATTTACAGCACAGTCATTTTGCAAGCAAGCACAGCACCAAAAAATACAGCACCTCTCTATACATCACCTTTCTTAAAGCTATAGTCACTCAAAGTCATATGCATACAACTTTTTTCGCATATTTTGAATTAGAGCTATACGGCGAATGGAGATCGGAATTTACATTTGTTCATTTGGCTGACGCTTTCATGCAAAGCGACTTCCAAGATGTGGAGCAGTATAGTGGGATGGTACCTTGCTCAAGGGTACCTCAGCACTGCCTGGGCTGGGACTTGAACCTGCGATCTTCAGGTCCCAAGCGCAATGTCCAAACCACTAGGCCACCGCTGCCCAACAGAGTGTGGAATGTAGTTATATATTATATAAATGATATTTAACTCATCATATACTTGGCTACACTTGTGTCAAGTTGTTGTGTAATCCCTAATATACTTGCTTGAGTGGTTTCTGACACTGCACAATATACTGCACAAAAGTATGGTACATAGGGGTCAGTACAAGCCACCCTGAAACCTCCATTTTTTGTCCACACTTGTCTCTTCTTAAACAGCATGTCATACACTGTGAGAAAGTGAAGCAAAACTAAAGAAGACACCCCGTGTGGTGCAAGGGGTACACTGCAAATTTGTTTTTCTGCATCGCTTTTAGATAAAAATTAGCTAGCTAGATCCATCCAGCATATTTGGGTTGCCAAATATTCTGCATTGTTTAACTTGGGTTATATAAACTTTCAGTTCGGATGAGTGAATGAGCGTGTGTGGCTGACTCACTGTGTTTGAATTCTCTCCAGCACTGCAGCATGTGTTTGGCACGCAGGCAGAGTGCATGTTCAGCTCTGCTGCTGGCCAGCTGCTGTTGAGCCCAGCTGCTCTTCCACTGAGAGAAAGTGGCACTGAAGTGTCTGTGCTGCACAAAGGACAAAGCGACAGCCTGTCTCTCCTTATGGCACTGCATACACTTCTGAAATGCAGCAAAGACCCTGGAGGACACACATACACAAGACACAAATACACAGAGGAATGTTTCTATTGAGGAAGTTTCTCAAACTGGCAACAGCTCATTTTGAATGCGTTTCCACCAGATTAAAATTTCCATTCAGCGAAGGTATTTTTGTAATCAGCCATATTCAAGGTCGGTCATTTCACCTTATGTGTTGATTTTTTCCATTGCCTACAGACGTAAAATTAAAGAGTCCAGAAAACTGGAGAAGTGGTTGGATGGGTGGGCAATGGTAAGAGGGGGGTGGACTGTCACATTTGTTAATTTAACTGGGTGTCTGGATGGGAACCACCTCCTGGACTTGGCCTGGGTGACAGTTTAGACCATAAAAATGATCCCACATCACTTAATATATTTAACTGGAAAATACACCAAAACCTCCAACACTAGTCTAGTCAAGTCTAACATCACATCTAAACTGAAACTAAACACCTGGGATACCTCATGGACCTAAATTTGAATCTAAATTTGCATTTGGGGTCATGAGAAGTAGAAAAAGCAGCCAACCAAACATCTGAGACTGAACTTGGAAATGTTCGCAAGAATTGTGGAAAAACATCCCTGCAAATTTCTTTGAAAAACTGAAAGCGAACATCACATTTATTTATTTATTATAGATGAATCTGTGTATTTTTCGAACAATAAGATGGTTTTCTTGTACTTAATGGCCTTTCTGAATAGAAATTAAACAAATAATAAGGTGGTCTCTGACTTTTGCAGAGGTCTGTATTTTTGTATATGTGTATTTGAAACAAAATGTAAGGAAGACTGTGTGTGTATATATATATATATATATATATATATATATATATATATTTGTTTCATTGTTCAGTTCATGTAGTATTTTGCTGTAATATATGATACACTATTTTTATTGTAAGACACTCACCTAACAGACATGGACTCCGTAAACCCTCTGGAGGTGTGCTGGGGACGTAACTAGCAAATTGTTTAACTCTTGTAACTTCTAAGTCAATAGCTTGAACTCTTTGTCATGTTCCTCAAACCAGAGTGGCAGGGTACATTGTCCTGCTGAAAGGGGCTATTGCAATTAGGGAACAATGTTGCCAACGTTGGTCTGCAACAGTGTTTAGGTAGGTGGTACGTATCAAAGGTTTCCTAGCAGAATATTGCCCAGAGCATCACCCTGCATCTGCCCTTTTCCCATAGTGCATTTTAGTGCCACCTCTTGCCTAGGTAAGTGGAACAGGTGCATCCTGGTGGCCACAAGATGTAAAAGATAACATGATTGGTTAGACAAGGCCACCTTCTCTCATTCCTCTATTGTTCTGATGCTTACATGTCTATGGTATTGTAGTCACTTCATCGGTCAGTGGTTGTAATATTAACGCTGATCAGTGTATGCTGAGCTCCATGTGTGTATTGAGTCCCTGATTCAAAAAACAATAGCATGTGATTGTTTAACAGAGTCTTATACATTACAAAAATGATTGCACAGTCTAACAGGATCCACAGACCCAGCTGTTGTAATAAGTACTGTTGCTTCACAACCCTTTGGAACCCTTCCCTGCAGTGAAGTTCCCTAATGCATACCTCCTCAGCAGTGTGCGGGTACAGAACGCATGTGCGGCCTTCTGCCGTTTCCCATGTGCTGTCCACGTGGAGAAAGCCCAGCTGAGGCGACGTCTCTCCACCTTCCGCTCCACCCACTTCAGCCCACTGTTCAGCACAGACACAGCCTGCAGACATTCACGCATACACAGGGACACGCTCACCTTCCGAAACAACACAGGCTTATTTTCAAGATGTTCATTTAAAGGATGATATTAAGTCTGAGCTTGTCTTTGGCAGCTGTACACTGAAGGCATTAGTGCATCTGAGGAGAGAAAGTGCTAGAAGATCTTTACAGAGATTAGGCCTATTCCCTGCATTTCCTAGTGTTCGGTTTTTTCAATATTGTCAATACTTCCTAATTCTGTGATTAAAGCCAACATTCTTTCTCTGGCAAAACCAAGCTCTCATTCACATCAGAATGAGATCACACAGTTATAACAGTGTCTGGACCTGTGCCAGACTTGAATCTGAATTTTCTTTGCATTTAAAAATAGACTGAGAATTGCTTTTTTTGGCCAAAGGTGAGTGCATATGAGAACATTAGCTTGCCAGTGAGATCCTAACATGTGGATCTTATTCAAGCTGATCTAACAGTGGTGTAAACGCTTTATGTGTATGATATATTGCACCTTTTTATAAAAGCAGTCCAGATTAAAACACTTCATATTCAGTTTGAGAATGACCTGCGTTTGTAGCTTCATTTTCACTTCTGCAGTATAAATGGTGACCTTTAATAATAATTTATTATTAAAGTGTTCATTGTTTATATTTTAATAACGTTTCTAATGTAAAAATTTATTTATTACATCAGACTCTACATATATCATACATTTTTCTTGTATTTTATCTTGAGCTAAACTCATAACACAAGTTGTGGTTTTATGTACCAAAAACCGTATCAATTAACTTTTTATGATCATTCACCAACCTCTTTACTCTTGAATATTTCATATACATTAAAACGGACATATGAAAGTTTGCTATCCGCCGATTGGCTGCTTTGTATTGCACCTCAATCCAAACGCAGTCCAGGTGTAATGTCTCGTCAAGTCTTCCCGTCGTGGTTACGTTTCATGTCTTCCCATGTGCTCCCTGTCCTCATGCCTTGTGTTTTGTATTGACTTAGCCCCGCCTTGTCTCCACCCTGGTCACCAGTCTCCTCCCTGTCCAGGTGCTCATAGTTTTGTATTAGTATTTAGTTTCTAGTGTTTGGTTTAATCTTCGTCGGTTATTGTCCTTATGTCCTTAGTGTGTGCCTGCGTAAGTTCACGAGTTAGCGTATGTCGTTTGAGACCCTGTTCTATGTTACCCCGTTTTCCTGCCGTGTTTCTGTTGTTCTCCTACCCTGGTCTGGGTTTGTTCGTTTCCCTAGTTTATGGTGAGTTTTAATTTGTATATTTAAATAAATATGTAAAATTCAAAGTACTCACACATACGTCCTGCACAACAACCCAACGACAATCATGACACCAGGCTAAAATCTCCCTATATATACACAGCATAGATGGGCGGGGCTAAGCTTCTGTAGGCTAAATTTGTGATATCTGTTAATGTGTTAATCCAGGCTGTTTTTGTAGCTTACTTTCCATCTGTACATGCTGATTTGCCTGGAGGTGAATGTTAAGGCTCTGAAACTTGAACAGTGTTTAAATGTCATCACACTCATCCCTTAAAAAAGCAAGGAACATTTGCTTTATTATAAAATGGGCACTTTCATTTAAAACGTAAGGATGTTGTTACTCTTTCATGATATGGGTCCAGTTTTACGTTTTTGAAGTTATATTTGACATCTCGTCACCTGTCTGTGCCATGCTGAAAAGCAGTGTTTGATTATTATGGCTTGATGGAAGTGAATGGCCTGCTGCTGTAGGTAGTGCTCCCTGCATCTGCACCGCATCCGCCTTCTCCAGTCAGTTACAGCGTGCGAGAGCAGCACCCTCTTCTGTTCAAACACACACACACACACACACACACACAAACACACACACACAAACACACACAAACACACACACACACACACACACACA
>JBBPDA010000019.1:4316004-4328255 GCA_037974385.1 Arnoldichthys spilopterus
GATTGTTTCCTCTGTCCTGGAAGTCGCTTTGGATAAAAGCGTCAGCCAAATGAATAAATGTAAATGTAAATGTATTTGGAGAGAAATAGAAAACATTGCCTCGGACACAATATAAAAAGCTAAATTCACAACAACAATACAAAATAGCATAGCACAGCGATAACAACTCACGTACATTGCTAAATGAGCCTTTCGACTCCTTTTCTGTAGCTTCCTCACCCGTACCCTCACAGATAAGCCATGTAGCCATATTCCAAAGCCAGCCTGCAGTTTCCTTCTGTCCTGTAGGTGGTGCAGTCTCTTAAAGGTGTCCCTCAACTCCTTTGCTTGCTTCCACATCCTGAATGTTGCTGTGGAGCCAAGAAGCCATCCATCATTTCCTGTTCTCTTGGCCAAACAGCTTTCGCTCAGCTGAGGCAGGCTCATGGGCCCCAGGCACTTTGCTGTCAGGACAGGGGTGGTTGTAGGGGGTCGGGTTGGTATGGCACTATGCTGTCAAGTGCTGTTTTTGAACACTGTCAGTCATTTGAGGCAAGGGAGAGTTTTGGGTGGTTCTTTTTTGGATGGTCTGCACTTACCCGACAGTGTACGGACTGACAGAAACTGCTCCACTGCTTGTGTAAAACGCATCAGCAGGGCCCTCTGGGTGTACTGGTGCCAGCGTTGAAGAGCCAACCTATGTAGGGCAGCACACAGGAAGAACAAAGTGCAAGTGGACTGTGAGAAACCGAAAGTTCCTCCAGAATTCATTAGTTATTCATTTAAAGACTTTTCAGATTATTACACTGTAGATTTCATATAAAACAAAGGCAACCAGACTAAACACAAACATAGAGTTATCGAATTATTAAATATCCAACATTACCTGCTAAGTAATTGCCACAGTTAAAAATATTTCCCAATCAAAAAGGAATAAAAAAAGAAAGTACTTGATCTTGTAGTGATTTCGATTGGTCTGGGGACCCAGTGAACCACAATGAGAGCCATTATTTGCAATGGGTTAAAATGTAGAGCAGTACTGAATGTGTTTAGAAGTGCCTACCTAATTTCCGGCAAAAATTTAGCAAAGACTTATCCAGCAAGGAGGCTAGATAAACAAAGGAGCCTAGACAAATGTCCAGTAATAAGATTTGAAGCTAATGCTAAGGCTACATGATTGTCATTACAGCACATTTTAGCATAGCATTTAGCCTGTTAACTAAGCTACCATCAGATTAGCTAAGACACTAAAACTCCAAACACACCAAACAGGACTGATTTTAGCTTTCTAAGATATGTATAATCCCCCCCGATCCCCCCATACACACACAATAGCTCTACCCAGAATTGTGATCAAATTTTGTAGGTATAAAAAAGTAGATACTGACTAGAAGCAAGACTACAATAAAGTCTACTTCTGAAAGGCTCAGAAAAAAATAAGGTTTTGGAGTGTCTGAGACAAAATCCTCAATTGAACCCTAGTTGAGATTCTGTAGCAGAACCTTAAGTGGGCACTTCATGCTTGAAAGAGCTTCAGTGTGGCTGAATTAAAGCATTTCTGCAAATAAGAGTGGGCCAAAAATCCTCCACAGCAAAGTGACAGACTGATCTCCAGTTAAAGGAAAATGTTGGTTTTATTGAAGAAAACACAAAAAAATTAAAATGCACATTTTGTGTCTCCCCTCCCAATGTCATAATAATAATAATTACAATTATTTATTACAGTATACATTTTGTGTGAGGATCTGAAACCATTTAGTGTCACAAATATGCAACAAAAAAAAGATATAAGGCAAAATATGGTCACTGATCGAAGCTTGCTTCTTTCATTTTCAATCTTTAAAAGGGTCTTGCATGGCTAAAACAGAAGTATTAGCCACAAAGCACATCACTGCTGTCCAAGAAAAAAACAAGTATTTTCAAATGGGTATTTTTACAGGGGGCGACAAAAACGTTCCTTACTTCTAATGTGAGTAAATAGAAGAAGATTTTAGAGCGAGTGATTTTGGAGTATTTCTATTGGTCTGTTCCACATGAAGGTTTCACACAATGTAAAGGCCAGCTGCTGTGTCGATGGGGAAAAATCTAAATCAAAAAAGAAAAATTGAGATTTTTGAATTTTTT
Organism: Arnoldichthys spilopterus; assembly: GCA_037974385.1. Lineage (NCBI taxonomy): Eukaryota > Metazoa > Chordata > Actinopteri > Characiformes > Lepidarchidae > Arnoldichthys > Arnoldichthys spilopterus. Next base: position 4,318,108 of record JBBPDA010000019.1, read on the forward strand.
CTGGACAGTGATGATGGAAGTCTCATTTTAGGTTACTTAACAGCTCAACATAGTTTAAGGCATGTGAGTGAGTTTGATACAGTTGCAACAGAAGCTTCCATCACTTCTCAGCTACATTAGCCTCATGTCTCCAGTGCAAAACTGAAAATGCAATCTTCAGATGCCAAACATGACTATATTTTAGGCTGGCATAAAAACATTATTTCACAATATGGAGCAATGAATCTGAGGTATGAACTGAAATTCAGCCTGTCTACTGAAGTGGGTTGGAGTGGAGCAGCTATGATGTGCATGTGCCTCCTGTACCTGCGCAAATGTGTCCTTTGCTGTCTTTTCTGCCAGACACAAAGCCATATGGTCCAGGCCATCCTATGAAGCTTCTGCTCCCTCCACACACACGCCTGCTGCAGCTGTAGGGCCCTGGAGTTCTGCTTCAGCCAGGCCTGTCTCCACAGCAACCAGTGCGAACACAGCACCGATAGACTCAGAGGCGCAAACAACACACACACAATCAATAAAGACTATAGCAGGCACAGATTTCTTCTACTGGACCATGTCTTCAGGTCAATAGTGTGTAAGAATGTACAAATCCAGCACGTGCAAATAAAGCACTTGCACAATTATTGTTATTCAATATATGTCAGCACTGAGTATGATCCATAGCTTTGTGTGCAAACCTTATATTAAGCAAATTATTCATCGGAAATCCACATAAACTTTTTCCCCACAGAGTTTTACTAAGGCCTTCTAACCTTTCTATTCCTCGGAGTGGAGAACAGCTGTGGTCTTTGAAATGCCTGCGGTCTCTGCATAACGATGAAGGACTAATTGGCTCGGATGTAATTTCCATTCAGATTTTTATCCAAATTTGCTCCAATTATGTAGAGACTAAGGGCACAGAACTGACACATGGCCCCAAGAGTGCTCCTACCACTTAGGAAGCGTGAAGGAAAACTATGACAAAGTAAAAAGTCACCAATTTAAGAAAAGCTTAACCCTGACTCTCATAATTACACATCCTCTACTGAGAATACGCTTCAGCACATTTTACTGCACAATTATTGTTTCTGTGCTAAATTTAACATTTTGGGGAAATATCAACAGAGATAACCAACAAAGCATGTAATTTTACTGTCAATGGACTGTGAGAAACCGAATGTCCCTCCAGAATTCATTAGTTATTCATTTAAAAACTATTCAGATTATTCACACTGTAGATTTCATATAAAACAAAGGCAACCAGACTAGATACAAACATGGAGTTATCGAATAATCAAATATCCAACATTACCTGCTAAGTAATTGCCATAGTTAAAAATATTTCCCAATCAAAAAGGAATAAGAAAGTAATTGATCTTACAGTGATTTCTAATGGTCTGGGGACCCAGTGAACCACAATGAGAGCCATTATTTGCAATGGGATAAAATTCAGAGCAGTACTGAATGTGTTTAGAAGTGCCTACCAAATTTCCAGCAAAAATGTAGCAAAGACTTATCCAGAAAGGAGGCTAGACAAACAAAGGAGCCTAGACAAATGTCCAGTAATAAGATTTGAAGCTAATGCTAAGGCTAGATGATTGTCATTATAGCATATTTTAGCATAGCATTTAGCCTGTTAACTATGCTACCCTCAGATTAGCTAAGACACTAAAACTCCAAACACACCAAACAGGACTGATTTTGGTTTTCTAAGATACGTATGACCAAGGGCTTTAGTCTGTACTAGAATTGATAGTTTAAAAGGTCAAAGTAAAACAACTGGCTATTGGCATTACAAAAATTAATGCAGTCCATCTTATTAACCTTAACTGCCCTTTTACCCACAGGATGATCATTAAATAATGAATTATTCAAGCCAACTGTTGAAATACATTGCTTGGTGGAGGATTTGTTTATTTATTTTTAACAACCAATGACAGTTATCATTGGTGTTTTTGATTATATTGAATCTTTCATACCTTAATCACGATAAAATCACTGCAGTCACTGCCTTTGAAACCCATATGTTTAAGTAATTGACTAAGACTGGCTACCCTGTATTAGGCCTCATGCAAAATTTTCCAAATCTGAAATGATTCAGTGAGTTACACAAAAGAAATAGTTAACATTGAATTAGCCCATAAGATAACCAAGACTTCTTGACATTTACATTTATTCATTTGGCTGACACTTTTGTCCAAAATGACGTCCAAGACATGGAGCAGTGTAGTGGGTAGGTACCTTGCTCAAGGGAACCTCAGTAGTGCCAAGGCAGGGACTCGAACCTGTGACCTTCAGGTCCCAAGCGCAATGTCTTAACCACTAGGCCACTACTGCCCACCTTCTTAAGATTACACTTGTTTATTAACACCTCTCTGCAGCACCTCATGAACTGTTGTCAGCTGAATTATATTATATATATATAACATGTAAAAATGTAAAAATCTTTGTTTAAGGATCTACAAAGTCTGGAAGACATGTTAGAGATCATTTGAGGATCTCTTTTTTTGCTAACTTTATTTAAAAGGGATTTCAGTAGGTTCTGTGTCAATCTCCACCTCCAAATCCCCCCCAAAACATCCCTTCTACGTAGTCATACTGAGACTCAAACAAGTTCAAACAGCCCATGCTTAACAGCACTGGTGGATGTATGACTGCTTTATGGAGGGAAAGTAAAACAGAAAGACATCAACCCTCATGTTTTTCATGCTTTCAGATTCATATGAGAAAAAAAATACAACTCCAAGCAGAGAGTACTGGAAGATACTGCTTCAAAGGTTTTAGACATGTTCCACCACTCAGTGGCATTTCATTAAATCTTAAGCTGATTCACAGCAAATGAGCCAATGTCAGACATAATCCAGCTTGTTGCTTAAACCCTGCAGGGCAGACACAGTGGTAGTGGTGTGTGATGCAGTAGTTACACTTACTGGTGGTGAATCACTGCAGCTCTGTGAATCTGCCGGCCATGGATTTGGCTCCTCCAGGCACAGCAGGTCATTCTCAGAGGTAGCGCATCACTGGCCTTAACAAGTCTTCTTCTTAACGCAACAATGTGGCCTTCAGTGCAACTGCCAGGGTTCAGCCTCTGCAGTTGTCTCCCTTCATAGAAATCTTTCCACTGAAACAAAGGATGTTACAGTGGGTTAGTTACAAAAGGTTGGCCACATTAACCCCTGAAGCTCTATTCTTAGTATAACATTATTAAAGCAACACAGTGGTTTTTTTTTAACCTAGTCTGATGTATGTTCATGGTATGGACATTACCATAGACAATAATTCTGACGTATTTCCAAAGAAATCTTGTTTTGTCAACTCAAAAAACCCAAGCTCATCTCAGGAAGACTGACGGGCAGTGGTAATGTATGCTGTGGTCAGCGGAGTCTCCCTTTCAGCTTGTTTTTGGGGAAAAATTGACTTTGAACTCTCTGTTATTTTATCCAAAGATAAAATGGACCATCCAGACTGTTATCAGCAAAAGGTGACACGACATTGGTCATGGTACACAGAGCATCAGTGCCCATGGTATGGGTGTAAAGTGTCATTCTGCACATACTACAACAGTGTCGTTTCGTAGACACAGAGTATTTGTGCTTGACTGGCCTGCCAGCAATCCAGATCTGTCTCCAACTGAAAATGTATGGAGCTGCATTAAGAGGAGTATTAGACAATGGCTACCACAGACTGTTGAGCAGATTAAGTAAACTTTTATCAATTAAATAAAAGTCAGAGATAGTCAAATCACGCATTCTTGGAAATGGGGTACGTACTTATGTCAGTTAAATAAAGCTTCATGTGAATTAACATAACCAATTTTTGTTTGATTGCATTTTGGAAATTATCCAAACTTTTCTGGAAATGGGGTATGTAGAAAAACGCTATTAAAACATGTTACCACCATTAGCTTTATGCTAACACCATAAAATGAACGTCAGAGTCTTAAAGGCACAGCACAAAAATTAAAAAACAATACAGAGAGTTTAGAAAATGGGCTTACAAAACCAGAATATGTACCATATGTGGCTCTTTAAAATTTAAGGGACTATTTGCAGACATTCCACATCTTTTATACAACACACCTATTCTGAATATGCCTAAATATGGCTTGCTTTGTAGAGTTTGTTGTGAAATAAACATGGTATATACATATTTAGGCTGGTAAAGTTACACACTGCCATCATGTAGAGATTGTTTTGCTACAGCTCTAATGCAGCCTCTCTTCTACAGCTTACAGTACAATGACAGCATGATTCTTGTAAGCTACACGGGTGTAGGAGGTTTTAGGGAAAAGTCAGTGTTAAAATTAAACATATACTGAGCTTTTTTCCAACAACCATCCTACGAGCCATCAAAATGATCCCCCAGGTTGAGAAAACGCTGCTCCACAAGACCACCTCAAATATCTTTATCCTCACCCGGTGAAAAGCCCGTGCTAGCATTAGTGCATCCTGTCTCCTCTCAGCAGTGTCTGCCTGAGCACGGTGAAGCAGAACAGCCTGCTGGAGTGCAAACAGAGCTTTACTGAGAATCCTCCTCTGGTAATAAAGCTGGGCTTGAGTGAGAGAACTGAGTGCAGCACACCATCTTCTAAAGCACCGCAACAGCAGATGGAACCTGTACAGAGCCTGGAACCTGCATGCACAACAAGAAGACAAATGCTGAGATTAAATGTATAAAATGTTTCCAAAGTTTTAGCACTGTGCAGAAGCTGTAAAAGATAAAGATTTTTTTGAAGGTCTCAAATGCTTCATGTTTCAAATGTTGAGGCAGAATTTGGTCAAATATAGTAAAAACATTTTTTTATTTAAAAACATATATGAAATACAACATATGCCAAGTCTCTAGAGTATATTAAACTATACATTGTATGAGTTACTGTAGCATATACAGTTTATGATCTAAACATTAGTGTATCAATACAAACAGAACTGAAGATTTTATGGTAACTGAGCACCTTATTAATATGAACATAATGAGAATTTTAATTCAGAGTCAAGTCAACTTATTTCCAAGTAACATAACTGTGTGAAAGCCAAATTATATCTGAAGATATCCATTGTTTTTGTCATTCTGCTTTTTATAATGATGTCCATCCTGTAATATCTGCAGGGGGCGAGTTCTAATTCAGGCAGCCTGTGAAACATGATGCAAACATTTGCAATTCCTATTTGTCATTTTTCGTGATATTTGACTACCTCTGCAGTCCAGCTACTGGGTCGGGTAAGCAACTAAGCAGAAAAATCAATGCGGCACAAAAAGTTTCTATCATTTGACTGGAGAGTTAAAGCAGGACATTCTCACTTTGATGCCGTTCAGAATGATTTTTATATAAAATGGACATTTGTTTTCATTATAACGGTAGTGTGACATAGGGGGTCTCCAACACAAGTGCAGCCACTTTACATTTACTATCAAAAATGAACAGTGAACCTGGATGTGAGTTTTACGTTGATTTTATGTCGTATATACTGTTTGCATATACTGTTTGTATATACTGTTTATTGTTAGCTGTATTGTTTATTGTTAATTTCCTATTTATTATTATGTTTTTATATATTTATATATATATATTTTATAACTCATATTCTATTTCTTTTGTAATGTAATATATATATATATATATTTAACTTTAGATTCAGCTTCTTAATTTCTTTTTTAACTTTATTATGTACAAAATTGCACAGTCTCAGGAACAGTCAGGGTACATTTTACTACATGTTGTAAATGTATCCAATCTTGAATCCTGAATCTTAAAAAAAAAAGTGGTACATTTGAGGTGTGTGTGGGGTGGGGGGGTTTTTTTGGGTACTATTTTCCCTTACAATGCCCTGCATGCATCTTGCTCACAAATACAAATTTGCATACTGTTTAATCACTAACGAAGCCGTTCATAAAAAAGCTAAAGGAGCACAGATACTGGGTTGGGAATAGTTTAATATTTACCTTGATGCCATGTCCTCATCAGTAGTAAAAAAGTAAACCTGAGGGGCTTTCTGAAGCTGCTGAAAAAATATAAAGGCATGGTAAAAATGTTGAATAGTGTACTCAAATGATACCACACGTTAATCCACAGGGAACTGACCCTGTTGGCAGATCAAAGACAAATACATCAACTGACCTGATTTGCAGATGAAAATGGATCCTGTTTTGTTGACAGACCTTTGTGATGTGGTTTACGGCTGCTCCTGCCATGTCTGCGTCTTCCCTGGAATGTGTTGTTTCTTATAGAAGTAGGAGAATTTCCTTGATCAATCTGGGGCCTGTGGCAGTCCCAATACCATTGTGCGGTCCTTCTGCATTCCCAACTTGTCTGAATATCATCTGATCTTCTGGAATCATCCACCTTCTTTGACTCTTTCTGAGAGCAGTTCTTGTTTCCAACAGTTCGACTGCCCTCCAGGCCCATCTGACTCAAATTCTCTTTCATCTGAAGTCTTTCAAGAAGAGACGCCTGGTTCTTTTCTGAACTTGGCTTTGATAAACAGATGGGCACTGGAAGCCCACCTCTGTAAAGCTCTACATGTTCCATATTGTCTTCCTGTGGTAGAACACCAGGGATGTTGCTACACTGGAGTATTTCATGAGACTTAGTGAGTTGCAGCTCACGTCCATATTGTGCATGCATGAGCCTGCCTAGGGGAAGAGAGTTTTCCTCTGACCTTCTGATGGGAAGAGATATCCTGGGAGAGCAGAGTTGTAAGTCAGATGTGCAAAAATCTGAAACTTGAGGTTTCACAGAAGTGACCACCTCTTCGATGCCAAGGGCTAAAATCGAGCTGTGCAAGCAGGCGGACATCCATGAAGACTCAATGAGATTCTGAAACGTGGAAAGACTTTCAGTTTGCTTTGCAAATGCAAAAGATGCTTTTGGTTGTGTTTTGTCAATATTAGTACTGTATGGACAAGTCGGTCTGTCCACCATGGTCATGGAGACTGTGGACAATAACGAATAACCACTGTCAGCTGCCAGACATGTAGAATCTAAAGCATCATGGTGAGAGGAACTGGTATCTTCATCTCTCCAAACGGATTTATTACCTCTTGCATCCTTTGAGACAGAATAAAAATGCTTTTTCTGCTCATTGTAGTGAGGACTATCCCACATGTGGTCATTTTCAATTCTGAAATGCTTTGGAGAGCGGGAAGACATGGCAATTTAAGTGTCTTGGCCATTCAATGCAGACAGAAATTCCAATATTCACTTCAGACACATTTGCTGCTGCACACCTGAGGTCTTTCATGGTCCATTTTTATCCAGGAAGATAAGTTAGGTCCTTGGTGTCTAAAAAGGTCTTGGTAAATATGCAGAAATATCGTATTTGCAAAGATTCATGATCTAGAAAAAATGATGACATTGGAAATGAGAGACTTGCGACTCAATATTTTAGATCAATGTAGACTTACAAATATTCAAAAGCACTTACCTTTCTAAAAGTTACACACATTAGCTGAAAGCGTAGGTTTTCTGTAGAATAAACTCATTTTTATTTGAGACAGACCACACCAACTGAGACACATGGAGTGAGTTAAGAAGCTTATCCAGATTACTGTACTACTGCTCCCTTAGGGTGGAGCCACAACGGCCTTCACTGAACTCAAGAGACGGATGTCTCTTTAAAACGGTTAGACAAGTAAATGCATTTGGATTTCCAAAAACTTTAAATGAGCTTAACATCTGATGAGCAAATATCAGAACTTCTAATGCTTATGTATTTATGGGCTGGCAAAGATAGCCTAAAAGCAGACTAAAACAGAATATAAAGCAATTATTTGTGCAATGTCCTGTTGTCTTGGGATACCATTTAGTGAAATATAGCGACTATTTGATATTATGAACACACCCAAGCGCCACAACGAAATGTGACCTCTGCATTTAACCCATCACACGTGCACACTTGGAACGGCGGGCAGCTATCAACAGCGCCCAGGTAGCAGTGTTGCGGTACGGTACATTGCTCAAGGGAATCTCAGTAGTGTCCGGGCTGGCACTTGAACCTGCGACCTTTAATTCTCAAGGGCAATGCCTTAACCACTAGGCCACCACCACCCCATTTAGCTAACTTAACATTATTAGCTAGAGAAGATAGCTCACTAGCCTGTGACTAGTGCTCAGACATTACAGGCATTTTTAAGGCGTTGGTGGATTCCAATAATTGACTAAACAGAAAAAAAGCCTTTTTTAAGATCTCTCCTCTTATACACACATTTGTTTGCTAATGAATAGCAAATTTTCACATAAACCTTGCACTGATGGCAGGCTTGAAAGGCAATCTTCAGATATATCCAAGTCAGATTGTACATGTCTGGATAAAAGATGTTTAACAGACATGTCAGGCAATCTCGCACTAATTAAATGGGGGAACTTTTCAAGAAGGGTGTTTTTTGACTAGGGGATGTTTTTGAAGCTGCTGCCTGTGGGGCTAGTTAGCAGCCAAAGCTGTGATGCAGTTTTCCTCTGCCATAATCACTAATTCACAAGACAGAATTATCGTCGCCAATTATTAGTTCATCATTTTTCTCTCCCATTTATATAATGAATGGGTGTTTTCTTTTCTTCCATGCATAACAATGAAACTAAAGCTTTTAATGCCTAGTGTGCCATTATAGTAACTGAATTGTCTATTAAAAAAAAAGACCTTTTTTTTGCAGATTTATTTTAGATTTATTAAATAACAAAGGCATTTAATTTCTGTAGCTCCTGCAAAAAACAGGAACAAATTAATACTGTCAAGCAAGCTTCAAGTCCTTGTGATGTAGGCTTCATCTATTTGTAGCTCCTCAGATAAACCAGACGGTGAGGCTGAAATTTCTCTCGACACAGTGGACACTCTGTCTGCAAAAACAAATAAAGGTACAAGCCTTTAAAAAAAAAGCTACCATCTACAAAGGACAAGTTAATAACAGAGTATATACCTTCTGAGGTAAATATGGAGTACACTTGAATACTGCATTAATTCATGGGGCTAAATGTGTTACCTTAGTGTTACACCATTCTGTGATACATTCCCAGCAGAACAGATGGCCGCAGGGGGTTGTGGTGGGGTGCCTCCTCTCCTCCAAACACAAGATACAGCGTGAGGCTCGAGAGGATGGAGACCGGACCGCTTGCGGACTGTGCAAAGAGAGAAAAATGCCACACCAAACACATGAAATCTCCTTGCAACTGCTGATGTTGCAGCTGGCAATTTTCAGATTTGAGCAAAAGTAGATGGGAAGGTATTTGCCAAAGGGCTGGATCTGAAAAAGAACTGTGCATTGTAAAGAATGAAAAACGAACGGTTAGAATGGTTATATGCACAAGTGTTAAAAAAAAAATTTATATATTTGTTTACTTGTTCTGATGATCTGCATTTATAATACAACTTACAACATGGCTTTGAAATTTTTCAACATGATTTTTTTCTTTGTAGTATGTGTTGATTTATCGGATTTACACAATATCCTCCTTAGCCAAAGTGCAGCTAGCAAGCTAAGACATGTTAAGTATGTGAAATTAGCTTCTGTATTTCTGCACTGAGGCTACAAGACGAGATTAAGTAATTGTCACTTATGACCATCAAATAACACAGCGCAAGCACGGTTAAATCATCCAATCCACACACTTTTTAAAGTAATATTTAATGAACTTAAAGCAGAATTTTGTCTGTACTTTCATCTTTTTTTATTATTTTAAACTACTCAAAAGCTCAGCTGATATGAAAGGCAAATTTGCATCTGCCTGACTGAGTTGCATGTTGTTTCTCAACATCATTGGTTACGGCAAGTGTATTGATGGTGTACACATTTGCTGTACATTAGCCTCACATCTCCAGTGCTAAAGAAGCAAACTTTGGGGACACCAAACTTACCGTTGCTGACTGAACACAGCTGTAAAAGAAAAACTGCATGCATATGATTTTTCAAGTACATGTTCCTTTATTATTGAATATACGATGCTTTCCCACCTTGAGGGAAGGTTCCGGTGTTGTTTCCACTCCTGCCTGGCGCGCTGTCTCTGTCTCAGGTTGTTAAACTGCAGTGTCAGTGTGACGGCCAGTTGCAGCAGCGATACCACCCCTAAAAGCTGGTAACTATTACGAATGACTTTGTCATCCCCTGCCATATGTTGCACTCTGAGCTATGGGGAAAAAAAGAGAGTGAATTTACTATTAATGCACCATAAACCCATT
>JBBPDA010000019.1:4328355-4348459 GCA_037974385.1 Arnoldichthys spilopterus
CCCCTGCCATATGTTGCACTCTGAGCTATGGGGAAAAAAAGAGAGTGAATTTACTATTAATGCACCATAAACCCATTCCATGAAAATAAAAACTACTGTAAAAACTTACACTTTATCCACTTACAGAACAACAATTTTTTTAGAGAAATAACTTATTAAAATAAGCAGTAACGTCATTATTCTGTTATTATTTGCACATTTTGCTCTGCTTAAATTTGCTTAGCAGCTCCTATAGGAAATAACGGTCATTCTTACATTACATAACACAAATTAGCTTCTAACACTGAGCATTTACATTCTCAATAATTTATCTAAAAGGATGAAAGAGAGTCTAACTTACATAGCTGATGCCTGCAGTCCTTTTGGCCAGATGATAAAAGGCACCTCTAATATAGAACAGTGTCACATGCACCCTGTGCAAGATAGTGACCCCTTGTTGCACTGCAAAGACCACAGGCTTTAAAGATTTTCTCTGGTGCTCGTTTAGCATCCCAACAGCCCTGCATATCCATGCTTTTATGTAAGACATTGGGTTCCAAGTTAATGTTATCGCTCGCTGGGCATTCTGAGAGTCCTGCTCCTCAGTCTCCAACTCATGCTCAATGCAGACAAACAGCTTGTCCACGAGGTATGGCACAAGGGTGTTTAGGAGAATGAGGGCCCCCCTACGTGTACGGGATGGAATTCTGCGTTTGGTTGGGTCAACTTGGACAATGCTGACATACTCCTCACCTAATGTCTGATATCCTGTTGGGAAATCATACAAACAGAGTTTAAAAGATACCATCCAACTTGTACCTATACTCACTGCAAACAGCATATACACATATTTACAAGACAGGTTGATATCTATATGTTGTTGCGCAGCTGCTCCTTTACCCCATCCGTCAGTGCAAAAAGACCATCCCAGAATTACCATCCTAGGAAAATGCTGGACCATTTTCAGCATAACATTAGGACCAACAATCAAGACACCTTGTCAATATAATTAGTCTATTTCTAATGACTCAAAACATTTGTAGTGTTAATCGTTAATGGTAGGTGTGCATTAGTGTCCTTTCCCCTCTGTGTAAATGCACTGGGCACTTAATCAGACACACCTACCTTGTTGGTATACAATGTAGGTGTACATTTAAAAACTATAGTTCAGTTTATGTCATGTACAGATAAAGATATTTTAGTGGTAATAAGAAAACCCCTTCAATGTGCAACCATGTCAAAACATCTTCCAGGTGAAGTTCTAATTAAGTGATTCCTCTTGGCTGTGAATTTTGTTTTTGCCGGACCATTTTCATTCCAGCAGTGTAAAGGGAGAGTATCTCCAAGGTCCCAGCACTGACCAGGGTCAGAATCAGAATCATGTTTACTGGCCAAGTGTGTGAGCAAACACATACAAGGAATTTGTTTTCTGCCAATGGCGTCTCTCAAGTACAACAGTGTAATACAGTAGTAAAGAACACAATGCAACAAATGTAAACAACACAATGAATATACTCTGAGCAATATAATAAAATAAACAATATATGCAGTCTAATTCATAAATATGTAATATGGATTATTATTAATGAATATAAAGGTAAATGTTACAATATATATACAATATATATAAGTATTATTGAACATACGTTTATACTATTAATCTAAATATATGTACGTATGTATATATGTATGAAGACATGTATGTGTATATATATGCAAATGTAAACATTTGTATATATACTCTTGAATGATCAATATTACATTTTTTCATAGGGGTCAAATCTTCTAGCAATGCCTCTGCTTATACCAGCACCCACTAACATGCAACTACAACTTACAACTCACCTACTGTAGAGGGCACCTTTAAGGTAGGTACACCTGATCAATGGCCTAGAAGTGTATATAGGTTTCCTTAATAAGGGGCGACTTAATAGTGGATTTTAGGACTTGTATACCTGAGAGAGTCGTAAGTGCATAGTATGCGAGGTCTGACAGCAGTTCAACTTCTTTCCTCCACTGCAGCCACCGTTTGGAACCTGCACGAAGGTAAAACGTGCAAATTCATTCATGCACATTCAAAACAAACCCCATGTTTATCACTGTGAAGAGAGAAACGTACCAGCGACGGTCTGGAAAGCTTCGTTAGTGTTATTTCTGAGGACGCCCTGATAGTATTCGTCCTTTTGAGACGACCGAATCAGCTGCGGCTGGTTGGCGTCCACGAGTCGCATTGTACAGTATTAATGCTTTAAAAAGTGCCTTTATAATTCGACATCTGTCGTTTATTTCGCGCGGTATGCTGTCCAGATTTGCCTGTTTTTCCCCTCTTCCGTTTTTAAGTCACGTGTGTTCAGGCAGGCTTTCTATTGGTCGGCTGCTTTAACAAGGGGTGCGTGGACTTTACACAGGGAAACTGTGGCTAAGTCTCAAACTAAACACGCTCACACTACATAGTGTGCAGAAAATAGTACACCACCATTAGAAGTGCACTCAGTAGTGCAGTATGTAAAGCATGAAAGCGGACTGTTTGGGACGCAGTTTGTGTATTCAGTTTGTCCCAATTTTCTACTGTTTTACTTTTTAATTCCCTTTTTATCTGCAAATCCATACTTTCATGAGCTTCATGCTCATCAATTATGTTCTTATCTTTTACTGCAAACTACATTGCCTGCAGACTTTGTATTAGCCAGTGCTTTATACAAGTCCACTGATTAAACTAGAGTTAACATATAAGTTTTTTTTAAATGGTTGAGCTATTTTTAGCACAAATCATGATTTTGAGCCATTTGCTTTTGCATCATCTGTAAACCTCAAATGATCCATGATGTGACTAAATGATTTATATTTTAAATGTAACACCACCTCAACCTTCTTTTAGTGCACAGTAGGTTACATCACTTTCTCCTGAGTCCATAGATGGCCTCAAATTCTAGCCTGCAAAACCTGTTTCTTTGTTCCTTTGGTGCAGCAACATCAGGCAGTGGTACAACAGGGAAGAAGCGAAAAAGGAAAGAAAATTAGGAAAAGAGCCCTTTTCATGCTCCAGTTAGTGTAAAATCCATACTTATGGCTGGTCACCAGATTTCAACTTCAAGAGGCAGGCCTTGTTTGATTAAAGACTTGCAGGAGACTATTTACTCCTTATGGCAGTAAAGGAAGTGTGGACACTGTTTACACTTGAGGAGGGGCAGTGCTTTTTTTCTCAGACTGAGAGATACATGTGACTTCTTGCAGACTGGAGTTAGATGGTGTACAGGGCGGCTTGCGGAAAGTAATAGCGACAGAATCAGCTTGGGAACAAATGAAGCTCCTGTCTTCACTGAGGTAGGGTGGACTTTTTGTTGGTGTTTTGCACAAATATTGAAGGAGGACATCTGGATGAGGCCTGGAAACAAGTGGAAGTGTCCTAGTGGCTGGGATATTTTCAGACTGGAGTGTTTGTAACTATGTTCATTAGGTTTCAAACTTGCGTGCAGTCATGTCTAATGTGTATACCTACTAAGTAAAAGTGTATTTTTATAAAGAGTATTTTTTTTTTTTGCAACAAGTCATTATTTCGACTTACTGAATGTTGCAACATGCCTACCATCCACAGTTACACCATTTTTCGATTATTCCTGAGGATATTCATAGTGCCATTCTGCAGAGGAAATCATACAAATAAAGCATCTGCTGTCATTCAGTTTTGCTTAAATTGCAAATGATCAAACCTACATTTAATCAAAGTGCTCTGGAAAGGGCATGTCCTCCCTCTGGGGTAATTTATTTTCCTTGACAGCGCCATAAACAATCATATAGTGGTACAGACAGGACTTTGCTCTTTTCAGTTCATTTACGAATGCCCTGTTTCGAGCACTTGCTCTTTGCAGGCTAAGCCACAGTATATACAAGAAACACTGATCTACTGAGCACCGTAATTAGATGACCTCCAGCTCTTTTCCAATTAGAAGAAACCACAATCAGGAGCAGTTACTTTTACAATTAATGTCTTATTGTGAAACTGTTTTCCAAAGAGGTGGAGAGAAAGGAGCTGGAACGTCTCTGTGTATGGAATGGCATGAGAGACTAGAACAAGGCTCTGAAGAAAGCTGGGTAAAGAAAATGAAGTGGTTCCAATTGATTGTAAACCTTGTTTCATCCTACAAAAAAATCCTCAATGATTACATCTACAACATGGGCCATTAACCATGTGCTCCCACTGTCTGCACCCCACCCCACTGCCCGCCCATTCCTGCGAAGACTCCTTTGCCCTTACTTGTCCCAGGTTGACGCAGGGAGAGCTGTTGCCCCATACGGGAACACCCACTATGGACAAAGAGATTACAGATGACATCAGCTTCCTTTACCTGGAACATGGGACGGCGTGTCTGTACTGTTGCATTTGTGTGGAAAAGAGGAGAGCTTAGTGAATGGGAAAGATCTGAAAGTGGAGCTGGCAGAAGGAGGGAGTTTCACTATTAGTAGGAGTATCTGTTAGAACTCTGGGGTCTACCGGCTTCTGCTTGAGCAAGACTGGTTCCCGTCAAGGATGAAGGTAATGTGATACTCTACATTAACTTTTTTGATCCCTTGAGAACACTGAGGAACTTGAGATGTGGAGATGTTGCCAGGAATTGCCACAGCTTAAATGAATGCCCTGGTGTAGTTAGATTTGTGAAGCTGGGATTAGCTTCCTAGTTTGGGTCAAGTTTTCACCTAAGGGGCTTCACTGCAAAGAAACGCGACACCCCTCACCTAAGAGACTAGAAAGAAGTGGATAAAGAAGAAGCTTCAGGTGAGCTGAACCCTCAGTGAGAAGTTTTTGCTTTGGACTCATTTCGATGTTTGCATGCTGTCATGGTCTGTTCAACGTGAACTGCTCTGAGCAGAGTGGAACAGTGTCTAGTGGAACTCGTCCTGAGCTCCAGGCTAAACAGTGAATCAGGCATCCATAAATTAGATGTTAACCCGTGTAGTTAGACAGAGAACACCCCTTCATTTATGTAATTTCCAGCCTTAAGAGTATGTTTCATTCTTACTCACTTCCCCGTCGGTTGAGGTCGTTGAGGCTTTGTCAATCTGAAAATTTGCCCTGCTTTCTCCAGTCTCCCATTTCGAAGCGCTTTTACCGGTTTTCTGTGAAAATCTAGCTCAGATGCAGTCTAAAGATGAAGAACGTTTTGTGTTGTAGGCTGCATTGTGAGATGCAATATGAACCGGAGGGTTTGAAGGTAATGAAAAGGCCTTTTGTGTCAGCCACTCCATGTGCCAGTGAGCAACCCTGAGTTACAGAAAAAGACCAGGTTGCCAGCTGGCCACTTGTTGGCTTGCCAGGAAACATCTTCCACTATGTATGAAATCAAATGGATGTTTCCTCATATGCATTCAGTGTGCAGAATAAAAGGCATGCACCTTTAAACGTGACTTTGTTCTAAAGCATTTTAAGCAATCTCTTATCTTGCGTTGCCATACGTATAATCTTGCCAGCGTAGATTTGCTGAATGATAACGGCTTCAAATAGAGGATAAGTGCTCCATGCTACAGCTCCAAGACTATTTGGCAAAAGCTATCCAGTGCATAAGAAGTAACAACCATCTATCCTTGTTTATTATGTGAAAAATACAAATAGCAGATGATAGGAGTGTGCATAATGTAGGTAATGCAAATATTTTAGCAAATGCTGTATAAAAAGACATTAGAAAAATCTTTGTAGAGAACAAGAAGCACTTCTGCATATTTCATGACCTCTCACATGGAAGTCATAATTCTGCTGCATTTTATTGCTTCACTGCTGGTAATTTAAGAAAAAAAAACCAGGCTATTTTTGTTTACTAAAGTGATGTGCATTGTATTAATAAGCCTTTCTCATGCAATATGGGTATGGGTATATATCTACGTATAAATCCTGTATCCTACCTAAATATGAATGTGTATTATTATTATTGTTATTATTATTAATGTTTTATTTATCATTGTACTGAAAAATACGAAGAATTTTCTGCTTTAAAGGCATCATAAATCTAGATAATTGAACCAATGGGCCAAAAAATAAGAGGCATCTGAGTCCAGGGAAATGACCATTATTTTTTACCATTTGGTTTATATTGATCTGCGAATCTGTTTGCCCACAAATTATAATAGCAGAAAAAGAATATGACTCAAATCACTGCTTTTATTGCAGCACATTAAAAATGTAATTTAGAAACATTTTTTTTGTGCTTTAGTCAGGGCTGAAACTGGTGGGCAAAGATATAATTTTTAGTATATCCCAATACTCAAAGTGCATTCTTTGTGCATCAATAATACCCGTGATATGCTTATAAAGGTATGTATCATATCACTGGCTTTCAGCAACATGTTCATTCTTTGAAATGGAGAACAGCAGCGTAATCCCCACTGCATTTAACAGTGCATACAAAAAGTGTCTCTCTCCAAAATACAGGCCCAGAAGTGACTGTGGTGCTTTGCAGTAGCTCCGCAGGTGATAAGGTATTAACCAACATTTGCATGCTGGCTCTCGTATCTGTCAACAGTCCTTTCAATGTGGCACACAAAAGCGTTTGTCTTTCTTTTAGAGACAGATTTAAAACGGAAACAGATAGGGTGAAAGGTCAAACAGGGATCTGTGTGTTTCACTATACTTACTTGCCTTCTCTCAAAACTGAATGCCCACCTGCTTGAAAAGCCATCACAAGCCACAAGCTTGCTTTCCGATCTGTGTTTGCTACAGACAAGAGTAGGAAATCCAATACCCTTCCATTCTTTATCAGCTAATGTCAATAAAGATCAGCATTGCACTTTCACTGGTTTCAGCCTGCCTCTCTTTTTGCTGTTAACTGCTTCATAGTGAACAAACTTTCTTGGAATGTTGTTAGGCCTGGATGTCCGAAGCAGCCCCGAATGTTTCATGCATAACACCAGATCTGTTAATGTGTCATTCCAATCATTCTGATACTTTCTGATGAATAAATCTGAATATTAACGCCATATTATATATTTGCATACATATTTTAAATTAATTTATTATAATTAATTATGAATTATAATTTAATTATAAATTATATATATATATATATGTATTATATATATTTATATGTATTATATATATTCATGTATTTATTAGGAATTAGATTTAGGATTCAAGACTTTATTGTTATGTGCCCAGTAGAACAAGCAGTTACATATAAAAGTCAAATAAAAGTCTTACGTTTAATTAGTGTTTCTTTCGTTTTTTTCCCTTTTTACCCCGATGCAAAACCTCAAAAAAAACTCAGCAGACAAGCAAGACTGTGCGGTATAAATTCAGCATAATTAATCTGCTGAGGAATGCCCCTAACTGTGTTTCTGCGTTTTTTTTTTTTTGTCGCGGTAATATTAGAACAGAATAAATGTCTTGTTTTCTACCCAGAAGGGAAATTTCAATGGGTTTCACACCAGACATATTTGTCATTTTTTAGGCACCACACTGTGAGATGGGGGGTGAAACTTTTAGGTGGTTTCCTGTGCGTTGTCCTGCTACATGTTACCTGCAGCCAGGTGTTGTGTTTGCTAACATGTCTAGTCGTGTGGCCCTCAGGCCCAAACTTGTCACAGCTCTACCCAGCAGCACCTCAGAAAAAAAAACACACCCCTATTGTTCAGGCAATAGCAGGCAGTTGTCTAAGCCATAACCCCCACCCATAAGTTATTCACTGTTTTGTCAGTTTAGAGAGAGGTTTAGAGAGTGAGGTTAGGTGTGAGTGAGGAGAGAAGGCTACAGAACTGGCCTTAGTATTTGCTCTGTGTTGTGTAGTTCTTCTCTAGGTGTATATAATATGGAATATTCTGTCATAAATTCATGTTATTTCATGTTATTCTAAGCTGGATGTCTGTACGTATTTTTAGATTTTTACTCATTCTTTTACTTTTATTGCAATGTCTTTTATTCAGCATGTTTTGTGGAAAACCAAGACATAATTAAATGATAACTAATACAATGTAATGATCTTTTCTCAATAATTACTTAAGAAGTAACCGTGCCTTGGGACCTCGTTTTAAAAATGAGGCATTGTAACTGTTAATCGTATCATAACGTCATTCGCAATGTTTTCTCAGTTTCTCAAAGCTCATTATGGAATCATCTACAGCTCTGTTCAGCATTCTGGGCACAGGGAAGTTTCAGAGTAGTAGCATCATAATGGAAACATTTTATCCATGTACATGTACAGTCAAAACGTATTTGGAATATGTACATATTTCTTTCATAGTGAGCGATTTGGAGGCATACCAATGGGATGTGTGTGTTGTTGTTGGTGTTATTGAACTGTCTCTTGGGTGGTGTCCCTCCAGGCTACAACTTCAATTCAATTAGCTGGTTAACATAACTGTAACAGATTCTGTTCGTTTTTTGCACTGATGTCTGACATCTTGACGTACAATATTGATCCTGTTACAAATGTAGCAAAGTCAAGTCAAATATCTTTATTGTCATTCCCTAGTGTAACTTGTGTACATTGGGATTCCCAAGGCCCATAGCGCTGCAGATGATAACAGCACATTAGACAGGACTACATAAAGTGCAGTTAAACCAGAATGTGAAATGACAATAAGTTTATTCATACAGTACTGTGCAAAGGTCTTGAGAAAATGCTTTTTGAAGCTGTATCTGGGCAGCTTTCTCTCTCTCTCTCTCTCTCTCTCTCTCTCTCTCTCTCTCTCTCTCTCTCTCAAAAACCTTATTAATATTAAAATAAATTGAAATAACATTATTACAGTAAAAAAAATGATATAATGATGTATGTGCCGTTTCCAGAATATTAATTGCAGTTCCCATCCAATTGCTGGTTTGGGCTTAATACAGTCCTTCATTAAATGGAATCAGGTTCTGATATTGGAGCTTTACACACATCCATGCAGTGGCTGGAGGCATGGGGAGATTTGTGAAGCCAAACCTGTATTTTTCTAACCATCTCACCCAATATCAACTACTGTTTACACACAACAACTCATCCTCATTCTGTTCACTGGTTTCTTGTTTGTTTGCATTGATTCTAATGTGAACTTGTGTCTTGCCTGCAAAAAGAAACTCAATGGCTTTAATGTATTTGCACAGTGCTGTATATGTGCTGTGGATGATGCATGTGGACAAGGGTTTAGTCTGGTCCACTTGAATGCTGGGGGGGGCAGCAGTGTGCAGTTTTCCGACCACCTGGGGCAGAAGCTGTTGCAGAGTCTGATGGTGATGGAATGGATGCTGCAGTACCTTTTGCCAGATGGCAGCGGGATGAAGAGTCCATGAGGGGTAGGAGGGGTCATCCACAATGCTGGTGGACTGGCAGATGCAAGGCTTGTGGTAGGAGATGTTGATAATGGGGTAGAAGGACCCTGGTGATCCTGGCTGTCCTCATAATTCATTTTGGATGGTGCAGTGCCCATTAAAAAATTACTTAAGCTTTGGTCAGTTGCTGTAGTATTGTTTGTCGATTGGACTACAATGCAAACCACATTGTAAAACTTCTGTATCGCTGAATCCCATAAATATAAAGTTTGTGTATTTAACTTTGTGTTTAAATGTCCCTATGATGCCCCAGTGGTGACCAAAATCTGATGCTGGTTACTTCCTGCACTCTAAGCACAATAACGTTCTCACATATATGTCAGACAGCTTGCATACAGTCTTTAAATCCCCACTTAAAAGCTTAAAGCTTATTGTTATTGTGAAAAAGTTAAAGAGCTCAAAGATGTTCTTTGGGTTGTGGAGCTTCAGGTTATGGTAGGTTTAGATGTAGGACATCAGCCTCTGGAAATACCTCTCAAATTCTGGTAAACACTTTTGTGTGTGTGTGTGTGTGTGTACATGAATTTAACTCATCATGAGGACCAAATGTCTTTATAAAGATAGGAATAATACAGGAAAATCTGTAGAGGTTGGGGCACAAGGTCCTCACAAGGAAACGTGGGTTCGTGTGGTCCACGAATTCAACTTTTGTAGGAAGAACTAAAACAGCACAAAGACTGTCTTTTATTTTCTGAGGTTACAGTTAGGTTTAGGTTTATATGTTGGTGTTGGTTTACTGAAATATAGAAGAATTACAGAAGTCAGTGGAATGTACTCACAAAGATAGCAGTACTAACCTGTGTGTGTGTGTGTGCGTTGGGTGAGGGGGTTGGAGGAGGGGAAATGGGTGTTGGTTCATTTTTATTCCTTTCTCTGAAGACTGAAAACCTCAAACAGAAAAGGAGAGAGGGGTTTCATTAAATTGTCAAGCCCTCACACATCTTTCAAACTTAGGCCTCCTCTCATAGAGCTCTGCGCTCACTCTCTAATCTTTTTTGGAGAATGAATAAGGAATTCCCTGGAAGACCAAGTGCCAAGTCTGCTATTTGTGGAAAACACACTATTATACTGATATTCTGTTATATGTGCCAGAAGAGCAATAGTGGGTTAGAGCTGCCAGCACTGACCAGACCGGATAGCTAGGAGGATTATGAATAATTGACCCCTTTACTGAATGAAGAAATACATTCACAAATAAACAGCTGGAAATACAGGACAAAAAGAAATATAGCAGGAATATTTTTAAATATTTAAATTATAACAGAGATTAATAATAATTGTTGAAAATTGTAAGTCATTTAGAAACATTTCTCTTGGTCCATTCATAGTGAAAATCAGCAAGTGTGTTCAAATGATGTAAAAAAAATGTAAAAAATAGAAAAACATAAATACAAGCTTTTGTTCTGACAGCAATGATATGATATATAAAAGGTATTAAGGTGTTTACAAAGCTGAGTGCTAGAATGAATATTTTAAGATTTCAGACAAATGTATCATTCCATTTTTGGCCCAAACCCTGCCATGTCAGGACAGCATCAGATCCTCTTAAGGCTTTTTTTTAATGATCTTTTTAGTATAGCTGTGAATTTTTTGTCATAAACTGTGGGCACAGTTCCAAACTGAAAGTGACTGTTTTGTCACGGTGAACACACTGGAGCACTACAACGAAATGTGACCAATGTGTTCAAATGTTTCTCCGATTTTTGACTATTGTCAGTACTTTATGAACACTGACCAGCTGTATTTTTATTACAAAGTTTTGATCTGGTTCAGTTCATGCAACACAGAATAAAAAGCATTTGTACTCATAATTTTTTATGGCATTTATTACAATTTTGCTATTGAATTCTTTCTACTTGTTCTTTGTCAATTCAAACTTGTCAAAATACAAAACATGGCATTATGTGTCATGAAAATATTAGTTATTGTTATTGTGATGCTATCATTTTGTTGTATCACCCACCACTAATGAAATTGTACGTATTGTGGTGTGTATATATATATATAGTCACAGTAAAATTATATAAATATGATTGAAAAACAGATTTTCACAAATACATAGTATTTAAGAGATTGCAGCTCTCTTGAGATATGTTCAAGAGAAAAACTCAGTTAATGTGAACATAGTTACATCATAAAATCTGCTGTACTGACTCTTGTGTAGGTGTTGAGCTGTTCTTAAAAGTCCACATAAAACACTGCTTTTAAGAATCTTACCTGTACTTTTTTTGCACTGTGCCTTCAGGTGCCTTCTCGCTCCAGCTTGTCCTGGCTTTGACCACCTGCCCAAGGGGCCAAAACAGCAGAGGAACCAGTTGTGGAAGCCTTTCAGACATCCACTATCACCATCATCAGCCCAGTCTCCACCCAGACATCCTGCCACCCCCAGACGCTTAACTACAGAGCATGACTCTAGGCTTAGTGTCTGCTGAACCACTGTTGAACTTTTACTGTCGCTCAGACTAAAAGAGACTAGAAAAGCAACAAATGCTCCTGTTCTGGCTTCCATCTTCCAAAGTACAACATTTGTGGAGATACTGAGTTGAAGATCCATGCTGGCTACAGACTGATAATAGCTCACAAATCCCTTTGGCATCTATGCACCTCTTCTAGAACATTCAAGTCCAAGGTAAAGGAAAATAAAAATGGATACAGTTTCTCTAAATCCATCTCTTCGCTCTGGAGGCTGCAGTGTGGGCACAGACTCTCCAAGTCTGTCCATGAAATCGTGGGGCTTCACAAATGATACCGACTCTGTCAGGAGCCGACATTGGAACTTCTTCCTGTCTGCTAACTTCGCTGATGTTGGTAAGTCACCATGGCTAAAAGTTCACCAGTGAAAAACGGTTGCTGACCAAATTTATGTTTGATGCTTTTTGAACAGAGGAGAATTGTAATTAACAGAATGGTTTTTGGACACCACCTCATTCAATGTTACTTCTGAGATACTGACGAGTTATTAACAGAGAGTTTGCAGTAACAGGGTCTACTCTTGTGCAAAGGCTTTTTGCCCAATGTTGGAACATTGCTGTGAGGATTTGATTGCTTTTAGCAGCAGGGGCATCAGGCGTTGATGTTGGATGATTAGCACGAGGTCAAACAGCAGTCCAAAGTAGTAATGCACCATTACCATATTTTTATTTATGGCACTGATACCTGATTCTGAAGTATCCCCTGATACGAAATAACGATACCATTACCAGTCTCTCTACTCTAACTACATGAAATCATGGTATTTGTACCATAACATTCTAAAATGTTGTATACACTTCAATTGGTGGCATTTACTAGCTAGTCTGCTAAAGTAGCTGTGCTGTTTGGTGTGATCTATCATGAAATGCCTATTAGTCTTTGATTTATTTGAAATACTTGTTGGTTGTTGATTGGAGTCCAAACCGATGTTTTTTTTCTAAAAGGGATTAATAAAAATTATAAATATATATATATTGACTCAATTATTCATTGAAAATGTAGTTGATTGTATACCATACATGTTTTAATCTGTGTGGGAAACACTCCTCCCTTCAGTTCCAGCTTGCTTCTTGGTATTGGTGGTTTCTATTGCTTGAAACTTGACACTCTCTTAAAAATAGAGCTTCCTAATGAGTTTCCTCATTTTCCCATCCTTTTCATTATGTGGAGGTTCTTTAAATCTTAAAAATATCTTAACACTCACACACCTCTTTCAAGAACCATCCATTGAAAGGTTCTTTAGAGGGACGCAAAGGGGTTCTTCTATGACATTGCTCCAAATAACCCTGTTGTCTGCACCTTTATTATGAAGAGTGCATTTGAGGTCAACTGTGTAGTAAATTGTAAACTGTCCTTTCTTTTCCTGTGTCTTAAATCTATCATCCTAATAGAAGAAGAAGTTAAGTCGTGTGCTAACTTAGTCATAAAGCGTCAACATGATCCTAAACCGCAAGGGCACTGCTTTTCAGAACACACTCATATATATTTTCCAACACTGTAAATGTTTGCGCTTATGAATTCTTTGGATGTTTTATGTCTTTGTATGCTGTTTATTATTTCTATGCCATCTGTTTATTTTTGTTTTTGTCAGCTGCGTTGTCAAGTGAATGTCTCAGTCCCAGTTGCTGATACTCCTGCTGATACTCTGTTCCAACTTTCACTTTCAGCTTGAGGTGTTTTGAGTTTCATCAGGTTATTTTAACTGAATTGTACATGCGTTTGTCTTGTTGTAAATAGGGAAGTTGTGATTTCTGTGGATTCCATATCATTCCTAGGAAAGTTGCCCTGTGCAGGCATGTAGCACTGCTCTATTAGATATATTAATTCACTGCAAATGTTCTTTGTTCAGTGCAAATTAGGGTTGAATTCTTTTGCTACGTGTTAAGCTGCCTGGGTCCCGATTATTATTCATATGTTTATAAGTCATTTCATTACTTCTCTTACTTAATGTTTCATGGGCCTGACTCTCATGCAGTTGTCAGGAATACCTCCATTCCTAAAATACCAAATGTCTAAAAGTCTGTAGATGCCTGAGTATTAATTTTTTCTTCCAAAAGAGTATTAATAGTAGGGCTGTAAATCACAAGTTTCATCATACTTTGATCCTACACAGATTATGACATTTCATACAATCTACTACATTTTCATGGACTCGCACATGCCAACGAATTATAATGTAATTACAAATACAACATTCTAGTCATAAGCAAAAGCAGCTTCTCAGTACAAATCATTGCTTACAGTAAAAAAATACAATTAATTGTGGAATGAACACACAGCTTTTTACATGTCACATCAACATGTTGGATTGTGCACTATTTTGGTCAATGCATCAGTACAGATCGATTCATTGTTGCACCCCTAATTAATATGTAATGAATGTCTTGATACTTCTGGACACAGAGTGTATATCCTTGTCAGACCTGTTTTACCACAATATTTTTTTTACCTCCCATAAAGCTGTAAAGCTTATGACCCATATGTACCAAAAAAGCAGCTCTCTGGCATACATTTAGCCTAATATATGATACAGCAGTAGAAAACAATTATTGTTAATGTCTTGTTGATGTTCTTCTACAAACCAAAGCCAACTGGACAAAACGTTCTGACTGGTTCTCTCACTAACTTCCTAATGCTCCATAATGGACTGCACAGAGTTCTCTACCCACATCATATAACATGTTTCATTGCTGCTTGAATTCACATAGTGTTCATATAAAAAAGAAAATGTATTTCTATAGTATGAAACTGGCAAACCAGTTCTGTCAACAAAGCACGATACTCCCATGCAGTGCTGGGTGAAGTTTTGGGTGCAAAAACAAAAAGATGGAAAACCTTTTTATGTCTTCAATGGATTCACAAGCCAGAGGGTTCAGACCTCTAGTTCACCACATTTTTGTGATATCTCAGCTTTTTATTGTATTTTAGATCGCAAGACACCTGAGCCAGTGGATCAAATAGCTTGTTATTATCTGTCTGAAGCCTTTAAGAAGATAAAAAAGTGCCCAATGTGGGTTCTCAACTGCCTTAGGGTTCTTTGTGGTCTAAAGGATCATACCATCATTACCTTGATAGGTCCAATATTTACAGCTTGGGCGACAAGGCAAGAGCACTAGCATAGAGTTGACATTTTACTTTTCAAAAGTGTAAAAAGACTTTTTAAAGTGTAAAGCTTCTCATAATGTAAAGATTTGCAAGGCTCTCTGCACACTGTCGTTTTTTTTATTCTGAATGATCAGCTAAGAAATAATTACATGACTTGGACAACATTGCTTTGAAGTTAACTTTTTTAAATACTCAGGCCATGTTGGCCCAGGGCCAGCATGCAAAACAGTGCCCCCCGCATCACCTCCTAAAATCTTGTACTGCATTATAGAATATTCCTTGAGCAAAACATAATAAGAACCCAGTTTTTCAAGGCCGTGTAATATTTCTTGCCATAATCATCATACCATTGAAAACTCCATGCCATCCCAGGTACCTACAGCACTGGCTTACTGCCACACCTGTTCATTCTAAAGGGGTTTATGACCACACAATTGCATCTTGATGCCTCTAATACCCTTTTAATCTGCCATCTGCTGTGCTGGCAGGTTTGGGCCTTGGTTTTGAAGCCGTAATTGAATGACTTCAAACATGCGTGGATCCCATCCGCGATTCCGTCATTTGCTCCACCAACATGCCCCGACGGGCCTGGCCGAATGAAGCCAGAAGTCAGACTGCAGGCCAATTCATGTACACCTGCTGAATGGGGAAGTCATCATAGGACATCTGTTCATTAAATGCTCTGCTATGGAAATCTTGAGACTAGGCCATGGAAAGCCATGCCTCATTCTGTTGTGCTTACAGACAACATTCACTGCATATTTTCTTATCTGTGTGATTAAGGTTAGGAAACAAATGTGTTAATGGATCACAGATGGGCAATGAAGTAGTCTTATTGAAACACTCCAGCATTTTTTAACCCAGTCTCTATCTTCTACAATTGCATGGCATTGATTAACAAGGACAATATTTTTGACCCATCTCCCTCCTGCTCTCAAACTCTAGTTCCTGCTCCAGTGTCCAATGTGGAGAGCTCACACGACACACATCAACATGCTTTCTTCTTGTTTTTGTGGTGGACTTTTTTGGGTTTCTTTTAGCCATGCTAACTTCCAGTACATCCATGGCGCAATAACAGCCTTGATGTTTTCGGACACATGCAGTGGGGTGAGGGGCGGCGCGCAAGTTTTTGAGAATATTTGGACAAGTGAAGTGAAGTGAAAGTGATTATTTGTCATTGTGAACATACTCAGGCACCACAATGATATGTGACTTCTGCATTTAACCCATCACACGTGCACACGTGGAGCAGCGGGCAGCTACCAACAGCGCCCAGGGAGCAGTGTAGCAGGACGGTACCTTGCTCAAGGGTACCTTAGTAGTGCCCGGGCCGGGACTCGAACCTGCAACCTTCAGATCCCAAAGGCAGCATCCTAACCACTAGTGTTGGGGGGTGCAGTCCTTTGTTTCACCTAACTGATCAAAAGTCATTGCGGCCCAACTGTATGCTAGGAACTGCATCCCCTTGTCTTCTACAACCAGATCGCCCCTCATTGGACCCTCCTTATCCCCAGATAACTAGTCCCAGACTACTTCAGCTACCACAGATATGTTATGCTAGATATGTTGCTCCAAGCTATTGGATTTCCTAATGCCGCATTATGGCAGTGATACAGTTATTGTTGCAGCCCTAGTTGATGAGCTCACTATTTCCTACTTAGAGCTCCCCCTTCACAAGCGACTGTGTTGTTTAGAAACTTCACACTTTCCATCTGAAATGCTTATCCTCAGATGTTCTTGTTGACAAGATCACATCTGGCCCTTGCAAGACTATTTAATATGTAGTTCTGTATTCATTTGCAATCAGACGACAACCACAATGCTGATTAAGTATTGTGTCGAAGTCTTCCCCCTGAATAACTCGCCCCTTCTCTGAAATAATGAATTATACATATATATATTTTTTAAATACACTTTTCTATAAAAACACAAGTTCCTCCTAAAAGTTTCATGTTCTTTTCTAGGTCCAGGAAAATAATAATTGACAAGATAAAATAAACAACTTAACAATTAATTATTGTCTGTAGCTAATGACCCCACATTACACCATCAGTGGATAGACCCTAGCTTGAAAAAACAGCTAAAGTATTTCTTTAATGCCCTGGAAAACTCAAGTAGATCCATTCAGAGAAACCAGCATGTGGTTAGTCACTTTTAGTGATGGGTGTGGGAATTAGCACTGACTTACACTAGATTTTCATCTTTCATCCCAACAACAGAATTGTGTGTTGTGTTGTTGTATTTTCCATTACAGCAGAAACTTTGAGATGACTCAAGTATATAGGTAGATAGTTCTTTGCGTCCTAAAACAGCCATTTTATTTTGAATCTTAATTTCAGGCACAGGTTCGTCTAACTATTTTCAAGGCCCACGTCCAAGCTTCCAGTAGAGGGCAGAATTGTTTCCCTTTATTGCAAAGCACAGAGCCCTTCAGTGTTTCACTAGTGTAATTATATTTATAAAGCTATAATTATATAATCATCTAAGGGCATATATAATTACATTATAGAACATGTGTTCATATTCAAAATTCAATTGCTTCATGCATTAGTGAAGAGGTGCAGCACTCGCCCTCAATGTGTGAATTCACTTCCGCTTATTTGGAATACAGTGTTTACTGTATGCTTGTGTTGACTCTTCTTTATTTTTCATGAGCCCCATTCATAATGCATTGTGTGTGAGCATGTATGTGTGTGTGCTTGCTTGTGTGTTTATATTTGTATGAATAATAGAATGTATTGTAGCATCACCTACTCCACCGTCTATCTTTATTGTGGTGTCCTAAATTGTATCTACCACTGTCACTCTGTAATTTAAGAACTATTTATATTAAATAATTAATATTTGCAAATATTTATGGCCCATATTTTATGAGGTGTCTGAGTTTATAACATGAAAAATCATAAAGACAAGTTCAAGTTATATTAATCTTTCAAATGCATCAGAACTTCATATGATGTAAATTTACTGAACCTGGGATGCCTGACTTTGATCCTGCAGGGCCAGTGCTGTGCTGGACACAGGCCCTCCAGGACCAGAGTTGGGCACCCTTGCACAGGACATTGGTCTTGATTTTATTGACTGAATATTCCATTTTTTTAATCTAATCTCTATAAGCCCTATTTGTATAGTACTGACGATTACCAAAGGTGAAAATTCTGACATGGCTCCCTGTAGGTAGACACACAAAATGCACTCACACACATAATCACACCTCGGGGCCTTTTAGCATCTCTGATCCATGTCCGTGTACATGTCCCTGGACTGTGGGAGGAAACCTGGAGAACCCAGTGGGAACCCACACAGACATGGGAAGAACATGCAAACCCCACCCATATGGACCACCCCAGTTGGGCACCCTTGCACAGGACATTGGAGTTGATTTTATTGACTGAATATTCCAATTTTTCAACCTAATCTCTATAAGCCCTATTTGTATAGTACTGATGATTACCAAAGGCAAAAATTCTGACATGGCTCCCTGTAGGTAGAAATGAGCAGGAAATCCCTTGACTCGAAACTCATTTATAATAGAAGCCAGCAGGCAGTTGCTGTATTCTGAATATGCATTAAAAATGTCAGACTACCAAAGCTGTTCCTATGATATTTTATGCAGTTTAAAACCAGCTTTCCTAAGGTTAACAGGTAAGCATGCACATCCAGTTAAGAGGCTGTAAAAACTCCACCCATAATACTGGTAATGCATTCTTCCCTAGTCCCGTCTCTGAAGGAATGAATTATACAGATTTACGACTTTCTTGTAAAACATCAGAGCTGTTAAGCCTCATGGTTTAGCCATTTTTTTCTCTTTTGCAGCCTTTTGCTGCAGTCTCGTGACCTCAAATGTAAATCTCATGGGTAATACACTCTTAAAAAACAGTTTGCTGCACAAAATGCTTGCACTGCACAGCATCATCATAGTAACAACCAATACTGTGAGCTGCCGCCTATGTAGGTTGGACATTTAGACACCTTCTAGATTTACGGGCCAACTGGGCCCCCTATAATTAGCACAATGTGTAGGTTTTGCATGCTAACACTTGAACATGCTACAAAAGTGGATGCTATGCAAAATCAAGCAGCAGCTAAACTGTCCTCATACACAGTGGAGGAAATCTACAATTTCCATTTATTCATTCATTTTTTCATTTAACTGCTTATTCTATTTAGGGTCAATGGAGGTGCTTGAGCCAGGTCCCATCATACTGTAGGGTGAAAGTTGGAAAACACCCTGGGACAGGTGGAGAGTCTATCGCAGGGCAGACACACAAATGCACTCACACACGTGATCACACCTCTGAGCCTTTTAGCATCTCTGATCCACCTGGTGTACATGTCCCTGGACTGTGGGAGGAAACCTGGAGAACCCAGTGGGAACCTACACAGACATGGGGAGAACATGCAATATGGACTATGATATTTATTTTGTAGTGTGTGGGCGTGTTCAAATAATGCAGTCATTCAAAATGCTGATCAAAGTGGAAAGCAGGCTTACACAAAACTCAGGATGTTGTGATCATTGATCATTATTTGGCTCAATGATAAATGTCTGGGCTTTGGTTATTTTACCACATTCTACAAATTTTATCATTCATCCCTATATGTTTTTTTAGAGCAGGGCTGACATGCATAGGACATTTTCATGACTTTCAAACTTTTATTGTTGGACCTTCATAAAAAGTCGTGTACAAATGCATATGCATTGTGTGAGTGTTCGCTGACAACTGTATTTCAAAAAGATGACATAGATTGTCAGTGACCGCATGCTATCGTCCATCCAAAAACTTGATTGGAGAGACGTGATTGGCTAAAGCATAATTATATTTTTAGTTTTCCCCTTTTTTTCTATCCATCAGCTACTGTATGTAATGGAACTAATTCAAGTCAAGCCAAATAAGCACTGATCAGCCATAACATATACACCAGTGACAAGTAAATTGAATAACTTTGACTGGTTATTTCATTCCAGTTGCACCCATTGAGAGGGTGGGACATATTAGGCAAAAGTAAAGAAGTAGTTCTTGAAGCTGATTTGCCGGAAGCAGGAAAAATGGATGAACGCAAGGATCTGAGCCAGGGACTTTATTGTGCTGTCTGGACATCTCCAAAGCAGCAGGTCATGTGGAGTTCTTTGTTCTTCACATATTAGTGAAGTGTGCTACTATATATGGGCAGGGGAGGCCTAGTGGTTAGGACACTGCCTTTGGGACCTGAAGGTCACAGGTTCGAGTCCCAGCCCGGGCACTACTGAGG
>JBBPDA010000019.1:4348559-4360993 GCA_037974385.1 Arnoldichthys spilopterus
GTTTCCTCTGTCCTGGAAGTCGCTTTGGATAAAAGCGTCAGCCAAATGAATAAATGTAAATAAATGTAAATGTAAATACATAATATAATTATAGCATAAACATTATTAATAATTGTTGTAGGTGTGGAGTTTCTCTGAATTCCTGTTATAACATATTATCATCCTAAAAAAGATTCATTTGGATTTGTTTTGCATGTTGATATTTCATTCCAGTTTACCAATTCATCGTACTGAAATAAAGGTGAGATACTGTCAGATTAGTACTCTGCAATTAAAACATAAGACCTTTAAAATGATCAGAAACATGTGATTTTTGTCACATTAGAGGCATTGTATAAACAAAGCAACTTCAAAGAAATGCAGATGCTTGAACAACAGGATTTTCATTGATACACATAAATTAACCAATATACTGAGTGTGTATTAGCATAGAAAGCTTCATGGGAGGATCATTTATTCAAGAATATCTCCTTTCAGATGTCAATGTGCTAAAGGAAAGAAGCCTAAACAAGTGATGATTGGGAAAAACATAAAAAGAAACGTCATTTGAATTTATGACCAGAATCTTTTATCTTTTTCATTTTACTCTTTTCGTTGATGCTGCTTATGGCTTATATTTTATTTCCTAATCCGGAAAGAAACATAAATCTTCACGTTTTAACCACCCATAAGAGTAATTTAGTCAGAGTTCATGAGACCTTTAAAACCTATTATTCTGTGCAGGTGTAATTATCAGGGAGGATTCTTTATTTTATTCATTGGAGTAGGGACAGAGTGAGAATATGCATAAGACATTGAGGTGTATTGGTTTCATTATCATTAGTGGCAGGTTATACAGCGTCATGAAATAAGCCTGATTAGGTGATGAGGGCTTAGATGCACGACCGCCCTGATTCAGCAGCCTTAGGGGGTTTACTCGGACAGGAGTAATGACAGACCGAATGTGGCTTATCTTGGCCCTCCCGGGAAAGAGTGACTGAGCTCCATTTGAGTTGTTTTCTCCATTATTTAAGAGCTTTGTGGCCCCGAGGGGGCACGGTAATGTGTGTTTATGCGCCACAATCAGAAAGTTAGTTTTGCTGTTATGTGAATGAAATATTAGGCTATTAGAAGTCAAGAAAGCATCTCCATCTGCTTTGTCTATTTCCATTGCTAGGAAGAAAGCCACAGGGATGTAACTGCTAGATACTGCTAGAAGGAGGGAATTGTTGCTTTTTCTTTGTCATGGTGGAATGCTGAATATAATGTGTTTTAATTCCTGGCAGCAAAGAATGACATCTTACATGACCTGAATGCCTTATTGATATTTAAATAAAATAAATAAATAAAAAAAACTAAAATCAAAAACTTGTTATACAAAAAATCAGTTCTATGTAGACATTGCATGTTCTGCTTGTTTCTGCATGTTCTGCCGATTGCTCTGGTTTCCTGCCCTAGTCCAAGTGGACTGGAGGTGCTAAATTGCCCCAATGTGTGAATGTGTTTGTGTTGGACTGGTGACATGTTCAGGGTGTTTCTCTGCCTTTCACCCTATTCGTGTTGGCTCCTGAAACCATAATTAGGACAATTGGCTCAAAATATGAATAACTGGTCTCCTCTAGGTTTTATTTGCAACACTCTCTTTCTAAGAAATATTCTTTTTTAATAGAGAGGTTTAGTGAAGTCCAGAAAGCAATGCATTTATGTTTTGCCACTGTTACTGGCTAGAAAGTAAGCCTCATCTCTAGATTCCTAAAGCTGTTGTCAACATGTCCCAGCAGGGAAGGAGAAATTCACAGTGTCTCTTTATCTGTTTGTCATGGTGGAAAGCTGAATGTGATGTGGTTTAGTTTCTGCTGGCAGACAGTGACATCTCACATGACTTGAATGATTCATTGGCTTCGAAAACCTTTATAGCAAACATGCTGGCATTGCTAACAGTGAATGATAGTTGGCAGCAGATAGTTAAGGTCATGACAAAAAAGAAACTGGCCTTCACTAATTCGTGGAGCTAATCTTTCTAGGATGTGTTTTCTCTTTAGAGCAGTGGGTTGTAGGACCATTAGAAAACCAGCTGCTTATTAAAGCAATGTGTTAATGGGGAGTTAATGGGGACAGGGGACTTGCTAGCCAAACCGTAAAGTAATATTACATCCAAAACAGCTAGCTTTAGAATTATCAGTGAATGAATGCATTGCATCATTGAATGGAAAACCAGACATTCTGCAAAGCTGTAAGGGAGTGAATGGGAAATTGTGGGACACTGTATCTAACAAATATGTAGGGAAAAGTAAAGCTGACTTGGCTCAGTCAGAGTCCCTTTTCTATTACAAAATCAGTATGAAAAAATGACAGACTGGCCAGCCATGACCTATTTTGACTTGCACTGTTACCTGTTCAAATCATCAGGCAGATTAGCTAGTTGATACTGTTGTCTATACAGCTAACATTACCTAATATAGAGATCAAAATGCTCATGACTATCATCTACTATCCTCCTTCTGTATCAGTCTGAATCTGTATGAAAATGTATGAATGTTCATCTTGCTATCTTGTCACATACACTGATGAGCAATGACATGAACACCACTGACAGGTAAAGTAAATAACATTGACCAGCTAGTTACGTATGTCATTACAATGGCACAGCCCAAGAGCGTAAGATATATTAGGCAGCAAGTGAACAGTCAGTTCTTGAAGCTGGTGTGCCTGGAAGCAGAAAACACAAGCAAGCATTATGGATCTGAGCCACTTGGAGAATGGCCTTTTTGCATTGGCTAGATGTCAGAGAAAATTACAGGTCTTATGATATATGTTTTCCAGGTGTGCAGTAGTTAGTACCTACCAAAAGTGATCCAAGGAAGGACTGGTGAATCATTTCCAGGGACATGGGCACCCAGTACTTACTGATTCATATGGGAAGTGTAGCTAGCTAACCTAGCTACCTGGGTACATGGAATCAATCATATACACATTTTTTAACAACAGATTCTGCGCGAGCCTCACAGGTAGAAGGTACTGGATTAGATCGCTGGGTTGCCCACAGGTGCTTTTCTGTGTGGAGTTTGCAAGCTCTTCCTGTGTTCGTGTGGTTTTTCCTTTCACTGTCTAAAGGCTTATGGCTTATTGGATACTCTAAATTGCCCATAGCTGTGAATGGATGTGTGAACCTTTGTCTGTCTCAGTGTTGCCCTGTAATGGGTTGGCCCCTATCCTGGTTGTACCCAGCCTTGGGCCCATAGTCATCTGGGTTTGGTTCCAGAAAATGGATGGATGGATGGATTCTGAGATACATAATTATTTAAATTTTTGACCTACCTGACACCTGCTGCACATATAGACGTTAATGGTAATGGGATCCCATAAGGTCTCCATGGCTAGGAACCCCTCCTGTTTGTTAATAGCCAACTATCACATCTTTTTGACTCGATTTTGTGTCTTGGGATTCTGTAAAAGCTTAAATAACGGTTGATTATTTCAGTATATTAGTTACTGCGTAACCCACCACACAACAGCTTTTTGGCATGGTTGTGATTGTAGTTTTAGGAGAGTGTAGAGAAATCTACAATGCAAATCGATGAAAAGTGCACTGTTGTTTTCCCCCATGGTGTGGGGTGGCCTAAATCCGCTCCATCTCTATGGAAAACGTTATGCTAATGACATAAAGGTCATTGTAAACTCACCATATCACACAAAGTGCACCACAACGAAATGAGACCTCTGCATTTAGCCCATCCACATGTAGAGCAGTAGGCAGCGGTTAACTCCACCTGGAGAGCAGTGTAGCAGGATGGTATCTTGCTCAAGGGTACTGTCCTGCAGCACCTGGGCCGGGACTTCAACCAGTGACCCTTAAATCAAATGGGCAAGGCCCTAACCACTAGGCTACCACTGCCCACAGTGAGATTAAAAACCATCGCATTATGGGGCAGCTGAAGGGACTGGGGACTGGCTAGGTGAATTTTAAAGCTGTATTCCATTTAAGATGTTGTAATAGTGGATGAATGTTAGGATAGTAAGCTACAAAATAAAGCTTCCCATCTCCACCAGCTTTCATTCAATGCAGCACTGGCATTCTTCAGATAAGTCTTAGTTTTAAAGCAGTATGTTAGAGAACCATTGTTGTAAGAAAACACTAAGGAATAGCACACTGGTTAGTCCAATTTTGTGCACACAGTAATGAATGGGAACATATTATTACATCTTTTGAAAAATGAAGGGTGCACTGAAAGCGTCGGGTACATTCTTTAATATTCATTACAGAATGTAACCTCCATGGCCCTGAGATGAAGCATTGTCTTCTAAAGTGTAATTTATGAAGGAAAAGAAAGAATCCACATTAATTTACACTGCTGGAGTCCCTTCTTCAATGCATATCAGTGGAAGTGGAATTCAAATAGCCCAAAAAGCTTCAAAAGCTTTAAAAAAGCATATTGTTTACACGTCCCTCTGAGGAGTTTTTACTCAAGGTTTGAAAGAGATTATTGGAGGAAAAATGGGAAAGGCCTACAGAGGAAGCAATCACTTTAACCACCAAAGATAGAGCCCATCCAGGAAATGCGACTGGCCATGGCTAAGGGGATCTGTGCCTAGCCTTCAAAAGCAGGGTAAATAGGTCATACCAAATACCGAACTGGAACGAATCATGAGCCACACGTGTGCACACATGAGATCACGCGCGGATTAATTTCTAAGCTAACCTGTGCGTTCATGTGCATTTCACACAAGCTTTTTCGAAAAGCGCTGCTGCAGCCAAGCCAAGCTTTCTTTAGCAACAACCTACAACACCGCAACACTCATTATTCGCAAATTAATTTGCTCTCCAGCAAGACGTGGCTGCCCACACGCTGGGCTTCTGCAAACGGTTATTACTCTGCTGCAGTTTGCCAGGAGAACCATAAGTACTAATTGCCTCAGACATTTAATGAGCCTGGGCAAATATGATCCAGGACGTTTCTTCCAGCTACTAACAGGCCAGCTATAGGGCTGAATGCCTCCGTATCTCACCTATCAGGATGTGCATTGTTGTTGGCCGAAACGAATTCGAAGCCGACTTTCTTCTCCTCCACTTGCAACCCCCCTGGCCAAGCATTATGTACCTGCATTGTGTGGCCACAATGGGGACCATTGGCTTTTGTGGGTCGCTGAGGTCAGGGTGATTGGAGGGAAGGAATAATGCACCCAGGTGCCTTTTGAAGCTGCTGAAGGAGCCACAGGAGAACAGCAAGTAGCCCCTGTCATTACATCCCACATACAAAGTACAGAGCCTGGTAAACACTTTAAAGTGCAGAGTTGCTGAACATTTCCTTTCTTTTGTAAATTAGTTTTTCTAACTGTTAAAGTTTCAATAAACTTCATTCGCATTAGAGCTGAACGATTTGGGGAAAATATCTAATTACCATTTTTTTTTACCAGTATTTTGATTGCTATTAAAATATCATTTTATCTTTTTTTTTTATTATATGTTTCACACAGGTAAATTTTTTTGCACCTGAGGAGTGCTGTATGTGTCCATGCCAGAGAAGTGCCAGTTCAAGCTCTGCGTGATTAGATATAATATTTGTATTTCCCCCAGTTAAAACTGTCAATATTGGATAATATAGGATACAATTAATACAGCAGCCCTGGTGATGTGAACATTTTACTCTTTAAAAGTGTGATTTTTAGATACAAACAAATAATCAGCCTGTTTTTAAAAAATTTACATTAGAGGTGGGCAATAATTAAATTTTTATATGACATGTATCACAAGATTAAGTTTTTCTGAGGTACCACAATTAAAACATAACAAAATGTTGTGTACAATAACTGTTATTCAACATTTTCACACTGCAGTGCATTAAATATAATGAAACAGTATTAATTATGCTTTCTCTCTAATGAATGTATGTTGTGTTGTTTAATTTCTAACAATTTTCATGATATATTGCATAAGCGTAAGCATGCTGAGGTGTATTGTGACCTAATTCATCAAAATATAAATATAATCAGGTTCCAAATTCCTAATTTACATATAATCAACTTTCCAGCCTACAGCAGATTAGCCCCACCCACTCGCAATCAGCAGAGCTTATTTACAACAGTCTTAAAGGCACAGTAACGAAAACATCTTGTTTACTTCTAATTCTAACCTTGTGGAAAGAAACCGACTAAAAGAAATGGCAGGATTTGACCCTTGTAATGATGTGGGGGGAAAGCATCTGTTTCTGCTTCCTCTTTCAATCACATGATTTCACAATTGATCAAGCAAATCTGATAATTCATGGGTTGAATTTGTATAACAAACTACCAGTTTAAGCAGGCAGATGTGTGAATTGGAATATACTTCACATTTCAGTTGCTCTTTATCATTACTTTCATAAAACAAACCTAGACAATCAACAGTTTCAGAATGTATGTTCAAACTCATTTAGAACTACCACATCGTCACTGCAACAATAGCAGCAAGGATATTTTTTAGACAGTGATAGAAAACATGGTAGCACAGAGTAAAAGGTCCCATATTCTACATTTTCTTGTATTTTTGCTTACTTATAAATGACTCCACCCATACTCTCTCGCTCGCTTACTAGGTTCCTCTGGAACAGGCCCACTCACAGTTCACAAAATTAGCATATCTACTATGAGTGGCAGAATATTTAGTATTGTTGTCCCTCTCTGGAATAAATCCTCTCTGTCTATATTCAGACCATGTATCTTTTCTGTCAGTACTATGCTTCCTCTTTCACCTCTTGTTCCTGTAACCTTTCGTTGTATTTAATGACTGAGATACTGCTGTTATCTTATTTACATTTACATTTATTCATTTGGCTGACGCTTTTATCCAAAGCGACTTCCAAGACGTGGAGCAGAGTAGCGGGACTGTACCTTGCTCAAGGGTACCTCAGTAGTGCCTGAGCCGGGACTTGAACCTGCGACCTTCAGGTCCCTAGTGCA
This sequence comes from Arnoldichthys spilopterus, assembly GCA_037974385.1. NCBI lineage: Eukaryota > Metazoa > Chordata > Actinopteri > Characiformes > Lepidarchidae > Arnoldichthys > Arnoldichthys spilopterus. Next base: position 4,355,475 of record JBBPDA010000019.1, read on the forward strand.
AAGTCCTAACCACTAGGCCACCACTGCCCTACCATCTTATGTCCTGTGTCTGTTATCATTCTGATCATTGTATGCTTGTTTGTCTATAAACCGACCTTTTTTGTTCAGAAAGGCACTATATAAATAAATATATAAACAAAAGTATTATTATGATTATGATTATTATAATTATTTGTGTTGTAATATCACTTTAACATCTGTAATTCATATTACAAAACCATTGTTCAATCTTGTTTTGTCCCTTAGTATTAAACAAGCTTTGTTACAGTGTCTTAAAGAGTAGTATTTCTAAATAAGCTCTGTTACATTAAAAGCAGGTCAGGCTGAAACACTCTTTATAACTTGAATGTGAGTGCTGGGGCAAAGCTGCTGATGGCTGAATAGTGGATGTTTGTAAATGCATTGGTTTTTTGTGAGATCACAGAAACAATGAAGAAACAGTGAATGAAAGTGACTATTGTGAACACACTCAAGCACCACAACAAAATGCAACCTCTGCATTTAACCCATCACATGTGCAGCAGCAGGCAGCTATCAGCAGCACCCGGGATGGTATCTTGCTCAAGGATACTTCAGTAGTGCCCGGGTCATGACTCGAACCGGCGACCTTGAGGTCTCAAAGGCAGCGTCCTAACCACTAGGCCACCACTGCCCACTAAAATAGTATCTTTTTTGTGCTCTATTTCCAAATATGAACTCTATGGACTATGAAAAGAATGGTACATTACTTTAGTGTGTTTTTATACTACCCAGTTATCTTGCTTAAAAAAACAGGACAATTTAGTTGGATATGATATGGGCCCTTTAAAGTGAACTTCACCAGACTCTCTGAAAGTATTATCAATAAGAAAAATTTGTCAAAATGTTTAATCTTTTTGGATAATAAGAATAATCTATGTGTTTTATTATGTAATGTAGTTTTTAATCATTTATAGTCACTGAAGAATGTTTTTGCCTATTGCTGCTGTAACAACAATCCATCTCTAGTGTTTGTCATAATGAGCCAGTGAAGTGTTTTAAATGATCCAATCTTTTACTAATAAGAACTTTTCTTACTCAATTTTATTACTCATGCCATTAAATGATAATAATTTGCATTGGTTTAGACTGCTTTTATTGATTTGGAATACTGTAAGTCAAACAGGTTTTATTTCTTCCTTCATTCATTTATTCCATCATTAGTTCTGTCGTTCACTTCTGTCGCTCTTTCACAATACAGAGAGTAACACAATACAGCTGTGTTGACACGGATTCTGCTGAAATGAATATGCCTGACTCCCCACTCCAGAGAAAAATGAATAAATGATTTCCCCCCAGTGTGTAGACATGGCGAGATCAAGGCTAATCAAGACTAATTTGTGCGAATGCATGAATACAGAACGAAGGGAACAACATGAAGGCAGACAGAAGAGCCTCCAGCCTCCACATTCAAACCGAATCCTTGGCTTCATTCACCATGTGTACATGCACATGGGTTATAATGAACTGGCTGGTCACGGAATGCTGCAAATGTGACCTCCATTTTTGCTGAATTCTAAAGAGTCTGAGCATCGGTTCCGAGGACGAGCGGCTGCAGAATCTGATGCAAGAGAAGGCAGCGTCTGGCTGGCAGTAATGACATGCATGGAGATGAGCCTTAGTGGCATCAGTGGAGAGTCAGAGTGAACTTCAGTCATGCTTGCTTCTTCTCCTTTTGCCTTCTGTAATGCTAAATCGTTCCTGTGGGATCAATCTGCAGTGTCTACAGGCTGTGGCGGAAAAGGGGAGGGATCCATGCTGTGAAAATAGCAGCGTCCTTTAGAGCAAAGCTACCGGGAACAGCTGTTTATGTCTGCAGCATTCCACTGGCAATTGTCCCTGTGTTGCAAGGTGAAATTGACATTGTGTGTGGAAAGACTCAACACTGCACTCTTTAAAAGAATAGTGTCAACCAATCTGCTCTCCTCCAAACATTAGTTCTGTTCTGCGTTTAACATAATACCTTCCTTACCTAACTCTAATTCAGTCAGTCAGGGACTTCCCTAAATAACATTTTGGTGGCTGTTTTTTCAAAGAAATGCCTAAATGTGAAGAACCTATCGACCTTTACTTGGAAATAATCTCCAGGCATGATAGATCCATACTACCATGCATACAAATTGTCCAATTTCAGTTTTAAATAAACTTTTACAGTGGTGCTTCAAAGTCTGTGAACTATTTAACATTTCTACAACAATATGACCAACAACAACATCAGATTTTTCACAAATACTAAAAGGAAATAAAGAGAATCGTATTTAAAATTGAGACAAAAATATTATACTTGGCTATTTATTGAGGGAAATTATCCAATATTATATATCTATGAGTGGAAAATGCAAGTGAACCATCATTTTTAGCACCTGGTGTGACTTCCTTGTGCAGAAAATACCTGCAGCTAAACAGTGCCAGAAACTGTTGATTGCACATTGTCTTGGAGGGGTTTTCGTCTTCTTGTCTGTACAAAGCAACTTTAGCTCTGGGATGTTGGTGGGATTTTTCATATGAACTGCTTGTTTCAGGTCCCATCCACAACCTTTCTATTGGATTAAGGTCAGGATATTTGACCTGGCCATTCCGAAACCTTTTATTTTATTCTTCTTTTTAGGCATTATTTGTTAGAAAGACCTGTGGACTTTGGGTCATTGTCTTGCTACATTGCCCACTTTCTTTTGAGATTTTTGAGATTCAGAGAATCGGAGAATCATGGACAAACATTTTTCTTTAGATTTTGATAGTATTATTTAGAATTAGCTGTTCCATCAATGATGGCCAGCCATCCTGGTCCAGATTTTGCAAAGCAGGCCCAATCCATGATACTACTCTCACCATTTTTCTCACCTGCCCATACATTCTTGCTTTTAGAGTGATTGTTGGTCATCGACCGCTCCTGGGAAGCAATGGTCTTAAATTTGTACACAATCAGACTGTGCCTTTGGTAGATGCTTCTTTTATAGTCATATTCCCGTCAGCTGTTACCAGTTACCTGCTTATTGTGGAATTCAAAATGGCATAACTTGAATATTCAAGAAACAAACTAGTTTTGCTCTGTCCAAACCTTTTTTGAGTGTGTTGCAGGCATCAAATTCTAAATGCGTTATTTACAAAACACATTTATATTGATCAGTGAAATAAGTGGGAATTGTTTCTTTCATGTTTTATCAGTAAAGAATAAAAAAGTTAACAAATCACACATTCTTGTTTTTATTGCTTTTTTATGAAAAACACTTTTCTTTTGAGATTCAGTTCATGGACAAACATTTTTCTTTAGATTTTGATGGTATCATTTAGAATTAGCTGTTCCATCCCGACCTGTACTTTTTTGTACTTTTGCCACTTACAGATATGTAATATTAGGACATTTTCCTCAATAAATAAATTAATGACATTTGTGCATTCAGTGTATTTTTAATTATTCCAAAAATTGAATTGAAATTTGAATCAAACTGTGGTGAATTTACACTTTCATACACTAAATTCATCAATACTGCTGACTGAATATTGTCATTGTAACTTTTATAACTCAGCCAAGGTCAAGACCATGTTCACCATAAAATGAGAACAATACTGAATAGTAGAAGTGGTCTTAGTTTCGAAAGGATGATTACTTACACTCCTGCTTCCATCACGTTTTTCTCTATATCCCAAACACACACACGCACACACACTCCAGTCTCATGGGTCACAAGTGTGTTCTCTGGCTCGAGGATGCCTTGGGGTTGTTTTATTCTGCTGTCGCTATGGAAATAAGGTTACCATTCCAGTGTTGCCTGACAAGCGATTTGGCCTGGCAGAAAAACCTTTAGGGGGTGGAGGTGCAAGTGTGTGAGTATGAGTGTGCTTCTTGGTCTGCGTGGAGTTTCAAAAAATAGTGGCAAAACATAAGGATGGAGAGAGTGACTCTTGTGGCTGTGTTTTCATGAGAGGGTCAAAAATAACAGCACTTGAGCCACAATTACAGACTGAATGACTGCAGTTAACCCAAAAAACACCCACCCACATTAGAGAGAGAGAGAGAGAGAGAGAGAGGGAGAGACAGAGAGAGAGAGAGGGAGAGACAGAGACAGAGAAAGAGGGAGAGGGAGAGACACAGAGAGAGACAGAGAAAGAGACATTGGATAGACTGACAGACTCTCTTTATCCCTCTATATCTAGTTGGGACATTACATAAAAAAATGCAATAAAAACAAGAATATGTTATTTTTAAATTCTCTTGAACTTTTATTTATCTCACAAATGTACTATAAAAAAAGATTTTTTTTAGAACTTGATGCCTACACTCAAAAAAGATGAAGCAGGTTTTACATCATCTTTTCTTTTAATGACACGAATTAATTGTTTGGGAACTGAGGAGACTAATTGTTGAAATTTATGAATATCATTATCTAATCCTCCTTTTGATCTTTGATTTTTTTATTGGATCTTTTGATCTGAAAATATCAGATATCAGCATCAGCTTACAATTCCCTTAACAGTGCATCCCTAAAAAAGCATTCCTACAGACAACCAACCAGGACCAATTCTGCTCTCAGTTACGACGTTGGACTTCTCCCAACTAGTGTTTAGGACATTGCCCTTGGGACCTGAAGGTCACAGGTTCAAGTCCCGGCCCAGGCACTACTGAGATACAGTTGAGCAAGTTACCATCCCACTACAATGCTCCATGGGCACTGTTGATAGCTGCCCACTGCTGCATGTGTGATGGGTTTAATACAGAGGTGAGATTTTGTTGTGATGTACTTTGTGTGTGGGTGTTTGTGTGTGTTCACAATGAGAAATAAGTCACTTTCACTTTCATCTAGACTGCTAGCGGGCCAGTCAAGCACAGAGCTTTGAGTCCACAGAGCCACACTGTTGCAGAGCATTCAGAATACCACTTGCTGAAGAAAAAACAAAAAACACAGACTTCCTTGGAAACAACGTCACCCTGATGGCAGCATACGCCTCTCTAAAATCTCAAAATACATAACTGCATAACATATCTTTATTTTATTACAATGACAAGGGGTGGGATGTTTTAAGAAGCAGTCAGAAGTTGATGTGTTGGAAGAAAGAAAGAAAGAAAATGAATTAAAAAATGAAAGAAAGAAGAGGATATAAGACATACGATCAAGACAGAAGGGTGATAGATTGGAAGAGAGAAAAGCAAATGTCATTCCCACAGAGACTGCATCAGCTAATAAAGGATTTACATGTAAACACTCCAACACCTCTGCTCCATCCCTCTCTCTCTCTCTCACTTTCTTTCTCCCCCCTCTCTCTTTCTCTTTCTCTCTCTCCACCTCTCTCCCTCTCTTTCTTTCTCTCTCTCTCTCCCTATCTCTCTTTCTTTCTCTTTCTCTCTCTCTCTTTCTTTCTTTCTCTTTCTCTCTCTCCCTATCTCTCTTTCTTTCTCTTTCTCTCTCTCTCTTTCTTTCTTTCTCTTTCTCTCTCTCTCTCTCTCTCTCTCTCTATCTCTCTCTCTCTCTCTATCTCTCTCCACCTCTCTCTCTCCCCCCCCC
>JBBPDA010000019.1:4361093-4419092 GCA_037974385.1 Arnoldichthys spilopterus
TGACAAAGAGTCACTTTCACTTTCAACATTTACAGTGGTTTGAGGTGAAGGGCCACTTTCTAGAGAACTTACAGAGTGAGAACCCAAATGTTTAACATCTCTAAAGGCGACGTTACATGAAACAGTTACCAATGATATGCCTTTGCCTTATGCCAGATGCCTTAGCTGCCACTGTTTAATGTTGCATTAGGAAAAAGTTTTGACCTAAAACGTATTTTATAGGTATAGAGTATGGGTGCATGCAAGTCAGACAAAGAAGTGCACAAAGAAACTTCACATTTACTGTCACAATGTCTCCCCCCTCTGGGGAGATGCTGTTTGGACCTGCCCAAGCTGGCCCCCTCACTTTTGCTTTGCTCATTGTAAGGTCACTTAAGTGGCTGGGCCAGGTCAGGGTGAAGGTGATTGGCAAGAGTAGTTGGTTCCATTTGGGAGAGGAGCAGAGAAGAGAGCCATTAAGCCAATTTTCCCTGCAGTGTGCATGTGAGACAGGATCTCTTGTGGTATCTGAATATTAGATGTTACACTTTTATGAAGTAAATACATTTAAAGTTTCATTTGAGAAAATAATGACCACAAACACTGCACACTGTAATAGGCAACATGTGGTATCACTACAGTCTGTGTCTAATTTCTGAGCCATGTTTCTTCTTTAGCTGCTTCCTAGTTTGAGTCTTTGGTTAAGGTGTGAGCGTCAACCTAATTCTGTGTTTGTGGAATATTGGTGGTAAATTGACATTGGATCTCTTTCTAAATGGAAGTCTATGGAGAAACATGCTTTTTGGCACCTGACAGGATTTGTATGGTTGTACAATGCATACGAGGGGGTGCTTCACATCTAAAGAAAGAGGAAGGAGACAAGAAGTATCTACACCCCCCTTCAGCATTATTATTGTGTTATTGTTTAGTCTGCCTCTCACTAAGCTGCCACAAATAGCCTGCAAAATGGAAACTCCAGGCCAAGCCTTTAACCTGCCATGGGCAACGAAACGCCTGTTTGATATGGAAACCCACCGGTGCTAATAACATCGCACTGCTGCTGCAATTCTTTTCTTTTTCTATTCGTTCTTTGTTGGCTGAAATGTCAAGGTGGAAATCCAATCAGAGGTTTGTGAGGGGAGGCTAACTCTAAAGACGCATTTGTTACCCCATAAGGTCAGAGGCAAAAGGCAGGATTGAATTTATGCAACGGTTGCAGGGGAGTGGATAAATGCTGAGACCGGTTTGAGTTTTTAGAGACAACAGAGAGAGAGCTAAAGAGAGCGCACAGCAAAACCCACCCTTCAAGCATTCTTGGCTGTGCAAAAGCAATGCAATATAAGCAAGGCGAAACATTTCTGTGAGGCTTTTGTGTTTACAGTGGAAATCATCTAAACTGTGTCACTTTTTGTTACAAATTGTATATTTTCCCACTTTGCCCATATTACAATACAACCAATCTAGTGATGAGTGTATATTATTAATACAGGCTGTCGGGGGCTCACAGGATATCTCGCAGTTTGTGTGCATGTATTTGTGACCCTGACTTTTCAAAATAGACCTTCAGTTCGGGCCATAAATATCAAATCATGGACTAAAAAAAAAAGGGAAAACACACCTGTATGGCAAAGACAATTTCTGCTAGCATCCCTATGCGATAGGCTTATGGCATTGCACAGAAATATCTTTTGGCCATTCATTGTTGGGGGCTAATCTGATGAGCAAAGATCCAGGCCTAATCAATGGGAGACCCCACTTACTCATACACATATCCAGTTCTGATTGGATCATTTTCTATTGGATGTTTCAAGAATAAAACCTATTTTTTCTCATCAAAACCAGCACAAACAAAATACAGTGTAAGAGCAACACTGAGATACTTGCCTAAAAGGCCCTGAGGGTTCCACCTTTGGTATTATATCCATTTGTGGAGTCTTACCTAGATTGGTGAACTACAAATAAACCTACAATGTTACATTCTGACTTTTCACCAGCATACATCTTTGTGAATACTCGTGTCCATACCAGAGCTTCACCTAGGAAACAGGGAGATCTGAATTCCCATGTTCCTCCACAGATGAAAGATAACATGGTCTGGCCTCAGTCTTTGTGTTGGGCTCTAAGGGCATTGACTGCACCTTTAATCACAGCACAAGGGCTCATAATCAGATCAGGGCCTTTTGTGACAGAACCCCGCCGCTCTCCTGTATTATCAGAGCCTTTTCCTCCCTCTCCCTGATGTCTAGCTTGCCTTTATCTGCGGAGAAACTGTCAGAGAAGCGCCGTTTCCCTGCAGAGCAAAAGTCCCTGACAGCTTCATCATCGTCTGCAGTCTTTCTTGTACCAAATGTCCCTGAGTTCGTCATAATAAATTAAGGGAGGAATACAGAAGAAGCCATGTAATGTTTCACTTCGCGTCAAATCTCCATTTCCCCCGGTTCAGGGGTGGTGCGCTGTATCTGAGGATGGTAAGGAAACGGCTACACTGACAGTTAAAATGAAACCAAGGGTTGTGGTTTTAATCATCACTCTTAAAGGCACTATATCCTACATTTTTTCCCCCCACATTAAATGTTTTCTCCTGAGGTCGATTTATGAGGTTTGTGTTGGTTTTGTGCACAGAAAAACAAGTCACAATTTATTTTCACACAACTATTTTCAAACCTCTCATTATTCTTTAAAATTCAGCAGGCTGTTTTGTCATTGTTCTTTTAAGTCTCTTCTGATTGGCTGCCCTGTATTGTGCCTAATTTAAAAAGCACGCTGGGACGAACCACTCCTTACAGCTTTACTATGCATAAGCAAGGCTAAACTGATGTAGACAATAGGTGGATATGTGTACATAATTTTGGTTTTGTGACATCACTAAAACAATGAATTAGTTTACATACAGGCTGCCTATGCATTTCATATGTGGACAGTATGGACTAAGTAGTGGGCAGTAACGACTGAGGGGTGAACAGTACCTTTTGAAATCTTCACAGCATTTACCTACTGTATTAAACTCCTTATTGCCATAATAATCAGGGATATTTGGATGCTGTGTAATATGGAACTTTTAAAAATAAAATGTGCCAAAAGGTTTATCTAATGGGTTCCCTTATGCACACTATAATTTCACTCTAAGCCAGTGTTTTGTGTTCAGCTCGTTTCAGGTTCAGGGCAATTATTGCCTATGATAAATGGCTGTATGCTACTGATTCAGAAGGCAGAGACTAGGTTGCAAAATGCTAGATTATTCCTGTAAAGAACCATCCACCAAAAGGCTCTATAATGAACATAAGGGTTTATTCTATCCAAAGAACCCTTTTGGCACCTTTATTTTCAATAGCAATTATTCATAAATCTAACCTACATTTACTGTTCCATTCACGTATGTTTCCCTCTCTCCTTATGTCTCTTTCTATGGGTATATAAAAAAGTACAGAGTGCATCTCTCCTATTTTTCACATTTGCATTCACTGGCCTTTACTATCTGTACAGTTTGTTACAGGCAGCGTAATGCTATATATAACCTCACCCCTAATTCTCTGTGCAGTTAGCCTTCCTAAACGCTACACCGCCGCCATTCACTTTAATTGGGTTTTCGCTGCATTATACCATGAATACGTCTGTTCACTTCCAGACTGTAAAATACATTATGAGAACTGATTTGAGATCCAGCTTCTGGGCCATAGGTTTTCCAGTAGCGGGATTTTGCACCGGCCTGCACTGACCTATTTTCCGTGATCTGAGGGCGATTCCCTCAGGCTGCTTGCTGGGGCTGTCAGCACCACGGACAGCTCTCAAGCCTTCGCCCTTATTCCATTACCACACTTCTCCTGGGCTGAAGAATCAGGCAGGCGTCCAGGCATTTCAGTTCACTTCATAAAACAAGGGCCCGAATTAGTGGCTAGTCATCAGGGAGTGCGCTCACGGCTTCCCAATTTAGCCACATCTCCGCAAATGAAAAGCCGGAGCAGCTGCTGTATTGAAGTACATGAGAAAATGGTGAGGCAAAAGGGTAGAGCTGGATAATATGGCAAAAATGAGAAAGTCACGATATTTTAATGATACAAAAAAAGGCTCAGAAATGAGCAGTTACCATAACTAATACATAAATAAAATTGCAACAGTGATGACTTGGTTGGGGATGCGGTGGGGCTTCTAATAAATTCTACTGTTTGTGATTTGGGTGTAGTCACAGCCATCGGCAGCAGTCTCCTACTGATGTGGTATAAAAGCTTATTCATGCTTTTTAAAGCATTTATGACCCAATTAATAATCATTAATAAACAAATTATGAGCCATTCATAAAGGGTACTTCACCAATGGGTGGTCTTATTGTAACGTGGTATCAAAATACTAGAATCATGGAGTAGGCTGTTTTAAGTGGTGTTGTGGTGCAGTAGTCCAGACTACAGACCCTGCCTCAGTCTCCACCTCATTTTAGTCTCGTCTTGAAGAGTCTGATTTTTATACCACACATAACACAGCTGTGTAAAGTGATGGGTGTTTTAAACCAGCAGCTACAGTGTGGCCGGCTCTATATACTGGCAACATTTGTCGGTGGGCACCTGCTCACCAATTTGTGCCGCTTGCAGGTGACTGAAACATGCAGAAACCTTCCACTTTACCACTAGGCTGCATGGCCACTGGTATAACACAAGCATGCAGACTAATGAGCTGCTAGTGTACTATCCCACAGCGGGCTAACTAGAGCATAATTAAGTTTGCCTCATGCAAAGATATAGGCCTTTTCTATGCTGAATTCTATATGTGGTGAGGTGTTCAAATGTGCTGACACAGCAGCTGTGATATGAATACATCAGCACCAGTTTTCAGAATTGACATGTCTAAAATAATTTCTTATTTTAAGTTTTTATTTTATACAGCCTAACCAAGAGCAGGACGGACAAAGACTTCTTTGTAACTTTGCCGTTGTTTATTTTTTCAAAACTGTGGCATTCATTCGTTCGTTCGTTCCTTCCTTCCTTCCTTCCTTCCTTCCTTCCTTCCTTCCTTCCTTCCTTCCTTCATTCATTCACTTGTTCATTTATTTATTTATTTATTTGTTCATTTATTTATTTATTTATTCGTTTATTTATTTATTTATTATTTGTATCGACAAACACTTTTTATACATTTATATCTTGGTCTTGAGTGCTAGAAGGCCTTCGTCTTGACTTGGGCTCTAATGGTCCTCAGTACAGAAAGACGTTTAGCATTAAGAGAACATGTGCTAGTTTTTTTTTAAATATTGCAACACAAAAAAATCTTCATGTGGAAAAAAAAATGTGACAAAAAAATGAGGTAATTAAGAAATATACAGCAGAAAATGCTTAGAATGCAAGAAAGCTCAACCACTAGCACTACACTATTATTTAGGACTTAATTAGATGTCGGCTGTTTTTTTGAGGTAAGGAATGTAACTGTTTACTTGTTGCCCGTGTCAAACAAGATTGACTAATATTGGAATTTGGAAACTTGGTATTGTGAATAAATGTTTATATCAGTAGGGCTCTGTTAGGGACATGTGCACCTGAAAGGTGTTCCAAGTTTGGTGCTTAAAAATTCTACAAAGACTGAGAAATAAAGACCCAGAAATGACCTTTATTCATTTTTTTTTGTCAATTAAAATATTACATTTTCCTCTTAAATATGAAATGAGCAGCTTATCAAGCAAAGTAAGAGCAAAGTAGTCTGTCCTCATACATAGTTCCTGCTGTTCTAATGATACAAAACACTTGTGACAGTTCTGAGATGAATATGTCTCCCTGGACAATGATTAATGTCCTTGTCCATCTACAAATTCATGGACAAACGGTCATGACTGCTTTCTTTCTTTTTCTTTTTTCTCTTTGTCACTCAAGGTGTTTGCTGAAAAGACCTCTCTCCATTATCATACTAGGTACATCGTGGCATACTGGCCTTGAATGCCTCATGTTTTGTTGAATTATTTCTTCCCTGTAGTGCAAAATATTGTGGTTTTCACATTAAAATATTGTATTATTAAAAGGCCCATGTCATGGAAAATCATATTTTCCTTTGCTTTACTTAAGTTACCCCCACCCCTCCACCCCAACCCCATTCGCAGTGAAGTTATATGGAAATGTATGGCTTGGACTGCTTTTTGTAGTGACAGTAGCCAGTCGTACCATCTAGGTACATCCATTTCTAACAGGTGCAGTAACATAATCAGCCTGTTTAATTGTAAAGGCTGGTGATTTGTCCTCTGTCGTTTGATGGGTGGCGAAAATTGCATGTGATTTGGCGTGCACATGGGTGACCCTCGACTTCTCTGTGTTTTCTTCACCTCCTCGACTTCACAACATGACAAAACACAAGACTGAATCTGCTGAACAGCATCCTCGCAACATCTACACTATCATGTACGCTACACAAGGTTTAGCAATAAATAACAGTCACTGGTTACAAAGTTGTTCAGCAATACTTTGGCAAATATTTTCCTTCATCTGCACATTTATGTCATTTTTATATTTTTTTGTTGAACTGTCTTAATTCCCCAAGACAAGCACTATCTGTGGCCATTGTTGTCTCCAGATCTTGTGACTATGATCTATATTTCCACTGGTCTCTCAGTTTTAAACTGGTGGTATCAGTAGTGTATAACGTAATGTTCTGGACAGTTTCTGTCTCTCTGACAAAAGTGGTTTATTACAGAATCATCTATCACTGAGTTCTTTAGGGAACCAAAAGTGGTTCTCTTATGGCAGCAGTTCCCAAACTTTGTCATCCTTTTGACAGCGCTTGACGTCGTTTTTTAAAACTGCACTGGTGTTTGGCTGTTTGGCTTGCCGTGCCCCTCCCAACCATTGTAAAGATCCTCCCGAGCTAAGATACTGCCAAAAACAGGAGTCAGTGCTGGCTGATGCCTAGGCACAAAGATACATAATACAGAGATTTCCTAAGTGCAAATACTTGTGCCAGCTTAGTGTTTAGTTAAATCCTTTAAAAGTGATGGGTCTTCATTCAACAGCATGAAGAAGTAGGTTCCACTGCCTGGTTGCCAGGGCCAATTAGAGTCTTGTTGCTCATCTTCCAAGCATCCTGAAGGGTAGCTGGTCAAACCCAACTGTACTTAAAGCTGCTTAAAGTGCTTTTGATATGGGCTGAGATTTGACCATTGCTGATGTGACATGCGTGAACAATGGGAAATGGAACACAAGCCATGCTGCTGCTTTCTGGATCAGGGCTCTACTGGCACCTGTAGTATGAAGAAGCTTTAAAGGTATATCTGCAAGAAGGAGCTTTGCCTCAGTTCTTTAATCTTTAAAAAGGCTTGATTCTTTAAATGACCAACTATTTAAAGGTGCTTCAGAGAACCCAAATTGTTTTTTAATGGCCTCACACAATGGCTTATTCTGGAGAGTGTGGTCTTGAGCAGGTGAGAATGCACCTGTATGGCATTCCTTAAAAGAAATGGTGGAATTTGTGTAGAGGAGGGATTTCTGCCATGCTGTTTCTTTTATATGGAATGGTACGAAGTAGTGTTTCACCACAGCTGTAGCGGAACTTCCCCCATGAAAGGGTCTTTCTTGTTGCTTGTCTCAGACAGTAACGCACTGCATCCTGCCTGGCTTTAGCAGACAATGGAGTAGTACATTAGCACTTGCCAGAGTGCTTTAGCGTGTGGATGGCTTGTTACTGAAAAGCCATGAGGATATTCTCATGCCATGCTTCAGCAACCCCCCCCCCCCCACCCACCCCACCCCACACACACACAGACACACACACGCACACACACCCCTCTCCACATAGCATCACTTTCTCTCCTTATAGGCCCTTAATGCAGTCCTCTCTTCCTCTTCTAATCTCTTCTTCCCCATGCTCCCTGCTCCCTGCTATGCCACACAAACACACACACATGCGCACACACACACACACACACACAAACACACATGCACACCCACCACTGTCACTCTGAAGGTTTCTTCCAGTGTCTTGGGCACACCCATTTACTCCCCTATAAGCAGAATAACTGTGAATAAAACATGAGAGACAGACCTTGTTCCACTTGCGCAAATCACGCTCTGTCTGCACCTCTCTCTCTCTCTCTCTCTCTTTCACTCTCTCTCTCTCTTTCACTCTCTATCGCTCGCTCGCTCTCTCTCTTTTCTCCTCCCTCCTCCACTCTGCTCTCTCCCAGTTCACCCAGCATCGCTCTCCCTTTCTTTTCTTTGGCGGAAAAAAGCGAGCAAGCCGATTGCACACGTGGGAGCAGAAGCTGTCCCCAGAGTGCGGACGACAGAGAGAGAGAGAGAGAGAGAGAGAGAGAGAGAGGAAGAGTAACTGAGAGAGCGAAATCAAGATAGAAAGGCAGGGAAGGTAGCAAGAGCCACCCAGAGATAGAAGGCGCTTAAGAGAAAGAATAGAGCACAAGAAACAAGAGACCGAGAAATAGAGAGAGGGAGATAGATGGAGAGAGAGACAGAGGAAGGAAAAGAAAGCAAAATAGAGAGGCAGTGAGAGAGAGAGGTGGAGAGAAAGAGAGAGAGAGGTAGTTGTAGCAAGAGCCTACCAGAAAGAGCGAAAGAAGTGGAAGACAAGAAAGAAAGAGATACAGCTTAAGAGTGAGAGAGAGAAAGAGAGAGGGAGTGAGAGAGAGAGAGAGAGTGAGGGAGGGAGGGAGGGAGAAAGAGAGAAGCAGAGGTAGATGGAGCCAAACAAAGAAGCAGGCAAAATAAAAGAGCAAGAGAGGTGAGAGTGAGAGACACAGATTGGTACCAAGAGAGCAGAAAAAGAAAGACAGATATAGAGCAGTAGGAAGAGACAAAGAATGAAACACAGTTTAAAAAAGAGAGGGACACAAACAAACTGAGAGAGAGAGGGGGAGAGGGAGAAAGAGAAAGAGAGAGAGAGAGCAATAGCACCAGCCAGGGCAAAAAAAAGAAGCAGAACAAAAGAGGAAGAGAAGCAGATCAGGAGAGAGAAAGTGTCAAAGAGAGAGAGAGCGAGAAAAAGAGAGAGAGAGAGACAGAGAGAAAGGTAGTAATAGCCACCCTGAGAGAGAAAGCACAAAAGAAGCAGAACGAAAAAGCGTAAAAGCAGGAAAGAAGCTGAGTAGGAGAGAGAGAGAGACAGGGAAGGAGGGAGGGATAGAAGCAGGTGCTCCAGTGCAGGTTTGTGGTGCTTGAGATGACTCTGAGGCTCTGCGCTAGGCTCTCCTGCTCTGGAAGAACCGCTCCCTCCACAGCAGCGCTGGAGACGCGCTAACACATGGAGAGCCAGCGTTCAGGAACATGGAGGACTTTAGCAATATTAGGAGTCTCAGCCCAGAGGAAGGTAAGACCACCTCAAACTGTAGCTTTTTTAACCCCTCAAACTCTAAAGACAATTCCATGGGTCCACACTTCAGTTATTCACTTGATTGTCCTCGCTTTTCTAACGAAGCCTTGTATCTCAAAATTGGTAACTTACTAACATTACAAAAAAAAAAATTATTTCATGTCAAGGTTTTGCATGAGTTCAGATATAATCTTAGTTGACTAGCACCTCTTAAACCGAGCCTAAGTTTACTGGTATAAGAAGTTTTCTTTGTTGACTAAAAAGACCATGTAACTCGCTCTGGACAAGAGCGTCTGCCAAATGCTGTAAATGTAAGTGTAAATTTAACTTTACAGGAGATGGAAAACACTTTAATGTAAATGTATGTTTTTTCCATCAGACCATTTTTGATCACAAAATGTTCACCTGATTTTTTTTTTAAATTTTGGGAAAACATTAATATTAAAGGTGTGAATTTAAAAGTTTTTTTGTCTTATAGGGACTTTGCACAATGGTTTCATAGTAGTATCAAAGGGTATGCGATATGGCAGGAATATAACTTGATGATACATTTTTGAACATGTGGGTCACAGTTTTGTCCTGAATTTTGAAAGCCAGATTTTAAAAAATGGTCCGTATGGTGAGTTACTATGTGCTGGCTTTTGTTTATCAGCTTTAGAGTCTGATTATAGAACAACATGCTGTTTTAATGATATATTCTGCATTCAACAAGTCCTGACAATACCCGCAATAAGAGATGTGAGGTGTGATGTCAGTCAACACTTCAACTAACAGGTGATTTTTTGGGGGATGTTAGCAGTAAGAACAAAATGCACCCCTTTTTTAAATGCCACACCCCTAAATATAGGGAAGTGTCAGTGGGTCATTCTCTCTGTAGGCCATTGCCGTGTTCCCTGAGATATTTATATTGTTCACCCACCCCTGAGATATTCATACTGGACACTGGATTCTAAGCCTTAAGGGTTTAAGGGGTTAAAAAAGGAACTCAGGGACTTGTACTAAAGAAAACGACGTGCCGAGAGGGACACGGTAACATGTTGCTTGTAGGTGGGAAAGAGGCGGTGAGAGTTATCCTGGACATCCCTCTCCCATAGGATTTTTTTGCACCGTCTTTTCTCATTTGTCCACTTGTGCAATACTGTTGCGAGCACATTTCACTTGCTTTGAAGCAGTTCTGCGTGGAGTGCGGAGGAGAAAGTGCTGTACTGGCTTTGTTTTCTAAAGGAGGCTTAGCACCATCCCACTCGGGAGTGTGTGTGTGTATGTGTGTGTGTCTGTGTGTGTGTGTGTGTGGTAAGATAGCTTGCTGAAGTAGTTATTAAAGGAGTTTTTCGTGGAATTAACACCACACACTAGTGTCCTCCAGACCTACACATGAGAAATGGATTTAACTGGAGAACTTGAATATACCAGCTACTGTTAATCCGCAGCTACAGTTTATGATTTCCAGTCTATTTAGACATGTAGGAATCAATGTAAATGTAAATGCGAATGTATTCATGGTGATTAGAAATACACAGATCAGCCATAATAGTAATACCACTTGTCTAATACTGTGTAGGTCCCCTCAGGCCACTCAAACAGCTCTGACTGTGGTGCACTGTTAGATCTGACACTTCCCTATTATAGCTGCAGTAGCTCTTCTTTGGGGTCGGACCAGATGGGTAAATCTTCGTTCCCTGCATGCATCAGTAAACCTTGGGTCTCCATGATCCAGTTGTCCCTCCTTGGATCACTTTTGGTAGGTACTAACCACTACATACTAGAAACACCCCACAAGACTATAGCAAAGCCCTTGTCAAAGTGGTTCAGATTCTTAAGCTTGTACATTTTTCTTGCTTCCATTCCATCGACTTTAATACCTGACTGTTCACTTTTACGTAATATATCCCACCCCTTGACAGGTGCCAAGATATTTAATGTAGATAAAGATGGAGTGATTTAGTGAAGGTTCTACTGATTTTTGAACAATACTAAAAAACAATAAAATGACAGCTGAAAACGGTATGGAAGTATAAAGCTGTTCTGAGTGGCTGTCATTTTGAGGACAACACTGACAATGTCAAAACTAGGCATCTGGTAGCATCCCAGTACAGCTGGACCTTTTTTATGAGGTTGCTTATAAATTCAACTGCCGAGATATTCAAATCAGAGTCCAGTGTCTCATCCTAGATTTTGTAACAACCCAACCTTTTGCGAGTTGGCTAAAGTCGAGCTATTACCAGGTTCTTGTGGAACTTCGGCTGTATAAGTTGCAAATAAATAATCTTCACCACAATAAATGTCTTTATGTCGATTGGAATAAGAGCACATATAAAACACACAACACAAATAACCAGGTATATACAAAAACGAGCTCAAAATGTCCTTAAGTCCTTGTTTGTGGACAAAACGCGAAGGGACGAATACCTGGCGGTTCCCTTTATTTTTGAATGTTCATGCAGACAGGCTTTAGGAGTGAAGAAGTAGGTGTCTTTCCTAGTGTGTTCCATTCCAGGCAGCCAACTCCTTCAATACGATATAAAAGAACCAAGTAACAGCCCCCCTGTAGCCAGCTCAGGGGTGAGGTTGTTACAATTTTGAAACCACCAGTACTGGACAATTCATATGGGCCCACCCGGACCACAGTGAAAGTGAAAACAGCATGTCTTCTACATAGCACAAACTTAAATATAACATACAATTTTTTTCCTGCAAATTTCAGTGCACTTTTTCTATTTATTTGATGAGATTGAATCACAGTTTGAAAGAGTGCAGTTTTCAAATAGCAAGAGTCACAGTTTTATTTATAGGCTACAGCACCAACAGCAAGTGTTAAGTGGGGAAATTGAATGTGGGCCTTCTGAACAGCAGCAGTAGATGACTTAGAATAAGAAGCAACTTAACATCCACATGATTTGTATAGCAAGGCAGGACATTAAGTAACAGACCCTCTGACTAAATTCACTTTTTAAAGCCAAGAAGCACAAACATCTCTGGATTCTCAATTATAATAATCCATAGAACAACATTGCAGTTTAAATCACAGTTAAATCACAATTATCAACAAATTTTGTGTTTCATCTCACTCCTCATCTCTCTTTCATCTTGTGACCCCCAGCTATCTCGGAGAAAAATACCGTTTTACTAGAAAATGCATCATTGTTGGTAAGGAAAATGCTTTTCTGGATACACACTGACAGTAGCCTCTTTGTGCAGCCCCCCCCCCCCCCTCCATAATCAAATAAAACATTTTCCTGCAAATCTGTTTTAATTTTAAAAAGGCTGTCTGTGCGAGACATATTGTGACTCTGTGATGAGCTGCTAGCGAGCAATGAGGGGTGAAATGGGAGTGGTGAGAACCCCCCATTAAAAAATCTGTCCTCACCGCTCCACAGACATCCCAAAAAATCCACTTGGGAACAGCAGCTTTTGTCACAAGAAATTGTGATCTGTCACAATTTAGAACAGAATTTAAACAAACACTTTGTG
Organism: Arnoldichthys spilopterus; assembly: GCA_037974385.1. Classification (NCBI taxonomy): domain Eukaryota; kingdom Metazoa; phylum Chordata; class Actinopteri; order Characiformes; family Lepidarchidae; genus Arnoldichthys; species Arnoldichthys spilopterus. Next base: position 4,373,832 of record JBBPDA010000019.1, read on the forward strand.
AGAAGCATAGGCTAGCTTGTCTGCTCTGAGCCCAGAGAAGAGCTACTGTAGCACACAAAGTTAATTCTGACTTTCATAGAAAGGGGTTAGAACACAGTGCACCACAGTCAGAGATGATTCAGCAATATAATGGGGACCAACTCAATATTAGGTAGATGGTTTTTATTTTATGCCACCAATAATTTTGAAGAAAACATGAAGAAAAGCGTAAACAGAGGTGCTTTCAAACTAGGTCAAAACTGCATGTTATGGCCTCTGGGAAAAGGGGGTTAAAAACAATTACACTCTAAAATGAGAAAGGAGCTTTGTATGCAGTTTCTCCAGTATACATTTCACTTGCACTGTAAGTGTGTGCAACATCTATTTATAATAAAGGAATTGTAAATGTAACTAGCTAGTTCCTATGTCAGACATGCGTTTACTGTTGCTCTCACCTGACTTACTTGAAATTACATTGCATTGCATTACAGGCTGTTCTGCAATATTTCTGTCCAAATACAGATCAGATTTGTTCTGCTTTTTCTCAGTGTCCCACATGATACCGATAAGGATATTTGACTTGTGCCTGTCTCTTATAATGGGCTTTACATCCTTCCCTCTTTGTCTCATATTCACACTCCATTCTCTGTAGCAATTATATGGAGATCTGGAAGCAAATTTGCCATAGGAAGCAAGCATTCAGGGGTTTTTACATGGCCACCCATTTTCAGCACCTGATCTGGCCATACTGCGTGTCTTTTCCATTTCAAGCATGACAGACCGCTTACAGGGATCAGCAGAGTGATGGAAGGAGCCAATTACATATAAATGGTTTGATCTGAACTGAGGCCTTTCATTACCATATTACACCCATATATCATATAGTAATTAATATGGTGTGGGTTTACCAAAGACTGACAGTTTGATGCACATTTGAATGTAACATCTTTGGCAACCTATTGCAAATGTTTCCTGATTATATGGAGATATATTCTCTTTGCATTAGCTTATGTGCTAAAACATGGGGTGCATGATGCTAGCAATAGCAGAACACAAGCAGGTTTCACAGTAGTTCATGCCTTGCAGCCATCACCAGCCAATCCATATGTAGTCGACATATGCCCTGGATGCACATCTCACTGTCAACACCCAGGATCACCAAGTGTGCACTATGAGTAGGACTTCATTAACCCTCCCAGATCCCCTATGGCGTATCCACCTTGAGAACCTGAAGGTTACTTTTCACTCGTAGCTCACTGAAACAAGTAGGGAATGTTTGTGACAAGTGCAGGTTCTACATTTTAAATAGAAAAAAGATTAGAACGTCAGGCTTGAACTTGTCCATAGAGAATGCAAATTGCATGCCAGTCTAATTTGTTACTTACATTTAGCAATGTTTTGTGAAATTTTGCATGGATTTGCATATATAGCAAAATGACATTAAATCAACTGTTTTGGCTATGCAGTTCAGCCATACATGCTGATTGTTGCTAGCAATGATCAAAATGATGGATGTTTAGATTAAAAGTCCCACCTTTCAGCACAAAAGAGCCAGCTGACTCACAGTAACGGTCGCAAGGAGGAAAAATCTCAATGTGTGCATGTGCGATAGCTAGAACAAGCTGGAAAAGCATGTATTATGTGTACTGTCTATGCAATATTTGTCTGATTTTAACAGTGATTTCAACCACGTTTTAGGTCTCTCCTCATTCAAAGAGATTAGTATAAATAATTGACCGCTTGCTTTGTCTTGAACTATCAGCAGTAAGGTAACAAATCTGTTTAACACAAAGCACAGACTAAATTTTGCTTATTTAGTTGAGTACTGGAGCTATGAGGCTAATGTTGTTAACAAGCATTAGCCCAAATGATTTTTTTTGTGTAAAAAATTTATCCTCAGCACCTTTTTCAACCTGCTGAAAGCACATCCAGACCTTCATTAAGGTCATGCGGATGTAACAATTGAGGTTTTGCAGGATATATATGTGCAAGCGTACAAAGGTTTTACTAGAATACTTATTTAAAGATACCAACTAACACCAGGGCAGAAAACAAAGACTAGAAAAATAACAAACATACAAAAACTCACGGGAGAAAACGCCAGGGACATAAACAAGATGAACAGGGTGTAGACTACAGCAACAACAGCGAACTGACTGAACCAAACACGGGGGTTTAAATAAGGACATGGAACAAGGAACAGCTGACGGGGAGACAAGACACAGCTGACGGGGGTGTGGCTAAGACAACACACACATGGCTAACAAAAACAAAACACAGACACATGGAACACAAGGGGCGTGACACGTTACAACGGATTAGTTTGTGGTTTTAGGAGTCAATCCTCAAATTGTACAGCTTTATAAATAACAGCCCTGATTTTGTCTATAATGGCTGTTTTTTTTTCATTCATAGGTTTATAAGAACTGAGCCCTACCTCATAGTCATACTATGGCCTTAACTACACCTGGATGTAGTTTGAGCAGGCTGAGAGACGTTTTGTTGTATGTATTTGGACAGAAACCACTTGAGCTATTTGGGTGACTTTTGAGTTCTAGTGTTTGTTGGCAATGTCAGCTTTGCAGCTGCAATTCTACTAAAGCCGCAACACATTACAATTCTATTTGCTGTTTGACTGCATCTACAGTGTGTGGACAAATGTGCAGGTATGCTGAATTATTACTATGTGACTTGATAGCAACATTGGCATAAGATGAACCTACAGTATGTCTTACTTCTAGTACCATTATTTAAATCAAGTGCATGACAGATATTACTTTTAAGGTTGTTTTAAGGGTGGATTACTGTGCAGACCATCCCCTATGCACACGCTACTTAGAACTCTTGACGTCTTCTTCTGCATCATTTTTTGCCTGCATCCTGTTTGCAGCATGTGCTGTGGCATGTTTCCAGGCACAAACCCAAGAGCTGCCAGGGTAGAATTGCTCTGATTATGACACCTCCCCCCCTTACCCCTACCCTATTGTCCATTTCCAAGCGGCAACTTATTTTCTGAGTGGTCTTCTCTGTTTGGAAGCGTACAGAAAGCTACAGAAAGCTAACAATCATCTACTTAACAGAAGAGTCTGCCTTTGAACTACTTCCTCGTTTTTGTCTTCTTGTAAGAAAACGGTGACTAATCTTTTTTCTCTGTTGAATGGAAGTGCTTTCTGATTCGACTGGCTTTCTTGACTCCCTGCCTATGCTGTGAAAACTCCCTGCCTGTGCTATGTGTGCTTGTGCTCATAGCCGAGCTTTGTGAAACGGGCAAGCTCCTGTCATTTGTAATTTGTCAAAGGCAAGAGCACTTTAGCATCACCAAAGTCTGTTTTATGGTACAGCAGGTACATTCAACGTTATATATGATGTTTAATAAAAGGCCATGGTTTTATATGTTTGTACTGAAAGTCGTTGCTCTTGCAGTAATATTGCATGAAGGAATTTTCGCATTAGCTGACATACTGTTGCTGACGGCTTTTTCATTTTTTTTACACCATGACAATGCCTGCTGCCCTTAAATTGTGGAAGCAATTGCTAAACAGTGGACCAATGCAAATGGCCCAAAATTACTTGGTATTGAATCTCTTTACCTGTAGATCAATAATGTTCTCTTTTAGAAATGTGAGGGTTTGTCAGCATTGTTTTATATGTTCATTCTTGAAAAATCATTTTGTATCTGAATAATAAGGCGTATGTATACTAATATACTATTTTGAGCTAAAACTGAGCATTGGGAAAGATATATAATAACTGTGATACCTACTCTCTTTTAATTAATCACTTTCTTTCAAACGTCACAAGCAGCTTATGTGAGCTGTGTAAACTTTTCATTATGATTGGATCAACAAAACCTGTCTGGCATGACTATGAGTACAATTTTGTCACATTAATGTACATTATAGTTTGGAAGTTTCATTTATTCATCTATAAAGCTTCTGTTTTGGAGATACATCGATGAGCTATAGCATTAACAACCTACGTATATTCCCTGTATGCCACCAAACCAGCTCTGACTGTGATGGACTATGTTTTCTGACACACTTCTACCATAGACAGCATTAATTTGTTGCGCTACAGTAGTTCTTCTGTGTTATCTGACCTGATCGGATAGCCTTCACCCTCAACACTCTTTAATGAGCTTTGGGCTCCCATCACCCTGTCACTGGTTCAATGGTTATCTTTTCTCAGACAATTTTTGGTAGGTGCTAACTACTGCATACCGGGAGCACCCTACAAGACATTTTAGAGATGCTCTGACCGAGTTATCTTCCCATCACAATTTGGCCCTTGGCATAGAAACTCAGACCCCTACGCTTGGCCCTGCTTCCAACACATCAATGTCTAGACTTGACTGTTTACTTGCTGCCTAATGTGTCCTACCACTTGACAGGTGCCACTGTAATGAGATAATCAATGTTACTCACTTCACCTTTCAATTGTTTTAATGTTGTGGCTGATCAGGGTATAATTACACATTTTTCATTTAAAAAGCAAACAAATATCACACAATTATCCATATTGATTAGCAAATATCTCTAAGTGTATAATGTTGCTTCAAAAAATACAGTACCTTAAAATGATTTTTTAGGTAAGTGTCAGTTTTGCCAGGCTAATTAAATATTAAGAATTATTTGCAAACTATAACAACAACAATAATATTGGTTATATTTTTCAAATGTATATATATATATACTAATATATTTCAACTTTAGCAACTTGTCTTTATCACGTCTTGATGCCTATATGCATTGAGCTGCTGCGATGCTGCCATAAGATTGGCTGATTAGTGTTAAAAAGCAATTATACAGGTATACCTAATAAAGTGGCCAATGAGTGTGTGCACATGCATATGTATATATGTTAAATCATTTAAAATCATAAGCCAACAGGCCACTAGCAGTTCCACTTAGCCCCACTGGGGCGCCGTGGCCCACAGGGTGAAAACCACTGAAACAAGTCATCACTATAGTACTCTGTTTGTGAATTATTGACATTTCTCTTGACATTTCTTCATTTGTGTGGCTTATTGTATATTTGAGTAGTATTGCAATTGTTGCTGTGGAAAATGTCACATTAGCTTTCAGATCAAATGGTTTACAGCATTGTAAACTCATAGCTGCTGCAGTTGCATCAAACACATCATGCTTGATCATACATGATAGGAGATATGTAAGGCTGGGATTGACCTTGCCTTCCTGTGTGTGCATTACATTTTTTTATTGCATCATTATAAGGGCTGAGAAGGGTGAAAGACTGACTGTTGCCTTATCTGAAATTCATTTCCAGGAATGCCTCAGAGAACTTGCAGACTGGGGCAGTTGCCATAGAATATTAATGTGTTGTTTGACAGTTTTGTTGTGCTAGAAGACCTCCTTCACTGGACCTTATTGCTTGTGGTCAAACGGCAGGCAATGCTGTAGATGTGTGTATCGTCACAGGAAATGAACGAACAACTCACAGCACTTTCAGTCAATCAGATGCAAATTTGCCTTTCAAAGCAGCTGAGCCTTTGAGAAGTTTGCTTCAGTGGAATCTGAAGTGAGGAAATTAGTTGTGAGAGTTTGAACATCTTAAAATGAACTTCCTTAAACACACCCAACTAAATTACTTGCGGAACCTTGGCCCAGTTTCCCTGAAGCATCATAGCATAGAGAATGCAGCATGATAAATCATTATAACTGCATATAAGGTAAAGTAAGATCTCTGAAGGAATGCTGTTGTATGTAGCACAAATACATTAGCAGCAGGCCACCTCCTTCCACTACTCTGTGGTCTAGTTCTGATGCCATTTATTGGTGAATTTGGCAGTGGGCAGGAGTCTACAGCTACACTACTGCATACACAGCAAGCTGTGTTGCATTGTGTGTTCTGTGTTCTTTCTATCAAAGCCAGCACTGAAGTCTTCAGCAGTTTGTGCTACAGACGTTCTTCTATGGGTTCAGACCAGACAGGGTAGCCTTCACTCTGCATGACTCTGTCAGTTCATCTGTGTTGTTGTTTGTAGGACCACTTTTGGTAGGTACTAATCACTGCATCCTGGGAACACCTCATATAACCTGCCGTTTTGGAGATGCTCTGACCAAGTCATCTAGCCGTCACAGTTTGGCCCTTGTCAGAATGGCTGAGATCCTTATGCTTTTAGCACTTCAGCTTAAAGAACTGGGAAAACAGTGACATCGAGTCCCCCTAATGTAATTGTCTGTAGTGCAACTTTGTGTAGGCTTGTGACCTTTTGTGAAGCTGCAGTAGCTTTTGGGAGCCTCTGTCTTTCTCTCTCTCACTGCCTATATTCATTCTGGTATTTCATTAGCAAGATGGTGAAAGAAATTCCTCATTGAAAAGCATGTCGTTCAACACAACACACTGGACAAGACACAGACTGCCGGTACCCATTTATGAGGCTACGCAGGCAACATGAGGGCCAGGTTAACTGGCGAATTTATCAAACGGACACGTAAAAGCCAGCCCTTCTGTATTCCTTTTGACAGCTTTTGTGATGTATCTTCATCTCTTTGAGCTCATATTTGAGACCCCGGGGGACAGTAAAGAAGTGCCATCATTATCAAGGCCTGCTAAGGGACTGACTTCTAACATGATGTCTACTTCAGGTATGAAGACCTCTGAGACCTATATGACACTGTATGACTCAGTGTTGTCTATAAAAATGAACAAAATTATAGACATAATTCAGGCTTCAGGTTAGCTGCTACTGTTTTTAGCCATGACATGTATTTTCTATATTTTTATAGTCAACAGTGTGTCATACAGTGTCAGAAAACTCACATGAAAGTCGGTTCTACAATACTTGTGTACAACCCCATAGTTTGATAAGCAAGTTTGATTATTTAGACATGCAGTTTGCATGATGTAAGTTAGTGAAGTATACTGATCAGCCACAACATTAAAACCACCTGCCCAATATTGTATAGGTCCCCTTTATGCCATGAAAAAGCTTTGACTGTGATGCACTGTGTGATCTGACACCTATTCTATCATAGTCAGCATAAACTTTTATTGCATTTTGTGCTACAGTAGCATTTCAGTGTGATCAGAACAGATGGGTTAGCCTTTGTTGCCCATGCACATCAATGGGCTTTGGGTGTCCATGAGCCTTGATCATTGTGAATGACCTATGATCATTGTAAGTTCCAATCACAAATCTGAATGTAGCCACAGAATTTAAAACCAGCTTTACTTAGTGGATATATTGAAAATAGAAATAAGGGTCCATCTGTCTTTCTCATAATGTTTGGCATTGAATTTGTCTTTATGCTTTTCTTTTCCTTCATTGTACACTGGTTCTTAAAAGTGTTTTTATTTATGTATAAATGTGACCTAAAATGTGACCTAAAATCAATTGTTTAACAAAATAGGCTGCCCTGGATTCTATTGTGACCTTGTATACTATTACACCCCTTGCTCCTGGAGTTATCTTTATTGGTCAAGCACACCTGGGGAGGGTAACAGTGATGTCCACTCGTGTCTGATTGTCATCCTATTTTTTAAAAACACCTAACTTGAATTTCACCTTCAGATTTACTGTAAATTCTTGAGGTTCACATATGCATACACATGTTAAATCTGATGATGTTTTAGGTCATAAAATTCTAAATAACCAAATAATTCAGTTTTTCAATTCTAAAGGGTTTGCAAACCTGCAAGAGATATAAAAATACTAAGTAATATAAATACACACTGTGATTAATTACACACACACACACACACATTGTATATATAATATAACATCCTGGAAAGCAAATGTCACTACCAAAGATGAATTATAAGCAAACAAAACGGACTTATATACAAGTTGGTATAGCAAGCATTGTACCAAACAGGCTGCATACTATTTTCTATATATTCACCTGGTAAATTGGTGATGGAGGGAAACTGTAAATATTGATCAAATTTGAGGATCCATGTCCTGATAAGGTCAAAACTTGTCCAGTTAATGAGACTGAGTGTTCTGATTAGGTAATTAAGAGCCTTAAGGTCATGGTTGAGGCCACAGGGGCACTGACCATAGGGAAAATACACTGTGATTGGCCCCTTGGCCAACTTCAGTGGTTAATTAGAAAAAAAAATCCCATTCACCCCAAGTCGCATCCATTTTGGTTTGTTTTTACCTCATCTGTTTACGTATATACATTGTACAGGAGAAGGTTTAATAAGCAGTGTTAACAGGCTTCAGTGTTTAGCAGTAATAACAAGTCTACCTTTGTCATGCCACAGTTATAGAGAGGGTTTCTGGACGAACCTTTAATAGCCTTTGCAAAAGATCAAAGCATTGCTATGGGGGTCACCTTTTTGATTCTGGTACTTTTCCTGATCTGCTGATCTGGTAGCTATTCCCAAAACCATCTCATCACACGCTGTTGTTGTAATGCAATTGCTGCACTTTGGTACATACTGATGACATATGTAGTGCACTATATAGAGACTGTGAAGCTATTTGTGTATCAGCCTTGGAATGTCTTAACTGTGTAGCGATGTCATTACATTCCCTCCCCCTGGAGAACAGAGGGTGGTTCTTTTCTATAGAAATGGCGTCCATTTAACTCCCATGGATGGCACCTGGTGTAAAGGCTGTTCTCCTTCTTGTACATTTGAAGCATTTTGTGGGGGGCTGTCATGAAAACCAAACCTCATTATTTTCCTACTTGGTGTTCTGAACGGGATTTCGCAGACCTTTGTGTCCCGTATGTGTCATGTCAGCAAAAGATATGCTCTTTAGAACTGCTCTGCAAGCTTTAATTCATGCTAGAATCATTTGACATGCAGCATATGTAAAGTGGGTTGCTGCAGATTGCTTTAAAGCGTGACAATACATCTAGCTCTAAGACCCTTTTTGTAGACGAGTACAAAGCATAATACGTTTGAGAGTGGCTTTCTGGCAAAAGGGGGACTGTAAATATAACAAGCAGATTTAAATTAGGGATCTGATCATAGTTTAGAAGTGTGTTTCACACTGTGCACTAACGGTAGAAGATGCAGAGTGTTTCTGAAGGCCATTACTGCAACATTTATGCATATGCAAGAAAATGTCACTGTATTTGTTACCAATGCACAAAATGATACACTCAGGACTTTTCGGAAGACCCCCAGCCTCATTAAACTCATGCTCATCTCGAATAGTTTTGTTTTGCTGTTTAGTTGGAATGTTGAAGCACTTTGGAAAGACTCTGGAATTGACTTAGATATGTTCTTTACTTTACAAAACAGTGGCAAAATCACAATAAAGCATAGGAATTTAGTTTGGACTTAAGCTGCACTACATCATTACATATTCAAAATCAATATACAACACTACATGTTCAAAATCGTAGCATTTTAAATACACGTTTTATGACCAGAATTGAGTTTGCTGCGATTTCTCATTATGTTGAATGGGAGTTTTGTCAACATTTTGTACATCCTGTTCAACTTGCCAAGGAAAGGATGCAAGGATAATTGTGAGTAACCAAATGTGAGAGTTATTTGCCTGTTATTTTCCCTGTGTGTATGTGTAGTCGTTTCAGAGGAATGTGTGTGAGTGTGTGAGTGCTATGAGCTGTAGTCACAATGAGGCCTGCTCTGTGTGACATCCTGGTACATTTTGACAGTCCACACGGCTCCCTCACTTTCCTGTCCATCACACACACACACACACACACACACACACACAGGCACACACACACACACACACACACACACAGAAACACAGCTTGGTATTGCTTACTTGGTGAGTACATTCCATTGATTCTGTAACACTGTATTTTAGTAACACTAAAAAAACCGACCCCTAAACCTAATCCTGACCTTAACCTCAGTAAACAATACATTTTTCTTCAATTTTTGCTACATTTGTGCAGAAAACAGCATTGTTTCTTGTGAGGACCAGCAAAATGTCCTCACTTTGAGAGATGTTACTGTATTCCTATCATTATGAGGACATTTGGTCCACAAAAGAAGTTAAATAAACACACACACACACACACACACAAATAAATGCTCATTGTCCAGACTAAATTTATCAGTGTTAAATTAACTCATGCCCAGTCACATTTACACCTGCAGGGTTAAATTAGATCCCTTTAATCTCTGTTGTGTTTCTCTGAATATGGGGGATTTTGCTGTGAACAGGGAACGGTCTCCAGACTTAACATAGACAGAGTATTAGTCATGTTATTACACCAACAGCAGAGTCACAGCCTGGACAGTCTACACTGGACCAATAAAGTGCATGTGGTCATGTATACATTAGGTCTGGTAAAAAGGGTTCGGGATAGCTGTGAATATTGGGTCTTTGTGTTATTTTGTAATAATAATGGAACCATACGCAACAGTTTCCCCATTACAGACAAGAACTATGGCACATTCCAGTGATTCTTTGGGTTGTTGCAGTTTATATACAGTGGTATGCAAAAGTTGGAACCCTAGTCAAGTTGTTCAGTACCTTATTTTCACCCATTTTTCCTGCTTCCAACACATCTTAAAGTACTGACTGTTCACTTGCTGCCTAATACTGTATATCCCACCCCTTGACAGCTACCATTGTAAAGATAAAGAGATAATCAATGTTCTTCACTTCACCTGATAGTGGTTTTAATGTTGTGGCTGATGTGCAAAGCCCTGGAGAAAGTGAAATCAACATTTACCAAAACATTTGTCTGAAATGTGACTTCCAAGTTTCTCAGAAAGAGCAAACAAAATGAATCATATTTCTTATCTAAAAGACACAGCTCTTCATGTCTGGGGCGGCCTTGCTGTCTCTCAGTTTGGTCAAAACGAGCATCAAGTCGCCAGGCTGCAGGCGAGAGGCACAGGATTAGCTAAATCAGAAAGTCAGAGCCCCCTCCCTTCGCTGTGGTCCACCCGGGGAAAGTTTAGCAGCAGGACTCCCAATCCTTTCCTCTGTGCTGCCATCTGTTCCTTCACACACTCATTCCCTCTGTACCGGAGGCTGCCCTCTCGGTACCGCTCTTGACGTCTATGAACCAACAGGAACCTTCCCTGTGAAGTCTCGTTGTGTGTGTATGTGTGTGTCTGTGGGTTTATGTGGGAGTGTGGAGCTGTGTTTGAGTGTAATAACAATAATTATGCTAAACTTTATTTATAGAGCATTTTTCATAAAGCACATAATAGCGACTGTAAGTCCTGGACAAGAAAGAATGGATTTGAAAAAGTGAAGGACAAAAACAATCAATTCTTAAAACCAAATAATGACATAGACCACTAAACACAGGCGGTGTATGGTGAAAGCTTCGACTCAAACCTGAAATCTTGGCAGTAGGTGGAGTTCTGCAGAGCATTGCTTTTGCATGGTGTGCAAACACTGATGTTTCACTGTGAGTAGCATTAACAGGTTCCAGTAAGGTCCTCATTTGAAATGAATAGGAGCATTTACCTTATTTCTCAGAAGAATTCCTGACTTAGCATGTTCTTACTGACAGGAGAGGAATCTGAATTTTAAAGGAATTCATGCCACTTAAGTCTGCAAAATATTAACATTTGTTTCTTTGTTATTTTCATGTAAGCTACATTGAATTTGGCCTTGCTTAATGGGCCCTGGTGGTTCATTCTGTGTAGCTTGGATTGATCACAGAAGCACAGGGAACATTGATCTTGCAAGTGAAGGTTGCAGGTAGCGATGCACCAATATGGATTTTCTTGATCAATAACAATAACCAATAGTCAACATGAAGTCCACATGAAACCAGAACCACTTCTAAGTCATTAGAAGTGATGCTTGGTATCAAAAAGCATTTCTGATCCAGTGTTTTGACAGTCTGTTGTACATTTTCAATAGTTATAGATCTGGACTGCCTGAAGCTGCCAACCAGGCATGCACACTTTGTGTCTATAATGCTATGCTGTTGCAGAATGAGGCCTGGTGTTGTCTTGCTGAAATAGCCACTTCCTGAGAAAACACATCGCCTTGGTGGCAGCATATGTCTCTCTAAATTCCCAATATATGCCTGTGCATCAATGGGACCTAGTCACATATGAAAGTCACGCATGTCATGGGCATTGATGTACCCCCCATACCATGAAAGATAACAGTGTGGATGGTCCATTTTGTTTTTGGGCCGGATAACTCATAACAAGGTAAAACATGAACTTGTCCATGACCTTTTAGTCCATCTGAGATTATATTGGGCCTAGAGAACTTGGCAGCATTCATTTCTGCATAGAATTAACATATGTCTTTCTCATTGCATTTCTCAATGACAGAAACACCCAATTTAAACAGCCTTTTTTTCAAACTTTAACAGTGTTTATATAAAAGATTAAACTTTTTAATTAAAATCATTTAAAATCCCATTTTCCATGCTATGGGACCTTTAACTAAATTTGTTATGCACTCTGTGTACACTAGTGCATTAGAATTCATACCATGGCCTGAACATAGACATGCAGATGTCTTCATTAGGAAAGGAAAAATGCTCAGAACACAGCTTCAGCCGTGTTGACTTAGTGTGCCGACCTTGGACCAGATGGAGAACAAGGACAAGCTGTTTCTAAAGAGCACCAAGGAAGACCTCAGCTGACAACACAACATGCAGACGTGCAACTGGAGTTTGAAAAGTCAGCCGTCTGAATCACAGTCCACACCTCTGACCACAGGCTACCGCTATCCAGATGGAGTGTGCAAATCAAGGCCCTGATCGGAAATGACTAGATTTAGAAGGATTTTCCCCTTTTTATTCTTTTTTATAATTCAGAAACTTCAGAATATCTGCTTTTACTCAGTGAAGTTTTTTCTAAATTCATGGTCCACTTGAGCTTTACCACTCCCCAAGACTGCATCTCACTCTCTCCATTACAAGCAGATTTAAAGCAAACATCTTAGAAAAGAGAAAAACAATGCCTCTCCAAGATACAGTCAGTGTTGGGGATGTCTGACACCCACCTTGCATTAGTAAAACCAAACAGAAGGAATCACTGAATACATTTTGCTTCCACCCCAGTAACACAATCAGTATCAGATTTTGGCAGTTATCTGATTATTCGAGTGGTCAAGTAGGCAGCAGACTCTGATTTCTGAGGTTAGATAAAGCAGTTGTTTCTTGAAATCCAATAAAATGAAGCTCATTCATCAAGTTTTTGAATGTATACACTTTCTCGGATTTCATCCATCTTTCTGCATTTCTGGGCAAATGTTATAGGCATCTGAGAAATGTATATTTAAAGGTTGTTTATCTGTACAGTAAGTGAAAAACCAACAATACAAACAAAAATCAACAATATTGAAATTAAAACAATATTAATGCAGTAAATAGTAATTCTATATATGTCAGTGCGTTCACTTCACCATTTCCAGAGCTCTCCTTGTGGAAGCCCAGTATTACCTGTAGTTCCTACCATATAGCTGGTTTGGTTCACTCGGTCCATTAGATGAAATCAGGAGCTGTCAACATCCCTGTCATGGCTAAAAGCGTTAAGGAGAAAATTGGAACCAATCCTGTGTTCGTGTAACCAGTTCACACAGTATAAACCACTTTTTACACCCAAAAGACATGCTGGCAAAAAGACACTCACTGCTGAGATTAATGACTGCAAACTATTTGCATAGGTGCCTAAGACTATCACACAGTACTGTACATCTGCACATGTGCAGAAACAAGGCTGGATTAAATCAAGCTTCAAAGATCTGCGATCCTTACAATGCAGTGAGAATTTCATACAATGGTACTTGCTACTGACTTTATACTTTGGACAGCAGACACTTTATGATTGCAGTTTAAGAGCAATTCCACATTTTGAAAAAAACAATGATATCCTAATAAAGTCAATCAGATTAAGTTTGAGAGATTGATTTTGGTTTGAGTTTGATTGGAGTGAGTTCAGATATCTTTCCAGTAGTGATGATAGAAACCAGCGATCTTATCACAAATAAAGTCATTTTATTTAAAAGACCAGTGAAGTCCATTTAACTTCTGACTTCATGTAATGTTGATAATGGCAAAATTGCTGTAAGTCCTAAAAATGTGTGGGGGTTATTGCTTTGCCTTAGAACACCCTACATGTCCATAAATATTTTGTTTTAGGCCAAAACCTCATAGAGACTCAGTAACTGTTTGGATGTCTGGTTCGTACAGCACTTTGGACTTCTGGTTCCTACCACCACCTTTATTACACTCTCAGACTCAATAAGGTTCTCTTGAATGGACTATTTCACACCAAACTGCTCTAAATGACTTTGTTTACATCTTAACAGCTTAGTTAAGCAGAAATGGTGAAAAATCAATGGAATTCCCCTTCAGCAGTTTTTTTCTTTTTCAGAGGCCTACATTATTCACATGTTACTGAATATTCCTAGAGGGTTTCTTTTTGCTTTTTTGCTTGTAGGCTCATCCGCCTTGTGAGTAGCCTCAGCCTGAATATTTCACCAGCTAAACCATAGTAATGAAACTGGCGACATTTTCGTTACCAGTTAATCCAGACATTGCATAAAAGAATAGTGAAAAATTTACCCTATAGTACATGTGACCTTTTACATCAAATACAACCTTTCTGACATGTTCGTGTACAACTGACAGTGTAAATCATACGATTTGTTATTGTAGTGCATCATTATGTAAGCTCTATCAGCGAGACGTTCCAACAAAGGTCAAGAGGGGGGAAAGCTGAAGGAGGCTATTATTAATCTAAACCTTTTCTCACTAATGAATCGCAATAGCTTTTGCCAGTAGAGCATACATTTCCAAAATCATGCCCTGATTATCCTAATATCAAAAAACATTACAAGTAATGATACTATCATTATACTAACGAAAGAGTTCACCCCTGAGCAGAAAGGTCCACCAGTCAAACTCTGAGGTCGTTTTAAACTGTAAAGACTTTTAAGTGAACCATTCACCACAGATCTGCTCCTTGGGTGTACTCTTTAGATAGATGGAGAGAGATGTTTCACGCATAATTCATCTTTACATTTTGGTCTAATTATCACATCTCGAGTTGGTGATAAAGTAAAAAAAGACATAAAAGGTATATATATTTTTTCATTTTCTCACCCTGAGGCATGACCTTAATACAAGTGTTTAAAGCAGCAAATTAGGACCTGATTTTTTAAACATGTGCAGTGGAGTGAAAGTGACTATTTGTCATTCTGAAAACACCCCACCAAACAAAGTGCACCACATGACATGTGACCTCTGCATTCACCCATCCACACGCAGTGCCCGGGGAGCAGTGTAGTGGGACGATACCTTGCACAAGGGTAACTCAGTGGAACCTGGGCTGGGACATGTAACTCTCCAGTCACGTGGGAAAGCCCCTAACCACTAAGCTACCACTGCCCACCGCTACGCTAGCACTGGCTAGGTGTACAGGTGAAATCCAAGTGTTTCAGTCAGCACACATCATGGTGAATGGTTTTTTTTTTTTACTGTAACAACAACAAAAAGAGTTGACTACCAAAAAAACATGGCCCTGGGCTTTGGGCCTTATTCAAGTCTGTAGAATTGACTGAACCATCCTTTTTGCTGAACCAAGTCCAGAGTCAAATCTAGCCTTCCAGTGAAATGATAATGATAATCACACAACATTTTACCTCATAAAATTGATATAAATGATCATG
This sequence comes from Arnoldichthys spilopterus, assembly GCA_037974385.1. NCBI lineage: Eukaryota > Metazoa > Chordata > Actinopteri > Characiformes > Lepidarchidae > Arnoldichthys > Arnoldichthys spilopterus. The sequence goes on from JBBPDA010000019.1 coordinate 4,389,373, forward strand.
GTATATAATATTACAAACAATGTCATTTCATGCAATGACTGACTTCCTGCATGCAGTGTAAGTACATGTGAGGGAGTCATTGAATCAGTTATTTGATTCATCGAATCGAACAGGTATAAGGACGAGGTTTGGTTAACGTGACTGAAATACCAAACACTAATACAATAAAGAAGGAAGACCATGCGGATTTACACTGTTAAGTAGGTCCTGTGAAGCAGAACATCTCCAAGTAGTTCTTGAATATCGGTAGAACTGTAGACTGATGGCTTGACAAAACAACCACATCATGCAGACCTCGAATGTGGCAGGTCAAATGCTTAGTTTATGAAAAACATTCTGTTCTGTTGACAAATTCTTACACCTCTTTTGGCACCATAAATTCAGTGGCTGTTGAGACTTGGTGCTTCAGCAGTAACTGAAGATCCCTCACAGTGAGATATTTATATGCTGGCAAATGCTTCTGCCTACTTCGTCATTTTAGATCCACATCATGCCATGGCATCTGAGGAGTCAAGGCAAACGATATGAGTTAGCGTAATGTAACCAGCGGACATGTCAACTCTCCTCTCCACAAACGAGTACTGAAACAGGCAGGCATGGCAGAAGAAAAGAGTAAGTCATTGTTAACCTTTCTATAAAAGATCTGGATTTGTGTTACAAGCAATGATTTCATGCATTCGATCATGCATGTTTCATGAGATTGATCACCAGAGCAGGGTGTGTTACATCCATCCTAGACATTGCTGCACCTGGTACTACAACAGAGATCTTCCAGCACCAACAGTACTACTTTGGAATCCACTCAAAATACTTTGTCTGTTGTTGAGATGAGTAACTTTCATGCTGTTCCACACTTGCTTTCTGCAATCCTTACTCACCAAACCCTCCAACGCTGTGTTTAAACTATGCTGAGACTGGACTGTTTAAGTTTGCTGACCTTATTTTGCTTTTTCAATTTGTTGAAAATACATTCCAACTCTACTGCTATATATCACTGTTACAATATGCCAGCATGAAACACTGATGTGACACAGTAAAGACAGGCACATGAATGCTGTGATTTATCTAAACAACCATAGAAAGTCTTTAAGGCCTACTAGACCAACATGGGTTTAAATTTTACGTTTGATCACATGATCACATTCCCATAGTGACATCATCTGCTAATTACGACCTTTTTAGATTTTTTTTTTAGGATTCACACCAGGGCAGAGCGATTTGTGTAAAAAATATTAGCATTTAAAAAAAAAACAATATTATTTTAAATTAAAAATGAACATGATTATTTTTGTCACCAAAAAAGTTTGAGGTTTGAGTGCTATATATAATGTGACAGATTCTAAATTGTGTATAAGCCACATAATTCATAGCTATATTATGTTTCTCACCCTCTCCGTGGCTAATATAACACCATTTTGAAGCATATAAATAATTCACAGTGTGAGGTAGCCAGGCTAAAGGTCAACCTCCATATGGTGGGGTTAGTTTTAACATGATGTTGCAACTAAGCCTCCCAAAGTAAACAAGGCGAGAAAGTCTGTATGTGCGTCAAAAGTATTATTTTAAGGATGAAAGGAGAAATTTCGATAGATTTAGTGTAAATAAAATGTATTTCAGTTTTATCGAGCTGATATTTTCTGTTCTACTTACTTCATGTTCAAAAATGAAAGCTTTATGTTGACAGAATCTCATGCATGTATATTTATGTACTTCTGGTATAAACTGCACAGAGTCAATCATATGCTGCATAAATTTGCTAGAATATTTAATGATTTACAGTGTATGGTAGGTGCTGGAAATCAAGCTGAGAGGAGGTTGCTTGCATTAAAAATATTAGTTTTGCTCAAATTCCTTTGTAATTATTAGTAAAAAGCTAAATGTGTTCTGTTGTTCATTCCCCTTTATATGTGACTGGTCAGGATGCTTACTGCAAACACTGGGCACCTTTTAAAACTGGTTAATGAACTAATTTGCATATTGCAGCTTTCTGTTTCTTCTGCAAATTGCACTTATGCTCTTCGGGAATATCAGTATTTTACAGACTAACATCCTGGTTAACAACAAAAATAATGCAGCCTTGACTTGACAGCTGCTTGTACACTACTTCAAATGATTAGTGGCAGGTTACAGTAAGTCTACCTTGACCCCTGTGTTTGAACCTGAAACTCAGCACTAATTTAGCCATGGTACTGTTTGGACTACTTGTTTTCACAAGTAACATTTGCTACAAAGTGAAAGTGTGGTCCCTTAACATCGTTCCAATTTGCTATAATACTCATACTAGATTCTGACAGATGTTCAGTGATGATATGCCAGAAATAATTAGCTGACCTGCTTATGGTCATGGACAGAGCATGATTGAAGAGGAGCATGATTGTCATATTGTGTGCTGACGGGATTTTATATCTTGCATCAGTGTGATCAACGTGTATGATCCTTTAGAGTAAAAGCCTCAGATTGCACTGTGATTTATCGCAGATTGCTTTGGTATAATTTACAATTACGGACCTGAATAAACACCTGTGACTGAGGAAACTATAAAAACAGTCGTAGACATTAAAACAATTCACAGCATACTTTTTTTGGATTTTTGCATTTTGAAAATAGTTTGTTTTGACCAGACAAAAGAACCTATTTTATCATATATCACAAACATGGTGCAGTGGAGGCCTAGTGGTTAGGACAGAGAAAGTCACAGGTTCAAGTCTCGGCCTGGCCTTCACAGAGGAACCCCTGGAGTTGCTGATGGCTCCCCGCTGCTCCAGATGTGCACGTGTGATGGGTTAAATGCAGAGGTCACATTTAGTTGTGGCGATTGAGTGTGTTCACAATGACAAACAGACACTTTCACTTCACATCATAATGTTCCAAAATTTTTGCAGCCGAATCAGCCTGCATGCATTTTTACACCCTTGCTGTGCTGAGTGTATTACATTTGACAGAAAAATCAGTGGAAGTGGAAATATCAATAGCTCTGTCATGTTTCAGACTGAACACATGTTTAAATAAATCTCTAATGAATTAACCTGAAAAATGGCTTTTGCATTATCTTTCCCCTCCCGCCCCTGTTATTTTGGATATATTTGACTTCCTATCCCAAATAAATTGGAGGCGTTCTTTAGTGTTTGAGGAAAGAATGAGAAAACAGCATGAGCTCAGGAGTGCTGCTGCAATGATTCTTATTTGGCAGCATTTCCATTGCTTTTTCTGAGCAGACGAGAGGATACCCGGTATTGCTTGAGCTATTTTCAGCTTTGTTTTCAATTAAACGCCACCCAGCTCCCCCACCTCCTGTGAATGGCAGCTTTGCGAAGTTCTCCAGCCTTTTTGTGAGTGAGCTGCACTTACTGGTTTCACTTCAGCATGATGAGGAGACTGATAGAAGGCATCATGGGAAGGGAAAAAAAACCCAAGCCTTTCATCTGTGTTTTCCCGGTGCCGACAGACAGTTTGGAGTTATGTCATGGCTTTGATTTTACTTTTTTCCCCCAGCAATTACTTTAGCAGAGGAAAGTTTTTAAGATGATGCTTCTTTTGTGTGGCACCACTCTGTATTGTAGTTTCAAAGTCTAAATCTGCTTTTATATTCCATTACCTGCATCACTGTTTCTCCCCGTCTCCCTCTCCCTACACCTCCTTCTGTATGTTTTCTTTCTCTTTCTCTCTACATCCCTACTCTCTGGTTCTCGCTTACCTTCTCTCTGTCTCTCTCTCTCTCTCTCTCTCTCTCTCTCTCTCGCTCTCTTCCCCCCCCCCCAATCCCCCTCTCCTGGGCCACTACGTGCAGTAGTCCACCTAAATCCCTTGGACCTGGATTACATTTCCGAGGGGATTTAGTCTATCTGCCTGACACATGTCGCACACTTAGTTGTTAGCGTCCGCACTAACGCACCATCTCCTAAGGCTAAATCGCCTTTCTGGACGGACTACACAGCAGACACTGAAGCGAGGTTATATCTGATCTCATTTTTTTGCGCGGTTCTTTTGGACACTCTAGAATGGACAGTTCATTTTTTTGTTGTTACTTGAGAACTTTTTGAAGATCAGTCCTCCAGTCTCCATGTTTGGTTGCACAATGTGTCAGAATTTTGCACAACTTTGGATAAAACTCTGCCACATTTGACATCCACCTTCTTCGGACAGAAAAAAGCTGGAGATCTGCTTCTGGGGTTTCCTCAAATTCCAGAAGCATGAGTGCAGCAGTGTTGGGCGTGGGACCTGTATCATCTGTTCTTATGCCCCCAACCATGGTGCCCTCTGTGCGGCCCGAAGCTGGGTCCGAGCGAGCCCCCACCCCGCTCTCAGGCACATCTTTTACCAAAACCATGAACAAACTCAGCCTGTCCCGCCTCATTGAAGAGTTCTTCTGGATCGGTGGCAGCATTGTGGCTGGCTCCAAATGGAAGCTGGGCATGTTTGGTAAGAACTGGAGGAATGTGGACGAGAGCAGCAGACATATAGCTGCATGCTAGGATTTTGGTTTCTAATATAATTTTAGAATTTTAGAATTTACCCATTAACGGTAGTACAAATCTAAAAAAAAGAGCTCGTACAGTTCTTATTGTCTGTGTTCCATGTATAAATAGTTTCACCAGTCATGTGTGTGTATTTGATTTATTAAATAGAGTAAATTAATTCTGGATCATACAAAAATATCTGGTAGTGAAATGAGATTTCATGAAATGCATTAAATCATTTTCTGATTCGTTAATGAAGTTTACATCCCTAATGCACTTCCTCAAAGGCCTTCATTGAGAAGATTTCTATGTTTATATGAAATTCATACCTCTAAGTTATTATTAATAGCAGCATTTAATTGGGATGTTTTAAATTTTAACTGTAGTGTTTCGCTTTTTTGGCTTTGTTTCCACTTTTGGTTTTATCTTTTGCACTGAGCGTTTAATTGGAACAGGATTTTACCTCAGGATAAATAAAGTTCTTATCTTTAAATAAGACATTGAGAATGATTGTTCTATGTTGGAAATTATCATTGGTAATGAATAACTTTAATATTTCTAACTGTAGTTGTAAATAGTTATGCTTGATCTACAGGCTACTTGTGGGAATATTTTGGCCCTGTAATATTAGGGCTCATCCTCACTATGTCTAGTTTGCCGTTCGATTATTCAAGCACTGGATTTGGTCACATCAGTTCATGTGGGCACATGATCTGTCGGTTTGAAAGTGATGGATGAGGCCGCACTAATTCAAACAGACTGCTTTTGAATTTTTTACAGTACATGTTTTCTTGCAGCATATGTTTTTGTTACTTGTGTTTAAAGTTCTTTGCTTTGAGATCAACATCCGAGCAACAGTGTGAATTCCTATGTGAGCACACCATGAATTTGAACGTTTCTGCTGCTTCGTCTACAGAAGGGCAGTGGTGGCCTAGTGGTTTAGACATTGTCAAGTTAAGTCCTGACCTGGGCACCACTGAGGTACCCTTGAGCAAGGTTCTGTCCCACTACACTCCCCAGGCGCTGCTGATAGCTGCCCGTTGCTCCACATGTGCGCGTGTGATGCATTAAATGCAGAGTTCACATTTTGTTGTGGTGCTTGTGTGTGTTCACAATGATAAAATAGTCACTTTCACATAAAAAAAAACCTTCTTTTATTCTCTTATCTTAAAAAGCAATGCTACCTGGACTGCAGAGCAGATTTTCTTGTGCGTGATGTGTTGTCAAACCACCTGTTTCGCGATGTTGGCATATGGACAGGGGGCAATCCCTCTAAGCTTAAGTCGGTGATGGCCAGAGAGACTCACCTGACCATGCTGTGACACACATTGAGCAGACAGCCAGAAGGCAGCTAGGTCAAAAGCTCAATGCGCTTGAATGAGCTTAAACTGCAGCAAGTGTTGCAGGTTCATTTGACCTGGTCCATGGTTGCATCCCTTCACATTGCTCCCCATGGCCAGTCATCTGACCCGCGTTGTTGTTCTCATACATAAAGAAATCTAAAGCCTCTTCAGTTTTGCACCTTTGTGGGTTTAGCAACCCGTGGGACGGAGGTACTTCATTGTGTTTTTATTTTGAGGGGTTAACAGTAATGCGGCCAATCTGAGAGAGCGTTTAAATGTGATTGAAGAACGAGATTAGATGCAATTCTTCGCCAGGCAATTCATTTTTTGGATCGGGATTTTCTTAAAAACCTGATTACCTTGCAAACCTGAGCCTGGTTTCCATAGCAACCAATTTGAACCCAGTGTAGAGAGAGAGTGCGCATAAGTGTGTGTGTGTGTGTGTGTGTAAGCAGACTCTCTGTGGGGGGACATTTACCTGACTGTGCTTCTTCACAGTATCGAATGCGTCCGCCAGCGCTGCTGTTTTCTTTTTTTCACTGCAGTGTCTGCTAGCCGTCGCAGTCCAACTCCTTTTGTTCTGTACTTCCTGGCCAGCTCCGGGTCATTCAGGTTCATCAGTCCAGTTTTGACTGTGAGTTGCACATATCGCTGCTCGGGCAGAACAACGGTCCTGGTTTACTGGCGTATGAATATGTGCCTTCTGGCAGATTCTCTTGCCTAAATCTTCAGTAGAAAAAACCTATGAATCATAACGCGGTTACTTTCCTTCGACTGCTCTTCATATATCGCTTGCTCCCTGTAGCTTCTGGGGCAAATGGAGTCTAGTGTAATTAAGATCTAACGAGTTCTCTACTTTCAGAGCTCCCAGACGAGCTGTGGTACTATTAGAAATGAAAGAGCCGGAAATTCTCAGCAACAGAGGAGCACTTTTTAATAAACTTCTGACATATTTTACTCTATAATGGGCCTGATCATCCGTTCTTAAGGGGCTGCAACTATATTTTTGGTTCTGGTGTGAAGTAGCCCTTTAAATATGGATTTAATGTGTATTCAGACTTCATGGGCTTACCTTAGCTGTGGATCTGCTGCCACTTCCTCTAGACACTGTAGAAAAGAAGGCTGCAATGAAGTGTACAGGCACTTTGTTGTGTGCCACCATTCCTCAGCTTTTTGCAGCCTATTAAGGTGGCGTTTAAGAAACGATCTGCCAGAAAGGATGAATTACTGGCTGATTAGCCTGTATTCTTCAGCAAACATACATATTCTCAGCATATAATTCAGCATACACATACACACACCCAACTCATCACATGCACCAGAGACTACAGTACTCTAAGCCAGAAGGATGTTAACTCAACATTCTGGGGAAGATTTGCCATCCGGGGGTTTTTAATATTGCAGAAGAAGCACAGAAGCACCAGCACAACAGAATCCATGCACGCATCCATTTTCGAAGGCGCTACTGCTATAAAATTCTGCTTACATTATTTGCATTTGTCATTTAGGTACCGCTTTACAATAAAACTGTTCTCATAACGGGTTATAAATGGTTAAAATAAGTTTATTAATGTAATATTAATAAGGTTATAAATGTTGGCAAAAGCATTAAATAAGAGGCTGCTGTGCCGTCTCTTCATAGATAACACTCAAATCACAAGCTCTTTGAATATTAAAAACACTCTTATATTTGTGTTATAACAACTTATTAATGCTCTTTGAATCCATATATTACTAATAATAAACCATAATTATTATTTTTATTAATTATATTATAAACTATACTATAAATATAAAATTATTGTTTGTAGTAGTATTTTCAGTCTTTATAAGAAGGCTAGGGGCACTGCTGTGTGTCAAGAGAGAAGCAGAATAAATCTAGAATATCCCTACAAATTCTGCATGCATGTCACATTTTCAGTCACAGCATGCGCCTCGTCTGAGAACCTCACAGCTGTTTGGAAGCTGTCTTGGAAGCTACCCAGTCTTTAATGGGAAATGCCACCAAATGTCCACATCATTTCATAATTCAGATGTAAACAAAGTCAATCCGAGTGTTTTGAGTTGATATTGTGCATTGTAGAGAAACTTAAAGACTCAGATTTCTTTAGAGTGGTGGTGATAGGAGTTAGGATCAGTTTTACTTATCGTCCTAAACCAGTGAACCTATGCGTGCAATACTGATGAAGGTACAACAGTAGCAAATCTGAGAAAAATAAGTCCTTGGGTACTATTTTCCATGTATATGCTTTAAATATATCACTCCACCATGACTGGATTTTAAACATGCATTTTAAGCCAGTATTGTATCTCAAAACTGATAAAGTGGTTAGACTGTAACTAATAAAACATTGTCTCAGTGAGCAGCATATTGGCAAACATTTCATGTAAAACTTTTCTCTATTGTTTCCTGTCACCACCGCTGTGTATGGTTCTAACTTGGCAGGTTTGGACTCTCCTGCAATGGAGTGACTTTGTTTATATCTTACCCATAAGTTTTCAACAATCTGAGGTATCGCCCTTCGAGAGAACATTGCCATTAACCTGTGAAAGCTAGTATGGTTGTTAGCATTGCACAGATTAGATAATGCTCTCTGGTCCCTGCTGGCTTTCATTTGGCTTAGCATTTTGAGGCAAACCTTTCTCCTTCTTGTATTATTTTTTAATTAATGAGTCGCTTTCTGCAGCATGTGGGTCTGAAGTTAGCAGTGTGTGAAAGACAGTTTAATTGTCAGTAGGGTGAAAGTCAGAAGGCTGACTGCTGCTAATACATGGCACTGAACTGGAGGAGTTGGTGTGGCAGTGTGGTCAAAGCATGGTCAGATTTAGTGTAAATTGATCACGCAGAGCGTGAGAGATTGTAGTGCTTTGAACAGCATTCTCCATGCTTTGTCTTAATGCTGTGGGTCAATGAGACACAACCTCAGTCACAGTTTCACACTGTTTAACCATATTGGTGATTCTAATGTTGGTGTTTAACCTTTAGACTTGCATGTTGTTAAAATTCCACTTTTGCACAGTATATGCTTAAGCAAATGTGGGCAATCAAGTGACAAGGACTGTCAAATGAGCTGTCTTTTATTTGATGGTTGTGTAGTCTAATTGGTTTGGAAGCATTGGAGTGATCAGTGACCTCTTTAGTCTACATTGTGACAAATGTAACTGGCTTTTTGTGTTTGTGGGAAGCAATTAGAGTCAAGGTAATGTGACTTAAAGTAAATCTTTAAGTTCTATCATTAATCTTCATTTTGCTCATATGTGTTTCCGTGTCCATTTATCCATATAGCGTTGAAAACTAGCACCCGGTTGTCCAAAAACTGTTGAAAAGAGTCTTGTTTAATTGTAATTGTGATACATAATTATTCACAGTTCTGGCATAATGAATGCACTTCATAGAAGTACATTCATAACGCTTAAACTGACTTTTCATGAAAGCTATTGAGAACCACTTAGCGTGATTTCATTTCCGTAATGCTAACCGCTCTTTCATTCATTGTTATTTAGTGTATTTCAGTGAATTTCTCTCTTAAGCTAACCTAAACTTTCCTTAAACCATGTCCTGTTTTTATCTCTTTCTCTCCCAGTGGAAAAATGCATGAGCTCAATGCAGACAGGGACTCAGATGGTGAAGCTGCGGGGCGGCTCCAAGGGCCTGGTGCGCTACTTCTACCTGGACGAGCACAAGTCCTGCATCCGCTGGAGGCCCTCCAGGAAGAACGAGAGGGCTAAAAGTAAGAGCCAATTTTGCAGTCGAGTACCTATTGAAGAAATGACAGTACAGAAGTAAAAGAATATTTTTTCTTTTAAAGTGATGCATTTATAAAGCAAGGCTTTTGATGCAGTGTATCTCATTTTTTGCTGGTAAACATTCATGTAGGACAGGGTATCTAAACCTACTACCAACCTTAGTACCTTTAGTATCACTAATTTGTGCTCTGGGGCCCTTAGTCTTCACTCCATAGTGCTTACAGACTTCATCTGACTCAGCAGTGCACAGAGCCTACACTACGACAAAAAATTGTGACATAAGGAAAGAAACAGTGAAGAATCCTTTTTTCAGTATGAACACATTTGCACTCGTCCAGGGTAGACTTAGCTACCTGTCTTTTTTTATTTAATTTTTAGGAAAAAAGAAACTTTGTCAATGATTACATTACTCAGGTGAGTTTAGCTTCACATGAGGAGGTGAGCTTATGTCATTTTTGCTGGCATATTTTCTTAGACCTGTCTGAATCTGCCATGTCTGTCATTTTTATCTCATGTCTAGAAACTGAACTATAGAAATAACCCCAGGTCATATTAATCCTGTGTGAATCAATAAAGTGCTATTTATTCTTTGAAAAAGCATTTACTTACGCTCACTGTGAAAAATTCTTCAAGTATCCTGATTTTTTTGCTACGGTGAGGCTATATTTGCCATCGCCTACCATATATATTCAGGTTTTCCCACTTTCCCAGGCCAAATTAATCCTCTTTAAAAAAAAAAAAAAAAAGTACTTTAGAATGAATATTGTGGTGCTGTTTTTTTTCAGTTTTGTTGATGCTGACTGTAGCCCTTAGCTTAACAACTTCCTGAAGTAAAGTCACCTCAGCAGTCATGCAGAGCCGATATAGTTTCCTATATACCTTTTTTTGCATGTAGCATATTAAATGTAACAGATTTAAAAATAAAAAAAAAATCCAAATTATAATTAGAAATGGTGTCAGATTCAGTTCATTTCTGTCCAAGTTCTGCTGCCGGTAATAGCAGTCTATTATTGGCTAGTCAAGGATGTTCATCATATGTACTGAAGCATGGCTTAACTTTCATCTAAGTCTAATCGTTGAGTTTTTCCAATGCAAACACATTTACAGAGAATTAAAATAGTTGCTGTGGCTCACTTTCAGGGATTGTAGGTTAAATGAGCAAGTGTATAGTAGTACATCACAGTCAGTGCTAAATGCCTTTCAGCTCTAATTTCTGCCAGTTAACGACTACTTTGGCCACACGGAATCGTTACAGTTAGTGACTGCAGCCGAGTGCAGAACTGCTCAGCAGGATGGACAGCGGTGTCAAAGCCACACAATGAATCATGTCTTAACGACAGAGCCCATTGAATCGCCGGTAGTGAAGATAAAGTTCAGCACACTGATGTCCCAGTGCAGCCGTGGAATTAACCAGCTCTTTAAGTTGACTCAATAATGCATCTATTTTAACCAGAAAGATTGCAGTCGCTTCAGTGAACCTGACACTCATGCACCAATTTGTTCTTCGCTTTAGGTTTGCTAGCAAGCTTGCGAATGACAAATCAAGGCTTTCTTCTAAAAGGCACATAGCCTAGTTTCAGAACGGCTCTGGCAATTGAGCACACCTCTGAACACCAGAGCTGGTTACGGAAGCGTCTAAAGGCCCCTTATCAGCCTTGGTCAACACTCCGGTTTGCATTATTCAACACCGGTTCAGCGCTGCCCCAAGGTCACTCTGTGGAAATGGTATTCAGGTTGAATGTTTTGATCTGGTGCTGAACCTGCTGTTCAGCTGATGAAAACCTTTCATCCCTGGCCATGTCTCACAACACACACCCCCATCCCCAAACGTGTCATGGCACAATATTCTCAATGACAGAATGCCTCATAATGTGCTGAGTGCATTGCTTACAAGGGTTATGATCACGGAAACATTCTGGAGCTCCATCTGTGGCAGGTCGCTTGTAATTTAGATCAGGCAGCTTTGTGTTTCAACAGTTATGGAGAAAACAATGCCGTTGCTATTCAGGCGCATGTACAATAACAGTCGTAGTGCTGTACACATTTTCCTAGCATTCCTAATCATGGTCTGATTAGCATGAATACATGTATTATGTCTGTACTAAATTGTTTCCTTCTGTCTTGATGAAGGAGTGGATGTGTAATATCCACTCAGAACAGACAGTAAAGCAGCATGCCCTATACAATGGCAAAGGATCTCAAATATTCATCAACCTGACCTCCTTAAAGCTGTCCTCAATTCCATTTCCCTGAATCATTGTCTTTCTTTATGTCTTTCCTTCTTTCCTGCTTTCTTTCCACCTTAAAAGTCCCCCCCCCCATCTCATCACACCAGAACTGTGTCCATCACCCACTTCCTCTGCTCTCTCCTCCACAGTTTCCATCGACTCCATCCGGGAGGTGTGCGAGGGTAAGCAATCAGAGATATTCCAGCGCTATGCAGATGGCAGCTTCGACCCCAACTGTTGTTTCAGCATCTATTATGGCGAACACATGGAGTCTCTTGACCTGGTGTCTGGCACGGGTGAGGAGGCACGCACCTGGATTACCGGCCTTAAGTACCTTATGGCTGGCATCAGCGACGAGGACAGTCTGGCCAAACGTCAGCGCACTCGGGACCAATATCCTTTTTTTTAATGGAATACTTTTTTACACTGTCTGATAATGGATAACACGTTCCCAAACTGGAAGGTGTTGAGTTTAGGGCTACGTTGAAAACAATGAATCATTCTCATTCATTTTACTGACAAGGACTTCAACCTGAGCTCAGCAGATCTGAGATTTGAGACGCCAAATACTGGCTAAAGTGTAAATGAAAAATATTTGTTAACTGGTTTACTTTGAGCAAATCGAATGACACAAAATGGTTTAGTGTATACATCAGACTTATCGGCATCTCCGTTTTAACATTCTAATCCGCCACTGAAGGCATTTCTTGAATGATCTGAAATGTAAGCAGCTGTGAGCTCTAAGTCAGTGAGGATGAGAGAAATGTAAATGTAAAGCTCTATGTTAATGCACTAATCTTTTGGAATAAGACATCAAGTTGTGAATCATTCATTATTGGAATTACTTGGAATAATCAACGTTACACAAGGGTCATTTACTTTGATTAAGTAGGCTGCTGCAGTAAACTTTTAGAGCTGTTTAATTTTCACCAATGTTCTCGCTTTTTCCTTCTCCTTCTCTTTTGCCTGAGATGACCATTTATTCCTTTGCACTGTTCTCTCTAAAGTTTGACACAAGGACTGTCAGGTTTTCAAGGAAGCAATCGCGAGCTCTAGCCGGAAACAAATTTATTTTAAGAATGAAAAACACAGTTAAACAATGAAAATAACACACATGAACAGGTACACGATACAAAATACTGAAATCCAAGGACTATTAAGAACATAGAAATAACACAGCAGGGTAACAGCATGAAAACAGCAGTGACCAGACAACTAACAAGATCAAACCGAATGGCATATATACACAAGACAAGATTATACCTGAGAGTGGGAGGAGCTCAGAATCAAGACACAGCTGGCAACACTAACAGGGCAAGGCAAATTCAGGACACAGGAAGTACATAGCAATCAAAACAACAATGACTCGTGGCTTATTAAGCAAAACAATAACACATTACATGTTACAGAGCAGGGAAGAAACACAAAATACAACTGAGCAAGGGCCACTGAGCAAGGCCTACCGTACAAGGACAACTAATGTTAAATGGTAGGCAAAAATGTAATCCTGATACTAACCAAAATATTTTCTTTGCCACCTAATCATTTATAACAGACAAAATAGAACCAGTGCTGCATCATATTTGTTATAATAATTCATGCTATCAGTGACTATGAATACAAATGTTTTTTTATTCAACTTTCACACACTGCACTGATCTGAACCCAATTTAACAGGATGTATTATACTCACATTGTAATGAATCACACACCCTATCTGTGTTTTAGAAATACTGACGAAATCCACAGTGTGCTCAGAAAAGCCTATTGTGGCCAGATTTGTCAGAAATACCAGAAACATCTTCAGCCCTATTTGGTTATAATGCTTTCCATGAAGCCTTAGACCCAAACAGCCTTGTTTACATGCAGTGGTGTGGACTTTGGTGCATTGGCCCTCTTTCACACTCATAAAGTCTTGGCTGTTTCATCAGGAAATATGGAGTTTGATACCCAGTGGTAAAACATCCATCCGTGGCCACTAGACCTAAAGAGCACAACTGGCTTTTTGGATGGCACTCCCACTCCCCCATCACTCAAACAGACAGACCTGCTTTCACTCTCCCCATGCTGGTGGTATTGTGTGGTAGTGGTAGTCCTATGTAGTGGGTGGAATTGGAGTAAATTGAGCAGAAATTTGGGGAAAATATAAAAAATATCAGAAAAGTTTTTCTAGTAATGTGTAAAGCATCTTTCACAATTGCAGCTTTTAGACCCGTATTTTACTGGGATGCACATGTTTATGCATGTCATGAAAAGCTCTGTAAACAGGGTTTGACATCCAACAGCCAAATACACATTCATTTGAAAACACACACTTTTCTCTCATAAAACCTAAATGCACTCTGCTCTGCTGGACAGGCTGAATTGCTTTCACACAGAAACAACCATGTATGTGTCCTGTGTAGATTTCTGCTAGTTATCACTAGAATTACATACAAGAAAGACTCCTGTGGAGAGTAAATTTCACCAGAAACTCTCTGGAGCCAATCCCAGTTGACTGCGGGCCTAAGGTGGGGTACACCCAAGACATTAAGCCAACCCATCGCAAGGCAACACATAGACACACAACCATTCACACACACACTCACACCTTTGGGCAATTTAGAGCATCCATTCAACTTACTGCAAGCTTTTGAACAGTGGCAGGAAACCCACGTGAACATGGTGCTGCCACCACCGTGCCGCCCTATGTAGACATGTACATATATACATTAATGATCTTGAGGGAAATGTACGGCTAATTATTTCAAGTCAAGATGCAAACATTAAGTACACACTATATAAACATCTATACAAATAACAAGTAGCTACAGGCCGTTAAGTGCAGTCATAGTACATTGGGAATATTAGAAAGTTACTATAGTCTTACAATCTTACAGGTAGTGTGGATGGTGCATACAGTGAGGCCAGTGCAGTAGGATTATGAATATTAGGCATTATTACATTTTGTCCATTGTTTAAAGCAACTTTGTCTAAGTGCACACATCTTTTTTCACAGCGTTATTTATAGTGGGGTAAAGATTAGCTTTTATACCCCATTGCTCACATCTACAGCTCATCAGCTGTTATGTGCTTAAGCTTAATAAAATGTAGGTTAAGCTTGTGTACATCACCTTGCTTTAGTATGGTGTGTCTTTATGTCTTGCATGCTCCACTGTGTGTAGTGGTCAGCCCCTTAACTGTGTGTCCACATGGTTGAAGCAGACATTCACAGAGGCCGACAAGAATGGAGACGGCAGTCTGAGCATCAGCGAGGTGCTGCAGCTTCTGCACAAGCTCAATGTCAACCTGCCCAGACAGAAAGTCAAGCAGATGTTCAAGGTATGCTGCCTGCTGTTGGCCAGACTAGCCATGTGTGTATGTGAGTTTTAGTGTCTGAGTCCCCATGTGCATATGTTAGAGAGCACATTACAAAATGTCAGGTGGCTGCAGTGAACACTTGCAATGCACCTGAAATTAACATTCTGTAAAGCTGTAGCTAATCACCCAAACTGTAGATGTGGCCTATTATATCTATGAAGTGCAGGGTTTAAAAGGAACAGTGGATCAACTGGAGGAATAGACTAAGTTTCAGGTCAGTTCAGTGACAAAATAGGAGTGTTAATTAAATGCAGCGTTTGCCTTACAGTTAGACTACCCTTATAAAGGGGTTATAAAGGGCAGTAGGAGTCTAGTGGTTAGGGACCTGCCCATTTGATCTGAGGGCACGGTCAAGCCCTGGCACAATTACCACTGAGGTACCTTTGAGCAAGGTAACTTTAACACAAGTAAAGGGCAGCAGTGACCTTTTATTGCCAAATAGTGAGCCCATGTTGATCTATACTGTTAAAGCTCCATCAGTCAACATTATATCTTTCAGCTTCATGTTCATATTCACAGGTCACGCTTGCCCTTTTAATTTATATGCTATAATGGTTTATTTGGAATAAATAATGCTTCTTTGTAAGGCTAGTCAGAGTGTGAAATCTATTTGACGGATACCAGAACTTACAATAAACAATAATAGCAGATATTATTTTATATTCGTTTTTTTAAATAATTTGTGTACCTCTGTGTTTTCTGTTTATATTCCCCGAGTCTCTTTCTCAATGCAACCACACCTTTGTCAGGGTTCCTGATTTACGTTTCAGCTTTACAAAACCCATAACTCACTTCACAACACTAGATATCAATGTAGGTATGGAAACTCTGACATTTATAAAGAACAACCAAGAAGAGCATGAATTATGTGAAATGTCCAAGCTGCAAACCTTTCAGAGAAAGAAGAAATAACCGTGCATCAGTATGTGATAAAGAGTGATTTTGTAACAGCGAACAACTGCCACTGTGTTTGTTATAAATGTTTCAATGAGCTATAATTCCTAAATATTTATTTATTTATTTTAATTATTTTTTAACTAAAGATATTTTCACATGAATAACACAACAGATGTCATCAAAGGAAAAAATGCCAACTACTGTCAGAAGCTTGAATAAAATGCAAATTACCAACAGAAGCTCAAGGTCCAGGTCAACAAAGTATCTGAGGCCACAAACTAAAGCAGCACCAGAGCAGATTAGGCATGATGCAGCCAATGAAAAAGTGATCTCTGGTCTCGAGACAGAAAATCCAGGTTTAGATCAAAGATAGCCTAAAGTAAGCTGGCTAAGCCATAAATCCTGCTTCATGACATTCAGCCTGCATTGGTGTGATGTGTTTAAACAGGGGTTGACTCAAACTGGGCTCCCCAATGGTACAACCATCATCGTCTTGTTTTCAGAAGATCACAAGTTTGAGCATTAGTTAACATATTTGTTAAGCCCTAATAGGAGGTTGGTGCTGTAGGAGACTATTTCGTTTTTTTCCTTTAATTATCCTCTTTTTAATCCCCAAAGGGAAATTATTCTTTGCATTTTACTGATCTGAAGCAAGTGAGCACACATACCTGGAACGGGTGGCAGCCACAGTCAGAGCATCCGGGGAGCAGTTAGGGCATAAGTGGTTTGCTGAAAGGTACTTCGGTCATGGGTGCTTCCTTCTCTTTCAGTCACAAACCCGCTTCACTCACCTCCGCATTCAACCCATCACACGTGCACATGTGAAACAGCGGGCAGCTATCAACAGCACCCGGGGAGAAGGGTACTGTCCTGCTGCACTGCTCTCCAGGCTCTGCTGATAGCTGCCCGCTGCTCCAAGTGTGATGGATTAAATGCAGGGGTCACATTTCGTTGTGGTGCTTGAGTGTGTTCACAATGACAAATAGTCACTTTCACTTTCACCTTTATTAGGCAACAGCTTCCTTCACTGGGAATTCTGAGAGTTGAAATAGTGTTTTTCTCTTAGCAAGTATTATTTTTAAAGTGTCTTTGAGGACTTTGCTTCCATGTCCACTAGGACTGCTGACATTGCCAAAGAAAGTTTACCATGCATTAGCACTTTTTTAGTCCTGGGTCTAAGAAGTAAAGAAAATTCTACACAAAACTGGCTGCCCTTAGTAGCCCAAACTTTAAGTTAAATATATATGTACTCAACCTCACTTCCATTGCCTCCATCTGTTTTTATTGCTATCCTCCCATGTTTTTGTGGCCCTCTCTCAAACGTGTAAATTTGAGGTCAAGCAATGCATTTTTTTGCCATTTTTGTACCTTTATGCCAATTCCATACCTAGCATATTTTTTGAGCAGAATGCATTCTGTAATTAGTACATCAGGCTCACAGTGTGTGTGAGCCTACCCCAGTCCAGCAGTCATGTGTGGTAGAATTAGTGGATTGATTTATAATGTCTGAGCATGTAGTTAGTTAATGTGCCCTGGAGGACTTTATTATCATGGAGGCCCATTTTCATTTAACTGTGACCTACTCAGAAATAAATGATCCAGCATATGAATTTTCCATCACATATATAATCGATATAAAAGATAATTTGGTTACTAAAAGTGGCGCTGTACATCATTTTATAGCAAATTGACATTTTGTCAAGTGCCCACTTCATCTTTGTAGAGCAAACGATTGCCTGACCTGTGTGTGTGCGTGGTCTCGGTGCACTCAAAAAGCTATTTCCCAGCCAGGCTGGATTAGTGAGCGTGTGTGTAAGTACTGTATGTGGCAGAGATCTCACCTCGGCTGTTTGCAGGTCGCTAAGCTTCACACTCCATCAGGGCCCACCCCATCTGCTGTAAACGGACACAGATGGCCTTTATTGTAAGACAGAATAAAGCACAGGGGAGCAATCTGGCCTTGTGTGCATGTGCGTATCTATCTGTCTGCCGAGAGAGGCTTTGGCCTTGGATCTGTGACTTCGTTTGATTATCAGGGAGAATAACTTTGTATGACTTCCCTGAACTGTATTCTGCGGCTGAAGAATCCTGAACAATCTGCTAGTTTTCACTTACTTCGTCTTCTCATACACCTGATTTCACTTTTTGCTTTAAGATTCACATTCTTCACCTTTTGCAAAGCTTCCTCTATTAGAACTAGAGGGACTTTAGACCTGCCCTTCATTGGATGTGAGAACATTAAGCCACACCTCTGCACAGCAGTTCTTCTCACATTACATTGAAACAAGAATCCAGACTGTGAAGTTGCCCCACATAACTGTCCCTAGATTGAAACAACTGATTGGCCATGACCTGTTGGGTATCTCTAGCCATTGGGAATAGCAATGTTCAAAATCTCAAAAAATTAATCAAGGTGATCTTTATTGCTTATTGTAGTTGACTCTTTTTAGATGCTAGTCTTGAGTTTTTGTGTTCATTCCTCTCATGAAGGAGAAGAGACAGAGAAAGAGAACATCACAAGATTTTACAATATTTGACTGTCTCAGAATGGCTTATTATTTTCTGGAAATGTCACAGTGTCGAGTATTGATGCTATGTTTCAGAGTTAGACGGTAATTCTTAGGTAATAGCTGTGTTTATGTTGGCTCTGCCTGTATCTACATTGAAGCACATCTCATTTTTTGGAAACTTTGGCTTATTGTGGTACTTTTGACAGCTAGATATTTGCTTTATGGTAAAAGTTCACTGATTATGCATTCTTCTGTTTGGCCCAAACCAGCACGCGTTAAGCGAATCTGAGATGGCCAGTCGTAAGGCCTTTGGTGATTTCACATGCCTTGACTCAGCTGTTCCTAGGGTCCACAATACTGAAACTGAGAACCACCACTGAAATTGTCTTTATTGATTAATAGACAGATATCAGAGCCACTACTGCTGAATGATTTCCTGTACATGAACGAAATAGTGTATGAAAAATTTAATAATTTTCAATTAACAGTCACTTTTGACAGAATGATTAATCCAGAATTAGGCTTAATCTGTACTTGCTAAGCCCCTCATTGTGAAATGTATTAATGGATATTAGTCTGGCTCCTCCATTGACATTGATTGCTGTTGCCTAATTACTTTCCACCAGATTTGAACATGCTTGCTTGTTTTAAAGCCAGTTTTAATACAGTTCTGCAGAGGAAGCCAGAGATCTTTTCAACAACGGCCCACGGCGCGGGGCTTATCTCTTCTGAAGTGTGAACGATGCTCTCTATGAAAAACGACAAGGAACAAATGTGAATAATGTCCTCCTGCTCTGCCGCCTAGAGTGTTGATGACCTGTTTTTGCACTCTCTGTCAAGCCACTGATCCTCTGCAGCTTGGATCTGTAGCCCGTCGATTTTGTTCTCGCGGCCCCTCACTTCCTGTGTCTGGCCTTTTGTTTGTCAACTTGACGGATTTGAGCTTCCTGCCAAGAAGTTGATGAAATGGGAAACTGAAGCTGGGTCCCGGAAAGCACTGAGATGATCTTTTTTTTTACAGGCTGATAGCACAAGTTTGGCAAAAAATCTAATTTCCCCAATTTTTACTTCAAATATATGAAACAGACATGTTTGGTGCCTGAAATTTTGCCTCGTCAGTTTCATACTAGACCTATGAGGCCATCAGATTCTTACACACACAAAGCCTGAATGGTATCTGTACCTTCACTTTTATAGATACCGGTCACAAACACGGGGTGTTGTGGAAGCAAGTGTGAGTATGGCTTTTAGATTTATTTTAAATAAACAAACAAACAAACAAACTCTAATAACAATACAAACTATTAAAACAAAATGAGGATAAACAGACAGATAAACTAAACTTACAACAAAAGCTAAACACAGCAGGGGATTCCAAATAAGGTCCAGGGCAACACAAAGGAATCTAAATGACACAGATACTGGCATAGACACAGAACACGGCATGAACAGGGTCAGCAAAGCTAATGACGATAACCGACAAGGACTAGGACAAACACACGAGAGTAAATAGGAAACCTAAAAAGGAACAGCTGATGCAGGGTGGAGACAAGGGCAGGGCTCAGACAGCAACAACAGACAAGAGCACATGGCAAAATAAACACAGACCAGAGTAATGGAACACAGGGAAATAAAAAGTACTTAATGTAAAAGTAACTTTTTTTTCAAAAGTCATACTATAAATAAACAGTTAATATGTACACAAAGTCATTCCGTGTGTTTTGATGTAAAACACTCTGTTTAAGAGAAGCGTAGCTAATCAGAACTGCTCACTTTGTGGGCAGTGGTGGCCTAGTGGTTAGGATGCTGCTTTTGGGACCTGAAGGTCGCAGGTTCAAGTCCCAGCCTGGGTACTACTGAGGTACCCTTGAGCAAGGTTCTGTCCCACTACATTGCTCCCTGGGTGCTGTCGATAGCTGCCCACTGCTGCACGTGTGATGGGTTAAATGCAGAGGTCACATTTCAGTGTGGTGCCTGAGTGTGTTCACAATGACAAATAGTCTCTTTCAGTTATAGGATAGCTGAAACATTTAATCTCTGAGCATTACATGACAAAATATTATTAGACATGGTTTTGCTATAATTTTGAGATAAGATTTTGGCTTAAACCATAATTTTTTCAAAATCCATTACTGGTGGAGATATTGTTATAACTTATGTTAGGACCTAACAAAAGTTATCCAAAGACAGCTAGTGAATCAGTGACAGGCATATATTAACATATATTAACAGCATGTTGGGTCACTGATTTGTGTAGACACTACAGAAATAAAATGGTTCCCAGCGTTGGGGGTATAATGTAACGAGTCCTTGCCAGTGGGTGGAACTGGAGATGACTAAATTGGGCAAAAAATCAGGAAAAATCCAAAAAAGAAACTATTAAATTTTGTAGAATGAAGACTGTAGAACCAATACATTTTACCATCTCTCCATTCTCTGTGGAGTTGAGAGCCGAGGGTTGGGCAGAGAGGGAGCTGGGCAATGTGTTCTGAACCTTTTTTCCAGTTCATTGAGTCATAGGCGGTTTATCCCCCTGACGGGGCCACCTATGCAGCAGGTTGCAGATCAGGGGTTTAAAGTATCAAACGTGATGGAGGTGCACAAGCAGTTCTCTGTGGCCCTGTGAAATCCTTTCAGCCTTCTTCAATGCAAATTCACATGAGGAAAAAAAAAATCCTTTTAGATTATACCGTCTGCCTGTGCATCACAGCGACGAGGCAAACTGCTTCTTCCTGTCCTGGTTTCCATTAAGGAATATAATGGAAAGACCAGGTTTGTTTATGAACATTAGCTTTAAGTCTGCGTTCACATTACAAACTCAATATTTATATTATTGTTTATATATATATATATATATGGTTCATATTTGTAAGGGTGACTTATCTGTTATTTCAAATCAGTGGCATCGCATGTATAAACTACGTGCCTTATAACCATCAAACCAAGGCTGAATCCCAAATGGCTCCCTACTCCCTAGTACACTGTGTGAATGATGAAACTATGGACTCTACACCCAAATAGTGCACTCTATGCCCATAAGAGATGAGTGCACACAGAATTAATCCCAAATCACTCTTTTTGGACATATAGTGCATTGCTTTTGTGCAACACCTCTATTTTCATAGCCTATATAAGGAGTAAACAGCCATTTGAGATCTAAGTAGTAGCAAAACCATTGTAAAGATAAATTGCAACTGTCTGTTATTAGAGTGGGATGAACACTGCTGTATGAATTCGTATTAAGGGCACATTGGATATGTATTTGATTTAGGACGGCACATGAAATGTGCTCAGATTTGGTTAGAAAGGATCAAATTTGTGTGTCCACACAACTCTAAATACATCAAATCTTGGTCACAGGCAAAAATCTGATTTCTGCCAATTCAGCTTGGTAATGTGAACATGGATTCTTTAGATTTGGATTTATTTACGCTGTTACAGATCTATGTATTGTGCCACCATGAGGAGAATATGTAATTCTTCCTTTAGTAAATTAATGCTGTATTAATACACATAAATTAGTCAATCTAATTTAAAATGGTAGCAGACCTTCCCAAAAAAGTCAATTCTGCTCTGAATTTAAATGGAAAATGGACAAATTTACTTCATCTATCATTTGCACATGCTAGGCTTTTGGCTGCCACCTCTTGAAACTCTTTTTGCTATCTGGTGTGGGTTCTGAAGGATGGGTTCCCCTTCTGCCTTCTGTCTTGGTTCTTCCCAAGTTTTATTTCTACAGCTTAGGGAGTTTTTCCTTGGCTTTGTCACCATTGGTTTGCTCATTAGGAGCTTGAACCTGGGTTCTGTAAAGCTACTTTGTGACAATGTCAGTTGTAAAATGCAATACATAAATAAAATTGACTTCACTTGACCAAAGTGAAACCGATATTTGCTGTTTTTTCATTAACTTAAAGTAGGCAGAAATGGTGAGTAGGAAACCTTATTTTCCCCTTAGCTCTGTTATGTAGACTTACTCTATATTAAAAGAGAGCAGACTTTTTTTGTTTTGGTTTTTGTTCCCAGTAGAAGAGATGCTAATGAACAGCCCTAGCTCAGCCAAAACGCTACCCACACTCTGCTAGAACCACTGAATGGGAAGTCTAATGAAGCCAGGCACTGTCACCCTACTCCAGAGCTTTCTGTCATCTAGGATTCTATTTTTTCTGTAGTGTTGCATGTAGCACAGGGGTTGTAACCAATAGTGATAAAGGAAGTACTTTCCTCTTAAGTCAGTCATGATGGTACCTTATTTTCTCTTTGGTTATTTGTCGGTTCCTTTTCCATAATTGCCATGCTGATAGCCTTTTGTTCCTTACAGGAAGCGGACACGGATGATAACCAGGGAACTCTGGGTTTTGACGAGTTCTGCTCCTTCTACAAGATGATGTCAACACGAAGGGACTTGTACCTGCTCATGCTTACCTACAGTAACCATAAGGACCACCTGGACACAGATGACCTGACACGCTTCCTTGAGAATGAACAAAAGGTGAGGCCTTGTGGATGTTTATCCTTTAAAAATGTTTTTAGGCTGTGTTACCATTTCAAATACTAAGTAACAGAGACTTGAAAACTACAAAATGCACCAGTAAAATTACTGTTAAAAACATTTGTGTTTCCTGTTTAAATTAAATTAAATTAAATTAAATTAAATTAAATTAAATTAAATTAAATTAAATTAAATTAAATTAAATTAAATTAAGCAACTGTGCAAATTCTTAAAAATGACATCACATGTGTTGCAATGGATGACATAAGATTGTGGCTCACAGAAGTATTTATTCCATTATAAAGGGCAATACATGCTTGAAACTCCTCAAACATCTTGACCTCAACTGAAAGAATGTTGCGTGGAAGAGTGGTCAGAGAGAGGTGGAAAGTTGTGCAAATAATGCTTAAAAGAAGTTATTTCTGCTGAAGGGGGCAATACTAGCTTCTGAGACCAAGGGTGTATTTACTTTTCCTCACAAAAAATATTACGTGTTGATATTTTTGTTCAGTTAATGATTAATACTGCTCCTGGTTTTGTTAATGTATAATCACCTTTATCTGTAGGCGTTAAGGGGGTGAAATGTTTGCTTTGTTGTTGAATTAACGATTTTCCACCTTATTCAAGCATAAAAAAAACTTTTTGGTGATATGCAAGTATTTTTAGAAGTACTGACTCACCCCGGTTTTTATGCACATTTTCAAAATCTGCATAAAAGAGGTGGGTTGAAGACTTGGTTATGAGTACAATGATTTTTTTGTATTTGACATCTCTCATAATGTGCACATCTACATTCAGTTAAGCAGGGCCAATTATGCTGCCTTACATCTTCCAGAATCGCACTCGCAATCTATTAGCAGTAGAGCGAAACTTTTAACGCTATGACACTTGGGAGCTGCAACTAAATGTCCTTTTAATGCAATATGCAGTTGGTCAGTGTTCTTTAAAGTACTGACAGCATCCGTAATATGCATTGAAAAACGTTATCATGACCTAATTAATTGCGGTAACCAGATCACTTGTCATATACTGCCTGCTCCTGCTACCTAGTGTGTGCTATATATCTGTGGCATTAGAAGGTGTACGCGTTCCCTCAGCATTCTAATATGTCCCCTTGGCTACATGCCCTCTTTCTCAACTCAGGCATGTAATTTGATAAGCCTAGTGATGAATATGCATCCTGACTCTTCCCTGTTAATGGAACCAAAGGCATTTTTTAAAAAATCCAACATCTCTGAAAGCCTCTCTTGCTATCTCACTTTCACTCTGCCTCACTTTCTTCCTCTCTCCTGTTCACCTTCTCTCACTTTCTCACACACCAAAGACTGCACATATTACAAGAGCCACTTCAAACCTATTATTATTATTAGGGCTTCATAGGGACCTTTTTATTGCAGCATTCCTCCTAGATCCTACACTGCACCAAAGAACATCTCGAAAAGAGTTCTTGGTGTCGAGCTTTATATGCACATAGAGATGTCAGATTAGTAATTTTTATGTCAGCCAAGGACAGTTTATCACCATAACCATAAATTCATGAGCTGAGGTCATTTTAATACATATGTAGATCTATTGCTGTGTTTTCTTATGTATTTCAATGAAGGATTGGGTCCATATGGTAACCTTTCAACTCTCATAGCCAACAGCTATGTTGGTCTTGGCTCTGATGCTTCTGTTGTTTCCAGTGAACAGTCGCACTAATTGAAATTATTAGCAGCCTTAAAAAAACAGGTTGCATAGCTTGTAAAGGCCTATGAGTTGGGATCCAAGAAAAATTCAGCATAATCTGCTAGATATTTGTTTAATGGCACGGCTGTTAAGACATTTAGCAGTTGTAGACTGCAGGGATGCATCAATCTTTTTTTTTTTGGCAGCTGATTCAGATTTAATTGCAGACATTTTCTCATTAAATGTTATTAGGTCACATTGTGTGGTCTAAATGAGCAAACAAGACATAGTAGCACAATTTCTCAATCAGCCTGTTTGAGAAATTGCCATTCAGTAGTGATTTTTGCGTAGGTCAGTAATGAGTGAACAAGTCATAAACCTGAGTTTCACAACTCTCAGCAAGGCCCTCGCTCTTGTTGAAATAACAGAGAAAGTAAGAGATAAGAGAAGGCGCTCATCATCAAAGCTCACCGTTAGGTTTTTGATGGGCAATTCAACTCAATCTCAAAAGCAAAACAAGTGTTCTGAGCTAAGCTGACCAAGCCAATTAGAGTAAAGCTCTGCTTGTGGGTAAGCACTCACAGACACATTCAGCTAGTGCACAGCATCGCCCAGAACTGGGACCATAGCTGTTGGTGGCACAATTCCCCCTCCTGCCCCTGCTGTGTTAGAAGGGGCCTGATGCTGATTGACATGGATGGAAATCTGATCGACTAATCGGCCCATTTAAAGCCCAGCTGTCGGCCAGAACAATCGGATTCCACAGCCGGAGTGAGCCGGCCGCGTGCGAGGATGTTTCTCAATGGGATTAGGTTCATTCTGTTTGGTAAACACTTCAGGCTTTGAGCTTTTTTTACACTTTGCTTTACACGATGTGAAAACTGCAAATTTGATATATGTAAATGATCTGTCTGCAACTTCCTTCCACACTGGAAATTGTGGTATTTGGGTATTTTTGTTGTCGATGATGTGTAATCTCACTTCTTGGTTTTATATTTGTTTCAGATGACAAGGGTGACAAAAGAGCACTGTGTTGAAATCGTCGCCAAGTTCGAGCCATGTCCTGAAAACCAGAAACAGGGGGTTCTGGGTATTGACGGTAAGAGAAAATATCTACATTACATTTATTCATTTGGCTGAACCTTGTATCCAAAGCAAACTTCCAAGACAGGGAGCAGTGTAGTGGGACAGTACCTTGCTCAAGGGTACCTCAGTAGTGCCCAGGCCAGGACTTGAACCTGCAACCTTTAGGTCCCAAGCGCAATGTCCTAACCACAAGGCCACCACTGCCCATCACACTGCCCTTCATTTGGTTGACGCTTTTATCCAAAGTGTCCATTTTCTTTAGGTGTGTATGGCTTGTAGTCGGTGATGCTATTTGAATCGGACCACTGTTAGCAAGCGTATCTGCACTGTCACTTCGAGTTTTGTGCTACAAACTTTATTTTTAGTTTCTGCTAATTTTTCGGTGGATGCTAAAGTGCTGTTATTCTGAACATGATGTATTTGATATTTTCAGCAGTTCAATAGCTCTGCTATTACAATATTTCCCTATTTAGTCCCTAGATCAATATTATATATCAATATATGGCTAATGAATATTGTGGCCTCTTTAAAAAACTCTGGCCAGAATTATTGTTTACTGTATTATGCATTGTATTTAAAGTGTGATTGTTACACTGATGATGATTCTTAGCACTTCATGGGGAGTGGAGGCCTAGTGGTTAGGACCTTGCCCTAGTGAACTGAAGGTCGCAGGTTCAAGTCCCAGCCTGGGCACCACTGATTTACCCTTGAGTAAGGTACTGTCCTGCTACACTGCTCCCCGGGTGCTGCTGATAGCTGCCCGCTGCTCCACATGAGCATGTGTGATGGGTTAAAAGCAGAGATCACATTTCACTGTGGTGCTTGAGTGTTGTTCACAATGACAAATATTCACTGATTCAGTACTGAAACACATTTTTAGTTTATTTATGTTTAGCAGTGTTTATTCTCAAAGCAGAGCTATTAGCACATACATTAGGTTTGTAGATTCATTTGTGAACCCACACCAGCAGGCATTCACCATTTTAATCTCAAAAGAGAATAATATTTACATAGTCTATGACCAAAAATCAGTTGAGAATAATAATAACAGTTACTTAATGTGAATTTCTTTGTTAGTTTTCACTTTCCAAGTATTTTAATGGTTGCTTTTTTAGTGACATTGCTAAATTGTCAATCGCTAGCTGCCTTTAGTCCTAATCCCTTTAGGCTCTTAGAGAGGCCAGTCCAATTTTCAGCCTGTTCACTTCTAAAATTCTTCTCCTTCAGGTTTTACAAATTACATGCGAAGTCCAGCTGGGGACATCTTTAACTCTGAGCACTACGAGGTCAACCAAGATATGACCCAGCCTCTGTGCAACTATTTCATCGCCTCCTCTCATAACACTTATCTAATGGGGGACCAGCTGATGTCTCAGTCCAGAGTGGATATGTATGCCTGGGTGCTGCAAGCAGGCTGCAGATGTGTGGAGGGTCAGTATCCACCCTACTAGATCCTCTTTACGTAGTGCAGCCTTTGTCTTTTATACTGTTTATAGAGCAGTCACAATCAGATGGTTCAATTTTATTTCACTTCAAAATGTCAATGTCAGTGACTAACATAATACAAAGGGACAGTGTGAATTATATTATTACTAATGATATTATTCACTCAATGAGTGAAGTGAGTAAAGGTCTTTTTTTAACTCTACCTTACCCACTCTACCTTGACTGTTTTTGCTTTAAAATCAATGTGCCATGACCTTGTGAAAGCTGTTGAACATATTTGAACATCCTTTTTTAATCCTCCAGTGGACTGTTGGGATGGACAAGATGGAGAGCCAATTGTACACCATGGCTACACTCTAACGTCCAAAATTCTTTTTAAAGATGTTATTGAGACCATCAACAAATACGCATTTGTCAAGAACCCGTAAGTAACAGAGTTTATAACTTGCACTTGCACATTTGATGTTTTTATGTAGATATTTTCTTGTTTGAAATATATTTATTTAGATTTTCTTACTTTTTATATTTTCCTATTTCAAAGATTTTCCTGGTGTCTATACATTTTCTACTTTAGATATTTTATATATATATATATTTTTTTGTGGTTGAGGCATTTTCTTGATTTTGATATTTTCTGCTTTAGATTATGATTTTAATACGCAGACTGTATGTAATATGCATTGTATGCATCCGCCCATTTCAGTGGTGCATATTCTTCCCCTCAGGTTTCATTAACACCATTGTCGCTAAAGGTGCTACCAAGACGCACACAGAAAGGGCTGTGCTGCAGACAGAATGCTATTTTTAGACTAGGTCTCTCAACCAGGCTCCAAAACGTGTCAGTTTTAGCATGCAGTCATTTTGGCCTGCCATTTCAGTTTTCCTGTAAGTCAATAATTTGTCATGACAGGAATGTTAAACATACGTCTGCTTGTAATGTCCCTGAGGGGGTTCTTTTTCGAAGTGAATGTTAAGATGCCGATTTGCACTTTCCATCCATAGGCAGAAGCTTCTATTATTTATTACTGACATTTTCTTTGTTTTTATTTGTTGCAGACCAGTTTTCATAAACACATGAACAGGATCATATGCTTCACTGCTATTTTATTGTTTCTCTATTTAATCAATAATATGCACAATATGTGATCTGCCTTAACATGTACTATACAGTGTCAGGAACCACATGAGCAACGGCTATTCGTCATTCATAATTCTGGCATGCTGTTAGAGGCTGTACCTAGCTTTTATTACATGTTAACAACATTAGCCTTGTAGCTTCAGTGCAAAATGAACTTTTGGCACCAGTAATACCTAAACTGACTGGCTGCATTTGAGGTAAAGTAAACACTGTCAGTCTAATCAGACTGGACCATCTAACATCTTCTGTGTACTCTGTGTACTCTGTGTGTGTGTGTGTGTGTGTGTGTGTTTGTGTTTTCACAGGTATCCTGTGATCCTGTCCATCGAGAACCACTGTAGTGTTCTACAGCAGAAGAAGATGGCTCAGTATCTGGTGGAGATTTTGGGTGACAAGTTGGACTTGTCCTCCATAATGGCTGACGAGTCTGGACTCCTGCCCTCGCCTGATTGTCTCAAAGGCAAAATCCTTGTCAAGGTCAGCTTTTCACAGATGCTACTGCCATTACACACAGAGTTTATCATAAGAAAGTCAAACTCAGACACTGAGGTGCAACAAGTGCATGGGAAAATGACAGAATGTAGAAAAAATCAAACAGTTGTAGCAGGCATTAGGTCACTGTAGTACAAAGCCAATTTCAGTTTTACTCCAAAGAAGGTAGCGGTTGGTGAGCAGTTTGGTGTCCATGACTTCGTCATGCCTGCAGAATGTGATCAATAATGAATGTATTGTTTTATAATGAAATGTTTATGGATAAGCAAATATGCATCTTATATTTCAAATAAAAAATAATGGAACCCAAATTTATCTTGACAAACACATCTCTGTGCGTATGCTCTTTTTAAGAACTCCAAAGCTTAAACAGCAGCATTAACTAGAAAACAGTGGATAAGTTAAGCTAGGTAGGTATAGTAGCCTTAACTGATACTATACATTTTTCACATAAATAGAATACACGTCAACCTTTTCTTTTCCAAAATTCATGAGGAGTGGATCAATAATATTTGGTCCAAAATGAATTGGTAAAATTATTATTTTAAATTAATATTTATAATTTTTTGCCTCTCCTGTAAAATACAAGTCTTTGTTCCAAAACTGACTATAAGTGACAACTTTTTTTTCCCATTGTAGTCAACATCAGTGTTGCTATCAGCAGTGTTGGCTCATAAAAAAACATATTTTATTAATATCTGCAGGTGCCTGATGTATACACATGGTGCAGTGGTGGCCTTGTGGTTAGGACATTGCCTTTGTGACCTGAAGGTCCCAGGTTTGAGTCCCGGCCCGGGCACTACTGAGGTACCCTTGAGCAAGGTACCGTCCCTCTACACTGCTCCCCGGGCGCTGTTGG